>CM060440.1:36641590-37241590 GCA_030545235.1 Helianthus tuberosus | reverse complement strand
ATTGCCGGGTTCTCGTTCTGGAAAAACATTCCAAGAATACAAAAGACAGATCAATTAAAAAGACTCATAATATAAGATGAACATAAAACTGAAAATACTTAACAAAACATAAAAGAGGATTATACCTGTTGGAGAGAGAGCAACTGACTGTTATCTTTATAATGGGCATTCAACACATCATCATAACTTAAAGTGGACCCAGCGGGTCCCGCAGGTTGATTAACTTGATAGTTTCCAGGAACTGCTGTAGAGTTACCAAACGAACCATAACCAGAAGGAACAGCTGCAGACTGAGGCAAACTACTGACTGAAACGCTGTTTTTGTATTGAGGAAGCATGGCTGCCAGCTGTTGATGATAAGTGCTGTTACCAGCAAATGCTTGCTGAAAGCCAGATGGCATGTATGTATAACTTTGAGGTAAGAATGGATAGCCAATCATGTTTGCAAACGGGCCCAATGGTAGAGTGGGTTGAGAGTACTGGTGCACAAGGTGGTGTGGAAGAGTGGGCCCAGTAGGAACGGTATTGCCAGGTGGAGTTTGTTGTGTTGGTTGAGATGATGAGAAAACACCAGTCTTTAAAGCCTAGATGGATAAAATGGTAAATCAGACACAATGTGCAAAAAGACAGTATAACCAAAACCGTGAGGATTTAATATATCATATATATGAACGAAAGCATGATAGATTCATCACAGTACCTCTGTCACAGAAAGTGTTGAGCCACTGATGGAAGATGCTGAGTTACCATATTTAGTAGCCATTGATTGACTAATAGGAAACGGTGAGTATGAAAGATCAGATTCTCTGACAGAATGACCATTTGCTGCTAATGTGTTTGGTAACGAGTTTGTATAAGCAGCCTGCTGCAAAATTTCACAAAGAAAACAAAAATATATCAAACTTGAAAGATTCCAAAAATAACATCATTCACTTCTCAGCAGTATAAATACTTATGAAGTTTTGTATGTGCATTCCAAAAATAAATATGTAATAATAGTGGTAGTTGTATAACCGTACCATAACATTTGAAAAGGGGGTTGCGTTTGGCATCTGTGTAGACGTTTGAGATTGCGGCAAACCTGGGTTCAATAGTTGGGTACTATCAAATGAATAACCAGATCCAGGTGTAGATGAAGGAAAGCCGTACTGATTCCCGTGTGCTGTCTCGGGATTTTCTTGCTTCAAAACCTCTCTTTGTGAAACAGATGGTAAATCGTAATTCCCGGAACTTGGTCCCGTTCGAAGAACTGGATTGTTCTCCGGTGTTATTACAGACTCATCACCAAAATACTCCGAATTTCTGCCAAATAAAATTAAATACATAAAAAACCGTTATAATAGAAAAACATAGATGGAAGTCTGTACCTAGTTTCAGAGGGCCCAACGGATGAAGAATCCACCTCAGCAGGCGTGTCTTCTAATTTGTTTCTTAACTGCCTAGATGCAAAAGGTTCAGAAAACCCGGGGTTCATTGTAGAACCAAAGCTCCCAAAACTCAAATGTGAGCAATTAGCAGTTTGAACTTGAAGGTGATTTGGGATTACTACAGAAGGAACATCATCTTCTGGTTCATCCAAGTGTCTTTCTTCTTGTATATTAAGTTGCTGCATGTTTGCACTCACTTCAGATGCTAACATGTCTCCTTGTTCAACTAAATGAGTCATGAAAACAAAATCAGGTATCATAGACAAGTATTTATGTCTTTCAAGAAGCAAAAAAAAAAAAGTCGGTAACAAAAACATACCTTCCTTTTGCTCATAAGCATGATCCTCAGGATGGAAGGAATCCACGTTTTTATACGAATCATTATCATAGATAGGTGCACTCGCAGACGCATCCTCCTGTATACTTCTACTTGGATCATGGTGTGCAGTATAATCTTCATAGACGTTTTCGTCTTCTGCCTCACCCTCTTCCGTCTGAGAACCTACGTATTGGTTGCTTCTATCATAATCCACATTCTCAGACTCCACATGCGGCTCGGGACCCACTACAGATTGCACACCTACGGTTTGTGGCTGCTCAGTAATTGGCCAGTCATCATCATTAGGAACATCTGGAGCTTTTGAAGCATAGTCATCATAATGTGTTGATAAAGGCTGAGGTGGAACCGGAGTGCTGTAAGCTTTGTTTTGTGGCCTGCCCATTTTCACAATGTCGGCCATTGACTTTTGACCGGGTGCACCCATCCAAGCCGATTGAAACCCAGAGAGTGGCGGTTGTGAAACGGTTGTGGTACCATCAGCTACGCTGAAAGTCGGTGCTTTATTTTCATAGCCGATAGAACCACTGCAGTAGCAAGACACCATTAATAAACAACAAATGAGAAAAACAAAGCGAAAAAGTCCTAACGACTTTCCGTAATGTTGCTACCTGAAAGTTGAAGGGGTTCGATTTGTATTAGTTGATGCAGCTCCGTAAGTTGGTGCAGATGAACTTGTGTAGGAACTTGTCCCGTTTTCCCTCTTGGATTTTCCATGTAAGCCACCAAATTCTATAAAAACGCATTGAATAAGAACTAATATAGAACTAGTTACTCAAGTTTAATGACATCTTCAAAATGTAACACTCGTATACCAGATGAGCTAAACTGTGATGAACCACCACGTCCAGCATAACGATCTGTACCACTTCTGGCACCACGGTTTGAAGTGCTACCACCACCACGAGGCCTGGATTCTGTTGTATCCTTAGACTGATGCAAATAACGACACAATAAAAACTATTATACCAAAGATTTGATATAATGTAGACATTGAACAGCTGAAAACAATGCACAAGACATCCCAGCTATCTTTACATTGAGAAATTTGGAATTCATTGTATACAAGAAAAAATAACTCCACAAACCATGTGTACAAGAAAGATTTACACAAACGAGTTTTAAAAACAGTATGCAAAAGCAGTATAAATGCAAAAACAGTAAGGCTGCAAAAATAAATTTGGTCATAGAAAAGAGTGAAAACATATAGATTTTATGCCTCATTCAAACCTAAAGGTGTGAATTTCTAACACAAAACTTGTGGTTTTGGATTAAACCAAAACGAGTTCGAGTAAGCTTTGGGTCAAAACCGCATACATTTAGCTAAATTTGTTTTGTGCCATAACTTAAAAGTGGACATTAAAATTTATAGTATAAAATTAACTATCATATACCGTTTGTACTTTTAGTTGTAAACTTTTCTGCTTAAAATGCAAAATTGGAAAAATAAATAAATAAAAATTTCAGATTAAACGGTCTGTGTCATGTCAGCCCGCAAATGAGCGTATGGTGTTCAAGTTCGTGTCAGGTTCGACCAGTTAACACGGCCCATTTAGCACCCCTGTTCAAACCCACACACCTCTTTTTTCTTTTCTCGCTTGCTCTTCACCTCATGAAAAGGATCTATACAATAAAAAGGAGCTTTATGTTAGAACCAAAGTTTAAATCTATATCTATACAAAATGTTTGTTTCAGAATTTTGAAAACAAAAGGTAATTTTAACACGCAATCATACAACAGCAGCGAGAAAAGTTGTGATTTTCTCCATGACTTGTAACAAATCAAAACCAATTCCGAAACTTAGAATAATTGCCATTGCTTGTGTTACAAGTAATTATGAACTACCAAGTGTAAAAAAGGAAACAACAGAATTATATAAAACAAGTTCTATGTGAATCATTCATGTGTGTACTCAATATATATAATGATCATATTACAGGACAATATGCACGAAGATACAAAAAAAAACTCTGTAAACTGCCAATCAAATTTTGCAATGCTTCAAATTTGCATGAACAACACATAAAAAACACATAACTTAAAACTGATTATAACTTATCAAATAACAGCAGTAAGATAAGTTGTGATTTTCTCCCTAAGTTCTAAAAAACTAAACAACTCCAATTCTGAATCTGAATCCTAATACAATTAACTATGAACTACAAGTTAAAAAAGGATTTTAAACATCAAAACAATATCATTATACTCATAATACATAATGATCATATTACAAGGCCATACAAGATACACAAAGCTACAAAATACAACCAAATTTCACAATGCTTCAAATCTACATGATCAACAATTATATATAACATAACCTATAACTGACAATAACTTATTAAACAACAGCAGTGAGATAAGTTATAATTTTCTCCCAGAGTTCTAACAAATCAAACAACATTACTTGTAGCACAAGTCACTATGAACTGCTATTTTAAAAAAGAAACAAAAGGATCATTATGCTCAAAACACATAACGCTCACATTAAAAGGACATGCATGATACACAAAGCTACAAAACACACTCTGTAAACCACCAATCAAAACTCACAATGCTTAAATCTGCATGATCAAGTATCAACACATACATAACACATAACCTAAAACTAATTACACCTCATCAGATAACCAATAACCGTTTTGTAACCTATAAGTCTATAACCTATTTGCCCTAAATCCTTCCATATAACATATATCCACCAAAAACACCAAAATTAGGTCAAACAAAGACTATCCAAAAGCAAAAACAAGTATATCTGTTTCACCTTGAGTTAGGAGACGATTAACAGCTTCATTAGGGTCCATATTACACTCCTTAAGAGCAACGTAGATCTCAGCATCGGAAACTCCGTTGACAATCTCCTTGAGACTCTGTACCATCTTCCGAGAAGCCGGTGGAATAGCTCCGCCGTTAGTGGCTCCGCCGCCGCCTCTGCTGGCCATAATTTTCAGATCTAAAGGTGTAGTTGTGATCGGTTAAACAACGGCGATTGGTGAAAGTGAAACCCTTGGGTGGTTTGTTATTGTTATTAATAATATTATCGCACGGTTACACGCAGTTGGAAGGAGAGTGATGATGGAATCCGCCGCGACTAGAAGAAGAGATATAAGAAGCTTTCGAAAACCCTCTCCCCACTCGCCCACGCCTCTCCTCTATTTTTTTTTTCTTTTTTTTTATTATTTTAGAACATTTGTTTTTTAAGTTTAGAATTATTTTTTTTTATTTATTTTTTTAGTAAACTGCCAATTTGGTCCCTATGGTTTGGCCGTTTGGGCACTTTTGTCCTCTTAGTCTAAATCTCAAATTTTTTAAATCTGGGTCCCTGTGGTTTCACTTTTATTGTCATTTTAGTCCAAAATTCAAAAACTTCCTTTTTTGACTGTTGAAACCTGTGTATTTTGTCTTTTTGTGCAGGGGTATTTTTGTCCAACTGATTTTCATTTAACATATTCTTAATTAAAAAACTAAATTAAATACATTTAATTCCTTTAAATACCCTTATTAATATACATTTCCCCATTTACAGACATCATCTTCTTCCCCCCAAATAAAACCCTAACCCACAGGAGATCGAAACACAACTACTACTACACGGTTGTTATGGCAGTTCAACTTTCGTGGAATCATATCGTCTTGCTTCGAACCACACTTGACGGTGTATGTAGAATTTGAAGAGAAGACACTTATGGACAACCTAGAGAAGCTTGTTCAGGTTTAATCAGTCTTTGTGTTGATTTGCCTTTTTGACACCCGTTCTTATTTCCAGATATCATATGCTGATATCTTCAACTTGCAGGATGTGTTTAATAATTCAATTTTCTCTATGTAAGGTATTCTTGATTATCAGAAGGAGCTTAAAGCGGTGCTCTGCCTTAACAAAGAACCAAACTTTGCTAAATTTATTCAAGGTCAGCTGTGGAATAACCTGTTTACATTTTGTTCGTTGCCATCATTATTCTCTAGAAGTTTCTGCTCTTATTAATAGTTCCATTTTGGTCATGTAACTGTTTTCCATATATGAAACCTATGCATTCTGCATCCACATGAACTAGCTAATTTGGATGGAAATTTAAATATTTCTAAGATTATTCATTCGATTTACGGTGCAAATAATAATAATTGCTTGCTCCGTTTGGCTGATAGGTCTTTCAAAGGGTGCTTAAAGCATACGCTACAAAACTTTTTATGAAGTTACCTAAAGGTGGCACAGGGATTGTTGCAGCTGCCACAGCGATGGATTAGGGTTTTTTTTTGGGAAGATGATGTGTTTTGATTCCTGTGGGTTAGGGTTTTATTTGGGGGAAGAAGATGATGTTTGTGTAAATTGGGAAATGTAATTAACAAGGGTATTTAAAGGAATTAAATGTATTTAATTTAGTTTTTTAATTAAGAATATGTTAAATGAAAATCAGTTGGACAAAAATACCCCTGCACAAAAAGACAAAATACACAGGTTGCAACAGTAAAAAAAATGAGTTTTTGAAATTTGGACTAAAATGGCAATAAAAGTGAAACTACATGGACCCAGATTTAAAAAGTTTGAGATTTGGACTAAAATGGCAAAAGTGCCCAAACCACAGGGACCAAAATGGCAGTTTAGTCTTTTTTTTAGTTAGATAATATAATAAAAGATTAAAATTAGCTACTAGTTTTCTTTCGTCCACGACATTATAGCCTAGTGGCATCTTGAGGTAAGATAAAACTTAGAGACCATGAGGTTTTGGGTTTGATTGCCACAAAGAGGTTTTTCCCATATTGTGTTGTTTTTGTTATACAGTTATAGATTGGTGAACATGCAGTTCTAGATTGATGAAAACATTATTTCATGCGAAACTAGGGTATTGTGTTCGATTTGGCATGTTTGAATCATATGTTACATATATTGTTTTCCAGGTTGTATTCCTTTGATGTTTGAAGGCTTCTTACCTGAAATTTTTGTGTTTTGTGGTTATTTTAGCTTAGATATTGTTAGTTTTTTTTTTATTTTTCTCCAATGATAATCCACGGAAGTGCGATTAATGTTAGTGCTTTAGTTTTTTTTTTTTTTTTTTTTCTTTTATCTCATGTGGTTGCATTTGTAGTTTGCTGCTGTGTCGATTTTAATAGATTGAAGGTAAATTATTTGTTCTTTCATCTTAGGTGGTTACATTTGTAGTTTGTGCTTCATTCGATTGTTTTAATTTTTTGCTCTTTCTTTTAGCACATAACTAAATGAGCACATTTTAACTCGAATGAAATCAAGTCTGTTCATCGAACTTAACGTAGATCTATAATCAGGGGCGGACCTTAAGTGCAATCGGGCGTAGCCCGGGCTACGGCTCAAGTTTTTACCCGCAGTGTAAAAAAAAAAAAATTTCCGATTTTTATACACAGGACACCCCTGAACAAGTACGAGGACACCCTAAAAAATTTTGGGATACCCCTGAGTTGAAGTTCTAGTTCCGTCACTGTCTATAATCAAAATATATGAAGCAAAATATAAACAGAGCAAGATCGAAAAATCAAACATTTTTATATAAAAGGAGTCTCATATATGTTATTAGTTTAATTTAATATGAACAACTTTACACAAAACATTTTTATTAAAAACTATCCTGTAACTTCAGTTCTTGGTAAAAACAATTTTAGGGTATAATTGCTTGACGTTTGTGTTACGAGATGAAGTCATGAACAAAGAAAATGGGTAAGTTGACTTGGAACAAATATAATAAAAGAGGTGTAGCAATTTCTACAAGTTGAGAAGGTGAAGGTATGGCAAACTGGGTGGGTTGAAACAAACCACCTTTTGTTAGAAAGTTTAATGAACCATTTGAGAAGAAACACAACCCATAAGGCCCATTCATAAGTAATTGAATCAAAAATGGTAAGCTAGATAAACCAAGGTTACCTAGTTCTTTAATCTGCATATTTTGTCAAGACGGTAGCTGGTATGTAAATTTGGAATGGATCAAACTTTTTCCTAAAGCGTTTTCCTATTCGACACAATTGAGTACACAATGATTGAATTACATACAACGAAGTTAGACAAATGTCCGTGTTGGTTGGGTTGAGTAATGGGTTTAGGGTTTATATTTACTGATGATGTACCTAATCGTTAGTTACATGTTTGTACTAAATGACACAAATACAAAGGTACATGTTTGTAAAGCTATGTTAAATTAAACACATGGAAATTTCTTTTTGAAATTGATCCGAAGTCGTGTTTGTGTTTGTAAATCTACAACAAAGCCTTCTATAAGTCTTAAAAAAAAGTTTGACCAATTGGCTAAAAAGCATGGTTTTTGCATCTTTTGATAATGATAATCTATTAATGATTAAAGTATTACACGCAAACAAGGAAGCATAAAAGACTGGACATCAACAACCTTAGCAAGACGACCCAAAGCAACTCTAAATTAACAGAGTGTGCTAGGATTTGTACTAAGGAGCAAAGTTGTTGCAAGAAATGATATCAATATGGTGATTCCACTCCTCTCTAAGTAACTATAAATTTAAAAGAGCTCTTCCTGGATTAGTAATAAACGTATGCAAGTTTTTCTTGTTTTGTAAACGCACTTGAAATGTCATGTTGGCGGCGAATATCTACTTCAAATTGATATATTACATGCAAGCCCGGTAAAATGAGCTCAGGTTCAAACCAAAGTGGTTCAGGCTAAAACGAGCTGATTTTTTTAAAACATCAGTCTGGTTTGAGTCAAAACGGGTTCTAAGAAATAAAAGTTTGCCTTGAACTTGTCAATTTTACGGAGAAATAAATATCAAATTGATGGTTCACCAAGCTATATTTGCTTTATTGTCGGCTTGTGACTACATATGGCATTGGTGGAGGTGAGGTGGCGGTTGTGGCGGCTCTTAGTAAGACTGTCCGCAATGCAAGAGGCTGCATTTACTACATGCATCCTAGTCATCACTGCCACATCAGCTTTTAACCCATTCTTCTCACATGCATTCTCTCTCCTCTTTTTAACTCCAACCCATCCTTCCCACATGCATCCTCTCTCTTCCACATCACCATTTCTTTTTCTATTTTTCTTTAAAAACATTTAATTTGTAATCTTAAAAAATATTTAATAAATAATTGTAAAAATATATTTAAATAATATAAAATAAAAAAAAGTTAAAAATAAATAAAAATTAAACTTGCATTACATAAAAAAGAAAATACATAAAAATAATTGTTTCGGGTGTGGGTAGGGGTTTCGGGTGGGTATTTAAACATTATATTTAAATAAATAAATATATTTAAATAATATGTTTTGAATCAAGTAAAAATAATTTAAATAAATAATTATTTTCGGGTGTGGGTAGGGGTTTCGGGTGGGTATTTCGGGTGGAGGGTAGGGTGTTTCGGGTGGGTATTTTGGGTGGAGGGTAGGGATGTTTCGGGTGGGTGGGTATTAATTATACAAAACATATGTGTTTCGGGTGTGGGTAGGGGTGTTTCGGGTGTGGGTAGGCGTGTTTCGGGTGTGGGTTGGGATGTTTCACATGCATATATTAATAATACAGGGCCCACCTTTACCTTCTCTCTCCTGTATGTGTGTGCATTTCCCTACGTGCAAACCCCCTTAAATGCTATCAACTCCAGTGCTTCATTTACAAATGCATCATCCACATCATCAAATGCATCCCCTTCAAGTGCGCATTGGATGCAGTCTAAGTGGTGCCGACACGCAATGATGGTTGGTGGTGCTAGCCCACTCCAACATATTTAAAGTTAAGATATTTTATAATTAGTAATTTAAATAGACAAATTGTAGGTGACTTATCTTATTTATATATTTTGTTACCTAATTCAACTCGTTTCTTATTAATGAGCCACAATTGTTCGAAATAATCATATATCGTGTCACCAAGATACTGGATAATACTCAAGCTATTGAAAAAAAAAAGTTGTAATTTTGTTTCACACTTTTACAGTTTACTTGTTATTATGGACAAATATAAAACTTATTCTTTAAAAATGTTTAATAATATAAAAAAAATCTATTGCTATTCAACTCAATTTAGCCTTTTCTTGTTTATAGATGCTTTCTCGCCTTAAAAAATGAATAGAAAAAGAAAGCAACATGAAAGAAAGACACAACACAATGAGCCTTCATTGGGTTTCCTATAAAAGCTAAGAGGAAACCAAGATTCTTTACTTTTAGTACACAACCAAACACAAGTGAAAAAAACAACTGTTTGGTTTTTATTCACTTTGTCCATAAATCCTTCTTTTAATGAGTTATGATTGATTTTTAGTGTACATTTTTTTTTTGTGTGATTATGCAACCAAGTAAACATTTTTCGATTATACATCATCCTATTAATGCCAGTCGAGTTGATCCATGATATAAATGCATGGATCCAATGACGAACAGTTAAAAAGGGTAAAGTTTAAACGGTTATTGAATTATGGTTTTTCTTTTTCTTTTTTTCAGAAATAGTTGGGAGATAAAATATATAAACCGACTAGCATGACCAGCCGACAAAAAAAAAACAGTTATAATATCAACTGATTTGTGCTAGTCAGGTTGATCCCTGATTAAAAGTATTGTAGGTTTTCACGCGAAGTCCTTTCATACATAGCGAGGTGCCCATCGTTCGAGTCTGGAACATTCCGACATGCAAGTTGTCGAAGTACATTGTAGTAAGAGGTGAAACTAATTTTCCAACGAGGTTGAATTTTCGATAACGTAGTTTTGCACGAGAAGTTTATTTGCACATTCACAATTGCAAGCTAAAAAGCTTCTCGAGCTTGTGGGTGCTTGAACACCTAATATGGCCTAAGCAACACCGACAAGAAATTGCAAATTACTATGGTTTGTGTTATCGGATGAGGAATCGGAACTTGATGAAGATGACGAACTAGAAGATGTCAAAGTTGTTGGAAATTTTAGTGAAAATGAGTTTTCACTAAATATTTTGGACATCAATAATATTTATATATGTGTTGTATAAATAATTATTTATGGTTTGTGTTCAAACTATGTCCAAATAGAGCTAAGATGAATGAGATATCGAAGCTTGAAGTTGTATGTTTGGAACAAACAAAGATGATTAAAATGGATTAGTTTTGTCAACTTGTCCCACTTAGGTGGGATGACAAAACTTAAAGTGGTTTATAAGGAGGAGCACTCCTTGTAATTGTTTCCTTAAAGGAAAACACTAGTGGGGACCAAAGGGTGTGTCGCACCCGCACATATGCGCGCGAGTATGGATGGCGCATAACCAGGTGGCGTCCTGGTATGCGTAGTGGCATCCGTGTGGCGCGCAAGTATAGATGGCGCATGACCAGGTAGCGTCCTGGTATGCGCAATAGCATATGTGTGGCACGCGGCTCCATATGGCCTGGCGTAAGGTCCATGTAGTGTCTTGCATGGGTTTGCGGATCAGTTATGGCACGCGCGCAAGTTACAGTAGTAACTAGGAGCACTGGTCGGCACACCATGCGCATGCGCGGGTTCCATACAATGTGGCGCACAGACTGAAGAGGCACTTCAGGCGTGCGTACATGTCTGCAACGGTAACAGAGCAACTGGCAGGACCTGGTCAAAGCTAGCTGTTACAACCCGTTTAATACGTGTCATGATGTTAATGACCGTTTTTGACTAACCACTTAAGTCCATTTAATTAGAGATTAATGTCATATTCATTATCTTGTTTATTACAAGATTAATGTTATAATTATGACAAGATTAATGTCTATTTTATTACTAGTTTTAATTAGATTAAAACTATGGGTGTATAAATATGAACTTGGTGGTTCATACTAAAGACACAAGAAAATAGACATTTTTAGTCTCTATGTTTCAATGAGAGGAGTACTCTCAATTTTACACAACTTCACATTGTTCCAATTTTATGAACACCAAATTATACCCGGTGTAATCTCGGGCGCGAGTGCCATCTCCGGCAGTACACATACTGTTCCGGTTGTTGTACCCTGGGAGACAGACCGTCTGAGAGGAGGCGCGGAATCTGTTTTAAGGGAAGCGTGTTGAACACGTGCCTCAACCAAAAACCTTCAACGACAGTTTGTTCATTCTTGCAGCGGAGGTTTACTAACGGGTGCGGTAGAAGTTCTTCCAAAGATATTGGCTTGAATCAAGATTGGTACGATTATTGTGTATTTTATTTTCGTTCATTTGGTTTATGTAACCGGTATTGTACTTGATGAATTTCCCACAAATAACGAGAGTCTCGTTATTATTTATTTTATTAATATTTTAATAAAAAGTGAACCTAGTTCCTACAAAAGTATTAAAAAGATCCATACACTGGAATTTGGAAGTATAGAATGATTGTTTTTAGTTTTGTGTAAATAAATGGTTGATTTAATTTGTTTATATAGGAAAATTTAATTTATATTTAAGTATATTTTTTACGGCCATATAGCCATTCCAACGGCTATATTCTCATTCCCCGCATCAGGAAATACGTACTGTCATGAAGCTATTTTTTCATCCCCGAACACCATGAGGCGGTGTTCCCGCTTTGCCTACTCGGGTCTGAGCCTCTCGAGGACTGTACTGTGACCGACCTAGTGATTTAATTTGTTCTCCTTAAATATGCTTATATGAAGGTTCATATGCAAATCGGACTAGAAAAATATAAAAGATCAAAATGCTCCGAAAAAATTAGAGGTGTAATAAATGATATAAATTTATGTTAAAATTGTATTAGATCAATGTTACAACGAACTAAGCTGGATTTTTTCTTTTTTTTTGAACGGTCAACATAATCAATCCCGAACACTCTCGGGGCAACCACTGGACAAACGGAGTACTCCGAGAGTAACCCGAGTCCACCACCAATTCCGGGGAAAACCCGGTAACCCACCCGCCCATAGGCACGACGGTGAAATTACCGGTAAAACCCGTTTGGCTCAAGGATCCAACCGGATTACTTTTTAATGTCTTAAATTACACTAAATCCATTTTTAAGGAGGCTTGAACCATTAACTTTAAGGGAAGCAACACCTTAAATTTAAAAGCTTTACCATTTGAACCCAACCCCAATTTTGTTTCTTATTTGATTCTCACTAGTATTTTGGTTGTTTTTCAACTATTGGTGTCTCAATACGTAAAATTAATTTATTAAAATAACATGTCATTCAAATACCTCTTAAATAATCTCCTTTGATAATAATGAAACCATATTTTAAAAAAAGTTTCTGCCATCACATAAAAAAGTGACAAAATAAATGGGACGGGATAGGTTGGACGACGGGTTCAATTCAAAACAAACTGTTTTAGAAAACATATCATATTTTTTGTGAGAACTAGTGATGACGGTAGTACATGTCAGCAAAAGTGATGGAGATAGCATTGGCGATCGCATAGTGGCGGCGGGAGCGAACACTAATGCCACACTACTGCCAGCAACCACCGACACTGAAGTTGCGGCGTGTTAATGCGAAGAAATTAAACCGAAACGTAAAACACAGAATAAAATAACTAAGTTGATCTAGGACTTGCGCGTTACGATAAACCCGCGTCTATTTTTTTCCGTTTGACAGGTTCATCGTAATCTATATATAATATATATCATTACCACTATACAAACCATAATGCATACATTACAACAACCATTGCATCAATATGTTGCAAATTATATTTATACAAGATTTTGGCTAAATTAATTAGATTATTATAAAAAATAATAATTTACAAATAAAACAACACAACCTTAAATGGATCAAACCGATTGAATTTGGTAAGATAATGAAACAATTATTTGATTATGGTACAACCACTTAAGCACAAGTTACAACCATACATGCATACAAAACATATTGAATTTGGTAAGATAATGAAACCATTATTTGATTAAGGTACAACAACTTAAGCTCAATTTACAACCATAAATTGCATACAAATGTTAAAAAATAATAGTATATAAATAGTATATAAATAAGGTACAACAACTTAAGCTTAATTTACAACTATAAATGCATACAAATGTTACAAAATAATAGTATATAAAATATAAATGTTATATATTGAAACACATATCATTTAATCACTCTATTCACCTGGAGAAAGTAAACAATCACTTTTACTTTTTGTACAGAACGAATTCTCTCTTTTATTTGTTAAATAACAATTTACCCTTTTCTTTGAAGTTAGTTAGCTCACTCCACAAGAATCAAATCTTTTGTCCCATGAACAGTAAAGAGGATAGACAAAGCAAATTCCCAAAAATCCATTCCAAAAGATGAATTACTAGAATCGGCCACTCGTCTGGAATATATATATATCTACAGAATTCTTTTAATAAAATAACACATTTGCTATATTTTCACTACTATATATTGGGTTGTACGTTTTAGTTATCTAACGATTTTTGCTAAAGGTGAATAAGATTGAAGGAAAGACGGGTTAGATAATGAATCAAAATGATGACGGCGAAGTAGGAGCGAATTATGTTAAACCATCAGCGCTATGTAGTTTTATTTGTTAATTACACTAATACATTACTCTTGAGTTTAACTTATTAAATTAAACTAAATATAACCTAATATAATCAAATAATATGTTAGAAACTTAGAATGCACTTGTTTTATCACACCCCCTCATTGGCGTCATCGTCGACACCACCATGGTTGTTGCCACATCCGACGCCACTGCCAACAACTATAACGTCACCCCCACCAACAATTAGATCATCGGCCCCACCACCCATCCGTCACTCATGTATCACCGCCACTATGCGATCGCCAATGCTATCTCCATCACTTTTGCTGACATGTACTACCGTCATCACTAGTTCTCACAAAAAATATGATATGTTTTCTAAAACAGTTTGTTTTGAATTGAACCCGTCGTCCAGCCTATCCCGTCCCATTTATTTTGTCACTTTTTTTATGTGATGGCAGAAACTTTTTTTAAAATATGGTTTTATTATCAAAGGAGATTATTTAAGAGGTCTTTGAATGACATGTTATTTTAATAAATTTATTTTACGTATTGAGACACCAATAGTTGAAAAACAACCAAAATAAACACGTACTCAAAACAAGAGTGTTGAACTTGTCTCTTGTAGTTAATTTTTTTAAGTTCTTTTTGCATTTGTGGCAAAATTATTACAGTTTTTTTTACATAAGTCTCTTTAATCAAACTTATAGTTGTCAAATTTCTTTACCTTAAAAATTATTGATTAATATGGTATCTTTTTGGTTATGAATTCATATTCCAAATCCAAATCTAGAAAATCCAAACCTCATAATTCTTGTCATCTATTACCTATTTGGGCACCTTCTTCTTGCTTGTAGTTCCCAACTTCCCACTGCCTCATGTCTCAAGTTTTCTCATATTCCATACCCTCTTTCACCAAGAAGAAACCTTTGATTCTTCCTCCATTATACATATACACATTCAAGCTATCAAACATGCCTCCTCTATATCCACATATTTGCTTCTCTTCATTCAAACCCATAATCTACAACATAACCATCGTATACACATTATCTATCCCCCCTCGAGAACCTTCTGTTCCCGAAAATTTACTAGTAGTCGTCATTTCCGGGAAGCTATGGGTCCTCGAGTCATTCAACATTCGTTGTTTCTTGTATTTTTTCTTCTTCTCAGTCTAGGTAACGTTTTTTTTTAATTCTTTTTATCCTTCTGTCGTTTAATTGTTATGTTTATAATGTTTTTAGTTAACGTTCTAAAGATGTATGAAGTCAATTAAGTTTCACTGAGATTGGATCTTTGTTTCCCGTTTGAAACCATTTCTCAAACGTTTTTATTAAAACTAGCAAGAAGCTAGAGAAAATACGATACAATTACAAACAAAGATCGAAATCAAAATTTTATATTCAACCCTTTATCAGCCATAGGATTTATTGATGCCGTGATAACTATTAAAGGGTATTTTTGTCATTTTAACTGTTGGAATAAACATTTGTTCCACTATATATTATAAGCAAAAGCAAAGAATATTAGTGATTTGGTTGTTTCTTTTTTCAGAATCAAGCTTTGCTAAGAAACCTCCTATGCAAGCAACCTTACCTAAAAAAATGCTTCATCTTCAACATGAACAAATATTCACCACCCAACTAGATGACATTCCCATTGTTCAACCAACAACTCCAACTGGAACACCCAACACGTATTCGCCGACCCCGGTTCCGCCAACCACCACCACCCCAACCGGATCCGGAGATCCCACCGGATATGGAAGCCTACCACCACCATCTGGTGCTGGTGCTGGAGGTGGTGCTGGTGGTGGCGGTGGTGGTGGTTTTCAACCAAATAACCCCACTACATCCCCAAATGGTCCCTCAGGACCAACGGGTCCGTCTGGTCCAACAGGCCCGTCAGGTCCAACGGGCCAGACAGGACCAAATCCAACTGGTCCTTCTGGCCCATCATCATCTGGTGGTGGATCATGGTGTGTCGCAAGCTCATCCGCTTCCGAAACTTCTCTACAAGTTGCTCTTGACTACGCGTGTGGCTATGGAGGAGCCGACTGTTCGGCAATTCAACCAGGCTCGAGTTGTTACAACCCGAACACCGTTCGGGATCATGCTTCTTATGCTTTCAATGCATACTACCAGAAAAACCCTGCTCCAACTAGCTGCTCTTTTGGAGGAGTTGCACAACTTACCACCACAGATCCAAGTAAGCATTTTAAATCAATGTATCAATCGTGGTTCGATAACTTCGGATTCTAACGATCTTATAAAACTCGTTACAGGTTCAGGAAGCTGCCAGTTTCCAGCCAGCAAGTCATCAAGCGGCATGACTCCTCCACCAACACCACCCATGCCATCCGCCCCCACCACCCCCACGTAAGCAAACGTTCTCTAGAGGTGCACAAATCGAGTTCTGGGCTCAAACAGGTTCGGGTTGGGTCAAAGATGGTCAAAACTGGTTTTTGTCTAAGCAAATTTAGTTTAAAACCGGTTTTTTAACAGGAAACAATCAGTTTAGTTCGGGTTTGACCGGTTTCAAAGTATACGTTTACAACGTTTTTAAATTATTTTTGGTTCGGGTTAAAAACCGGTTCCAGTGGTCAACTGTGTTGACTAATCCATATATAAGCTTATTTTTGTTCATGAAAAACTAACCCATATATAAACTTATGTTTCTAAATGCAGAATGAGTACACCAATCAACCCGTATCCGACCTCGCCTACTGCACCGATGGGCGGTTCTACAGACCAGCCGGGTTACACGTCGTTGGGGCCGTCGGAAGAGCCGAGCGCAGCGGATTTGGTGGCCTCAAGCTTACTGCTGCCACTGATGTTAGCTAGCCTGCTTATGGTTGTGAACAGAGAAAACTGAAAGTCAACGGTCAGCTATGAATTGAGATGGGAATTCACTTGGTCAACTGTTTTGACTTTACAAGGAATTCGCCACGTGTCGGATGAAGTGGGTCATGTTCAGTAAAATCATTGTCATAATTCATATATCTATACTGCTTTTAGATCTAGTAGAAAATATACGTAGAATTTATTAAAAAAAAACAAAAGTAATTTATTGGGTTACTTTTTTCAATTATTAGCAGAATAAAATTCATAGACATGCTCGTGTTTTTAGCTGATTAATGTAGAATAACTGGTGGGAGTCCCGGCGGTGACGACAGAATTTTATTTGGGTTAGTATCGGTTTGATTCGTTACGGTATTGATATGGTACCGGCACTTGATATAGTGACTGAAAAAAAAGCAAAGAAATAAAGTCGTGATATGCCCAAAACGAGATCTACGCATGTTTTACATCAATCAAAATCATAAAAACGAAAACATGTATCAGTATCGGTTTGATTCGTCACATATGTTGGTTTGATAGCGACGCGTGTTTTACATGGATCGAAACACGTAAAAACGAACCCCGGTACGGGTACATATGTCGGTATCGGTTTGATTCGTCACTAAATTTACACTAGGACATTAAGAAAAAAATAAACACACTTGCGTATTATTTTTTTTTAAGTTAATAAACGCAAGTTATTAAAGTAAAACCAAATTAAATGAAAACTAAGTGGGTTAAAGACGTGTATTATTTGAGTTTATTATCTGAAAACTTTTTAATCTTTCTAATATTGCTTTCAATTTGTATTCGTGTGTCAAAAAACTCAACCCGGACGTGGGTTGTTTACTAAATGTTTAGGTGGTCGACACATATAGACCCAACCCTAGGGTCAGCTCAACCTTTGTGGAGGCTAAAACAAACTCGAATAATGAGACCCTCTTAAATTATATTGTAAGTGTTTTGAGCGAAACAATTTGCACATTTCGACTAATTGTCCAACCCATCTAATATACAATAACTCCTACAATTTGCATATACTAACACCTCCTAATATGATAGCTATTAGTATTATATATCTAAGTTCTAACAATCATACAAAGTTAAAATTAAAATGAGGCCTTTTAAGATTGGTGACCTAAAGCAAGTGCCTTATTACACTTACCCTTAAGCTGGCTCTGCCCAACCAAAGCCCCTAACCCGTTTACTTATGTGTCTTGTCAGAAATTTCCGCCTTAGATAGCGTGAATACGTCAGAATAAGTTTCAAAAGATAATATCCATATGTAACAAGCCAATTAAAGACACCGCTAATTTTTTTTTTAACATCCGTACTAAAGTATAGCAACTACTACCAACTCGCAAAGGATCCACCAAACTATTAAAATCTATCTTAAGCAATCCAAACTATTAAAATCTATCTTAAGCAAATTAATCTATATTAGACTTATTAATCACTTGTTATTCTTTTTGTATTCTGCCCCATAATAATATTGGTATTGTTAGTAAAAAAAACTATTAGGTAAAAACTCCTGGTTGATCAATTAACATTCCATCAAAACTTCCATCGAATCTCATTAAACTGATTAGGAGGAGTTAACTAATTTCTAACAAATTAGATGAGCAATTTTAACCATTGAGTGGAAGATATTAATACGATTTGATGTAAACAACCAAAGGTAAACTATAATAATTATATTTAAATAGTTCAACGAGTATAGGAATCTAGCTAACCCGTTCTAGTGAGTATAAGCTGACCATCTATCATAAAAACGCGTAACATGAAGATCCACGCCATCAAGGTTAACGACTCGAATACCTCACAACCAAAGCTGTTATCAATCTCTATCTCTCAATTTGTTATTATTTTCACCCAATCTACCTTTCCTTCTTAGTTTTCTTAACATTCTTTTTGTCCCGCCCTATATTTCTCTCTATTATGTTGTATCTACCGCACAAACCATTGGTTCATGGATCTTTGTATATCGCACCGACTACCCCCGTTCCATTTCCTGACATCAACATCACAACACCCATGCTATCGTAAAAAATGATAAGACACTCTACCCCTAACCCCTCCACTTTATTTTCACATTGTTGGCTCGAGTGTTCCATTTTTATTTGCATATAAGGGTTTCGGCGCCAATTCTTGACATAACACAAAAACAGGTTTTCGATAAGTTGACATGTCTGGTCTATAAAACGGGTCGTGTGTTTGATTGACCTGCTTAAAAATAGGTTTTGTTTGAGTTAACATGTATAAGAATGAGGTGACATGTTAACCCGTTTAAGTGTTAAAAAAGGACCATTTTGACTTTGTTTTGTATTTTTGAGAAAACAGAAGGGTAAAAGTTTGTATTGCAGGATCAAAATGCCATTCCATCCTAATTGTAAGTAGGATCAAAATGTCATTCCATTTTACTGAATGACACATGTATTTTCATAATCTTTTTAGGCTAATTAGGCAAAACTTACTTTTTATTAGATCATTCCCCACAAACATAGTTGACAAACTGTATAACTTAAATATTAATTAGCAGGCTTGTGGTCAAGTGGTACGAAAGTCTACGAAAAAGGATTTGCGGTAGGGATAAACATTTGGTTATGGGTACCGGTACCATACCGAGTCATTTACGGTACCAATTCAGTACCCACTTTTTGCGTCTTTCGGGATTTTACGATACAACAATTTAGGTCAATCTACCTTCAAATAATAGTACCATATTTTACATGCCACTTTCGATACCGGTACTCACTTTTTACGGTTTTCAAAATTGATACTTTCGTTCGAGCTCAAGAGTATAATTACTATATATCTGAAAGTATAAAGTCGGTGGATTCCACCATCACTAACTTTAATTTTCTTTTTCCTTTTTTACTTATACTTTTGTAATTTGCATTTTTTGTCACATATAATTTTGCTTTTTTATCCCATACTTTTGTAACTTATATTTTTGGCCTATACTTTGGTAATTTACGTTTCTTTACATTTTTACGTTTCGACGTAAATTTGGTATACGCTTTTGTGTTTAATTTTGTATGTTTCCTACATACGAATCGGGTCGCATATAATACGTTTTGACTTGAGGGTATATAATACATTATGATTGTACGGTATAAACTCAATTTACTTTATGTTTTGATCCAATCGCAATACGACTATATGTTACAGTGAGTTCAATCGAATACGTCGAAACGAGCGTTTCATATGATTAACACATCATGTAACGTTTGGACTAATCCGTTCTAATTTTGCGATATACCTGCGCCGCAACGCCGCATGTCTCGTTACTAGTTTAATGTTAAAATTAAAATATTTTTAAAAATAAATGAAGTGTGTAACAAAAATACCTTTCATCCCTCCGAATACGATCACCGCTCCACCACCGTAACAAAAACCCCATAAAACCACCATTCAAACTCGATAACCGCCATCGATACCTCCACACACACCACGATCTACCACCATGATGAGACTCTTCGGCAGAGGAGGAACCTCCAACGACTCACCGTCTTATAAATCTCCATCAACGTCGTCTCCGTCACCGCCTCTATTCTCTCCGTCAACTGCCGTGTCTTCCGGCCCTGCTAGACCTATTCGCCTCGTCTATTGCGACGAGAGAGGCAAGTTTCAGATGGATCCGGAAGGTGTTTCTGTTCTTCAGCTTGTTAAGGAGCCGATCGGTGTTGTTTCGGTTTGTGGCCGTGCTCGTCAAGGCAAGAGTTATATTTTGAATCAGGTAGTTTTTCTGTTTTGGGGAGAAAATTAGGGTTTAGTGGTTTGTTGTTGTTGGAGATGCTTGATTTATGAGTTGTTGATTGATTGTGGAGTTTTTGATGCTAGGGTTTTGAGTGAAAATGTTGCTTATGAAATTGGTTACTTTTTCTGTTTTTGGGTGAAAATTAGGGTTTTGTAGTTTACTGTTGTTAGAGATACTTGATTGTAGTTGTTCTGTTTTTGGGGGATAATTAGGGTTTTGTAGTTTACTGTTGTTAGAAATGTTTGTTTTATGGACTGTTGACTGATTATGGAGTGTTTTTTTGTGTAGTTTTGATGCTAGGGTTTTTAGTGAAAACAATTCCTGAATTGATTACCGTTTCTGTTTTTTGGGAAAAAATTACCAGGGGTAGCGACTGTTTATTAAAAAAACACAGGACTCTGCTAAGGGTTATGTAGTTTACTATTGTTGGAGATGTTTGATTCATGAATTATTGATTGATTATGCAGTGTTTGTTGTGTAGTTTTGATGCTAGGATTTTAAGTGATGACACTGCTTGAATTGGTTACCGTATCTGTTTTTGGGAAAAAGTTAGGGTTTTTTAGTTTACTGTTGCTGGAGAGCTTGATTCATGGACTATTGATTGATTATATAGTGTTTATTGTGTAGTTTTGATGTTAGTGTTTTGAGTGGAAACAATGCTTGAATTGGTTACTTTTTCTGTTTTTTAGGAGAAAATTAGGGTTTTGTAGTTTACTGTTGTTATTAGAGATGCTTGATTCATGGATTATTGATTGATTGTGTAGTGTTTATTGTGTATTTTGATGATAGGGTCTTAACTCTTAAGTGAAACAATGCTTATGAAATTGGTTACTTAGGTATAAATTAGTTTATTGGGTACAGTTCGGGGTGTTACCAGGAAATGAGTAAATGTACTATGATAAGACTATGCATGCTTAGTTATTCTGAAGCTAGGGTTTCATATGGACCTTGAAATCATCATTGGGAAACCGGTTTGGTTGAATTGCCATATTACGGAGATTGCTTGAATAGGGCTCAGGAGTATAAGCGTGGAGTGTCTTTTGTTTAATTTATAGAATTCCCAATCCATTTTTTCCTATCTGGCCAAATTTTGACTGATTTTTTATTGAATTTAGTGAGGATTAGATATTGATTTTTTATCATGTCGCTTATTCTAAAAGGTACCATGGCAATAGGAATACTCTCTGCATGCGTAGACACTTTAGTTTTATTATGCAGTATACCACTATACTGCTAAATGTTTGACATGAGTTATCTTGAAGAATTACAAAATTTGTTGGTTGTGGTTTGATATGAGTTCTCTTGAAAGTAGTTAGACTTTTAACTTCACAACTGAAAATACCCGAAACAAATGTATCCTATGGGGTTTAATTAATTATATT
The DNA here is from genome assembly GCA_030545235.1 of Helianthus tuberosus. Classification (NCBI taxonomy): domain Eukaryota; kingdom Viridiplantae; phylum Streptophyta; class Magnoliopsida; order Asterales; family Asteraceae; genus Helianthus; species Helianthus tuberosus. The sequence goes on along the minus strand of CM060440.1, from coordinate 37,219,440 downwards.
GATATGTATCAACTATCAACCTTTCTTGTAAAGCATATGTTAGATTGTTGGTAATGGTCACCAACACCAAGGTCTTGGTTTCATCCTCTGTTTATATCCACACGTTTTCAACTTCTTGATTTAAAGTATGGAGTAATTCATTTGAGTTGGATGCATGGGATTTGTGGTCATTTCGCGCCATAACTAATTTGAAAGTAAAAAAGCACACATATTATAACTGTAGCATATATATTTTTTATGGTGTTATAAGTCCTTTCAACAAAACAAGGGAACCATTTCTGAAATTCAATTGAAAAGAGAAACATTCTTTAGGTGATTTTCGGATGTCTCTGAAGATGCATTAATAACTGAAGTTCATAAGCCACACTATCAAAATGTAAATTCCAGCTTTAGACACTTGGTCTAATCTATAGACGTTGTTTGCTTTTAGTTTGACAATGTTGCAAAGATCATTTAGTTTATCACAATCTTCTACGGCGGCACTTGTGACGTACTCTGCTGCGCATCGGTTTAGTAGTTTTCTATTTATGAGAAAAATTGACATCTCCCATGTTTATTTGTTATTTTAACTTCACAATGATATTAAATTTCAGTTCGTCTTAGATTTATTAATTCCTTGACTATGTTAAAAAGTGATAGTTTTCACCTTTACAATTAGTGGAAAAGTCAATCAAGCTTGTGGCGTTATTGTTATATTATTCATCTTATTTTTTGTAGCTTCTAGGAAGGAGTAGTGGATTTCAGGTGGCATCAACTCACCGCCCATGCACAAAAGGGCTTTGGCTATGGAGTACTCCCTTAAGGAGAACTGCTCTTGATGGAACTGAATACAATCTTCTACTGATAGACAGTGAAGGAATTGATGCTTATGATCAAACGGTTGGCTTGACTTCTAAAGTATCTGGTTCTATAAATTGTTTGTTGATTTTTTGTAACTATCTTGTTTGGCTGCCATTTTACAGGGAACTTACAGTACACAGATTTTCTCTCTCGCTGTACTTTTATCCAGCATGTTCATATACAACCAGGTCAGATTTTTATTCACCTTCTTGATTCATTTTTTGCATAGCTGTTAGCTTGTTACTTCATCTGACAATTCATATCTATCGTCTGTGTATCAGATGGGAGGTATAGATGAGGCTGCACTGGATCGTCTCTCTCTTGTAACTGAAATGACTAAGCATATTCGAGTCAGAGCTTCTGGTGGAAAGACCACTGCTTCTGAGCTTGGACAGTTCTCGCCTATCTTTGTTTGGCTTTTAAGGGTACAATCATGCTGTTTTAATTTTTACTGATCTGTGGACTCTTGAGGTGGCAAATTGGCCGGGTCAAAACATGCATTTTGTTGCTGGTTGAAATGAGCCGCGCTGGTTGGATTGACTTAGGAAACGCTCTCTCTCAAAGTATTTAAGTTAGTTATTTTAATTTTAAAAAAGTTAAAGGTGATTGCAAAAGTTGATAGTTTTTCTTTTAAATATCTAATTTTTGAATTACGTTTTAGGAGGTTTTATGCTTTGATAATCACATTTTGTGGCTTTAGGTCTGTATGATCCAGTTGATACATATTTTTATTAGCTTTTCTTATTTATGATTTTACCTGTTTGACCCGTTGTACAATAAAATATATCTGAATCTACCCACTCACAGATAACTGGGTTGTAGTTTACCACCTCTAGTTATCTCAGATGCGAGGGTAGTTGTTGATCTTACTCGTCATGTTACGTTACCAGGTACTGATATATTGTAATGTTCTTTACTACCATGTTTCAACTTGCAGGATTTCTATCTGGATTTGGTGGAGGATAACAGGAAAATAACTCCACGTGACTACCTAGAACTTGCTTTGAGGCCAGTACAAGGTGAAGCAAGAGATGTTTCTGCCAAAAATGAGGTCATTCTTTCAGCTTAGTCTCCACTTATTTGGATTGTAAATGTGTGTTTACTTTTAATATTTTATAGATTCCTGAACAATTGATGATTTACAGATTCGAGAATCCATCAGAGCTCTCTTTCCAGACAGGGAATGCTTCACTCTTGTGAGACCTTTGAGCGACGAAAAAGAGCTCCAGCGGCTTGACCGGATATCAGTTAGTAATCTCTTTTACGGACATAAAACTTATCATTAATCTTTTATACTATTATGGCCTTTTGTAATTTGGTGTTTAGTCTTACCTGTTAGAATCTTAATGTGACATAGATGGATAAATTGAGGCCAGAGTTCAAGTCAGGACTGGATGCGTTAACAAGGTTTGTCTTTGAGAGGACTAGACCCAAACAGGTAGGGGCCACAGTGATGACTGGACCTATTTTTGCTGGCATTACCCAATCCTTTTTGGATGCTCTCAATAATGGTGCAGTGCCAACAATAACTTCTTCATGGCAGGTTAGTTTTTTAAGAAATTTGTTCGTTGTCATAACAGTCTCTTATGCCCTTGGCTTAATTGTTGCCGTTAATCTGTGGGCTCGCATTGTATTGATATTTGGAATTGATGGATGCTTGGAAATCTGTAGAACTGACACAGTTGATTTTATTTATATTAATTGTCATGTTTTCTCGGTTGTGCTTTAATAGTTAAAATAAACTTCTCAACCTTTTTATTGTCCAGAGTGTTGAAGAAACAGAGTGCCAAAGGGCAGTAGAATATGCTACTGAAGTTTACAAGTCTTCTTTCGACAGTTCAAAGCCCCCTGAAGAAGTATTTTTTTTGTGATCTTAATCATCTTTTATATCTCAGTTTTACTCGGTGATCATATTGTATAATGGCTCATATATCACATGCTTGCAGGCGGCAATACGAGAAGCGCATGAAGAAGCTGTTCAGAAAGCTTTGGCTGCCTTTAATTCAATTGCTGTTGGAGCTGGTTCTGTTAGGCAGAGATGTGAAAAGCGGCTTCATACTTTCTTGAAAAAAGAATTTGAGGTAGCTTTTCTGAGAAACCTTTACTATATATTGCTATAGATTTTTTGTATATTCCATCACACATATTTTTGTATGTGTGCTATAGACCTATGGTTTAGAGTAACAGAGTTGGTTTAATCATTTTTGTATATCTGTTTTCAGCAGTGTAAATGAATTCATAATCACAACTGTCATCATAGTGACCGCTAATGCTCTGTCACACAAAAGTGCAGTACTTTCTACTTAAATGAAATTCTGTATCTTACAGTTTAAATGAAATATGTATCTTACAGTTTAAATAAAATTTATGCTACTATCTTTATGGTCATCCAGTTGTGTTGATACATATTATTAATTATTGATGCAGGATTATAAAAGAGAGGCATTTATGAAGGCTTACATGCAATGCTCAAATGCCATACAGAAAATGGAGAAAGAACTAAGAGCAGCTTGTCAAGCTCCTGCTGCAAAGTTTGATGATATTCTTAAGGTAATTGTCATATTCCTTTCATGTGTGCATGAGACAACTTCTTATGGTCCAGAGAAGTGATCCTGAACGTACATAACTATTCGGTTTTGTCATGTAGGTTCTTGATCAGCTATTAAACAGCTATGAAACAACTTCTTATGGTCCAGAGAAGTGGCAGAAGCTAGCTTCTTTCTTACGGCAAAGGTTTGTTTTGCTTTACTACTTTTCCGTTTTCTTTATCGTTTGACTTTTTTTAAATTCTTTTTGGTATTTTTGGTATTATAGCATAGATGGCCCAATCCTTGACTTTGTTAAGAAGCAGATAGATCAAATTTCTTCTGAGAAAAGTTCCCTCCGGTTAAAATGTCGATCAATCGAAGATAAAATGGGATTACTTACCAAGCAACTAGAAGCTAGTGAAAAGTACAAATCCGATTACTTGAAACGCTACGAGGATGCTATTAACGACAAAAACAAGCTAGCAGAGGAATACATGTCCCGAATATCTGATCTTAAAAAGAACTCCAGCTCGTTAGACGAAAAATGCTCGAGTTTATCAAAAGCTCTAGAAGCCGCCAAACACGAATCCATAGAATGGAAACGGAAGTATGACGTGGCGTTGTCTAAACAGAAAGCAGGGGAAGAACAAGCCTCCTCAGAAGTAGCAAATCTTAAGGCTAGAAGCAGTGCAGCAGAAGCAAGATTAGCTGCTGCAAGAGAACAAACGTTGTCTGCGCAAGAGGAAGCAGGTGAGTGGAAGCGTAAGTATGATATTGCTGTTAGAGAAGCAAAGATTGCACTAGAAAAAGCAGCTGCTGTACAAGACCGTGCAAGTAAACAAACACAACAACGGGAGGATGCTCTACGAGCAGAGATTGCCGAGACAATTGCTGAGAAGGTGACATGTTTTTCGGTTATTACTTGGTGTTTTATCGTACTTTGGAATTTGTTTTTTTTTTAAATTTATTTGCAATTGGTTTTGGAATTGCAGGAAGCTGAAATAAAAGACAAGGCGTTGAAGATTGAACAGGCTGAACAGCGTGTAACGACTCTGAGCTTGGAGCTGAAGGTGAGAGTGTTCTGTAATTAGCAAAGTGCAAATGCAACAGCTCAGTCATATGAAAAAGTCACATGCTTCATAAAAAAATGAGTAAAATGTCATTTTCGTCACTGAGGTTGGCCCAGTTTTGCGACTTTCGTCCAAAGGTTTGTTGGTTTGTTTTTCCGTATATGGATCCAAAAGGTTTGAAATCTTGCCATGTTTATCCGGCTCGTTAACTCCATTCATTTTTCTTCATTAAGTCAGGGGTATTTCCGTATTTTTTTTGTTAACTTAAAGAGCAATTTGGTCTTTTTTTCACTTTATATACAAGTTTTTAAAATACCCTTACTAAATAAAAGTTGTCCCCTGACTTTAAGCTAACAAAAAAGACGAAAATACTCTTGACTTAACAAAGAAAAATGGATGGAGTTAACGAGTCGGATGGAAATGGCAAGATTTCAAACCTTTTGGATCCATATGTGGAAAAACAAACATTTGGACGGAAGTCGCAAAACTGGCCAAACCTAACCTCAGAGGGACGAAAATGTCATTTTACTCTAAAAAAAATTAAAGGTAATGCACTAATGCTATATATATTGATTCTCAGGCTGCTGAGTCTAAGATAAAGAGTTACGATATAGAAATATCCGCCTTAAAGAGGGATATTAAGGAGTTGGGCGAAAGGTTAGAAAGTGCAAATGCAACAGCTCAGTCTTATGAAAAAGAAGCAAGAATTTTGGAGCAAGAACGACTTCATTTAGAGCAGAAATACCGATCTGAATTTGACCGATTTGAGGAAGTCAAAGAAAGATGTAGAAATGCTGAAAAAGAAACCAAAAGAGCTACCGAGTTAGCTGATGCTGCCCGGGCAGAAGCAGCATCTGCCCAAAAAGAGAAAAACGAAATTCAAAGGGTAGCTGGCGAAAGGCAGACCGAAATCGCAAGGCTTGAGAGACGTATCGAGAGCCTAGAAAGACAAAAACATGATTTAACCGATGAATTAGAACGGTTCCAAGCTGCTGAGCTGGACGCTGTATCTAAAGTTTCGATATTAGAAGCAAGAGTTGAAGAAAGAGAGAAAGAGATAGAAACATTATTAAAATCAAACAACGAACAACGGGCTACCACTGTGCAAGTCCTCGAAAGCCTTTTGGAAACCGAACGGGCAGCTCGGGCAGAAGCCACTAACCGCGCAGAACAACTTTCGGTTCAGTTACAAGCTACACAAGGGAAGCTTGATTCACTTCAACGACAAATGACATCTGTACGTCTTAACGAGTCTGCATTAGACAGCAAACTAAGAACAGCTTCACATGGGAAACGGTTTAGGGTTGAAGATAATGAAATGGGAACCGATTCAGTTCAAGAAATTGGTATTAATACTGATGGAGGTAGAGCAGTTAGAGGAAATAAGAGGTCTAGGAGTACGACTAGCCCGCTAAATTTTGTTTCAACAGAAGATGGTGGTTCGACTTACAGAGGCGATGATGATTATAATAACAGTAACCATAGTCAACAAACTAGTAATGAAGATTACACCAAATTCACCATTCTGAAACTTAAACAAGAGCTCACAAAACACAATTTTGGTGAAGAAGTGCTTCGGTTGAAGAATCCTAACAAGAAAGATCTCTTGGCTCTTTATGAAAAATGTGTTCTCCAGAAATCTTGAAACGGTTAGTCTGTCTTTAACTGAACATTAACTGTAGTTACACTTTTACAACTGGCAGTTTCTAGGTGTGAGCAAACGTTAACCGTTAACCTGAATTAACCGATAACCGAACTGCCACCGAACCGAATTAACCAACGGTTATGGATAATGCTATTTGATTAACCGATAAGTCGGTTATGGATATGGTTAAAGGTGTCCCATAACCGAATGTTAACCGAACCGAAATGAATAAAGACATGGTTTTAAAATATATCTATATTTAAAATGTACATGTTCAAGGAATCAAACTCTATATACATAAAAAACATATACGAAAGCTTTTTATGTTATATAATTAGTTTTAAAATGTTTAAAAAATAATTATTGTATAAAATTTGACTCGTTTGATGCATATGTATGTTACTTTTTTTTATTTTTTTATTTATAAAAACGATTGTAACTGAGACGATAATTGTCTAATGTGTTCATTTAGTTAAATTTTAGTTCAAACTTAGTTCGGTTAATTAACCGAAATTAACCATAACCGAGTCTCATAACCGATAACTGAACCGAAGTTCGGTTATGGTTATGATTAAGGAAATTCCATAACCGAAGCTAGCGTTTATGGATATGGGTAATAACCGAACCACCATTTGCCCACCTCTGTCAGTTTCTGCCCATTTTTCTCATTAATGGGTCGATTTAGGTCATGTTTCACTTAAAATAGTCAATATGGTCAACAAACGGGTTAGAATCTGCACAAAGTATGCTCTTAAGGGCTAATTGCATACATAAATTATATTGTTAAAACAAACTACTTTTTTATTTTATTTTACCATAGTATTTTAACTTATAAAAAAAATTCTAAAAATGGCCAGTTTTTTGCTGACCCGACAACCCGCACTAAAAATGGCCTGTTTTGCCATTTTGATACCCACTTGTTTTGCCAACTCAACTGCAAATTATTACCATTTGACTGAGACATAATTTTGATGCAGGGTTTCTTCAATTTAAAATTCCAACAAAGATGTGGCGGATTTTGTTGGAAGATTGATTTAGTGTGTAATTTAACTCGTCCCAGATTGTAGCATAGTGTTAAGTTATCCTGCACATATCTGCTACTAAAACTAGATCGTAGAAACAGAGTTATGATTCATCGGGATTATGTCTTGCAGATTATGTCAACTTGATTCGGCTTAGGGTTTGTCATCTTTTATCATCTTTCTGGTGTGTGTTCTCGTTAGATTACTATGTAACGATTCAGAATGATTGTTTGATTTTGCATCATATGTTATTTGGCAACTGGTTTGTAGATCACTTGTGTTTTTGGATTTCAAAGATGACTTCTGATTTGATCTTTAGAGGCTCTCAGTTTTACAAAGAGATCAATGACGATAAGATTATAAAAATTAGATCTTTTTTTTTTTTCAAAATACTAAGTAGTGAATATTTTCTTTAATAAATTTCTTCAACAATATTCAAGATAAAAATATAATATTTGAATTGCAAAATAACAAATTGTTTGATTTATGTTACCTTTAAGAGTGCATGAGAAATTTCTATCTATTTATGAAAATTACAACACAGCATTGATAAATAGTACTTAAATCAAAGCCAAAATGAATAAAAGTTTGTTTCGAGTCATTCCGTTTATTTATGTGATTTAAGGTATATGAAATATCCAACCAAACAAGATAGTTGATTTCTTCTACAAAGAAAAGCTTAAGTTCGTTCGACTAAAGATATACATCTACTATTTTAGGTAAATGTACCCTAACTCGACCTTTGCTGAATCCAAACGTATTGTAAGTCTCTGCGATACGTGTCTGTGTATGACGGAACACCTTAACTTGTAAAACTTAACGATAGAGTTGAGAGCTTTTTATAGCTTAATGACAACCATATTCTTTTTTTCATAATTTCCTAAAGTTATAAATAGAACCATTTGGTTATGTTTTATGGCTACACCACGAACTTACGCCCTAATATAACTCAAAAGTTTATAATAATATTTTTCGAGAACTACGCATTGAAAAACAAGTTTAAAAGTTTAGGCATTATTTTGCGATTGGAACTGGTAAGTAATGGTTAGTGGTTACCTAAGCTTGATGTAGCAATTCAAAAATGGATATTACTATCAGTATCATTCATTGTGATTATTCGTTTACATAACAATATGAAAGACAGTAAAATTCATCATGTATCATTTGCAAATTTCAAAATCAGAGGGAAATAAAATAAAAAAAGTAGTTGGTATAGCTAGTGGTGGACAAAACCTCTTTTTTATCGGTGTATTTATATGCATCTAATAATACATTTTTTCTAGAATATGAAGATACCGCTAAAACTACAAAAAATTCAAATTGAAGACAAGAGTCGTTCCCTCTAAAGATACAACACATTCTATATTTTTGGTAAAAGATTTTTATCGGTGTAATTATGTTTTGGTAACAGAGGTCCCAACTCGCAACATAGGGCCCTACTAGAGGATCAAGCATAAACAAAATGGTTTTTACTTGATCCTCTAAATGAAGTTTTAGCTGTTACTTTGCAGCGTTGTTATTAAATAAATGAAAAATTAAAGTAGATTTCTAAACAAATTTTATTTAATGGGTTAAACTTTTAAAGAAAAGAAATAAAACAAAATCTTTGTGAGCGTGACACTGTATATTTATAGAAATTGCCGTAAAAAAATTAAGGTGTGCTTGACTTCCGGGAATGATAAATACATATAATTTTTTTATAGTATCATCGCTCCAACTAACATAGGCCCGCCAAAGGTCCGCCAATGGTCGCACCACTATATAGTACATTCTTATACACTGTATTTTTGCGGGAAAAAAAGCTTGTGTATATTTTTAGGATTTAAATTTATAACCCTCTTGTTTGACGGGTCATGTTAGCCTGACATGTGTACTCCATGGGGTCTTTCGTCTATGATACCTATGTAGCATTTCCTGCCATTCATGATACCCCATTGAATTTTGTTTACTTTGTTTTTTACTTTTTAGAATAAATTCACACACCCACTAAACCTACTCTTAAAAATTACACCAATGTTGAGTAGGCGACTCAACTTGTGAGGGCAACCAACAATACCTTACCATACTCTTTGATACACCCTTTTGAGATTGTGTTGTTTATTCGTTGCCAAACGAGACCTTGATCAACCAACATTAGGCCGGTGGGTGTGGCTTAACGCCACCCCGCCGCCTCAGCCACCATAGCGCCCCTGGGGCGCCATCCACCACACCGCCGGAAGTGGGGGGGGGGGGGGGGCATGGCCCTTCTGCTAGCACCATAACGAGCAGATTTTGAGGGGACCGAGGTGAGTATAGTTTAAAGGGCGGCTTTATACCACACCCTGCAAGTTAAAGGAAGGGGCTTTAAAGCCCCCTGTGTGACGTGTCGTTGACGTGGCGCTGAGGTGGCGTGATAAAGCCCCTAGGGGCTTTATACCACACCCTCAAGCCTTAGGAGTAAGACTTTGAAGAGAACATTGAACTTGAAGACCGCCTTCGTATGCTAGGCGATTTTCAACCTCAAGACCAAGATGATAATTGGACATGGCTGGGCTGGGTAATAATGGTGAGGTTTTTTCGGTTTCTACCATCAAAGACTTTTTGTTTGAAGCCTCTTGACTGGAACAAACGGGTTCCCAAAGAAGTCATTATCTTTGCTTGGAAAGCCAACTGAAATAGGATTCCGGAGTTAAACAAGAGAAAGGTAAATGTCTACTTGACGGGATGCTCTCTTTGCTCAGACGGGGACGAATCTTGCGACCACCAGTGTGTGTTTGCCACTCATAGTCAGCCGTCTCAGGCTCTCAGCTTGGTGCAAGGTTTCGTCCAATTTTGTGTTTTCGGTCCTGGAATGTGCATAAGACATTCAATTTGCGCAAAATCAAAAGCGACATTATGTGTTGAATCATTCTATCTGCTTGTTGGATCATATAGAACGAGCGGGTTTTTTTCATCAGGAGTCTCGAACGTTGCCAAAGTCAGCAGGGGCGGATTTAGACATCATTTACGGGTTCCCAGGAACCCAGTCGATTTGGAAAAAAACGTTTTTTTTGTAGTGTAAACCTTGTATGATTTGGAAAAAGGAACCCAGTAAAAAAACTGGCTGGATCCGCCACTACCAAAGTGGTTGAAGACATAAAATTATAAGCTTCCTTTGAATTTAGAATAGATCGCTAAGTGGGTAAAATGCCCGTTGTAATGTTTCGTGTTTTTTTTTTGTTGTTTGTTCCTAGCGCTAATTCAATCCTTTAAGAATGCGCTAATTCGCTAAAAATTAGGAAGAGAACTTGGATACTTGGATATGTCACTTGTAATAATTCTATTGATTGCTTATTTTATATGCATTTACAGTTTTCTAACCCCTTAGACCACCCGTACTCGGGGGTTATCCATCAAAAAAATTGCACAAAAACGCTGGGCGTGATTCGAGAAAAAAATGATGTTTGGCGTTTTTTGAAACACGCCAAAGCCCCCCAAAACTTTATTTGTTTGCCCAATAATACCTTGCCATGTGTGTATAATTAGTTTTAATTAAAAAAAAAGAAATAATATTTGTGTGTGTATAAGGAAGAAGAAAGTGATTTTGGCAAAGGTTTTTTTTTGAAGTTTAAGCTGATGGTGACAAAGGAAGAAGAAAGTGATTTTGCACATTCAGTCATGCAGATTGTATTTAAAAAAGGATTTAAACTTCAAAACCTTTAATATTTCAAGTTTCAAAAATGCTAAATCAGTCCATAAAGTTTTGTTTATTAAATGTCTGATTTGGATCTTTTATAAAACCAAAAATTTCGCAATGTAATTTTTTTTTACTTTTTTTCCGGTTTTTTTATTTCTAGTTTTGTATTTTTTTTAGAGTAAACTGCCATTTTGGTCCCTGTGGTTTGGGCACTTTTACCATTTTAGTCTAAATCTCAAACTTTTTACATCTGGGTCCCCATGGTTTGCATTTTGTTGCCATTTTAGTCCAAAATCCAAAAACCCTCTATTTTGACTGTTGAAAACTGATTATTTTGTCCTTTAGTGCAGAGGCATTTTGGTTATTTTTTAAATTTCATTTTTTTAGCAATAAAACTCAGATAAAAAATAATCAGCTCTCTCTCTCTCTTCTCTCTCTCTCTATAGCACCACCACCACCGCCACCTCCTCCCTCTCTCTCTCTCTTCTCTCTCTCTCTATATAGCACCACCACCACCACCACCGCCACCTCCTCCCCCTTCTCACCACCGCCACTCCGGCGTCGTCCCATCCAACAGTCACACCCACACCCCCTTCCCAATTACATCATCATCTTCAACCCTTTTTCAAACAAACAAACAAACATACATTTCAGTGCATATTAACTTCATTGAATCTGAAGATATCGAGGTAAATTCGTCACAAATTCCACTGAATCACATAAAAGTAATTCGAATCAGCAATTGAAACAACAAAATTCTACAATAACTCACAAACAAATGGACATTTCAGTGCATATAACTTCACTAAAACTGAAATTGTTGAGGTAAATTCGTTACGATTAAATCGCAAACAAAGATACATTTCATAGCAAATTAATTAGTACATCGAAGTACCTGAGAAAAAAGCCTTGAATTACATGGCAGCTTACAGTTAATCACCGAATTAGGTCTAAAACGTGACCTAATTTGAACCGATGATGCTTCGGTGTACTGTCTACAGACTGAGAAATTCAAAGCCGCTGTTGACATTTGGAACTGAGAAGCACCACCACCTGCCACCACCCTCTCGCACCCCCTGCAACCACCGCCCCCCTCTCTCTCTTACATCACAACACCATCACCTCCACCTCCACAACTGCCACACCAATCCGATGAACCTGCAACTCAATCCGGTGAGCACCTCCACCCAAAAAACGACTGGGCAAACACTATAGACCCTACCGTTATCTTCATAAATTCGCCCTAATCTTCCACTATTCTCCACCACCGTCGCCTTATCCCACCTTAAAAACCCTAATCGGTTTACCATGTGTTCTTGAGGCGGAGATCTGTGTGTCTCATTCCGGATTCATCATCATCGTCTTCAAAATCTTGAGGCGGAGATCTGTGTGTTCTTAGGGTTAGGGTTTTCGAGCGTTTGAGCTTCGATTTGAGCACCAGCAGAAGATGCCATTCGTGCCCTGCTCGTTGCAGTATTTTAGAGAGAGAGCTGGTCATTTTAGAGAGAGAGCAGAGTTGGCGGCGGTGGGATGGTGGTGGGGATGATGCGATGGTGGGGGTGGTGGTGGTATTTTAGAAAGAGAGCATAGTTGTATGTTGAGAGAGAGAGAGAGAGAGAGATGTATGTATGTTGAGAGATGAGGTTGAAGATGATGATGATCAGGGGGTTTTATTATAATTGAGTTATAATAAAGAGATAATAAATCTAAAATGATCAAAATGCCCCTGAGGGTAAAGACAAAATAGCAGGTCATTAATGGGAAATCTGGTCAAATTTGAAATTTGGACCAAAATGGCAACAAAAACCAAACCACAGGGCCCTGGATGTAAAAAGTTTGAAATTTGGACTAAAGTGGCAAAACTGGCCAAACCACGGGGACCAAAATGGCAGTTTACTCTTTTTTTTTTAATTTAATGAAGTATTTTAAGTTTTTAATTTAAAAAAAAATAATTGTGATATGATTGGAAGGGTGTTATTGGGCATTATTCCCGCTACGACACTTTTGCAATAATGCCCAATAATGCCCCCATGCTGACTGGACTGACACATATCAGAAAACGCCCCAGAGTAAGGGCATTATTCATCTAACGACTACGCATGGTGTTATGGTTTTTCCAGTTGTCATATAGACTTCTTTTCTCAACCCAAATTTATGTCAGGGAAATATGGGCCCTCTCATCCATGGGCATTGACAAATTACACTACAAGAAGTGACAAAAAAAATCATAGTGAAAGAGTAACATTATATTATATATATTATATATAATAACTAGACTCTTTCAAATGTCAAGCGTTACGACGGTAACATGTTAGTTGTTCATAGCTGGCGACACATTATATGATGCGTTAATCATATGATAATGCGTGTTTTGACGTATCTGATCTACAACATTGTGATCACAAAAGAAGCGAAATCGAACCCAAGTTGGTTCATTTAGTGAGTATTCCACCTAACCACTACATCGCCCTTACCTTTGTATCAAGAGGAGTCAAGACGTACAATAACTCGAATTTAAACCGAATGAAAATGTATTATATTTGACCCGACTCATTTCTGAACAAAGTTTACATCAAAACGTAGACCACCCGAAAATGTACGCAAAAATTAGCATGAAAAATATTACATTTGAGCAGACTTTTTTCCCGAAGAAAATTATATCAAAACGTGAATTCACATCGTTTACGTTGAAACATGAATTTCTACCGACACGTACATTAAAATATCAAAACGTAGACCAACTGAAAATGTACATAATAATAACCATGAAAACACATTGTATTTGACCTGACTCGTATCTAGAAAAAAATTACGTCGAAACGTGAATTTATACCGACACGTACATTAAAATGTCAAAACGTAGAACAACTGAAAACATACATAATAATAACCATGAAAACGCATTGTCTTTTACCCGACTCGTTTCTTAAAAAAATTACGTCGAAACGTGAATTTATACCAACACATAGATAAAAATAACGTAAGAAAATATTTTTTTTTCTTTTAAGCTAAATAATGAAAATACGTGAGTAAGTTTGAAAAGTTAGAACTCGGGGGTGGGGGGAAATGTCGTTTTTTAAAGTTTTTAAATAGTGTAAGAGTGTAAAGGTTAACTTCGAAAGTTTAGGGGTTGTTTTATCAAATTATAAACTTTAGGTAGTTTTGTGATTGAGTAAACTACCAAAATGGTCCCTGAGGTTTGGCCACTTTTGTCACTTTAGTCCAAAACTCAAACATTTTGAATCTGGGTCCCAGTGGTTTCAATTTTGTTGCCATTTTGATGTAAAAGCAAAATCTGGTCAGATTTTTCAGTTAAAATCTAGTTTTTTGATCTTTTTCCTCCCTTTTAATGAAGGGTAAAATTGTCAGATTTTTCTTATTTGTATCCAGGTATGCAACCCAAACCCGAAAATATTCGGGTTTCATCGGATCAGGTTGATAAGCTCCGACCCAGATAGACCCACTTTTTGAGAAACCTTGACTTTGGGTTCTAGGGTTTTGTCTTGCAAGTTAGGATTTTGTTGGGGACAAAAAATACAATCAAGTAGATCTAGGTTTTTACAGGAGGTTTCAAGTTGTGTGGGGTGGATGATGATGGTGGTGGTAAATGGCGGCAGGTGGTGTGAGGTGTGGGGTGGATGGTGATGGTAAGTGGTGAAAGAGAGAGAGAGGTGGGAAGAAGAGAATGAAGAGTAGTTTTTTATTTATATATATATTTACATATAAGTATTTACACAAAGAGTCCTTGGAAAGATGAAAAGACAAAATTGCCCTCATGTGCAAGGACATGACCAGATTTAACAAAAAAGTTAACTGGGTTAGTGTTAAAGGACATAACGTGTAACATTTTAAAAATTAAGTACAAAACTCGTCAATTTTAAAGGTAAAGACGCCGTTTGAATTTAAATATAAAGATAAAGGACAAAAATAGAAATTCACTCTTTAAACTATATATTCTCCACGTTTGTGTCAGATCTATGTGTTGTGGAAGTCGAACAGAAAAAAAACCATCCCTTATTCCCTTGAAATTCCAGCGACGACCACCATCAATTCACCTACTGTATGTTGCAATTAGACGACATAAATCAGAACTCATATTAAAGAAGCAAAATATAGGTGGGGGTTGTTGTGGTGCCGGTGAGTGGCGGTTGTGGTGGTGGTGGTTTGTAACACCCTTATTATTATTTAATGATTTTCGTATAATTTACGAAGATAAACGGGTAATTAGAATTTCAAATACATTGAAATAACGGGTTTCATTAAACTTTCTTACAGAATTAAAACTATACAACATAACATGTGTGAGTTCGTCATTTAACATAACAACGATACATAGTGCGGAAGCTTATTTCTTGATCGTGTTCGGTTCTTCGTTGTGCTTGATCGTCCTCCGGTGCTAAAATTATACCTGAAACTCATAAAACATGAGTCGGATTAGTCATACGTAGTTTAAAACGTGCGTAAACGAGTCCGGGAAGCGAAACTGATTAAAATAAAATTTTTTCGCCAAAAACAGTGCCTGTCGCGCCACGCGCCGGCACCAGGTTGCTCCCTCGCGCCACGCGAGGGAGACCATTTTCCAGCAGCTCTGGAGCTGGGTCCTGCATTTTTCAGCAATACCAGTTTTTACGGAAACGGCCATAACTTCTTCGTTATTGATCCGTTTTACGCGATTCTTTTTCCTACGCGTCCGTAATTTAATTCTCCATCATATGAAGTTAAAATCCAACATCCAACATAATAAATTTTGAGACTTCTAAGCCTTCAACTCGTTACCTTTTTACCGAATTTTAACCCGTTTATGCATTTTATCAAACAAACGTATTTGTTTGATCCTTATATCACATACACTTCTTCAAATTAATGTTATCTACAATTTTAGGTTCTAATCACAGGTTTATTACGCAATTTAAACCCGTTTTCGCCCGTATGCTTATTTTGACCCGTTAAGGGTATTTAAGCACTTTAAAGCTTGAAATCGCTTTCATTCATTTCTAGCATCTTATTCCTACATTTCTTATCAAGTAATCTTCCACCACAACTATATGTGCGTTGGATTTAATGTGGATATCTATATGTTCCGAGTTTTTACCCCTCAGATTATCATTTTACGACAAAGACTCATATAAAGTCTTTCGACCCAAGAATTTACATCTTTCACTACCTATACTCATTCTAAGTATTTATTTAATCATAAAACTTGTTTCCGAACCACCTTTAAGAGTCGTTCGTCCGAATTAGCTTACAAGGGCAATTTGGTCAATTTTCATCCTTCTTTTACTACAAAGGTTCGTTAAATATTTGTTTGACCCAAAATCCGACCCTTTTAACTATAATCTTATTTATAAACCCATGTGCTTCTAAAACACCATAAACATAATTCAATTTATTCGGTTTACCTAAAAGATAACCGAATATCTACACTTTAACCTTGTCTAACTCTTATAGAACTCCAAATTCTACATGATGAGTTGTGTTATTATACATACCTGGCTCGGATCAATATATTGACCCGTTTCAATACCTTGCCTTAGTGGCTGCTAAGTGATAGCGCTGTAAGCATCCATATGATACTTATTCCCTAAAATCATACAACTCGACAACCCATTAGTCGATATTGTCAAAGGGTGATAATTTCACCTTTTGACCCGTTTGGTCTAAATGGCCAATTATTAGCGAGATGACATTTATTACAATTTTACCCTTATTGGTTATCATGATTTACATCATATGGTAACCTTTAAAAGTACATATTTCATTCGTCATAACATGATCGAATTACCGATTTAACTCATTTTTAACCATCAATACGGTTTCTTATCCTATTTGGTTATCTTGTTCCGTACGACTACAAGCCGGAACATCATATCTCAATTAGGCATTTATCTTATTCGTAATTAATACGACAAAAGAACATTCTAAAATATATGACTAGTGTAAGCTATACTTACCTTGCATCCGAATTACGCTTTTCCTTCATACTTGCTCCGTTTGACCGCTTCCTTTCCAAGCCTCCACCTAGCTTGTCAAGCGTCAAACTATCATCATAATTCGTAAGACGGTTAGATTAGTCATCATTAATTATGACTATTCCATCTTACGAGTTTTGCATCAAAATTCACTATTTGATTTCATTTTGGTCAGTTTGACTTTTAAAGGTCAAACTGCCTATGAACATAAGTGATTATATTATAAACCTCGACAATTCATTTAAGCACTTTGTCAAGTATCCGATAGGCATTATTCTTACGCCACCGTTTTAACTACTTTCCAAGTCTAATTTCATGCTATTATTAACACCAATTTAACTTAGCTCTCTATTATCAAAGCTAATTATTCATTTGTTATGCAAGAACTAAAGGTTTCCATCTACATGTAAAACCCGTTTCATCATAGCATTAGACATTCATCCGAACATCAATATAATCAAGTTCTACATATTAATTAGTAGACATCATGATTCCAAACACCTATTTATATGAACCCAAATCACTAATTTCATCATAATATACTAAACCCCTTTCATGAAAGTATGATCATGTACCCAATTTCATGGTTTAATCAAATACCTTCCATTCATTATCATGCATGATGATTCTAAACATAGTCTTATCATCAATTTCATCATAACAATAAAACCCACTTAGCTAGGTGTGGTAATTCAACCAAATTATTCAAATCATAGCAATTTTTCTTCAAATTTCTACTTAGGGTTTGTTCCTAAGCAATGACACTTCATTAATTCGGCCATAGCCTTTATGATTCATACATAGATTGCATCATGCAAAGTTAATCGATTTTCACAACTTCAAGAATGTTAGAAATTCGACATACCTTACGATCCCCTTGACTTGGTGACCGTTTCTATGTGTTCAAATCCGAATTTGGCCCTTGTTTGATCCTCCAATTTGAGGGTTTTGTTGAATTTTAGGGTTGAGCTCCATGGGAGCTTGCTCCTGGCTTCTCACGTACGCACACACATATATGTGTGTTTGTTTTCTTTTTCTTTTTTTTAACCATTTTCAAGGTATCTAACTTTGGTCCCTCATGTTTGGTTAGTTATTAAGTAGGCCGCAACCTAATTATTTCTAACACTATTCCCACTTATCAACTAGGTTAAATATTCCTAGTTAACTTAATGGGTTCGGGGAAATTATGACTCAGTTTATTTTAAGTCCCGTTAACTCAGGCTTCTTATAAACTTTATTTCCTTAGAAGCATTTATTCACGTTTTATTAAATATTAGGTTTATTTATTTAAACCCTAATATTTAACGGGTTACTTTTACCGCTAACGGTACTTTACCCGTGTATTAGTATTAACGGGGTTTGATTACCAAACCCGTTTTCGGGGTGTTACAAGTCTACCCCCCTTAAAGAGGTTTCGTCCCCGAAACCTTTCTCACGTACTTTATTGGTCTAGATCATCTAAACCTAAGTTTCGATTATTATTTGAGCATTGCTGTTAGTGCATGGAATGTCTGTTGACTTCGTCTGCATTAGGTCTTGTGTCTAGATTGATTGAAAGAACACATTAGGGTTTAATTAGGATTTGTTTAGGTTAAACTTGAAGATTTCGCTTGAAACATCTTCAAGCGAAATCAACATCATATGATTTCGCTTCAAGCATGCTCAAGCGAAATCATCAAGCCTATATATATGTATTGTATGTTTCGCTTGAGGGGAATGAGGTTATTGTATGTGAGTCGAAGTGCTGACGGATTTGTATCAGAAAACCTTGTACAAGCACTCAAATTAATCAGAAAAGAAAGATTAAAAGGATTAGAGCTGTTATGACTTTATGTGCATTGATTCCGCCTTTACACATGAAGATGAATGCCTTAACTGACTTTTAGAGGTCGTACATTGGTCCAACAAGTGGTATCAGAGCTCAGGACGAGGAGTTCATACCATAGCAGCTTGATTCTACCGGATTTTCTTATTTCTACTCACTTTTTCTTTTACTTTTCTGATCTGAACTAGTTCCAATGGTCGAAATGGTCTGATTTCAGAATATAACGTGTAAAACCGAGTTTTAACAAAGCCTACAAAGTTTCAGATTAAAATTCAGACTAAAACATGTTAAAATTGACCTAAAACAAGATTTCGCTTGAAAGTGTTCGAAGATAACAGGTTGATTTCGCTTCAAATAAGACTGTTTGGACGATTTCGCTTGAAACTCTGAAGTGAAACAGATTCTTGAAGCGAAATAGTTGGCTTCGCTTGAAGACTTCCTGAAGCGAAATAGTAGTTTTCGTTTGTAACTGATTGGATTGAAACTTGTTCTGTTGAAGCGAAATAGAGAATTTCGCTTGAATCAGTTTTGCTAACTGATTTCGCTTGAATCAGTTTTATTAAACTGATTTCGCTTGAAGCTGATAACTTCAAGTATTTCGCTTAAACTTGTTCATTTTTCAAAACTTTGAAAAATTTTCTAAGTGTTTTGTTTTGTTTTCAGGTGATATCAAAATGTTTGACGAACTGGAAAACATTAAACTTGAAAGAGTAAACAATTGGACTTGTTGTTCTCTTCTTGAGGAAAAGGAGGTTTTGGTTGAAAGATTTGAACATTTTATGTGTAGGAAATATGAGAATTTTAGTGATACGTATAAGCGATATGAAGAGTTACATAAAAGTTTTGAAATGCATTACTTAAGGATATCAAATGCTGAAAAGATATCTAAGTTTGCAGATGCGTTACCTTCAGATTGGGATGAATTTTTAGAAAAATTGAAAAAGGATTCTAGGTTTTCAAAATTTGGTTATTATGATTTCATCAGAGAGCTTAGAAAACGCAATGATGAGAATGAAGAGAAAAAGAAGGAGGTGGTAGAGAAATTAAAACGAGAATCAAATTGGTTAAGTTTGGATGTGTTTCTTGAAATAATCAAAAGAATTGAAAATGGTATTGATGTAAGAAGAAAGATGAAATATGATTTCAAGAGAGGTTGTTTTTTAAATGAAGATTTGAATCCTGCTGATATGGTTAAAATTTTTCTTGCAGGAACATCAAAGATTGAAGAATCAAAGAAAGATGAAATTTCAAAAATTGATGTTGTGTGTTCAAAATGCGAAAAATCCGAAGCAGAAAATGTCAATCTCTTGAAAGATGTGGAGAATTTGACATTGGAAAACAAAGTTTTGAAAGACGAGAAGAAAGCTGATAATGAACAGATTTTGGATTTGCGCTTGAACTGCGAAAAACTAAAATCTGAGAATGACAAACTTTTGAAGAATATTGAGAGTTTGTCATTAGAAAACAAAAATTTTGAAGAAAGACAGACTGCGAAAGAAAAGGAAGAAAGCGAGAGAGTATCTCGAAAGAATTTTGTCCTCGGATACAACTGGTAATCCGAGAAAAAGTTCTGATGAATTGCTTTCCTCAACTAAAAAGGCAAGTAAAACGAATTCATCAGATGCAAATCTGAGGACAGAAGAGAGAGTGAAGAAAGAGAAAGTTGGTGGTGATGAATTTGTTTCTTTGGAAACAAAGGAGCCACATGTCGGCAATGAATCTGGTTCATCAAAGTCAGACAAGCCACAATCAAGCAATGATTCTGGTTCGTCAAAACCAGAAGAGCCATCTGTTGAGGTAAAAGTTGTAAAACCCAAGGCTGGTCAGGCTTGGGTAGATCTTTTCAAATGAAAAACCTGACTTGCCGGAGTTCCCAGGTTGGTAAGCGTGGAACAGGTATCGGCACATTTCTTGAGAAATTCACAGGATGGTAACTGTGATATTTCGATTTATAAGTGGTAAATCAGGGACATTAAGTTGTACTTGATTTTCTACTAGTGTTTGTTATTGTCAAGGGTCTTAATTGTTAATTTTTCAAAATGGTTGAAAAAGAACAAGGTGATGAAACCCCAAGTTTGTGAAAAGACAAACAAAACTAATTTTCCGGAAAAACCATTTGATTAAAACAAACTTAAGTGTTTTGAAATCTAAATGGGAAAATAGTTTGTTGTCAGGGGGAGTTCTGATTGTTTATGCCAAGTGAATGGCGACTTGAAGCGATTTGATATCAGTTTGTCACGTTTCTTGTATAGTTTGTTTTCAAATTTTCTCAGAAAATCAAAATTGAAACATATTTTGATTTTAGGGGGAGAAAAATTTTTAAAAAATTAGAAAATTTGAAAATTTCAAAAACATTGAAAAAGCAAAAATGAGTTTTGGTGAGAAAAAAGAGGAAATGATAGTAAATCAGTGAACTATCACAGCATGCTAAGGATATGAAATGTCAAATGTGATAAGCGGTCTCACTAAAGATGTGACGATAGGCTCAGCTAGACTAGTAGATTTGCAATAACGATACAAACCTAAATGAAAAACCCTAGTTCTAGTGGGAAACATGGTCGAAAGCATAGTACTTAGTTTTGTCCTTCTTGATTGTGTGCCTGCTCAGTAATCGCTGATTGTCGAAAGACATAAAACTGGTTAAGTTTGTGAACTTTCACAACTTTGCTGAAAAGTATTCACTGTGATTGTGCATTTCATTTTGCAAAGATTTAAACTTGTTTTATTTCTTTATTTTGTTTAAGCATCGGACATCCTCTGCGTATACGTGAGTATCGACCTGGATGTTGTTGCCTAAACGTTCTGCTTTATTTTCTTTGGTGTTTCGTTTAAGCTTTGGATCACCTCTGCGTATACGTGAGTATCGACCTGGTGGTTAAAGCCTAAACAACTTCAACTTATTTTTATTTTCTTATTTTGTTTAAACATTGGACTTTCTCTGCGTATACGGAAGTATCGACCTGATTGTTAATGTTTAAACATTCTGCTTTGTTTTCGCACAAATCACAGTTGATAAAAGTTTAAAGGCATTACTTGAGTCAGTGTATTACATGATGAGGGGATATGCTGAGATCGTGGGGTCCATAAGAATTTTAGTGCTATCTTAATATACCTTAAAGTATCGGTAAGCAGATTGAAAGTTTTTAGTTTGAGTTTATGTGGACAACAATATTGTCAATCTATGTGAATCGTTTAGAACTTAAAATGATTAAAGCTTAACGGTGCTAGTGATTTGTTTCATAAACTGATATGATCCTCTTACACAAACTCACAAAAATATTGTTTGTACATATTTGTTTACTGTATTTCTTTAAGATAAAAAATTCAAAAAAATTTTTTTTTTTCGACAACTGATGTTGAAGAGCTGATTTTCAAAATTCCAAGTGCTAAACTTGATGAACAGGGTTGGGAGAGTTTGTTGAAAACTTTGAATGCTATATACAAATGTTTTGAAAGATTGAGTGATAAGTTAATCAAGGTCATTCGTTTGAACTTGATGTAACTAGTATGTTTGATGAATGAATCTTGTCTACCAGTAAGTTTTTAAAATTTAATGGTTATAAATTTGTGAAACTTATATTGTGGTAGAGGATGTGCAGGTTAAACAGGTTTGGACTTCATTATTCCCAACGGCAGCTAAATGACAAAGCTTGAACCAGATATCTCAGATTCTAGCATATCGAGAGGGGGAGTCTGTGAAAGGGGGAGTCTGGATCAACAGTCAAAGGGAAGATTGAAGAATGGAGTCAGGATGTGATCCTAAACCTGTGAAGAATGCTTATGATGTGAAGACAGAGAGTTGGAGAAAAGACCAAGACTGAAGACTCAGGAGCTGAAGACTTCGTCAACATCCAAGGGGGAGTCTGTTAGTGCATGGAATGTCTGTTGACTTCGTCTGCATTAGGTCTTGTGTCTAGATTGATTGAAAGAACACATTAGGGTTTAATTAGGATTTGTTTAGGTTAAACTTGAAGATTTCGCTTGAAACATCTTCAAGCGAAATCAACATCATATGATTTCGCTTCAAGCATGCTCAAGCGAAATCATCAAGCCTATATATATGTATTGTATGTTTCGCTTGAGGGGAATGAGGTTATTGTATGTGAGTCGAAGTGCTGACGGATTTGTATCAGAAAACCTTGTACAAGCACTCAAATTAATCAGAAAAGAAAGATTAAAAGGATTAGAGCTGTTATGACTTTATGTGCATTGATTCCGCCTTTACACATGAAGATGAACGCCTTAACTGACTTTTAGAGGTCGTACATCGGTCCAACAATTGCTCGCATGTAATAATCTTACTAAAAAATATGGTAATATGTTTTTGGTTTTAAAGCATACGCGCCTTTCATGTATACGGCCTCGTGGGCCGTTACTTTTAGCTGGTATCTTTTATCTTTGTTGATTATTTATTTTTGGCGGTTAGACCTGTTAGTCACCTATTGCCTTATACCCCCATCGTTCGGGTATATTCTCCTTGCCTTCCCAAGGCTTATATGAGTTTACAATCTCCTATCCCGTGACTCACCTGTGACTCACGTTACAAGGTGGTCACATTCTATATTACTTTTTCTTGACCGTGAACGTGTCACGTCATGTTTAAGTTTATCTCAACTTCTCTTTATCATGCTTCTTCTTTTCGAATGTATCGCCTTGCACCTATCGGCGTTAAGACCTATATCCTTCAATATTAATCATTTCTGAATTCGTCTCGTAATATTCATATTTGTTAAAACGTTGTTTCTTACAAAATTTGAATTTTTGTTTAACGTTTTTCTCTTTAATTATGTCAATTACCCATATCAAAGAAATTGACAACCCATAATTTATTCATTTCCGTTCTCATTTTACACGGGGAATCGTAACCAGTTCCCTCGCTTTACACTATTGACCCGTAGGTTCTTTCACTTAGCCTCGTATGTTATTTCTTTAGATTTTTTTTAAGGTGAGACCCAAATAGCTCGTTCCTTTCTATTTATGACCCAAGAGTATTCTTGGTCCCGTAGACCTTAGCATTGCTTTTAATCCCGTAGGTTATGATGATCCCG
Organism: Helianthus tuberosus; assembly: GCA_030545235.1. Taxonomy (NCBI): domain Eukaryota; kingdom Viridiplantae; phylum Streptophyta; class Magnoliopsida; order Asterales; family Asteraceae; genus Helianthus; species Helianthus tuberosus. Next base: position 37,195,838 of record CM060440.1, on the reverse strand, counting down.
TAGATCATCTTTTATTCATGTCTATTTTCAAATGTATATAGATATACATATATAGCTTCAAGGCATCCCTTGTTATGTTTGGTCTCATTTATTTTCGCTTTTGAACTTTAGTTGACCTTGACCGTAGTCTAAGGCTTCATTTGTTTACTTTTGGACTAATCTTCCGACTTTATGACTCCTTACATCATTTACACGTCAGTTTGTTCTACGCTTACCGTTTCCTGGTTCATACTTATACTTCTTTACAGCCAATTACTCGGGTTATTTTATCATAATGTTTTTAACGCCCATAACCCCATTTACATAGGTTTATTGATATTTCACACTTTTATTTATTCGGTTCGCGCTTACTTACATTAGCAAGCGTTACTCTTTATTTAATTCGTTTGACTTGTTCGTGTGAAATTTCATCGCTTATGAATGTCAAACTTCATTCTTTAATTAGCCCGTTCAACTTTAAAATGGTTGAACGTAGTGATCAATATTTCTGTTTTACAAAATCTCATCATCTTTTAGTCATGACCCAAAGCCCGAGTCTTTTGACTTTCCATCCGCGTTCCCGTTTTTCGGTCTACGCATGGGTTTAATTCCTTACCCATCAACCGGGTGTTTTACCGAAGTCGTTATTCATTTGTTATGCAAGAACTAAAGGTTTCCATCTACATGTAAAACCCGTTTCATCATAGCATTAGACATTCATCCGAACATCAATATAATCAAGTTCTACATATTAATTAGTAGACATCATGATTCAAAACACCTATTTATATGAACCCAAATCACTAATTTCATCATAATATACTAAACCCCTTTCATGAAAGTATGATCATGTACCCAATTTCATGGTTTAATCAAATACCTTCCATTCATTATCATGCATGATGATTCTAAACATAGTCGTATCATCAATTTCATCATAACAATAAAACCAACTTAGCTAGGTGTGGTAATTCAACCAAATTATTCAAATCATAGCAATTTTTCTTCAAATTTCTACTTAGGGTTTGTTCCTAAGCAATGACACTTCATTAATTCGGCCATAGCCTTTATGATTCATACATAGATTGCATCATGCAAAGTTAATCGATTTTCACAACTTCAAGAATGTTAGAAATTCGACATACCTTACGATCCCCTTGACTTGGTGACCGTTTCTATGTGTTCAAATCCGAATTTGGCCCTTGTTTGATCCTCCAATTTGAGGGTTTTGTTGAATTTTAGGGTTGAGCTCCATGGGAGCTTGCTCCTGGCTTCTCACGTACGCACACACATATATGTGTGTTTGTTTTCTTTTTCTTTTTTTTAACCATTTTCAAGGTATCTAACTTTGGTCCCTCATGTTTGGTTAGTTATTAAGTAGGCCGCAACCTAATTATTTCTAACACTATTCCCACTTATCAACTAGGTTAAATATTCCTAGTTAACTTAATGGGTTCGGGGAAATTATGACACAGTTTATTTTAAGTCCCGTTAACTCAAGCTTCTTATAAACTTTATTTCCTTAGAAGCATTTATTCACGTTTTATTAAATATTAGGTTTATTTATTTAAACCCTAATATTTAACGGGTTACTTTTACCGCTAACAGTACTTTACCCGTTTATTAGTATTAACGGGGTTTGATTACCAAACCCGTTTTCGGGGTGTTACATGGTTGTGGCGGTGAGTTCATGGTGGCAGGAGGTTTTGGTGGCAGGATGTGGTGGGGGTGGTGTTTTAGAGGAAAAGAGAGGAGGTGGTGGGGTAATCCTTGTGATACGAACAAACCCAGTTGTGTGGAATCCAACCGGGAAAGCAAACCGAGATCAAGAACACAATGACACAAAGATTCAACGTTTAAATCTCAAATATATTAGAACCAGGAAGTTTGTTTACACTGATTACAAAAGTTAAAGCTCTCACAAACTTTCTCAGTTCTCTCGTATCTCTCTCTGTTGTGTGTCTCTGCTTTCTGTCTTCAGTCTGCTGTTATATATATAGGTAAAGCAGGTCGACGAAATACTTGTGACCGACGAAAGTCTTGCAGCGACGAATGACCCAGACGAAAAACCTGAGTTGACGAAAAACAACAGGTCTTTCGCCATAATGTAATATCAGTTTTTTGTCGAGTTGATGTCTAGGTGGTTTTTCGTCAGACATATGGTTGGCTGGGTTTTTCGTCATTCATGAGAAGGTATTTCGTCAAGGGCTGCTAACATGCATACATTGCAGATTAAATACAAATAACAGCAACAGATCAGCAGCATGACAGTTTGCAGTCATGCATATGAGATGGTTCAGCAACAAGCATCAACATTCAGAACAGAAGAGACATGTTCGATCTGAAACTCGATGGAGGACATCGAGATTCGGTATTCGTCTCGTAACGTTGTCGAACCGAGCGAGTCGCATCCACAAAGTGTATCAACAAACTCCCCCTTGGATGCTGCTCGTGAGGGTTCATCTTCCATGTCTATCATGTCGGAGGATCTTCAAAGTCTTCACGTGTCATAAATAGAAAATGTATCAACAAACTCCCCTTTTTATTTAGGAAGTGTGTTAACAAACTCCCCCTTAAAATAAACTCTCCCTTGAGTTATGCTCATGAATCTTTTGATCTTCAATTCTTTAGATCCTTTTGGTGTTGATGATAGGTCAGCGGAAACTCGATCATCTTCATCTTTTGAGTGCCTCCACGTCGTGTCTTCATTCCGAAGCTAGTCTTCTAACACACTCTCTTCGCCTTTAGCTGGTTTGAATGTAGCATCTGCACATACAAGAAAGCTAAACACGTAATGAGAACAAACGCTTGGAATATATTTAACATAAACAAACGACACACATGTGACCATTTTTCAATCAACTACCGTCCGACAATTTGAAAGTTTAACAAATTGTTCAATTTTGGTCTTTAATTTTCAAAACTTGCAAATTTCGACCGTTTATGAAGAAGCAATTGTTTTAGGTTTCGATCAGGTTTCAGGTGGTAAAGACTCGAGATCCAACATCAGGCAATCAAAAATAAGATAGAAATAAAATCTTTTTGGTTTTTATAAAGTTTATATTAAAACACACCTAAAATCTTTTTGTTATTTTTTGAATATTTCAATAGTAAAGACGAAAAGCAGTAAATAAATATATACATAGATGCAGAAACGGAAAGCAGTAAATAAATATTTACAGACATTCTTTTTGCGAGTTTCGAGGGTAAGAGAATCATATCAGTGTACGGTCACGCCAAAACGCTCTTGTTGTTTAATTAGTTAATATTTAGATAAGCATCCTATAACGATTATCGGTATTGCTGTCCACTTAAGCTCAACTTATCAGATGTACTCGTGGTTAGGGGATACGTTAAGGTATGATTTATACTTACCGACCGGTGTTCATCCACACACGACACATTCCCGTATCAAGGTATGCACGAGAGTTCATCTTACTGGTGAGTATACCATTTATCATCTGTTTTCAACGTATATGATGTGAGACACTCACTTATTTTAGGATGAATACAAGCCCTTTGTGATTAAATCACTTATTAATGAGGAACTTGATATTCGATGCATGCAGGGCACAAGAGCAAGTCCGTGAACAGGTTAGTACCATCGTACCAACAAAGTGACAAACTTGACTCCCGGATAAACTATGATATTTTATCACTTATTGATTGGGACATGTGATTGTTTATCACTTATTGAGGTCGGATGCATCATGTATTATATACATGTTTGAATGATATTTACACGTATGTATGGTATCATGGAAGATCTAGACTTGCGTCCCCGTTGTTTTTGGTAAAAGAAACAACCATGATACCCATTGGCGGATCTTAGAAGGGTTGTGCCAGGGCCACAAACCTGGCACGTTTTTTTGGCCAGAAGTGCTAATTTTCACGGTTCGATCGAAATTTTTTATACCTACTATGTTCGGCACGGGCATGTTTTTAGTGCTCGTGGCTTTCGGCCCTGGGACGTTCAACGGGAAAGATCCGCCACTGATGATAAACATCATAAAGACCACGTATCTCAGAACCTCGGCAATCTATCAAACGAAATTTTGGTACCAAGACCATATGCCAATGAGCGGTTCCCACACAGTCTTCAGTCGATTAAAGTTTATATCACCCTGCACACTTTAAAATGATTGTGAGCCTACCGATACATCTTATATAGAGCTGCTTATCGTTTTTCATTTTAAGTTTAAAGAGGTTTGGACAGACCACTGATGTACTATCATTTTCTCTTTTTCTTGCCAGGAAACTCATTTTTGTTTTTGTATTGTTTTTGTGTTTTTGATGTTTTTGGATTTTTAAAAATTTTCAATGTTTTTGTATTTTTCGTTTTTACTCCCCCCTAAAATGCAAAAAGTATGAGAAATTAAGAAAACACAAACAAATATTTACAAAAATGATTTTCCGATGTTGGTTTTACTCTGGCTTGACCTTAATGCCGTTTACCATTAATAAAAAGTCAAATCGTGATTTGTCAAATACTTTGGTAAAAAGGTCGGCACGTTGGTCATCGGTGTGGACCTTAACAACATCGATAAGCCTTTTATCAAAGCAATCACGTATGAAATGATACATAATTTTGATGTGTTTGGTCTTTGAATGCTGCACAGGATTTCTAGTGATCTGTAAGGCAACAGAATTATCAACGAAAATAGGAGTAGTTAGGAATTCAAAACCGTAGTCGCGCATTTGTTGTTGAATCCACAGGACTTGGGAGCAACAACTTGAGGCAGCAATGTATTCAGCTTCGCATGTTGATGTTGCGACACAAGTCTGCTTCTTTCACTGCCATGTGACTAGGACTTTTCCCAAAAACTGACATCTAGCCGTTGTGGATTTGCCATCGATTTTGCATCCGCCAAAATCAGAATCACTGAAAGCGATCAAGTCAAAGCTATCATCCCTAGGGTACCAAAGACCGGTGTCCGGGCAACCCTTCAAATAGTGAAAAATCCTTTTTACAGCTGCTAGATGTGAGGCCTTAGGATTGTTGATAGTGGAGTGTCCATGCACAAGACCGACGACATAAGGCTCTGAAATATTGTTACATCTAGGAGAATATTGTTGCCATTGATGGAGAGAAAGGAAAAAGAAAAGAAGACAAAAATTCTGATGAAGGAATGATGGTGAAAGAATGTGGTTGAATGAAGTTAAAAAATTTGACAAGATGAAAAATGTGCCAAAATTTGATCGTTGAATGTTTTGATCGGGTCCTCGGGAAAGATTCCAATGAAAAGTATGCGCCCGCAGCACGTCTGAAGCTTTTTGAAGATTCATGGATTTTTCTTCCATAAGAAGTTCAAAGTCCACAAGATGAACGTGTAGGGTACTTTTCTCTATTGTGTGATTGAAGAAAATGTGTTTGTTGAACAAACCAACCGGGTGTGCGGATACCTTGGAGTGGATTGAACAACCGCACACTACTTCTAAAGGAGAAAGACGAAGACCTTTGCTGGTGCAAAAGCATGTGGAAGACATCATGCATGGATCAACCAATGATGATGTGTACAAGCTTTCCCACATGCTCCATTTGCCACTTACCAGCCGGACCTGAAGGTTTATCATCTTGTTGCTGTAAAGAGAATTCTCGGTTCATTGATGTAGCTGCAAAATCGACCTTGAAATCCACACCGGGTGGATATCCAGTTTGGGAGAGCACTCAGATTCCTGGCGATGCACGCAGAAATTGCAGGATTAGGGTTTTAAATTTCTAATCTCTCCTATCTATGTCGATATTTAAGCTGTTTTACGAATTACTAACAGCTCGTACAACACTCCTTGGCCAGACACATTGATCTCGAATATCACCTCACATGTGATTGTTTCAATATGAAACTCGTCAATGTTGTTAAGGTCCACACCGATGACCAACGTGCCGACCTTTTTACCAAAGCATTTGACAAATCACGATTTGACTTTTTATTATTGGTAAACGACATTAATGTCAAGCAAGAGTAAAACCGACATCAGAAAATCGTTTTTGTAAATATCTTTGTGTTTTTAATTTATCATAGTTTTTACATTTTAGGGGGAGTAAATCCAAATTTAAAAAATCCAAAAACATCGAAAAATTTCAAAAACACAAAAACAATAGAAAAAAAAATGAGTTTCCTGGTGAGCAAAAGAGAAAATGATAGTAAATCAGTGGTCTGTCGAAACCTCTTTAAACCTAAAATGAAAAACGATAAGCAGCTCTATATAAGATGTATCGGTAGGCTCACAATCATTTTAAAGTGTGCAGGGGGATATAAACCTAAATCGACTGAAGACCATGTGGGAACCGCTCATTGGCATACGGTCTTAGTACCGAAATTTCGTTTGATAGATTGCCGAGGTTCTGAGATACGTGGTCTTTATGCTGTTTATCATCTGGGTATCATGGTTGTTTCTTTTACCGAAAACAACGGGGACGCAAGTCTAGATCTTCCATGATACCATACATACGTGTAAATATCATTCAAACATGTATATAATACATGATGCATTCGACCTCAATAAGTCCTAAACAATCACATGTCCAAACAATATAAGTGATAATATATCACAGCTTTCATGCGGGAGTCAAGTTCGTCTCTTTGTCTATACGATGGTACTAACCTGTTCACGGACTTGCTCCTGTGCCCTCATGCATATGAAAATCAAGTTGCTCATCAATAAGTGATTCTATCACATAGGGCTTGTTTTCAACCAAAATAAGTAAGTATCTCACATTTTCATATACATCAAAATAGATGATAAATGATATACTCACCAGTAAGATGAACTCTCGTGCATACCTTGATACGGGAATGTGTCGTGTGTGGATGAACATCGGTCGGTAAGTATAAATCATACCTTAACGTATCCCCTCACCATGATTAGATTTGATAAGTTGAGCTTATGTGGACAACAATACCGATAATCGTTATAGGATGCTTATATATATGTTAACTAATTGAACAACAAGAGCGTTTTGGCGTGACCGTACACTGATATGATTCTCTTACCCTCGAAACTAGCAAAAATATTGTCTGTAAATATTTATTTACTGCTTTCAGTTTTTGCGTCTTGTATATATTTATTTACTGCTTTCAGTCTTTACATTTGAAATATTCAAAAATACCAAAAAGATTTTAGGTGTGTTTTAATATAAACTTTATAAAAGCCAAAAAGATTTTATTTCTAATTTCTTTTGATTACCCGATGTTGGAACTCGAGTCTTCGTTACCTGAAACCTGATCGAAAACCAAAACAACCGCATCTTCATAAACGGTCGAAATTTGCAAGTTTTGAAAGTTAAAGTCCAAAATTGAACAATTTGTTAAACTTTCAAACTGTCGGACGGTAGTTGATTGAAAAATGGTCACATGTGTGTCGTTTGTTTATGTTAACTATATTTCAAGCAGTTGTTCTCATTACGTGTTTAGCTTTCTTGTATGTGCAGATGCGAACGTGATAGAAGACAAGCTTCGGAATGAAGACACGACGTGGAGGCACTCAAAAGATAAAGATGATCGAGTTGCCGCTGACCTATCATCAACACCTCAAGGATCTAAGTGTTGAAAATGGAGTTTATTTTAAGGGGGAGTTTGTTATCACACTTCCTAAATGAAATGGGGAGTTTGTTGATACACTTTCTACTTACGACGCGTAAAGACTTTGAAGAGCCTCCGACATGATAGACATGGAAGACGAACCCTCACGAGCAGCATCCAAGGGGGAGTTTCTTGATACATATTATATGGACGTGGCCCTTTTGGTTTCAACATTGCTACAAGTTGAAGACCAAGGCTTGATTTCCTCCATCAAGTCTCGGTAATAGTTGCTGATCTGCATGTTGCAGATATATCTTTTGCTGCTGTCTGCGATGAAGAACCTCATCATATGCATGTTGTGATGAAAAACTGATCTTATACATGAAGAAGAACCCATCCATCCAATGTCTAACGAAAAACCTCCTGATCAATCATGTATGACGAAAAACCTGCAGGTTTTTCGTCATCTATGGTATTTCGTCAACATCTTTCGTCGAGGTCCTTTGTGGACTGAAGTGTTTCGTCGGCTGCTTATTTTTCGTCAATATGTTTCGTCGCTGCAGGTCTTTCGTCGACCAGCAACCTATATATATGCATTGCAGACAGAAGTTAGAAAAAAGACAAAGAGTAGAGAACACAGAACACAGAGTGAACTCAGGAGAGTTTAGAGAGAGCTTTATCTTGTATCATCTTGTATCTTAAACTCTTTTGGTTGAAATATATTGAGCTTTAAAGTTGAATTTTGTGCTTGAATATCGTGTTCTTGTCTCGGTTGCATACTCGTTGGATTCCGCACAACCGGGTGTGTTCGGTACCAAGGATTAGGCGACTAGATCCTCCGCTAATTTGTACGGGTTCGGGAGCGCGCGGGATGATGAAGCTTGATGAAAACAAATGATTTATTTTGAATGTGGGGTAGTCACGGTTACCAATGCAAACGTCAAATTTGGTGACTCGACTACTATGGGCCAAAAAAAAAAAAACAAAAAACGGTATGTTCACTTCCGCACGTCAATGTTTATGATTGTTATCGGTTATTCGTAAATGTTCGAAAGCATTTTGTTTATTGTCATATTCTCGCATTTGGAAACGAACGTATGAACCTAGAATGTCAATACCGGTCCCAACGAGTTCACAAAGTCTTTGGAGGGATACAAGTCGGATCCTACGGGGTACTAGGGGAAATTTCTTTATCAACTAGAATATGCAAAGAAGAAAGCATTTTGTTTATTGTCATATTCTCGCATTTGGTAACGAATGAATGAACCTGGAATGTCAATACCGGTCCTAACGAGTTCACAAAGTCTTTGGAGGGATACAAGTCAGATCCTACGGGGTGCTAGGGGACGTTCTTATTCAACTAGAATATGCAAAGAAGAAAGTCGTTTTCGTGATTTTTTGAAAAACCGAGAACATTCAGTGAAGATTGACGACAGTTCCGCTAAGTAGAGGGAATTGGTGAACATTTGAAGATAAATTCTACTCAGTGGAGAGAATTTGTTCTGTGAAATTGACGACAGTTTCTCTAAAGTGGAGGGAATCTGTTAAGGTTTAGAGATCTTACCAAAGAAATAGGGGAATAAAAAATTTCGTTCGTATGTTGAATTTCTTCAGTAAATTTCTAAACGCAATCACAGGTGGTAGAGTTTGTCTTATGACAGATCAAGACTTGATGCAGTTTTTAAAGAATGGAACCTTTATCAAATGCCGGTTGGAGTATTGGAAGATCAGCAGAAGATCGGTCAACTGAGCCTTTTGAGGAAATTGCACAACACCCAACACGGATACGCGTACTTTGAGGGGGAACTATTATACAAGGAGCGTCAAGATACTACTTACCTGGATCATCGGTCAAGGGGGAATTTGTTAACACAGAGAAGATAAATACTTGACTGAAGATTGATTGCAGTTGCATTTTCAGCATTCGACAGCAACGGACAAGGGGGAATTTGTTGATGCAGATTTTGTGTCCGATGCTTGTCGAATAGATTAGATTTATTTTATGTTGAATTTGTAATAGTTAGTGAAACAGTCTAACGAACGTGTATAGAACCGCTCGTTTGAAGTGGTCAAATGAGAGGGTTATTTGTTTGACCGTGTGTGTTTGAAAGACAAAGGGGTGTAGCTATAAATAGCAACCCTTTGTCATTTCAAACACTTGGAAGCTTTAGGAGGTGTTAGACCTCACAGGGAGAGATCACCACTTGGTCTCTCCCCGGATGTGTACTCCTTTGGTATGGTTCGGTTAGCTTGTTAATCGGGCAGGCTTGTATTGTTATGTTATCAAATCTATACAAGTAAGTATTTCATCCGTCTCTAATCTTCCCGTCTTGAACTAATCTCACACTAATCATGGTTTCGGTCCCGAAACACGGTCCTACAAGAAAAAAACACTTCTACAATTATAAAATTCACTTCTACTTTATCTGATGACGGATATGTTTGGAGAAAATACTGCAAAAAAATATTTTCAACTCGAAACACCAAAGGTACTATTTATGGATCCGACTTAAATATTTTTGTAGATTATATTGTATATTAAATATGTGTTGTTTCAAGTCGAAAGTTTCCATGCATCAAAAGTGTAGTTAGAAATGCCAGCCAAGTCTTTTAATAACAATTCGATTTAACCCTGGGCTTATAGCTCAGTGGTTATGGAAATGAGGGAAGATTTCAGACCGAAAGGTCTCGAGTTCGATTCCTGATCCACCCGGGTTTTACCGGCTTTGCATTGTCGTGCCCTCGGGCGGGTGCAGGGTCGGGTTTTCCCCGGAACTGGTGGCATGGTGGGCTAGGGGCTCCGTGCGTGCAGGTTGGGCTGCCGCGGGCTACCTTTCGGCCAATGGGTGCCGCGTACGGAGTACCCGGCGATTCTTATGTTGGACGTTCAAAAAAAATAACAATTCGATTCAATCTATAAAGTTTCACTTTTATTGATAAGATGTATGTTTTTCTATAACATGTAGGCGCTATTATAGGTGCGGTCACATGCTTAAACAAGGGTGCCAAGCAACCAAACAAGTTCAAAAGACCGACGATGAGCCATCAAAGTACAAGATAACTTATAGTGGACTCCATACTTACACTAGTTCGATCCATATGGAAGCTCTAAACCATAGGGATAATTCGATCCTTATTAGTTTTAAAACAAATACGCTTACTGAGAACAATGAATTTGACACTTGTTTCCGATCAATGAAAAATACACCTAAGGAGGATTTTCCTTCTTTAGGTCATGTAGAAAACGAAGAAGTTTCTTCATCTAATTATCATACTCCATGTGATCGCATTGTTGGACTCTCACAAGTTCCTTCATCTATGTTTGTTTTGTCATCTGGATTAGATCATGAGGGTATGGTATCGTCAGGGATGTTTTCAACTGGATGTAGTACAAATGGCTATGAGGTTGATGACATTATAGAAGGCTATGATTTTGATGATTTCTTCTTTGAATAACGCTAGCTTTTTTCACGAAAAATTATTCGTCAATGTATTGATACAATAAACTTCTAATATTTGTGTTTGAAATGTATTAATAATTACATTTTGTTAAGCTTTATTAATTTCTATTTTCATTTCATTAAAATAAGTACTAGAGGTAGTAAGGTGCATTTCCTTGGTCATGTACTAAAAGACTAGTTAGTCATTTATTTTGTTCTTTACATTCTTTACTTTTAAGGCCACTAGAGGGTAGGCCCGTGCGATGCACGGCATGACCAACAGTTAGTGTCCTTCATTTTGTGGTGCGTTCGGGAAAAATGTTTATGCATGGATAAAAGGTAATTAGCCAAAAGACAATGTAAGAGAAGCCATACAAAACGTCATAAGAGCTTGTACCATGAGCCGACCACACAAAATTTAAGGCGTGCATAGCACAGGAAACTTTGTTTGCGGAATGTGTTTAAGAACAAACATGTATGCCAAGTCTAAAAACATACATTACAGAAAAAAAAACTTAAAGGAGTTCATAAAGCTTCCGGTTTTATTCAATAATTCACGAAATCTTCTGCCGCTAATGCATGCCCATGTAGTTGCCCTTCCCCTTAGTAGTTTCTTGTCTACAACAGGTTTAAGCAAGTAAACATAAGCAACGGCTATGAGTTAGTCAAATCAAATATCTTAACATATGTGCACGCATGACTCTCCATACATGACTAACCTATAAAAATCATTGAGAGAACTCACTACCATATGAAAACCTTAAATCATATTACAATATGCAACAATAAATTAAATAAAACCAGACTAAATTGTAACTGCCTAAAAACTTGAAATGAAATAAAACCAGACTAAAATCATCACCAACACATCAACCATTTTAATATTATCCCAAATTAACATGGAACAAAAGTTAAGAAACGATTTTAATCATGTTAATAGCAACTCAAACAATAAGTTAAGAAACGATTTTAATCATGTTAATAGCAACTGAAACAATAAGATGAGATAATACAATCATTGATTAACCAAATAATATTCATGACTGAAGGTCATTTACAATTTGGTTCAAGATCATCTAGCATTGACAAAAACCATATATCAATAGCTACCTCTTGTAGGGAGATCAAGGTTCAATTCTTGAGAGGTGTAATTTAGTATAGTATTAAAGGGGGAAAAGTTTAGTTCAAAAAAAAATAGTTACCAGACCAATGTCATTATTGATTATCCTAACCTTGGCACTCATCTGAACTTCCCCTTGACTAAACTTTGTCTCTTGGATGGCTTCACTTTATCTTCACAATATACTCTTCAATGTGGGGGCACCAACAGGACGAGTTTAGATAATCTCAACTATAAATCTGATAATAAAAGCTTGTCCCAAACCCAGCCCAAAGCCCGTCAAATATCTATTGGGTGTATATTCGTCGGGTATTGGGTATACTCACGGGTTTCGGGTATACCTGCGGGTTTATTAAAATTACCCGTTATAACTATCACATCGTATAAATTCTTCTCATTCTATATCTATATTGTGTGAACTCAAAACAAAACAAAACAAAATAAACAAAAGAGTTGCCACAGATCACTAATTAAAAATCAGATTAGATAAAACTAACAGTTGCAAAAACTAATAAATACTCTCATGCTTGAACTAAGATGTTCTCTTAATTAACATATTTAGAAATACTGAGTGGTCGTGATGCCATAATATAATAGGTGAATCTAGTTGTGGTGGTTTGTCCAATAAAAATAATAACCATCGATTATTATGTAGACATTCTCTAATTCTTGTTTGATTGCTCATTAAATAAACATATTAGAGACATCATTAAGATTTAAGAAGCTACTTTTACCAATGGTGACACAATCATGGACGCATATAACAGCTAAAAATTTATATCACTTCACTTGCTTTACACATAATCAAATTTGACATGCCCATATTTAGAAAATAAAAAAAAAAGAAATTATTTCGGGTATACAATTGGGTAAATGGGTTTACGTCATCGGGTAATCAGGTCGTATATCACCAATTCACCGTATGAATGTGAGAAATCAATATTAAAGATAAATGATGAATCAATAATATCAACTATAACAGATAACAAAGTCGGCTAACAAAACACTTTAATTACCATATGAATGTGAGAAAACAGAATTGCTCACCAAGTATAGAATGCATCTGATCCCAGACTCATCAGAGTGCCACAAAAAAAGAGCAGTTTCGAAACTTCAATTGAAATAACCACACCCGAAATGGCTCCAAATAACGCACCCATTCTCTCTTTCTTGACCAATCAAAGCACCAGTCAATGCACCCAACAAAGTACCGATTGCAGATTCAAAACACCAACCATCAACTTCAATCAAGACCCAAAAAGATGATCAAAAGTGTTAATATTTTCTAATAATTCCAAGCTACGTAACGTTTCTTCAAAAGGCACCAAATTCACCCTAACATAACAACTTTGCAATCAAGAACGTATAAATTGGGATCAAATAAGAGAACACATAAATACCCAATTCAAACAAAGGAAAACCCAAATCAAATAAGTATAAAATTAAATACACACCAAATTTAATTTATAACATAAAACATATTGTAAAAATATAATATTACAGAAATGGGTTAAACGGGTCAACCGCCAACCCGACCAGGTTGACCCAAACCTGACCCGAACCCGTTTAGATAACAAACTCATACAACAATAAAGAACAAAAACATTTAAAATCGCAATAGAAAAAGATGAAAGACCTCGACATTATGTGCCTCCTCTGTTCCTTTTGATTTTGGTTCATGGAACAAAATACCTGCAATCAATCACTTCTTAGCCACCTATCTATATGTATGGGAATAACGATAACGATAACGATAACGACCCACGCGTTGGGAGGGTTTATAAATTCTTTAAACCAATCTTACCGAATTAACTAACTGAATAGCAGCAAATGCCAACTGAAGCAACTCGTCTTTATTCAACACATAATTTTCCGAAAGCAATGTCGACAAACTATCCAGCATATCCTCGAGCCTAGAACAGAATCCATTAAACGATCTACAATCAAAACATCAACCCGTTAAACCAAACAATCAACAACCTCATTAATCAAATCAGTCATTATACATCTTACTTATTCGCATCATTAACCGTTATACCCTCTAACCCGATCCGAATCACATCAATCCACTTCTCAACATCACCCCCTGCAACAGAACTATCATTGAGGGTAAACTAAAAAAATTCCCATAGTAAAACCTTTCTTTAATCTAACATAAGAGAATTCTAATCAGTCACAATTTACAAATTATCTTTCTACGTGAAAGGTGTGCTTTTTTGGTCATATTATCTATTAACTTCTTAAATAATATTAATATTTTTTTGATAAACCCTCAAAAATCTGATTGTTACAACCTCAAACACCAGAAACACATCAAAAACACTATCTTGTTAATTATCCATATCACTTTATCCCTTTCAAACCATAAATCCAAACACCCTTTACGCGCTACGCTCACAACAAAAAAAAGAGATAAGAAACGAAAACCAGACCCACATACACACACACACACACATATATATAGAGAGAGAGAGATGACCTGGGCGTTTACTGCTAACTCTCCAAACTGAAGATCGAACTCTTGCAGCTCTTGTCATCCAAAATCTCGCCTGACAAACAAAGTTGTGAAGTAACAGTAAATCAACAAACAGATATGAAACGAAAAACCAAAGAACAAAATAGAATAAAGTGCATAAAGGGGTAACGACCATGAAGTGGGAGTGGTAAATTAGTGTTATCCGGTCAAACGTAACAGTAGCCGGAGCAAAAATCAAGGGCCGTCGGAATACCTGTATCACCGGTTTTATGACCGGATGTTCAAGGAAGAGTAGGGATATCAAGGATCAGTTTAGGGTTAGAAATTGAAATAATAAATAATAGCTATGTCACAGAAAACCGACCTGATTAAAAGTGTGGTCGCCAGTCACCGGAGCACCAAACGCAAATACTGATTTCAAACATCAGAACACCGATTAGCGAATTTAGATACAAATTTCGATTAAATATCTACAGATTCAGATCAAATATAAGTTGTAATCATCTGTATTGAAATCACAAACAACATCAAAATACGGAATTGCTTCCGAATATACACTCAACATGGGTAAAAAAAAAATCAAACGGTGGCTACCTAAAGATGCGATTAGAGAGAGAGTTCTGGCTACCGATACGAAAAGGAGAGCGAGCGGCTTTGGCTTGAGAGGATGCACGCGCCGCTGCGCTACGGAGGGATGATGACCGGAAAATTGATCGGACGACAGTCGCTGTAGTCGCCATTGTGTGTGTGGTGTACGTTGTTTTGATCCGGTTGCTATCAAGGGTTTTGAGTTTTGGGAGATATAAAGAAAGAAAGTGAAGAGGTGATTTTAAAATAGAACAATAATTTACGGTATAAACACATGCGCAATGAATGTGGAGGTCAATATTACCATTCTATCAAATGCCAATTAAAAGACTATGTAACTGAAAACTCTTAAATTATGCAAGGATTCATGTATTTATTTTTGTGTAAATTCATATACGTTTTTTTTAATATTTACTTAACAAAAACTCATGATATTAGTTATGTTTATAATTCTAATTTCTCCTTTAATTCCATTAATTTAGAGTTAATGGAAGGAGATGAAGAGTTGTTCTTAAAATTCCTTTAATTCTATTCTTTAATTCCATTAATTCAGTTACGTTTATCTTTAATTTTATTTTAAGCCTAATTTGTTAGAATTATAATATTAATTTTATTAACTAAATTTCTAAGTAACCCGCGCGTTGCGGCGGAGTTAACAATTTACAGTGTTGTACACATTTTCCTTTTGTTTATCAGTTGTTTCGGTTTTTTGTTAGGGTCTGAATTACTTAAAAGAATTGGTAATAACATCCCGCAAGTTGCCGTAGATCAAGCCATTTTGACCCGTTCCATAAATATTACCCAGTTGACCCGTTCAATAAAATTTACTCATTTAACCCGTTGAAAATGGAAATATGAATTTGAGCCTATCATGAATCTTTATTGCATAAATAAAAAAATAGCAATAATGTCCCCATTTCATGGCCATTTTGTTAGCTTTAAAATTTGTTGTTTATGTGGTGAATGACAAAACAAACTTCTTCACTTCACTTCAGTCCCACTACACATTCACAAAATGATAGTTACTTAATTATAAATACATGTTTAAAAAATAATATCATCCAATTAATCATGCAAAACCTACATTTTCTTCCTGAGATCTATTGAAAGATTTAATGAAAAAATGACTTGCAGAATCACAGTTCATCTTATAGCATAACCTTTTCATCTAATAATCAACTTTAGCAAACGAAAACCGTCAAACTTCACATATAATCAATTTTGTAATTTAACGTGTAATCGTGTACTTTGATGTCTATTGGCAAATATATATATATATATATATATATATATATATATATAGCATTGATCCACAAATTTCAGCATACATGTGATGGATGATGCTTAAAAGTGTGATGGATGATGCTTAAAAGTCTTAAAAACTATTAATAATTAAAAAAAAAATCCGTTAGTAAGAATAAAGTAAAACCTTGTCTAACTTCCTAGTCTGAGTGTAGAATTTAATGACGGGTAGAGTATAAGCTTCAAACACTATTAAGGCAGCATCTGTAGCATCAGCAACAACAATTCCGATGTCGGCCTTCTTCAAAGCAGGGGCGTCGTTCACACCATCTCCAGTCATCTCCAGTCATCCCACAAATGTGTTTTGTTTCTTGTAACCTGGTGACAATCTCATACTTGTGTTCTGTATATTTAGATCAAAAGATTCAGTTTATCAAGAAACAAATCACATATAACATCAATCAAAGGAGCACCAACCTGAAAAAAAAATCCATCAGCTTTCTCTGTCAACTCTTCAATAAGGAGTGCTGCAATGCAATGGATGCATCGTTCGTTGTGGCCACCGAGCAAAGAAGAGGAAGGGTACATGTTTGTTCCCATACCAAGTCGTCTATCAGTCTCCTTAGCAATGGCAAGTTGATCGCATACAGTCGTATTTAGACGAAAACAAAAATAAAAAATAAAAGTAGTTATTCAATATAATCAGAAGATATAATTGATTACCAGTAATCATGTTGACATTTACACCAAAATGGAGAGCTCCGTTAATGGTCTTAGCACTGTCATGCATTACAAAGACAACAAATTGCCATGCACTTCCTACAAAATTATCACAATGAAAAAGGTAAGTAATCAAGATAAAAAATAATTGTATGTGAATACAAATTCCCGATTTGGTTTGCGTTTTTCAAAATCGATCACATTTCTCAATGAGTAATCCACAGTATAAAACTTCAACCGATTGATGTTTTGGCAATCAAATGTTACCTTTTGTTTTCCCTATGATGAAAGTGGTTTTAGTTTACCGGTGGATTACTGAAATATATTGTCAGTGACTCCTTCAATGAAATCCCACAAACGACTCCCATTGTTCTTGATGAAATCGCACAACTCCAATAGATTGTTGATAGATTTTGAATGCCCTAGGTTTTGGGGTAACGATTGAAGACTGTAATGCGTAACCTCTCTAAACTTCTCCCTAAACTACCCGGAAACCACTGTCTTATGGTTTTCTTTCATAATGGCCGATGAGGAACCAGAACATGAATCATCAGAAGCTGAAGCATTCAATATGTAATTAACATTCTATGTCTTAAAACATTGGATTTAACCCCTTTAAAATGGCTTACTCATCCTTGTACATGATGCATAATAACTTGTAAACTAAATTAACTATTATTTTTCAACTAATTAATTATAGTCCCTAGAGATCCATTTCAATTAATTATAATCGGTTAGAATTAAGATATTAATTTAATATTCATGTTGGAAGACAAATTTACCCCTAAAACATAATTAATACATGCATTGTGTATTGTATACCAAGCATTTCTACTTGTACCTCTTAAGTTTTAAGAAGTCCTTGGGGAAATGCTTTATAATATAGTATAGATATTATTTTAAGTATTGCATTTAAAACTTCATAAATGTTGGTTTTAAAATAGAACATGCAACTAAATTTTAGATTATATATAGATTTTCTAGTGTCCTACTTGCTAGAGCTTTTAAAACATTTATAGGTGATAAGAGACAATTTATTTAATTATTCTTAAGTATTTCATATCATCATCATGTTATATTAATACTAAAGCTAAGATAGGGTCTGAGTAGGGTAAGATTTAGAGAACTTTACCTTACCCTATTGGTATAAAGAGACTGTTTGCAGTAAGACCCTCGACTCGATAGTAGTTTTGCATCAAGATTTGGACATAAGGCACATGACACTCAGTAATTGAGACAAAGGCCGATTGGTGCATGCACCCCTTGTCTTTTAGCTATCAACGCCACCACATGATTCATGATTAATTGTACCCCGCTTTTAACTTTATTTTCATGAGATTAGGAAAATAGCGTTAAAATTAATGCACTTTCACTCCCCCGAAGAGCCCACACAGGTATTTCATATGTAATTATATAATAAAAGAAATTGAACGAATGTCGAAAAAAAAAGTTTTCTAACTCACCAAAATCATTCTATTCAATAAAAATAACCACACACAAGCTTACAATGCTAAAACAAATGTTTCAATTTTTAAACTAAAGAGTAAAGCCACTCATCACTTGAAATAATGGAGAACTTGTTTATAAGATGATCTATCATGGTTTCCAAGACAGTAGGCCAAAGCAAACCATATATATGACTGGGAGTGTTAGGATTCCGTTACTCCATTAGAGGTCAATATGTTAATAGTTAAGACTGCCAGTAGTTATATATTTAACTTGGAACTGTTGATGGCCAACGACAAATAGTTGAAATTATTAAAATCCAATAATCCTAAATTTTTGTACCGAATACGAGTAACGTATCATACCGGTACCGACGGACATAAGCAGTACGCTATTCGTTTTTAATTTAGCTCAATTTCCAGTACTATGCAGCATGATACCAGTCTGTAACTTATAACAGTACCATACCATACCGATACCACCCAAACATATACAATACATTATTTAATTTTGGTTTTAACTTAATTTCTATATCGATAATTACTGTACTTGTCTCATTCCTATTAATTAAATAATAAATATAATAAAATTAAAGGGGATGGTTCAAATGAAAACCACTTTTAACGCGAAAACTCGAAAACTAACTAAAAAAAGCCTAAAAAACACACAAAATTTTTTTTTTTCAATTTTTTTAATAAAAATCGCTGGTTTTTATATATGAAAAAAAAATTTCAAAAAAAAAAAAAAATTTTTTTTTTGGTTGTACTGCACATGTGTAGTACACTAATACGGAAAGCCTAAACCACTTAACCCACCCCCCACCGACACCCCCCAAAAACCTAAACCCCCCACCCCCACCCCCCAAAAACCTAAATTCACCCTCCCACCAAAAGCCTAACCCCCCACCCCCCAAAAACCTAAACCCCCCACCCTCCTGAAAACCTAAAACTAAACCCTAAACATAAACCCGAAAAAAACCTAAACCCCCCCACCCCCACCCCCCAAAAACCTAAACCCCCCTCCCCCCACACCCAAAAACCTAATCCTAATCCTAAACCTCCAAAAAAACTAACACTAAAAGCTAAACTAGACTCAAAAAGCTAATTTTAAGCATGTAATGAAATTGTAGTACATGTTATATTGCACATGTGCACTACTATAATAATAGTATTGAAAACAAGACGACACCATAAATCTTTTTTTATGTCATAAAAATATGCTCGAATATACTTGAATGAAAGATACAAAAATTTGTGATCTTATGGTGCCATTTTTGTTTTAAAATGATAACGTATGGAGAAATGGGAAATGTTTGAAAAGTTATATATATATTTTTTTTCCAATTTTACCCCTCCTTCATTAAAAGTCTCCCCCCCTTCTTTTTAGTGGTTTTTAATTAGTTTTCGAGTTTTCACAATAACTAGTGGTTTTTAATTTGAACCTTCCCCTAAAATTAAAAAGCAACATACCCATACTTGGTATACTCAAGTGTATACTAATATGTAATAGAAGGACTAAACTTGCAAATTGCATATAATAGAGGGTGCTTAAAAATAAAGTGCGACTGCTTAAAAGCGCGTCAACATAGAGAGAGAGAGAGAGAGAGAGTTGTTGAGGTGGGGGTTTGATATACATACAATCTTCTCTTCTTTTACTGTATCTATATACGATCTGTTCGTGATAACAACAAACATAATCTTTGATCACTCAAAACTATATTACTAATCCAATCGTATCTCTTTACACATATCACATGTATGTCTTCCTTGAAACGCTGATGATTCAAATTCAACTGAATTTACCAGCTTCATCTTGATTAAGGTATTATGCTATATATATATTTCAGTTTTCTTGATTGTTTTTTGTGGAATTAGTGTTTCACTTTTGAATATTTTGTTTGCGATCATCTTCTATCTGTTGACTTGTATGTTGTTGACTTACGGAGGTTTATTTGAAACTGAAATTAGGGTTTGTGATCGAGTTTTTTGGAATTCATATGCGTAGAATCATGGATGATTCTTTTCGGTGAATTATTTATATTGAAGTTGTTTGATTGAAACTTGAACTTTATATGATTCAAAAGTTTGATTATTGTCTGTCTGTTGACTTTGATCTTAATGAAGTTTAGTTGAAATTGGAGTTGTTATTTTGTTATATGTGGTTGAATTATTTGAGTTACACAATTTTTCACTTGTTTTTAGCTTGTTTGATTGTTTGAGTTACACAATTTTTCACTTGTTTTTAGCTTGTTTGATTGTTAACTTTGCTTTCGAGTTAATTGATCGGGCATACTTTCTGTTATGGAGAAGTTTAGTTGAAAATTATATGCATATATCCTGATTTTTGAATGATTTTGTGTTTTTTGCTGAATTATATAGGCTCATATTCGATCCAATCAAAAACGATTTTATCATTTCTCTATCCGCAATTCAATATAGGTGGAGACATACCCTAAAAATCTGTCTCTCTTCCACTGATTTTTCCCTGAAATTTCAAATACTTGAACGATCGATTCTTTTTTTTAGAATATTTAATTGTGATAAAAAGATGAAAAGTCTATATCGCTAGATTAATCGTTATGTTCTATAATATTTAACATTTTTTTGAAATTATATATATTCTATTCTTTAATATTAATATATTCATATTAGTTGTGAATAATATGAATAGCCAAGAATTCAAATAGTTAATAGCAAAGATTCTAAGAGTTTAGTGAATTCCTATACATGTCGAATTTATTTTACGTGAGCCTGCTTAGCTCAGAGGTTAGAGCATCGCATTTGTAACGCGATGGTTATTGAATTTATATGTATGTGAAAATTGTTTGATTGGATTCATATGATTTTAAAGTTGTGTTCTTTTATGTATATGATGGTTAATGGTCGGTATTCATGCTTGGATTGGACACATTACTTGTATCATTTCAGAAGAAAACTTCGATTTTATTGATAGTTTTATATGATTGCTTAGCCTGATAGTTTACTGATAGATTTGGTATAATTTTCTTATATGGAACAAGCTAATCGACCACTCTCTACTATCTTTTTGTTATATGACAATATGCAATTATACTATAATATGCTAAAGTATTGTTTCTTTTTCTTTTGGTGGATATCAGATATTTGGAGGGATTTTATCTTCCGACTGATTTTTCTTGAGTCAATATTGTGATAGACATCAAAAGTACAGAACACATGCCAACACCAAAGATGAAAATGAAGTCAACCACGGGCTGTTCGAGAGAAAAGAACGGCCTCCATGTTTGTCAAAAGTCAAATAAGATATCCAAGAACTCTTCGCCACAAGTTAAAAGTCTTCAACAAGAAATTCAACTTGAGACATGTGTTTCTAGTAAAAAGGATGGTAATAACCTAATCCTATCTTGTCACTATTACTAAGTACTAAAACATCAATCTTTTGATGATTTTGTTTCTATTTAATCTCATTTTATTTTGTGCAGTTTTTTTCTGCAATGAAGCTATCGTGCAGGAAGTTAGAACCGATGAAACTAACTGTTGTGAAATGCTAGATGAAGAAAGCATTCAGGTTCAGAAATCACTTTCAAATTGTGTTACTTTATGTCTTTATGCGCCCAAAGATCTGTGCCCCTTTTTCTGTTCATCATTGTTTATCAAGATTTCCGTTTAAGCTCTCTTGGTTAATAATTTATATACAAAAATAAGCCTTATAAGCCCCTATATTTTCATATTGAAGTTTTGATTGATTGCAGGATGATACGCAAACCAATTGCTCTTCAGTCGTAGATACTATCTTTTCACCCATCCCCGAGTCCATTGATTATAACAGTGAAGCAACTTCTGGTGACGACGGTAAATAAAATAAAATTTACCACATGCCTTTCAGAACAATTTGTGGATGTGCTTTACAAAAAATTTATCTTATATTTTAGTGTTTGGATAAAGTGGTTTTGATTATGATTATAATAATTATCTAAATATTAATTATTAAGTAATCAGTTTCATACAGCAAAATTGGTTACTTACAAATATCAATGTTACTTATTTACCCCTCTTCTTTATCCACATTTTAAGCCTTACACTGTCAAAAATATTGTGATTATATGCGTTAACTTTTGATAGGTTTACAAATAGATTACTTAAAGTATTTTTTATTGTTGTTAAAAAATAAATTGTTGTATCTCAAATCTGAATGCTTCAACAATATATAAAAATGCTCTTTTTGGTCATTTTATCTATTAGTTCTTAAATCACTAGAATTTGTCAAACACTCAAACAACTAAAGATAGCGTTCCTTACAAGTTACCTATCTAATAACAATTCAAATATCAAATTATCAGTTTAAAGAGCACTACATTCAAGCTCTAACGGTCTTCTGTTTATTGTGTCAATATAGGGAGTGAAAACAATCTTGAAGTCTCAGGAGATAAAGATAGCGACGGTATAAATGAAGTTTCATGTGAATATCAAAGTTGCAACGTAACAGATTTCTTCATTTCAGACATGATAGTTTCCAGCTCACCCATCGAAGACGGAACCTGCTTACCAGATTTTGGATGTGATGAATCAAGCATATTTTTAGACGATGAATATATGCTACTTCCTTTTCTTGAGGATAGCAATGACTGTGATGACAACGTAAAAAGCTGTTCGGAACCTGTAATGGCCTCAGAAGATTCAAATTTGTATCTGTCGATTCATCAGTTGAGATCATGCAATCAGGATCCATATGATTATCCGGATTGGGACCCATCGGAATGCTTCGATCCACAATCGTTTATTAAAAACCTGCCTGATTTTTCTGATGCGGAAACAAATTTATGTCCCACCGTATCGCCTTCGGAAAGAAAAACTGTCACACTGGTGCTGGATTTAGATGGTATGGACATTTTGGTTATTTCAAAGATTGTCACATGAATTTACTTTAAAAAATGGGAGTAAAATGCCATTTTTGTCCCCTGAGGTTTGTCCACTTTTGTGACTTTCGTCCAAAAGTTTGTTTTTCCGCATCTGGATTCAAAAGGTTTGAAAGCTACCCATTTTCATCTAACTCGTTAACTCCATCCATTTTTTAACGTTAAGTCAAGGGTATTTTCATCTTTTTAGACATTTTTTTTGTGATGATTAAAGGGTTTGGGTGGGGAGAAAGTCAACAGAGGTGGATCTTTATTTCTTATAGTGTTTTTATTTTAATAAAAAAGTGTCTAAAAAGACGGAAATGTCCCTCATTTAACGGAGAAAAATGGATAGAGTTAACAAGTTGGATGAAAATGGCAAAAGATTTTAAACCTTTTGGATCCAGATGCGGAAAAACAAACCTTTGGATAAAAGTCGCAAAACTGGCCAAACCTCGGGGACAAAAATGGCATTTTACTCAAAAAAAGAGTTTACGCTTTACAGTTTTTGGTTAGCTCTAGAGGTGGCATTTTCAACTCTGTCTAACCGGTGATGTCGCCCAAAGTGATTATGTTAATATCTGGACAAAAAGCATTTTTGGTCAACCCAACACGCCTTCTTCAAATCCTACAAAAGCATTTGTTTTTAGCCCAACCTATTTTTGTCACGTTACCCAACCCGCTGCATCCACTCATCTGTCATCTCTAGTTGATGCAAGCTAATATTATTTTATATATTTTTTAACTATAATTTGCTTTGGCATATACAGAAACACTGGTGCACTCTACATTAGACCATTGCGATGATGCAGACTTCAGTTTTCCAGTATTTTTTGACTTCAAAGAGCATACTGTTTACGTGAAGCAAAGGCCTTACCTCAAAGATTTCTTGGAACGGGTCTCAGAAATGTTTCAAATTGTGATTTTTACAGCCAGCCAAAGCATTTATGCAAAACAACTTTTGGACATATTGGATCCAGATGGAAAAATCATTTCTCGCCGAGCTTATAGAGAATCATGTACCTTTGCAGATGGAAATTATACCAAGGATCTAACCGTTTTAGGTGTTGATCTTGCCAAAGTTGTCATTATTGATAATTGCCCACAGGTAGTTCTTTTGTTTACTTTTTTATTTGCTTTATATGCCATTTTCGTCCCTGCGGTTCGGCTAGTTTTGCGACTTTTGTCCGAGGTTTTTTTTCTGCATCTGGATCCAAAAGGTTTGAAATCTTGCCATTTTCATCCGACTCGTTACCTCCATCCATATTTCTCCATTTTGTCAGGAGTATTTCCGTCTTTTTTGTTAACTTAAAGCGCAATTCGTTTTTTTTTTTAATACTTGTACATTATGCTAAATGCTTGTACACAAAGTGAAAAAGACCGAATTGCCCTTTAAGTTAAAAAAAAAGACGGAAATACCCCCGACTAAACGGAGAAAAATGGATGGAGTTGACGAGCCAGATGAAAATGGCAAAATGTCAAACCTTTTGAGTCCAGATGCGAAAAACAAACCTTTGGACGAAAGTCGCAAGACTAACCAAACCTCAGGGACGAAAATGGCATTTTACTCTTTTTTTAATTTCATATTAGTTTCTCAATGGTGTCAATTTTGATCTTTTTTTGGTTATGTTAGGCTCGTTTCCTTTTATCCTATTTTTTGGATACTTTTAGCCGCATTGACTTTTGGTGGTTCCAGGTTTTTCAGTTGCAAGTGAATAATGGGATTCCAATAAAGAGTTGGTTTAGTGATCCGTCAGATTGTGCGTTAATTACTCTACTACCCTTCCTGGAGAGACTAGCAGATGCTGAAGATGTTCGTCCAATAATTGCCAAGAGATTCGGTAACAAGGAATAAATATTAAATACCCCTTGTTTTTCATTATCTTACATGACACCCTCGGTTTTACAAATTTTAGATGCTCATTACTTCTCCTTGTGCTCGTAGTATAATCGTCTATATGAATAAAACATTGTTTCTTTCTCTTTTGGTTATCTCATTCTCACCTGGTGTTCTGCCTAATTTGTTTTTTTTCTTCTCGGTATTCAGTTAAGAATCTTAGAAATTGCAATCAAGTGTGATGCTATATTGATTCTCTTTTAACCTGAAAAAATATTTCTTTTTTAGGAGAGTATTAAATGTGATCTTTTCTTTTGGCAATCGAGTGTTATAATTTCATAGGACCGCTGATAATACGATTTAGTGGTAAAATGGAGAATCATTTAACTAGTAATTAATATCGCCGATATATCAGTGATATATCGGTAATGGTCCCCTATATCAGTGCAAATATCGGTACCGATATTATCGGTGATATTGACCGATATTTGACCAATATTAGACCGATATATCACCGTTTTTCCCGATACGAGTACATTTCTTCTTAGTTCTACCATTCGTCTTTCTTCTTATTGCTGCTATTAGTGTTTTACGTCTTAATTGTTAATTTTTAGTGTTAAATGCTAGTTTTTAAGTCTTAATCAGTTCCTACTTGCTACAATTGTGTTTTGCAAGTTGCAAAAGGTTAATTTGTAATGGTAGGAGAGTATACTGAACTGTTAGCGTTAAATTGCTATATATATAAATTCATCATGATATTAAAATTACTGATATCCCACCGTGATAACCGATATCTCAAATATCGGTCCTTGATCGATATCCGATTATTTACCGCATTAACTGCATAGTCATTTAAACATATTTAGGCCTAAAATTTTGCTTTATTTGAAAGATAGGGTGGAAATTGAACCGAGTGTGCTGCTTGAACTAGGTTAATAATACGAGCATATGATTCTATCGGACATAGAAACATTGCTTTTGCAAAATGAGTTACTTTCTTTATGATTTTAGATGCCTATGTGCAGGTGAAATGCGGATCTTTAATGGATCGATAGCCAAATGCCATTCTAACCGGTATTTTATTCTTTTTAATTGTAAATTTTCTACCATGATATAATAGCAAATTTCCCTGCCTATAGACTCAGAAACAGGTAGATTTTTGTTGACTTTCTATATGTAACATGTTAACTGATGTTGACTTCTTATAGTTTTACAACTTTACAAGTCCCCGACCTTCTAACAGGTTTGTTCACTTGAGATTCTAAAAATAGACTTGTGTTGAGTTCTAATCGGTTTAAGTGTCTGAAACTGTATGTTTGATTTTGAAGAGCTATCTGTGTTGATATCTCATCTTATGTTGACTTTTAACAGGTAGATTTGTGCTGACTTCTGACAGATTTCGAAGTCCTTAAACCTTTCTGTTGATATACAGATAATGTAATACTAAGGTTTTATATATTGGTTTACCAGTGTTATAATATTATCAGATATATTATCCTTCTTGTGAGTTTTGTTCATGGTCTTCTACACATTGACTTGTTGAAAATGCCATGGGCGGATCTACCTTGTTAGAAGCGGTAACCTCCATTGCCCCTTGACGCAGTGTAAATTTTGGAAAAATTTGACGTTTTTCCGATTTCGTTACCCCTTTTTCTTGAAACGTTACCCCTATAATAATTTTCTAGATCCGCCACTGGAAAATGCATAATGGACCATGCAAATAATTCAATGTGCAACAAAGAGTCATAGACCTTTAGTCGAATTGTTCTTGTTGATCTATTATTGGTCTTGAATCGTTAAAGATCCACATCCATGTAGATATCCAGTCATTTCTTAGTCGAAGAACAAAAATCACAAAGAATGATTTGAGTTAGCTTTTCTTTTTTCTTATTTCTCGTTTTTCCCATGTTTTATATTAGGGAAAAATCACGAGAATAAACATTGACCGGGTCTTGTTACCAAAATAAACATCGGTGGCGTCTAAATTTTAGGGGCTTCACAAAAAATCTAGAGCACGTAGGGCAGGTGTCTCACATGTAGACGTTTAAATAAATCGTAGGTCCAACTCAATGTTTTAAAAACCGGTTTTTAAATCATACCGGGCTAGGCTCAGAAATGGTTCAACCGGTTGAACCGGGTTATACCGGATGGTTCGACCAGGTTGACTAATTAGCCCTATAAATCCATAAAGTACAATTTCAATTAAAAAATAATCCAAAACAAGATCATTCCATAATAAAAATATTCTAAAACTTAATCCATAATAAAAAAATAATCCGAAAATTCACTATTGTTACCGTTTTAGGTGCTAGGTTATACTAAGAAAGTAAACCTTCACCTTTTTGGACTCATAAAAGATTCGAAGTGCAAGTTTTAACTTTTGGCCCGGTACCGGTATGCCGGTTTAAACCGGTATAACCCAAATTACCGGTGATACAACTTTTTTACCGTTCCTTCAATTTACCGGTATGATTCGTGCCGGCTAACTTCCGACATCCGGTTTAACCGGCTGGTTTAAACCGGTTTTTAAAACATTGGTCCAACTAACAGACCAATAAGGCGATGACACCTAGCCATTTTTCGAAGGAAAAGGCTATGTAAACGTTTCCTCATGGGTATCCCCAATGTTTAGATTTTTCGACACTTTTTCAACCAAATATTTTCTATATATGATTAGATGAAAACAAATTTTACATTTTACAAATAACATACGGATATGATTGTACACAAAGCTTAAATTCGATTATATTTATGGTATTTATACCGTTAATTGATAAATGCATTATGTAATTGTAAAATAAAACACATCTAGAAAAGATAAAAGCGTAGTAATTATTATAAGACTACACGGTATGGGAACCCCCCCCCCCCCCCCGGGTCTTCGTCGTCTCAGTCAAGTAGGAGACGTTGGAGACGATCCGCTAGAAGACAAAATCTCCACCCTTTTCAATGCCTTTTTCGTCCGTTCGAATTTAAAAAAAAAATCCTTTATTTTAAATAAACGGCTACAAATTCAAAACCCACACAAACCTTCAAATTATTATATAAACTCAACATTTTTATACCATTTTTTACCCACTACCACCCCATCTCTCTCTCAAATTTCATACTTTTTTTTATAAAAAATTAATCATGTCTTCATTTTCTTCATCTTCTTCGTCAACATGGTATTCGTCATCTTCGGGTGAGAATGAAGCATTTTTCGAAATCATGATTATGTACGCGGCTAAGATCTTCATGGCGGAGAATGAAAACTCTGAAGCGTCGTCCCAACGGCAAACTAGGAGAGCCAAATTAAACCGAGACAAAGAAGGTACTTTAATTTTTTGTTTAGAGTATGTTTATTTAAATTTAATAATGAATTTAATTTATTTTTCGTTTTAAATATATAGCCGCCCATGATAAACTAGTGGCCGATTATTTTGCCGACAAACCTGTGTACACGGACGAGATGTTTCGACGTCGGTTCCGAATGAGTCGTCGACTTTTTTTACGTATCGCAGACGATATGGCCCAGTTTGATCCGTTTTTCACACTACGATTCGACGCTAGGGAGCAAAGGGGATTCACTACTTTACAAAAATATACGTCGGCCATTCGCCAACTGGCATATGGGTACGCACCCGATGCATTGGACGAGTATTTAAGGATGTCCGAAAGAACCACACGTGAATGTTTGCACAGGTTTTGCGAATGGGTCATCAAATTATATAGCAAGAGATACTTGCTGAAACCAAACGCAAACGACGTTCAAAAATTATATCAAGCACACGAACAAAGACATGGTTTTTCAGGAATGCTCGGGAGCATTGATTGCATGCACTAGCCGTGGCAGAACTGCCATACTGCTTGGCAAGGTCAGTATACTTGGGGAGATCATGGTCATCCCACTATTATTCTAGAGGCTATTGCGTCATAGGATCTCTGGATCTGGCATGCTTTTTTTGGTCTACCTGGTTCGCTTAATGACCTTAACATCATATACCAGTCACATATATTTGACGATGTAGTGGCGGGAACAGGCCCAGACACAAATTTTACGGTTTCGGGGGTGGAATACAGGCGGGGTTACTACCTTGCAGAAGGAATATACCCAACGTACTCGACAATCGTTAAAACTATTCCGCACCCTACAGACGATAAAAGAAAGAAATTTGCAAAGTATCAAGAGGGTGCGAGAAAAGATATTGAACGGTGTTTTGGGGTTCTACAAAAGAAATGGCATATCATTGAACATCCAGCACGTTCTGCTACTCCAAAGAGGTTACGACACATTATGTACGCTTGTATCATCCTTCATAACATGATCATCGAAGACGAAGGTAGAGCGATATGTGAGTACGACGAAAACGCGTCTAACGGGAATTCTATTCCAATTAGTTTGGAACAACAAGATTTAAACATGTTCTCTCTACGTAACTGAGTACACACATCATAACCTACAAGCGGACTTGGTGGATTACATTTGGAACAACGCACAAAACGAACCTGACGACCAAATGCCGGATGAAGACTAGTAGTTTTTTTAATATTTTTTAAGTTATTAGGATTTTTTATAAGTTTATGTTTTTTTTAATTTATGTTTTTTTTAAGTTATTAGGATTTTTTTTTGAAGTTTATGTTTTTTTTAAGTTTATGTAATGCGTTTTAATATTAATGAAAGTATTTTCCTATTTTATTTGTTAAATGTTAAAAAAAAAGTGGATGATTTAAAAAAAATATTAATAAACTAGTGGGGTACTGGGGTAGGATCATCCTTCCATTTCCATTGTTTTTGTGGGTTGGACCATCCTCAAAATGACTATGATGTGGCACCTAGGTGGCGGATCATCCTCCAAGGGAGGATGGTCACCGTACCATGTAGCCTAAGGTTTGTAGCCTTCAATGTCATTAAGCATTAATACACTATTTACCGATGACTAATATTTGTATCGTTAACTGATGTATTATCCATATTTTTAGATATTTATATTACCTTGGAAGATGTATTATCAAATAGATGTTAATGTCTTTTTATTAAATATACTGTTAAGAACAATAATAACTATGTCAACTAGTAAAACTAAATAAAAAAAATTACTTAAATACGAATATATGATTTATGAAGTGAAAAAAAAGGAGTGGTGAATTAGTTATTTGTAAAATGATTTTTAGCCCTTTAACTCAAAGTTAACATAATTTTGTTATCTAGTAAATTTTTTAAATAATTGTTCACAAACATTCATATCCTCTTTCCAAGTGCATAATTTTTTCTTGATATGAATATGAATACAAGAATAACATCTTCTTCAGACATAAAACTCTTTTATTAATAAAAAATAATAAACATTCTTTTATAACAAATTAAAGTTGGCTACAAAAATTAAAAATCATAAAACTTTCTATGAAAAAGAAATGCAAAAAAAGAAAAGAAAAGAAAACATAAAAGACAAAAGTACTATTCATTAATTAATTCTGAATTAAAAATTAACCAGTCTTAAGCTTTCCGTGTTATGGTGAGGTGGTGTAAAATTGTGTTACCAGCGTTGCGGAAAGGGGGGGGGGGGGGGGGCGTAATACCATACTAAGTAGCAACTGAACGACGATCAAAACCGGGAAAAAACGTAAAATAAAAATTCAAATTTCTAACATCAAGTGACTCACGTGACATGAAACGTAGAAAAAGTCGAATTTATACCGACACGTATTAGAAAGTTGAGGGGGTAAAAAAACCTGAGAGATCAAATGTGACCACCAAACACCGTGCTAAGTAGCAACCAATCGACGACTAAATGCGAGAAAAATGTAAAAAAACTAATAAAAAAACCTAATCTTACTTAACTTTTGTGGCACAGTTATAAAAAAAAAAGTTTTTTTTATAAAAATGAAAAACCTTAAAAAACCACAAAAGACAAAAGGCCACTATTCTTCCCATTATTACCATTTAATAGAGTAAATTACACAGATTGTCCTTTATTTATATACTAAATTGCACTGTTTCTCCCTTATCTTTAAAAAAAACACGTAAAATATCTTTTATTTATAAATTTTGCACACTCTTTGATCTTTAAGTTGACTAATGTTAACTTTTTAGTTAAATTTAAGGTAAAATAACCATTTTACCCAAAGGACATAATCCGAAGTGTATTTATAAAGGACATAACATGTGATTTACTTAAATTCATTTCCTTTCTTTTCTTTTCTTTTCTTTTCTTTCCTTTTAATTTATTAAATTTATCACTATTGTTTTATTGATTACTTTAAAATTTTCTTTTATAAAAACATATGTTTTTATAATTTATTTATTTTCATTTGTTTGATTAAATTTTTTACTTTTTTTATTTTACAAATAATATAATTTTTATACTATGTTTTTATATAAACATTCGTGTGACCAATTTAATTTTTTTTATCCCTTTTACAGTTAGTATATGTTATTTGAACGAAATTTACACCAAAATATGGACAAAAGATAAGCACGTTGGTCACGCGTTATGACGAGTCAGTTTAAACTATGATGTTCTATAACATTTTGAAAATTTGTAAAATGTCCGACGTATGTTCATCTCAAAATACAACATCGTGGCATGTTTTTTTTATCTATATTTAAACCGACCTGTTGTAACGCGTAACCGACGTGCTTATCTTTTTTTTCATTGGTATAGTTTTTGTTCGAATAACATATAAAAATTTAATCAAACAAAAGAAAATAAATAAATTATAAAAACATATATTTTTATAAAAAAATGTTAATAACGAATTAAGTAAATTTTAAAGTAATCAATAAAATAATAATGATAAATTTAATAAAATAAAATAAAAATAAAAGAACTTAAGTAAATTACATGTTACATCCTTTGAAAAATAAACTTCAGGTTATATTCTTTATAAATAAACTTCAGATTAAGTCCTTTGGACAAAATGGTCATTTTACCTTAAATTTAACTAAAAAGTTAACATCAGTTAGCTTAAAGGTAACTAGCGTGTAAAATTTGGAAATAATGGACATTTTACGTGTTTTTTTAAAAACAAATGACAAATGATGCAATTTAGTATATAAATTGACAATTTATGTAATTTAATCTTTAGTATATATAGATAAATGTTTCAAATTAATATACATAGAGAATGTGTCTTTTTTTCTTTTATGTTAAGAACTCCATAAATATAAGAAATTTGTACAATTATTACTATTACTAACCTTTTTAAATTGGATGGAGTGTAAACACAATAATATTATAGAATATATATATGGTGAGGTTCTAGAATAAACACTAGTGTATTTGTGAACTACGTGAACAAATCCTGGCCATTGATTTACATCATCAAATCGTAAAATACACTAGTGTATTTTCATCATCAAAACATGGCAATTGATTTACACTTGTGTATTGATAATCAAGGGTTAGGATTAGTTCACACCAACATTTTCAAACCCGGACCGGCTGACCGGACCGGTCAGAGCGGCAACCGCAGGCCTAGGCGGTCCGGTTCAGGGTATTGGATCGGTTTTGCATCTAGCCGGCCGGCCGAACCGGCGAACGAATTGTAAGTTCGGTTATACGTGGCGGTCGAACCGGCTCAAACCAAAGTCTCAAAACTCAAGTCAACCTCTGTCAAACTGACCTGCGACTATGTGTGCATCGTTTGGCCATGTTATAATACGATTAACTCAAGACAGAAGCATTCAAAACCGAAGAAATATATTACTGCCTTCAAAATTAGAAGTAATAATCGAAGTTTTGAATTGGAAACCTTAACATTACACCATATTCTCAGGGAAAAAGATAAAGAATCAAGAATGGTGAGAGGAAGATTTATGCGGTTGTAACTTTATGTCTTTCTCTCTCAAAATGGTATATATACTAGGGTTAGTAATGGTTTCATTGACCACCTTCAAAATTATAGATTTGTCACATATAACCCTTTTAGGTTTGCAATAATATAATTTTAATTTTTTAATAGCGCCAGATTTGACAGTTAGAAAATGGTTACTTTACATAAGAGCATTCACATTCAACCCCTTATTTTTACCCTATATTACATTAGAAATTATTATTTTTTCTCTCTTATTTTCAATTAAATAATACTTTTCAATACCTTTATTATTACATTCTCTTTCTTTCACTCACAACCACTTTCAAGGAGTATTAAAAAATTATAAATGGTGAACAAAGTCGCTCAAATTTACAGATAAATAGTAACATTTTCTCTCTCATCTACTCACAACAACCTACAACCACTTTTCATAAAATAAAACTCTCACTCACATAATTTGAGGGGTTGAATATGAATGCTTTAAGTACAACAAACTTTAGTTAAAGTAACATTTATATAACCTTAAATTAAAAGGTCGGTGACCACAATTCACATTTGACAAAATTCACTTCAACTTTTCTAAATCGACAAAAATGACCCTCACACTTTCTAACTTTTCATAAAAGATTTCTAACTTGATAAAAACCAGCTTTCTAGCTAGACAAAAATGACCCTCACACTTTCTAACTTTTCATAAAAGATTCTTATACTTTCTAACTTCTTATTTACCCTCAAACTTTGCTATAATATCAAATGTAACTCTCTAACTTTATAAATATCACTTTGACCCCATTAAGTTTCTAAAGTTTCGAACTTACCCTAAAACTAATTTCTACGTTTTTATCAAAGGTAACCCTCTAACTTTATAAATATCACCTTGACCCCCATCAAGTTTCTAAAGTTTGAACTTACCCTAAAACTAATTTCTACATTTTTATTTTTATAAACATGTCGGTATAAATTTGAGTTCATCTACACTTTAACGTAATCTTTGTTAGAAAACGAGTCAAGTCAATTATAAAATGTTTTCTATGTTCGTTTTGAGTTGGACTACGTTTTCATGTAAATTTTATTTGAAAACACATTGGGTCAAATTTAGAACATTTTGATTTGACGGTACAGATTTGAGTTATCATACGTTTTGACGTATTGATTTATCAAACGTTTTGACGTAATTTTAGTTTGGAAACGAGTTTGATCGATTGTAGTCTATAAGTTACCATTTCGCGTACGGCGCCGCCGCAACGCGCGACGGGTAAAAAAACTAGTGAGTAGAAGAATACAGAATGATACTTTGTGATTGTGAATAAACAAATAAAAAAAACTAAACTTGAATCGCATGCCCTCTTTGAGTCTCGTAGTATGAAACAGAGAAATCGTTTGTTATTATATAGAGACAGTGACTGTGGAATTAATGAGGTAGTGCCTATAATAGTATATTTATAGCAATAATATATATTAATAACATTTATCTTTGATTACATACCAAAATAAAAAGACATTGACCGTGGAATTAATGAGGTAGTGCCTATTTTTAATAAACTTTTTTTAACAACAAATTTCTTTTAACACCTTAATTCAACATTTATCTTGTTATGTATGAAATTGAATAGAAATGTAAACATTTTAACACTATCAAGTATTTTTACAGAGTAAATTGCCATTTTAGTCCCTGAGATTTGGTCTAAATTACCATTTTAGTCCAAATAGTTTTTTTCTCCTCTGGGTCCTTAACTTTTCCATTTTTTTGCCATTTTGATCACCTTGCCTAACTCAGTCTAAAAATCTGGTTATAACCAGGGGTATTTTTGGCATAACCGTTGCGTAGTGATAACCAGGGGTAGTTTACAACATAATTTATAAACCTCATAATAATTTAATGCCAAAAATACCCCTGATTATAACCTGGTTTTTAGACTAAGTTAGGCAATGTCATCAAAATAGCAAGAAAAATGAAAAGTCAGGGAACCAGAGGAGAAAAAAAAATATTTGGACTAACATGGCAATTTGCACAAAAACTCAGGGACTAAAATGGCAATTTACTCGTTTTTATATTCATATTATTTATTATTTTACCGGTTCTTAAATCCGGTCCGACCAGTGGACCGGTAAGGCGTCTGGTTCAATATCCGGTCCGGTTATAAAAACATTGGTTCACACAGTTCACTATCTAAAGTTTCGAACTTACCCTAAAACTAATTTCTACGTTTTTATTTTTATGAACATGTCGGTATAAATTCGAGTTCATCTACTTTTTAACGTAATCTTTGTTAGAAAACGAGTCAGGTCAATAACAAAATGTTTTCTATGTTCGTTTTGAGTTGGACTACGTTTTCATGTAAATTTTATTTGAAAACACATTGGGTCAAATTTAGAACATTTTGATTTGATGGTATAGATTTGAGTTATCATACGTTTTGACGTATTGAGTTATCAAACGTTTTAACGTAATTTTAGTTTGGAAACGAATTTGATCGGTTGTAGTCTATACGTTACCATCTCGCGTACGGCGCCGCCGCAACACGCGACGGATAAAAAAACTAGTGCGTAGAAGAATAAAGAATGATACTTTGTGATAATGAATAAACAAATAAAAAAACTAAACTTGAATTGCATGCCCTCTTTGAGTCTCCTAGTATGAAATAGAGAAATCGTTTGTTATTATATAGAGACCGTGACAGTGGAATTAATGAGGTAGTGCCGATAATAATATATTAATAACATTCATCTTTGATTACATACCAAAATAAAAAGATTTACTATACGTTACTTTAATTTTAATTATTTAAAAGGAAACAAAATTATAAAAAGGAAGTGATTGATTTAAGAAATTTATATAAATCTTATTTTTAATAAACTTTTTTAACAATAAATTTCTTTTAACACCTTAATTTCACATTTATCTTGTTACGTATGAAATTGAATAGAAATGTAAACATTTTAACACTATCAAGTATATTTATAGAGTAAATTGTCATTTTAGTCCCTCAGGTTTGGTCTAAATTGTCATTTTAGTCCAAATAGTTTTTTTCTCCTCTTGGTCCTTGACTTTTCTATTTTCTTGTCATTTTGATCACATTACCTAACCCAGTCTAAAAATCTGGTTATAACTAGGGGTATTTTTGGCATAACCGTTGTGTAGTGATAACCAGGGGTAGTTTACAATATAATTTATAAACTTCATAATAATTTAATGCCAAAAATACCCCTGATTATAACCTGGTTTTTAGACTAAGTTAGGCAATGTGATCAAAATGGCAACAAAAAGGAAAAGTCGGGGACCCAGAGTAGAAAAAAAAATATTTGAACTAACATGGCAATTTGGAGAAAAACTCAGGGACTAAAATGACAATTTACTCATTTTTATATTCGTATTATTTATTATTTTACCGGTTCTTAAATCCGGTCCGACCAGTGGACCGGTAAGGCGTCTGGTTCAATATCCGGTCCTTTTATAAAAACATTGGTTCACACAGTTCACTATCTAAAGTTTCGAACTTACCCTAAAACTAATTTCTACATTTTTATTTTTATGAACATATCGGTATAAATTCGAGTTTATCTACATTTTAATGTAATCTTTGTTAGAAAACGAGTCA
Organism: Helianthus tuberosus; assembly: GCA_030545235.1. NCBI lineage: Eukaryota > Viridiplantae > Streptophyta > Magnoliopsida > Asterales > Asteraceae > Helianthus > Helianthus tuberosus. The sequence continues at coordinate 37,159,198 of CM060440.1, read as the reverse complement.
GGTCAATAATAAAATGTTTTCTATGTTCGTTTTGAGTTGGACTACGTTTTAATGTAAATTTTATTTGAAAACACATTGGGTCAAATTAAGGACATTTTGATTTGACGGTATAGATTTGAGTTATCATACGTTTTGACGTATTGAGTTATCAAACGTTTTGACGTAATTTTAGTTCGGAAACGAATTTGATCGATTGTAGTCTATACGTTATCATCTCGCGTACGGCGCCGCCGCAACACGCGACAGGTAAAAAATTAGTGAGTAGAAGAATACAGAATGATACTTTTTTATTATGAATAAACAAATAAAAAAACTAAACTTGAATTGGATGCCCTCTTTGAGTCTCGTAGTATGAAACAGATAAATCGTTTGTTATTATATAGAGACCGTGACCGTGGAATTAATGAGGTAGTGCCGATAATAATATATTAATAACATTTATCTTTGATTACATACCAAAATAAAAAATTTACTATACGTTACTTTAATTTTAATTATTTAAAAGGAAACCAAATTATAAAAAGGAAGTGATTGATTTAAGAAATTTATATAAATCCTATTTTTAATAAACTTTTGTTAACGAATTTCTTTTAACACCTTAATTCCACATTTATCTTGTTATATATGAAATTGAATAGAAATGTAAACATTTTAACACTATCAAGTATTTTTATAGAGTAAATTGCCATTTTAGTCCATGAGGTTTGGTCCAAATTGCCATTTTAGTCTAAATAGTTTTTTTCCTCCTCTGGATCCCTGACTTTTCCATTTTCTTGTCATTTTAATCACAATGCGTAACTCAGTCTAAAAATCTGGTTATAACCAGGGGTATTTTTTGCATAACTGTTGTGTAATGGTCAGGGGTAGTTTACAACATAATTTATAAACCTTATAATAATTTAATGCCAAAAATACCCCTGATTATAACCTGGTTTTTAGACTAAGTTAGGCAATGTGATCAAAATGACAACAAAACGGAATAGTCAGGGACCCAGAGGAGAAAAAAAACTATTTGGACGAAATGGCAATTTGGACAAAAACTCCGGGACTAAAATGGCAATTTACTCATTTTTATATTCATATTATTTATTATTTTACCGGTTCTTAAATCCGGTCCGACCAGTGGACCGGTAAGGCGTCTGGTTCAATATCCGGTCCAGTTATAAAAACATTGGTTCACACAGTTCACTATCTAAAGTTTCGAACTTACCCTAAAACTAATTTCTACGTTTTTATTTTTATGAACATGTCGGTATAAATTCGAGTTCATCTACTTTTTAACGTAATCTTTGTTAGAAAACGAGTCAGGTCAATAATAAAATGTTTTCTATGTTCGTTTTGAGTTGGACTACGTTTTCATGTAAATTTTATTTGAAAACACATTGGGTCAAATTTAGAACATTTTGATTTGATGGTATAGATTTGAGTTATCATACGTTTTGACGTATTGAGTTATCAAACGTTTTAACGTAATTTTAGTTTGGAAACGAATTTGATCGATTGTAGTCTATACGTTACCATTTCGCGTACGGCGCCGCCGCAACGCGCTACGAGTAAAAAATCTAGTGAGTAGAAGAATACATAATGATACTTTGTGATTGTGAATAAACAAATAAAAAAACTAAACTTGAATCGCATGCCCTCTTTGAGTCTCGTAGTATGAACAGAGAAATCGTTTGTTATTATATAGAGACCGTAACCGTGGAATTAATGAGGTAATGCAGATAATAATATATTTATAGCAATAATATATTAATAACATTTATCTTTGATTACATACCAAAGTAAAAAGATTTACTATACGTTACTTTAATTTTAATTATTTAAAACGAAAAGAAATTATAAAAAGGAAGAGATTGATTTAAGAAAGTTATATAAATCCTATTTTTGATAAACTTTTTTTAACAACAAATTTCTTTTAACACCTTAATTTCACATTTATCTTGTTATGTGTGAAATTGAATAGAAATATAAACATTTTAACACTATCAAGTATTTTTATAGAGTGAATTGCCATTTAGTCCCTGAGGTTTGGTTCAAATTGCCATTTTAGTCCAAATAGTTTTTTTTTCTACTCTGGGTCCCTGACTTTTCCATTTTCTTGCTATTTTGATCACATTTCCTAACTCAGTCTAAAATTTTGGTTATAACCAGGGGTATTTTTTGGCAAGACATAAGTCTGTCGCGCCCCGCGACACACCCAGGTGGATCCTGTCGCGGCCCGCGAGCAACATAAAAACATTATTTATTTATTTTTTAATAAAAATAATGTTATACGGGTTCGGTTACGTGTATACGGGGTATGCTAGGGTGTTTTCGAGGGTTGTTATAGGTATGGTCCCAAAAACCTGCGCCTACCAATCAGGTCGCGCACGGGACCATACTCCTACTATACTAATGTGGCAACTTTCTCAACCTCGCACCGACCAATCAGGTGAAACCTAGGTCGCGCGCGAGGTCTAAGCAAATACAAGACCATATTTCACACCTAGCTTCCTTGATTAAAGCCCTCACTTCCTAGACCTTGCGCCCGCTTCATGGGTTTTCCCTAGGGGTCGCGCGGAGGACAAAAGCGCAGGTCATCATAAGACAAGTACCAAAGGTACAAGTGGCAGAGTAGTGAACCAATGAGCGTCCAACAGGCTCTATCCGATCGTGCTCCACGATTAACAATCGTAAAGGAGACAAGAAAGGTACACACCGACGCATACGTGGGACCAATCAGCGTGCGCCGACATCTGCTCCATGATCTCCACTTAGCCGCTGATGCCAGAGAGACAACAAGGACAAAGGTCAGGATACGTGGATCCATTCAACGTGCGATAACTCCATCATCTCCCAGAAGCACTAACGGTTGTTGTAGAGGGGACAAGACGGATATTCCTTGTTGTAGACTCCAGGCCCAAGGCCTATCAACCCATCTCCTTCCTCACTACTCTGGCTATAAATAGAAGTCTTCACCTACAGGTTTAACCATTCTGTTCCTTGCTCTCTTACTCCTTATCACACACTTATTTCCTCAAAACATATACTTATTCACGCCAGAGAGTGGTTAAGAGGAGAACCCCCCCCCTGTTCCCCTACTCTTAACGAGCTTAAGGGGGTGTTTAGTGTTTTGCAGGAAGATCATCATCACAGCTTGGAGAAGACAAGAAGATTAACCTTATTTGTCGAGGCACATACCACAAGCTAATCACTTGATTAGTTTGGTGTTTCTTCAGATACTTTTTTTGGCATATCACAACTTTATTTTATTTTATTTTATTTTATTTTATTGGTTTTTTTCGATTTTTATAGTGAGTGTCTGGACCCGTAATGAACTGAGCTGATAACTACCAAATTCCCGCCACGTAGCACGGAGAATCCGACTAGCTTTGAACAAAAAGAAGAATTTTGGTTATCCATACTAACGTTGAATAAACATAATGATCCGTATGGTGAGTAAATATATTAAAAATAAATATGAAGTGTGTGGAGTCCTTTACTATTGTCAACTTGAAGCGCGTCTTTAGTCATTACCATGATGTATCTTTAAGTCCATACTTATTGACGACGGGCCAATGGATTGCTCCATTTACCCGTCTTGGGCTATTATCATACAGGCCCAACAGTAAAGGGGCCCAAAGATATAAAACTTGCCCATTAAGGTTTCTCTATTATAAACAAGCGGGAAAAAAAGGCTAGAAAAGGAGACTGCATGCATTTAATGAGGTGATAAGAAAGGCATCTCCGGTTGGCATAGTACTTCCCAGCCAGTGGCATTAATTAAGGGCGATCATCTTCCCGTTGGGGCTCAGACACGTGTCTGAGTTCCCCAATGGTGCTCAGAGTCCGTTAGATCGTCTTGTAAATATCCCACATGCAAGATAAGGCCTCCCGGTTATATAAGGAAGGTAAGAGACAAGCAAAGGAGGCAGGTCCAAGGTATCACACTAAATACTCTCATTTATTCCGACCGATATTCCTCTACATTAAATACACACACACATATTTATTAGATTCACACCATAGAGAAATATTCTGGTGATCACACTCATCGGAATAAGCTTCTCATACTCTCCGGCAAGTTTACTTACTCTCACGCCGGAGCTTGGTCACGGATCCCCCTCCTGGGGTACTCCGTGACTAGGCTAACGGTTTGCTTTTTTGTAGCAACGAAGGCTGGGATATTCCGACGTCAGCGAAGACCCTTTGAACGTCATCAGGGATTTGGGTATTCGACATTGGCGCCATCCGTGGGACCGTCAGTCTAACTGGTGCTCCCACTCCAAGACTCCGACGTTGTAATAACCCTTTTCAAGAGAAACAACATGGCAACACCACCAAGCTCCCGAACCATCCAGACGGTGCAGAACGATCATGATAAGGTCACAGTGGAAGACATTACCCACGAAGAAGAGAATGACAACCAGGTGGAAACCCTGGAAAGGGAGGAAGCCATCACTCCAGATTTTGTTGCCATGCACAGGGAAAAGTTGAAAAAACATCTTGAGGACCCAGAAAGACAGGAGAGACTTGATAGCCTCAGGGCTAGACTATCCTTTGACACACCATCCAACCAGGAAGGGGTGGATCCGTAAAGCAAAAACGGTGGCAATGACCCTCTAGAAACCTTCATGACAGTCCGCAGGCAGATGTCCTCAGAGGAGAGAGAAGATCTCATTACAGGGAAGAAAGAGAAAGGAAAAGAAAAGGAGAAGGAGAATCAAAGCGATGATGGTCTAGATCAGCCTTACCTCCCTCGGGACTTAGCTAAAATCTCAAAGTTTTTTTCCAGGAGAATCGCTGAAGCACCCATGCCCCCAAAGACGAAGCTACCTCCGAACTTCGACAGGTATGACTGGACTAGAGATCCTGAAGATCATCTCCATGCTTTCAAGGGTGCAGGATAACTGGGATGGTGGCCTATGCCAGTTTGGTGCCACATGTTTGTGCAAACTCTAACGGAGGGAGCCAGGCTTTGGTTTAACAGCCTCCCCCCCCAGGAGGAATTGACAGCTATGAAGAGTTAAGTGAGAAGTTCCTGAGGAACTTTGGTCAGCAAAGAAAAGTGATCAAAAACCCAAACGAAATCATGCATATAAGGAAAAGGGACAATGAACGGATAGATCAGTACATGGAGAGGTTTGTCAAGGAAAGTATGAACATCAAAGACGTCCCGGAGGTTATGAAGATCAGTAGCTTCATCAACGGACTGAAGCATGCACAGCTGTGCGAAAAGCTAGGGGAGGAGTTCCCACATTCGTTCGATAATCTCATGGATAGGGTCAGGGCTTTCGTCAGGGGCAAAGACACGGTCAGCAAGGCTAAAGAAATGGATACCCCTCCCTGAAGGGTCAACCCAGCCCCAAAACCTCCCGAAAAAGGTACACCTTACTCACGAAAACCGGCGCTTGATAGAATGTTGCATGATAGAACGAGACCCTCGTATTCCCCATATAGGCCTCGGGGGAGAGGCTCATTCCCCTACTCTGATAGCTTCACCCCTCTCACCAAAACCCCAAGTGAAATACTAGCTACTGAGAGGGTGAAGAATTCCTTCCCAAGACCGCCACCCATAAAACCAGGCCCAAAGGCACAACCGAACGAGTACTGTGACTTCCACAGGGGGTTTGGCCATAAAACTGATGATTGTATGTACCTAAAAAGAGAAATAGAGGCCACGGTAAAAACATGTAAACTGGCTCATTTGGTTAAGGAAATTAAGGAAGGAGGGGATCGCAAGGGGAAAGACGTGAGGGAACCCGGGAGGGCAGATGTAGACATGATTAGGAGAAGGGATGAGTTTGATACCACCAGGAGTGTAAAAGCCAGAGTCCTGGCTGGCCCCCCCAGACCGCATGAAAGCCCCTATCTTAATGCCACACCTGGAGGAAAATGAGGTACAGCGGCTCCCCTTCAACATTTCAGCCATAATAGCTGGGCACAAGGTAGCCATAATACATGTGGACGAGGGAAGCGGAGTAGAGGTAATATATGAACACTGTTTCCTAAGGTTTGACAGGGATGTGAGGGATCGGCTCGAGGAAGATTCTATCCCCCTAGTAGGCTTCAACAACAGCGTGTCACACCCCTTGGGGAAGATCAAACTCCCATTTACAGTTGGGGTAGGGGATCGAGTCCGAACCATAAATTTAACTTTCACAGTGGTCCGAGCACCTTCAAAGTACAATGTAATCCTGGGAAGGCCCGGGATTGGCGATTTTCAAGCACAGGCATCAACCCCACATGGAGCTTTAGTGTTCCAAACGCCAAAAGGCTTGGCTTGGGTAAAATCTTCATACGAATTAGTATCTTCAGTCTCCGAAGGAGAAGTATCTGAGAAACCTCAAAAAGATGGGGTAGAAGAGTGGGTCCTTTGCGACAGGTTCCCGGAGCAGACGGTTAAGGTGGGAAGCCGCCTGAGTGACAAATGTAAGAGTGCTCTCAAGGAGCTGCTTCTCTTTAATATAGACGTGTTTGCATTTCAACACGGAGACATGACAGGAATCCTAAGAAGCCTGACCAAGTATCGGCTCAATACATACACTTGGGCAAGACCAGTGAAGCAAAAGAAACGAAGCACGGGTCCTAGTAAAAGGAGGGCCGCTTGTGAAGAAACCAGGAAGCTGCTTAGAGCCGGGATAGTAAGAGAAGTGAAGTATCCATCCTGGGTTGCTAACCCAGTCATGGTCAAAAAGAAAGACGGGGGGTGGAGGATGTGCATTGACTTTCAAGATCTGAATAAAGCATGCCCCAAGGACTGTTATCCCCTCTCGGAGATAGACGTCCAAGTGGACTCCTTATCTCAGTACCCCCTAAAGTGCTTCTTGGATGCTTACAAGGATATCATCAAATATAGATGTCAATGGAAGACGAGTAAAAAACCGCCTTCATCACAGACGAGGGAACCTTTTGCTACACCAAAATGCCCTTCGGGCTAAAAAATGTTGGGGCCACTTACCAAAGGTTCATGAATACCCTTTTCAGAGAGCAGCGGGGACGGAACTTAAAAGTGTACGTCGATGACATTGTAATAAAAAGCCTTACCGAGATGGCCATGATAGACGATATAGCTGAAACCATCCGAGCTATGCAAGATGTGAATATGAAGCTGAACCCTGGGAAGTGTTGCTTCGGGGTAGAAGAAGGGAAATTCCTAGGAGTAGTGGTTACCAAGGGCGGAATCAAAGCTAATCCGGAGAAAACTCAAGCTGTAGCCGAAATGCGATCCCCCAGGTCCCTGAAGGACATTCAGCAGTTGAATGGGAGGTTAATCGCCCTAAACTGCTTCTTATCAAAGGTAGCCGACAGGACCCTTCCCTTCATGAAGGTGCTGAAGGATTGTCTTCAGACAGACAGGTTTAAGTGGACCCCGGAGGCGGAGGTCGCCTTTCAAGAAATGAAAGATTACATCTGTAAGCTCCCAACCTTAGCCACCCCAGTACCCGGGGAGGATTTGCTTCTATATTTGTCTGCCTCAAAAACGACCATAAGCGCAGTTATGATGGTGTAAAGGGAGCGAAAGCAGATACCAATATACTTCATTAGCATGACTCTTAAGGGTCCTGAAGAACGCTATATGCCCTTGGAGAAGTTGTCTTTGGCTCTTGTCTTTGCGTCTCGGAGACTCAGAAGATAATTCCAAGGACACAAAGTCACCCTAATGACATATCAACCCCTCCAAAAGGTGTTAAGGATACCGGAGCTATCGGGCTGACTAGCCAAATGGGCAGTTGAGTTGGGAGAACACTCCTTAGAATTCAAAGCCAGAACTGCCATGAAGGGACAAATACTGGCCGACTTCTTGGCGGAGGTCCCTGAGGATGAGGAGGAAGAACTTTTAAAGTGGGAAGCGCTAGAGAGGGAAGAAAAAGAGAAGGAAGATGAGGCAATATGGAAACTACTCACAGACGGGGCCTCCAGCGAAGAAGGCAGTGGAGCGGGCATTACGTTGGTCAGTCCCGAGGGAGTTGAGCTAACCTATGCCATCAGGTTAGAATTCGAGAATACCAATAACACTGCAGAATACGAAGCTCTTTTGGCAGGAATGAGACTAGACAAAAAGATGAAAGCAAAACATGTGGAAGCCAGTACAGACTCGCAGTTAGTGGTCAAGCAGTACCAGGGGGAGTATGAGGCTAAAGACAACGTAATGGCTCAGTACGTGGCGAAGGTAAAAGAGACAGCCAAGGCTTTCAAGACCTTCAAGCTAGAATATATCCCCCGCGAAAGAAACAGGAAATCTGATGCCCTCAGCAAGCTGGCCTCCGTGGCATTTGACCACCTAGCAAGAGAAGTCAATGTGGAAGTCCTGACCTCCCCCTTCTTTGGCACAGAAGAGGTAACTGCGATTGAAAATGCACAAGAGACATGGATGACACCGATCGTAAGATTCCTCAAATATGGGATACTACCTGAGGGAAACTGGGCGGCCAGGAAGGTAAGAGTCAAAGCTTTGCAATAGGAGTTGATTGACGGAGAACTTTACCGAAGGTCATACCTGGGCCCATCTCTGAAGTGCGTCGATAGTGAAGAAGCTAAGTATGTGATTAGAGAAATACATGAGGGGATTTGTGGAATGCATTCTGGGCCAAGGACAGTAGTGGCAAAAGTGATGAATGCGGGATTCTATTAGCCTAGAATGTATGAGACAGCATCAGAGGAGATCAAGAGATGTGACAACTGCCAGGTCCATGCACCCATGACGCACCGCCATAAACACCCAATGATACCTGTTTCAACGTCTTGGCCCTTCCAGAAGTGGGCCATCGACATAATTGGGCCATTCCCAGAAGGCCCAGGAGGGATTAAGTATGTGGTGGTTGCCATCGATTATTTTACCAAGTGGATAGAGGCAAGGCCCTTGGCGAAAATAACCGGGGAACAGATGAGACGGTTTGTACTAGACAACATCATTTGCAGATACGGGGTCCCAAGGAAACTGGTGAGTGATAATGGTGTTCAATTTGCTGGAAAACAATTCAGGCCATGGTGCGAGCAGATGCACATACACCCCTGTCACCCATGCCCAGAGCAATGGACTAGTAGAAAGAGCAAATCAAAGCGTCATCAAGGGAATGAAGGGGAGACTCGGGAGGAAACAAAAAGGATGGCTGGAGGAATTGCCATTTGTGCTATGGGCATATAGGACCACCCCCAAGGACTGCAACGGGGAAACCCCCTTCAGCTTAACTTACGGGACGGAGGCTGTCATCCCGGCTGAGATAGGGTCCCCAACTGCCAGAATGAAGCTCAGAGAGGCCGAAAACGAGCAAGACCTCCGGATGAACCTGAATTTTCTTGAGGAGATAAGGGAAGTGGCAGCAGTCAGGGAGGCTAAGTACAAAAAGCAGCTCGAAAGCTACTACATTGCCAAGATGAAAAAGCTCAATCTTGTCCCGGGAGACTTGGTTCTGAGAGCAAACGAAGCTAGCCTACAAGAGAGCACCGGCAAACTAGGGCCTAATTGGGAGGGGCCCTACCGGATTACTTGGGCAAACGACAAGGGAAGTTGTGTAACAACTCTCATTAAAATTACTATTTCTTATTTTATTTTGTCCAATAGGAAACCCTAATTGAGACCCCCAAGAAATATTGCATGATCCCTAAAATTTTCAGAACAATCGAAACTAGGATCAGGGCCCCTAAAACTCAGGGGGGGTATTCCCTAATTGATATTATCTACACAATTCGTTGTAGAATTTGAATTTAATCGAACCGTCGACTCACCCAGGCTACAAATAGACGTGGCTACCCTACCCTAGAAGGGTACCTGTCGCGCCATGCGACGGCGCCGATTTTCCAGTATAAATAGAGGGGTTTGGCACTTGAACTTTGGCGTTGGTTCGACGTAAAAACTCGTTTCGTACGTTGAGATATTGTCTGTTTACTTCAAAACACACACAACACGAAATTTTGCTGCGATAACAGGGTAATAACTCGATCACTGCTACGATACAATGTCCGATCGATTGAAACCAATCCGATGGATGTTTAAGTGCTGCCTAAACTCGGGCTATACTTTGTCATTTGTTGAGAATTCGATGGATGTTTAAGTGCTGCCCGAACTCGGGCTATACTTTGTCATTCGTTGTGAATCCGATGGATGTTTAAGTACTGCACTTTGTCAATCGTCGAGAGGGTTTTGATTTCGTGAGCTTATCGTAAATGTGGTATGAAGTTACTAACCTAGTTTCGTATGCATTGTCATTTAAATTAGGTTAACAGGTTTATCAGTAGGCTAAACTCTGCCCGACTAAACTTGCAATGTGAGTCATTCTCTTTTTATCAACTGTTTTACAATACCTCAAATTATTTTCAAAAGTTATAATTACAGGGATTAAGTCGTGGTTATCTTGAATCACTGGCAAATGGGGTATTGTGCACATTACTAATTTCTCACGGTTAGGTTAACCAACCTAACTGTGATAATCATCACTACTTGGGTGAAAGGACCCAATAGTGGTATGACCATCGTCACAAGGCTGTGACACGGCGCCATATAAAAATAAGATAGAAGCCATTGTAATCGCTCTTATGCTGTAATTTATAACTATGTGTCGTTTTATATAACTTGAGTGACTCGCCAGTATTTCCCCGCTGATAAAATATTTTTAAAACATGTTTCAGGTGGCCTACTGTGAATCAAGGAAAAGTGCTACGGAGCACTAATAAAGCTTGAAGTGGTGGCTCAGTGAAATAAATAAACATGTTTTGTAAAACAGGGAATTTCCTCGTGAAATTCCTCTATTGTAAATTACGGGGTTTGTCCCAATTTATGAAATAAAATAATTGGGCAGTTTTAAAGATTTAAAAGATCCTGTTAAACTTCCGTTGTCAACTCAAATAATAAATACCACGGGTTTATGTCACGCGGCTTCTGGACCGGGTCAAACCGGGACGGAGGCCGTGACAGAAAAAGGTGGTATCAGAGCTACTGATTTAAGCCAATTAAGTATCTAGAAATACTTAATTTTTCTGATTGCCATTCTGTGATTAAGTGAAAAATCCAATTTACAAAATTTTAACTTAAAAATTTGTGTGTTTAATAATAATATAATAATAAAAATATAATCCTGTAAAATAACTTAAAAATAAAACTCTTGTAAGATAACTGGTGTGTACGGACGCATAGTAATATATAAAATATGGAAGTTGAAAAATCGACAATTTTGGCTATACGTGTTAACTTGATTATGTGCGATTGTTTATTATGCTTGGTTGTTATTTATTTTTTGCTAATGAGTAATATATATTAATTACCAGATGGAACACACTGTTAATGAACCAGTTAACAAAATTAACCAATCTGAGCAAAACAATGAGGACCATTTTCTGAATAGAGTACTCATGAAGACAACTTCAGTAATAGTGTAAATGGAGGCGGCAACATTAATAATAATAATAATGATAATGATGTAATGCAGGCCCCAATTCTTAAAAGAATGAAAGCTGCAACGCCTGGTTACACTTACAAGGAATTTCTTGCTTGTAAACCTGTTGAATTTGCAGGCAATGAAGGGGCGACTGCTACACTGCGTTGGTTGGAGAAAACCTAGGCCATAATTAAAATAAGTAAATGTGCCGAGGAGGATAAGGTCATGTATGCTTCTCATCTTTTCAAGGAAGAAGCATTAGAATGGTGGAATATGGTGTTACAAGCTAAGGGAAGTGACATGGCCTATGCCATGAGTTGGGAAGAATTTAAGCGTCTGGTGGAAAGGAAATTCTGCCCTGAATATGAAAAAGAAGAAATGGCGAACAAATTCCTGAGCCACCGAATGGTGGATGTTAACTGCCGAGGGTATACTTCGAAGTTTTTCGAATATGCTCGAATCATGCCTACTCTGGCTTCGCCAGAACCGGTACTTATTTCTCGCTACATATGGGGTTTAATTAGCGAGATCCGAGATATTGTCAAAGCTGCGAGACCCCGCACGATCGATGATGCGGTGGAATTAGCCAACACTTTGACTGACGGACTGGTCCGTACGCGAGAAGAAAATAGAAAGAAGGAAGTGGCCCACAAGATTACCCAAGGATTCCGTGTGGGTAATAATAGTAATTTCAAGAAAAAGGGCACCGGACAATCTTACACTGTTCCATTTTGCAGTACCTGTAAAAGAAAGCATTTTGGAAGATGCAATGGGTATTGCAATTTCTGCAAAATTCCAGGGCATCAAGAAGAAGATTGCAGGAGAAAGAAATCCACAATCTGCTTCAACTGGGGAGAAGCTGGACATTTTAGACCAAACTGCCCTAAACTGGTCAAACCAGCTGATAACAAAGCCAAATCTGCAGAATGAACTACCAAGAAAAACGCAAGAGCCTTCCAACTGACTACCCAGGAAGCCGAACTGATTCCTGACGTGATAGCTGGTACGTTCCTAGTTCACGACGTTTATGTAAAAGTATTATTTGACTCTGGTGCAAACCAAAGTTTTATAAATACTTCATTCTGCCAAGCTCTTAAGCTACCCTTAACCAACCTTAGACAATTTTTTATGGTAGAAACGGCAGATGGGAATTCTGTTAACATAGATAAAGTTTTGCAAGAAGGAAAGATAGAACTTCTAGGCCATAAATTCTCTGCAAACCTGTTACCCATGAACCTAGCTGGATTCGATGTTGTGTTAGGAATGGATTGGTTAGTAGCCAACCATGCTCGAATCCTTTGTGATAAGAACTCCATAGAAATTCATACACCTACATGGGAAGTAATTATGATTACAGGGGATAAGCTGCGTAAGCCGATGAAGTTCATTTCAGTAATGAAAGTTGCTAGTTATGAACGAAAGCAAGGAATAGTGTATATGATTTCGGTAATCATTAGCACTAAGGGTAAGGAACTTAAGGAAATTCCTGTAGTCTCAGAGTACTCGAATGTATTTCCAGAAGAGTTACCAGGATTACCACCAGATAGGGAGGTAGAATTTAGAATTCATTTGATTCCTGGAACTACACCAGTAGCAAAGGCACCTTATCGGTTAGCACCCACCGAAATGCTAGAATTGAAAATCAATTGGATGAATTGCTCAGTAAAGGATTCATACAACCTAGTTCATCCCCATGGGGAGCACCAGTGTTGTTTGTGAAAAAGAAAGATGGTTCGATGCGAATGTGTATCGATTATAGGGAATTGAATAAGGTTACAATTAAGAATCGATACCCATTACCTAGGATTGATGATCTTTTTTATCAACTTCAGGGGGCTAGATATTTTTCTAAGATAGATTTACGCTCCGGATATCATCAGTTAAAGGTACAAGAAGAAGACATACCTAAAACTGCTTTCAGAACTAGGTATGGTCACTACGAGTTTACAGTCATGCCCTTTGGATTAACAAATTCTCCCGCAGCATTTATGGACATGATGAATAGGATATGTAAACCATACTTGGATAAATTTGTAATTGTCTTTATCGACGATATACTTATTTATTCCAAAAGTCAGGAAGAGCATTGTGAGCACCTGCATGCACTCTTAACTTTGTTAAGAAAGGATAAGCTTTACGCCAAATTCTCGAAGTGTGAATTTTGGCTACAGGGGGTGCAATTTTTAGGACACATGGTGAATCACGAAGGTATTCACGTAGATCCCTCCAAGATAGAAGCGATCACCAAATGGAAGATCCCGCAATCAGCTACGGAAGTTAGAAGTTTTCTAGGATTAGCTGGATACTATAGGCGCTTTATTAAGGATTTCTCTAAGATAGTTGTGCCATTAACTAAGCTAACCTGTAAAACAGTTAAGTTTGGATGGGGACCTAAGCAAGAAGAGGCTTTTAGAATTTTAAAGCAAAGGTTAACAAATACCCCAATTCTTGCCTTACCAGAAGGAACAGAAGATTTTGAAGTATACTGTGATGCTTTTAAGCTAGGATTAGGATGTGTGTTAATGCAACGCAAGAAGGTAATTGCGTATGCTTCAAGGCAATTGAAGAAGCACGAGGAAAACTATACGACACATGACTTAGAATTAGGAGCCATAATTTTTGCCCTTAAAATTTGGAGACACTATCTGTATGGAAGTAAATTTACCGTTTATACGGATCATAAGAGTTTAAGATACATTTTTGGGCAAAAAGAATTGAATATGAGGCAAAGAAGATGGATGGGAATTCTAAGTGACTACGACTGTGATATTCAATATCACGAAGGAAAAGCAAACATAGTTGCAGATGCCCTAAGCCGTAAGTATCATGAAAAGCAAAAGCGAGTTCGTGCTCTTAGATTAAGTTTACAGTTAGATTTAATGGAACAACTGAAAAACATTCAAGAAATAGCAATCAAGGATGATGCTGAAGGAATGAAAGGAAGAATAAAAGAATTAGAGCAAGGAGCTGATGGAATTTGGAGATTCCACAAGAAGAGGATTTGGGTACCTAAGCAAGGAAATTTAAGAAATAAGATTTTAGAGGAAGCCCATAAATCTAGGTATACCATGCACCCTGGAAATAATAAAATGTACCAAGATCTAAGGAATAATTTCTGGTGGATAGGAATGAAAAAGGACATAGCTAGATATGTATCTAAGTGTCTAACTTGTTCACAAGTTAAGGCAGAACACCAGAAACCTTCAGGATTACTCCAACAATTAGAAATGCCTGTATGGAAATGGGAGCTCATAACAATGGATTTTGTTACTAAGTTGCCCAAAACCAGAAAAGGTAACGACGCTATTTGGGTAATTGTGGATCGATTAACCAAATCAGCTCATTTCCTACCCATGAAAGAAACCTTTAGCATGGAAAGGTTGGCAAAGTTGTACGTAGATGAAGTAGTATCCTTACATGGAGTTCCACTCTCCATTGTATCGGATAGGGATAGTCGTTTCACTTCCCATTTCTGGACCAGTTTCCATGAAGCAATGGGAACCCGACTAAATTTAAGCACTGCATATCATCCTCAAACAGACGGACAAAGTGAAAGGACGATCCAAACCCTGGAGGACATGCTTAGGGCATGTGTAATAGATTTTGGTGGAAGCTGGGATGACCACCTACCCTTAATTGAATTCTCCTATAACAATAGTTACCATTCAAGTATTGAAGCTGCCCCGTTCGAAGCATTGTATGGACGAAAGTGCAGAACTCCGGTTTGTTGGGCAGAAATAGGAGAAAGCCAATTATCAGGTCCCGAGATTGTGCAAGAAACTACCGAAAAGATCACTCAAATCAAGGAAAGACTGAAAACGGCTCGAGATCGTCAAAAGAGTTATGCAGACAATAGACGCAAACCACTAGAATTTCAAGTTGGAGACAACGTACTCTTGAAAGTTTCTCCTTGGAAAGGAGTAGTTCGGTTCGGTAAAAAGGGAAAGCTAAGTCCAAGGTACATAGGACCATTCCCAGTAATCCAGCGAATAGGACCAGTTGCCTATCGCCTACAACTACCAGAAGAATTAGCCGGGGTACATGACGTGTTTCATGTATCCAACCTCAAGAAATGTCTATCTGACGAATCCCTGGTAGTACCTCTTCAAGATGTAGAGGTAAATGAAAAGTTAAAATTTGTTGAGAAGCCACTGCAGATAGAAGACAGAAAGGTCAAGTTTCTCAAACATAAAAGACTAGTACTGGTCAAAGTCAAGTGGGATTCAAAGAGAGGACCAGAATACACTTGGGAACTGGAGTCAGAGATGAAGCGAAAATATCCCTACTTGTTCCAGTAAATCTCGAGGACGAGATTTTTATAAGGTGGGGAGGATGTAACAACTCTCATTAAAATTACTATTTCTTATTTTATTTTGTCCAATAGGAAACCCTAATTGAGACCCCCAAGAAATATTGCATGAACCCTAAAATTTTCAGAACAATCGAAACTGGGATCAGGGCCCCTAAAACTCAGGGGGGTATTCCCTAATTGATATTATCTACACAAATCGTTGTAGAATTCGAATTTAATCGAACCGTCGACTCACCCAGGCTACAAACAGACGCGGCTACCCTACCCTAGAAGGGTACCTATCACGCCACGCGACGGCGCCGATTTTCCAGTATAAATAGAGGGGTTTGGCACTTGAACTTTGGCGTTGGTTCGACGTAAAAACTCGTTTCGTACGTTGAGATATTGTCTGTTTACTTCAAAACACACACAACACGAAATTCTGCTGCGATAACAGGGTAATAACTCGATCACTGCTACGATACAATGTCCGATCGATTGAAACCAATCTGATGGATGTTTAAGTGCTGCCTAAACTCGGGCTATACTTTGTCATTCGTTGTGAATCCGATGGATGTTTAAGTACTGCACTTTGTCATTCGTCGTGAGGGTTTTGATTTCGTGAGCTTATCGTAAATGTTGTATGAAGTTACTAACCTATTTTCGTATGCATTGTCATTTAAATTAGGTTAACAGGCTTATCAGTAGGCTTAACTCTGCCCGACTAAACTTGCAATGTGAGTCATTCTCTTTTTATCAACTATTTTACAATACCTCAAATTATTTTCAAAAGTTATAATTACAGGGATTAAGTCGTGGTTATCTTGAATCACTGACAAGTGGGGTATTGTGCACATTACTAATTTCTCACGGTTAGGTTAACCAACCTAACTGTGATAAACATCACTACTTGGGTGAAAGGACCCAATAGTGGTATGACCATCGTCACAAGGCTGTGACACGGCGCCATATAAAAATAAGATAGAAGCCATTGTAATCGCTCTTATGCTGTAATTTATAACTATGTGTCGTTTTATATAACTTGAGTGACTCGCCAGTATTTCCCCGCTGATAAAATATTTTTAAAACATGTTTCAGGTGACCTACTGTGAATCAAGGAAAAGTGCTACGAAGCACTAATAAAGCTTGAAGTGGTGGCTCAGTGAAAAAAATAAACATGTTTTGTAAAACAGGGAATTTCCTCATGAAATTCCTCTATTGTAAATTATGGGGTTTGTCCCAATTTATGAAATAAAATAATTGGGTAGTTTTAAAGATTTAAAAGATCCTGTTAAACTTTCGCTGTCAACTCAAATAATAAATACCACGGGTTTCTGTCCCGCGGCTTCTGGACCGGGTCAAACCGGGACGGGGGCTGTGACAAGTTACAAACTGGAAACACTTCAAGGCAAGGAGGTCCTAAGAACATGGAACCTTATGCAGCTCAGGAAGTACCACATGTGAAACATAAAGAAGTCTTTAAGGAAAAACGGCCAGGGAGCCACTTTTGTAATGATTAACTACTAGTCAGGGGCTTACCCCAAGAAAAAATCTTTTGTAAAAACTTGTACTGGAGGACATGGTCCCCAAGAAATGAATGACAACGGACAATTCACTTCCCCTTTTGACAAAATAACAGGTTTTGTATCAAGGAAGACGTGCCCAGGAAAGCTACAAACCTAATAACGAACAAACACACGTGTAAAAGGTATGCTCAACATACCAAACGCCCGGCTATGGGGTAAAATAGGGTCTAGCTAACCCAAAGAAAACGGACAAACAAGCCAAAAAACATAATCTCACGTTATAGACTTGTCCAATGATTGTCCTCGAACAGACAATCCTGGTTTACAAAGCAAACCATGAACACAACATACTTTTGTAAACCAACTACGGAAATGCCAACACATACACATTTAGAAATTTTCGTATACAAGCTACAAAATGAACATACAACAGGAAGCCCTACTTGCCCTAAAAGAAAAGCTAATGTACAAGCTAGAAGGCCTGGTAAACAGAGTCTTTCGTAAACATACTACAAATAACTAAAAGTCTTCAGGAAAATGTTGGCCAGGTTCCCGGCAAAGACTCCTGCAAAAAAAAACAACAAGCACACCAAAGAACAGGCAAAAGCAAAATGGTAATATACAGTCACAAGTCATACGATTAAGTACCAGGAGAGCCCCAACACAAAGACTCTCCCCCAAGCATCAAAAAGTTAAAAGTATCCTAAAGTGCATAATTGTTTAGATTACAACCATATCGAAGCAAGTTAGTGTTCAGAAATTACTGGGAGTCACCCCCAGACAAAGACTTCGGAGATGAGGGACCGGTGGGAGTAAGCAGGGCTTTCAATTCATCGATTGACATCATAGGGTGCTCCAGGATCTTTTCAAGAAGGGCTGGGGTCTTACCCCCAAACTCCTTGTCCAGCTTAGACAGCCGCTTCTTGGCCTTGGAATTATAAAGCGGAGCAGAGTAAATATACCCATCCTTCAGGCCTGATTGATATCCCACATCCCGATACGCCCTATAAACCTGCTCAAGACCACTTTTGAACTCCTCTGATTGAGAGACGGCAGTGAGGAAAGCTCCAAAGCCCTCAGTAATCAGCCAATGCTTCTCCTTAGCCAACTTCTGATTGTCATCAGAAGTTATCCCCCAATCAGCATACATGGTGTTCAGTTGCTCTTGAGAAACGGAATCGACTTCCTTCAGATGTTTCAATTCCGCGGCTAGCTCCTCCTTCTCCTCCAGCAAAGCTACCATCTCCCTCTCCCAAGCTCGCTCTCTCTGCTCCAGCCCCCTGAGCAAAAGACATCACCAAAAATCCAAAAGGAATCAAGCAAAAAAAAGGGGGGGGAGAAAGGTTATGTACCTTTTCCTCCTGCAGTTTACGCTCAGCCTTAACCACTTGACATCGGAGCTCAGCAGCAACAGATTGAGAGGTCTTAAGGTCACTCCTGAGTCCCTCATTCTCTTTCCTCAGATCATCAACCCGCTGTAACATGCCAACGCCCCTGAAAAGCCCCTCACGGAGAGACATGTTGTACTGATCGTCAAAGAGATCATCCCTCAAAGCAGAATTCATAAACCTATGGGAGGGAGGGACATCATGAGTCAGAAGTCCCAGGCACTTTCAGGGGTTCCCACCACTGAAGATTGAGTAATTTTCCACTTATGAACGTAGGGGAACGGAAGGGCATCGGCAAACAAGGGAGCCAAGGGGGATCGAGAAGCAAAACCCTCAAATTAAGAGGGTTTGCTGGTCCCGGTTGCATGATGAGGAGAGATCTCGAAAGCCAGAGTAATGCGAGCAACACTTACCTCCGAAGTCTTGTCCCTAACACGAGAAGAGGAAGGGGCAGTAGTGATCTCAATAGGAGCATGAGAGCTTCCCTGCTCCAAACACAAAAAAGGAAAAAAGGGAAGAAACATCAGAAATCTATCAAAACAAAGTAAATACAAGACAGAGGATAGATAATGGGCTCACCAACAAAGGCTCGCTCACAAAACTGGAGGATCGCAGATGCTTAGACAAAGAGCCCTTAACACCGGTAGGAGGAAGCTCAGAAACAGCTTTTGCCACAGGAGGGGCCTTCTGCCCACTGGCGCTCCGGAGCCTCAGCCGGATATCACGTGGGGCAGGGGCTGGGTTGGGGCTAACAGTTTTCTGCTTACGAGCAACACGGCTCTCCAGATCTTCCTTGTCATCAGGGCTAGAACCCTTTTGTTGGGATTGAACCCTACCAGAGGAACAGATAATGAAAGCCAAAACCGGATCATGACAGTGGATTCACAATAATCAGCTGTTTACATTAAGCTTTCCCCTTGACAGTGAATCAAACATCTGACATGCTCCAAGTACTGCCCTTATCAACAACTGTTGATCCTATAAACCACTGTGAAACCAAAGCACTGATGAAGTTTAAAGGCTGAAGCTCAATCTACTGCTGGAATCCAAGTACTGCTGAAGAGTTAAAGCACTGCCCATTCAAGGCCTGATCACCCTTCGAAGAAAGCAATGTTGCTCATACAACAGTGGTTGATTACGTCAGTGGAATGAAGAGTCAGTGTTTATATATCAGTGTTTAGAATGTAATCAATGTCTGTATGGTCAGTAGTTGTAGAATAGTGGATAGAGTTTGTTAGTTTGTTAGATGTCACTTTCATGGTGACTTCAGCTGAGATGCCTCAGTGGTTTGGTTTGTCTATAAATGGAGCAGTACTCTGTACTGTTACATTTGATTTGTTTTGAGTGAGTTCTTCTCCTCAATTCAATCCTTTCATCTTGTGCATTCCAACCTTGGGGCATCAGGCTGAGGGGGAGCTTAGTTTGTAAGCATGTTTGTAATCATTTGATTCGTATTGTAAATCTTTTGACTAAATGAATTGCATATGCTTTTTCAAAACTATTTTCTCCTTTGATTGTGTTCACAAAGTTTGTTATTCATTTCCGCTGCACTTTACATTGTTTCATACTCATTCATTGTTCAAATTACACAAACAAACACAATCATGAGAGCCTCCGATCCTAACAATTGGTATCAGAGCCTAGACACTCAAATTCGATCTAACAATCAATTTGACATAACAGTTCGGCTCGTTATTCATTGATACTAAGGTTGGGTGCATTTAGTTGAAAAACAGAGTACCAAGTAAACCATGTTCAAAGTGGTTATTCAAAAACTCTGTAAATCGACCAAGATGTCATATGACACACGAATCTCACACAACAAGCGATTTCATGCACAAGACACTCATGGTTTCCAGATCTGAAAACATATCTGTTAAACTATGAGATTATTTCTTATTTTCAAAATTGATTTAAACTATTGTTATGAAATTTGTGATATTTTCATTATATTAGATGCTAAAGTATGAACCTCAGATTAACAAAACCCATGTTCATAAAAACATTGGTATTTTACTAACATAAAAAGAGGGAAATTAAAACTTTAGTCATTTGATCCTATGTGTTGAAAAACAGGTTGAGATCCTCAAAAGGAACAAATCAACTTTGTTAAAAATACACTAAGAAAATCAGGGGTCAACATAGTCTGTATCATATGTAATGTGAGATGGGTTGAAAACTTGTGCAAATACGACCAATTCTCTTAAAACATTACTATAAAATGATTCTGGATTGAGTATTCCTTCAATAAAGACCTCCCAGTAAGTAATTCATTACTTATCAATGGGAAGGGTGAAAGGGGAAGAAGAAAATTAACAAAAGCTCAGAAGTGTGTTTATCTCAAAACTTTTGAAGTCAAAAGAAAAGAGTATAAACATAAAACACTTTAGAGTCAAAGGTTGGGGTAATTGTGGTCATTAAGCAACTATGTGCAATCATTGGTTTAAGAAAATTCAGGGAACAATGGTATTCCCAGTAAATGTATTTAAAAGAGGACTAGACAAATTTTCAGAATCATCACATAGTAACAAAATCTACATCAGGTTTCGAAAACTTATGTGATTTTGTGTCCTCTTGTTTGCAATCAACTGACAAGAAAATGGTACCAAACAGTGGTCAAAATATATTCAAAGTTTCCTACCACTGCTGTCAAACCACTGACCATTTTCATAAACTTGAGAATGATATGATTATGTGTTTTACTGAAAATATACCAGTTCCTTTTGATGCCGTTCTCAGAAAAGCCTTTAACCATTTTTTTTAAAAGGATTTTCTCAAATAACCAGGATATATTATTTTGTTTTTTTAAATGATATATTTTGAACTTATGCTTGTTTTTGTTGGCAATAGTTTCAATTTCCTGTCAGGATATAGTACCTTATTTTTGTTGGTATTATTGTCCTCATAAATGGGTCAAAAGGAAATGGTACATATGTCAAGGTCATGTCATACTCAGGTTTGTTTTAAACACTAATCAAAGGTTGATTGCCAAACAGTGCTTAAAACTACTGGGGGCACTCATGTTTTAACTTGATATTAAACGAAAATGAGTTGCCCTTGTAAAAGTTCTTATCATCTGGGGTACTAAACCACTGTCAAGGAGTTGTAAAAATTTCAACATGTGTAATTGACATGTGACAAAACCCTGAATGAAAATTCTTAAAACCATTGCTGACATACTAATCCTTCAAATCACCACCATCATATTATCCTTAACCACTGTTTTGTTCAAACGTCTGTTTCCTAATTACTATCCACTGCTGAAAGTCAACCACTGATCCTCATTTTGCTTGGCAAGCACTGATGCTCAAAATCAGTGTCTTATCCACTGATACTAAAAATCTTCCACTGTCATCACATTATTACCGTTGTAACTACTGATGCTTGATACATCAGTGGTTCTTAAAACAACTGTCCTCCATTCTTCATCCATTTCATCAGAGGTTGACACGTGGTCAGTTTTTAGCCTTCAGATCATAATAACCGCTGCCACATCAGCGATCACTTTTTCCCTAAATAAAACCCTGATCAAAACCAAACAGGGTTTTACACTGTCGAATTGAATTCTAAAATTCTCTTCTCAAAGCAGTTTCCAAACCTTCCTTCCCAAATCACTCTCTGATTCTTCTTCATCAAAATGACGAAGTCAAAATCAAAATCAAAATCTAAACCAAAATCACCATCATCTTCAAAAGAGGTCGCTCAAACGGCCGAAGAAACCATTGAAATCCCATACAAATCACCGCACAACTACTTGGGTCTCCTCACAAAACCCTCAAACAACCGCACCTTCGATTCCGTCATCGACACACTATCTGAATCAAAGTACAAAACTTTGTTGACAGCAGATGCTCCCATTTACCTGCAAACCCAGAGAGAGTTCTGGAAAAATGCTACTCTTGAGAAACAAGAAGATAAAGTAGTAGCCATCAACTCCTCGATACAGGGTAAAGCGATCCAAATCACTCCACAAACAATCTCAGAAGTCTTTAAACTCGATGATCAGAAAGGTAAAACTTTTTTTGACAAAACCGAGTTGAAAACTGACTTTTTGAAAAGAGGGTATGTAGAACAATCAAAGGTAGATACCTTACAAAAAGGTAATTTTCCGTCTGCACCCAGATTTCTGTTTCACACACTTTTGTCGTGTGTTTCAAATAAAACAACAGCGTTTAACGAAATACCATTGAAGATTCAATGCCTGGGCTATGCTATTTTAAATAATAAAGATTACAACTATTACCTGGAAATATTCAATGACTTGGTAAAGAATGTTGATAGCAAAACATTTTTACTCTTTCCAAGGTTTCTAAGTTACTATTTTAAACAAAAATTTGAAAAAGAAAATGAAAATGTGCCAAAACAAGGTGTTTATTTTCAAATAAAAAGTTTAACACCTGAAACATTCACTAGAATGTTGGCACCAATAAAAACAAAAGCAGAGGTGTCCGAGCAGAATTTAGCAGTTACTACTGCTCCTCAGACATCTGCTGCTGAGCCCACTGCTCCAGGTGATCATAGCAGCACTACCACTACTTTGAAACCCACACCTGCCACCACCAAAAAGACCAAAAAGAAAACATCCAGAAAACCCCCAAACCCAATACAAAGGCAACTCTGGAAGATGAGATCCCAGAGCAAATGCCAGTGACAACACAAATGTCACCACAAACCACTGCTGCTACTTCCTCACAGCAGTTGGTAGAAAGATCTCCACCTTTGCCTAAAACTCCTCCTGCATCCTCACAAAAGGATCAGGTTGTAAGCACAAGGACCCCACAATATGAAGCTCTGGATTCAATCGGATCCATCTTCCTCAGTCCTGATCCCAAGGACATGTCTCTTTCAACTCCCATACCCTCACCAATAATATTACCACAATCCATCCTACCTTTGTTGCATGCAGTTGATATAGCTCAGACAAAAACCAGTTCCTCTCAATCACCCATCACAGAGAGTACACTCCAACAAGTGACTGGGTCTGATGCTTATACCTCTGCTATCTCAGCAACAACTGAGGAGGTTACACCCCCTGAGTTACAAGTAACTCTCGGTGGTAGTTCAAGTGGAGCAGCAACTACAACTGATGGATCAACAGATCTTCAGTTGGACAGTTGTTTCATTAGTAAGACTCCCTTGAAGGCAATTTCTTCCATAGCACCATCGGTAACCACCAGTGAGTTGGTTCTAACCACTGGTACCATCAAAGGTTTATCAAGTGCTGAAGAAAGAAGTCCCCAGTACCAAGAACAAGGGGCATCAATGGGTGATTTTTGGAACTCAGTTCCTAATTCAAACATTGATATAACCACTGCTGGTGGGGATTCAGATGATCCCATTAAAGTGGGTGATGATTCAAAATATCAGGAATTGACGGGCAGAGTTGAAAAACTGGAAACCTCAGTTGCTGAAATAAAGGATATGGTGCAAGAGATTTTAAAAGCTCAAAAAGCACAATCCACTGCTGTTCCACCTCAAGCATCTGCTCCAACACAAGCAATTGCTGCAAATGAGCTCTGGAATATCTTTCAACCCATGCTTGAGAAACAAAAACAGATGGCTGATCAGCAGCATGAGATACATGTGAAAATGCTGACAAACATGGTGGAGTCAAGATTTAAAGATACTCAAGCAGACATCAAAGCTATCAAGGCTCATCTCCATAGCACTTCTGGAAAAGTTCCCTCTACTATCCTTTTTATGGATAACCCTCTTGCAGATAATGCCAAAAAGGGGGAGAATGTCAAAAAGATGAAGAAAAAGGGAATTGAAGATGGTCTGTATGTTGAACCAGAACAAGGAAAACAGCCATCAAAAATCTCAAAAGATTCAAAATCTCAAACTTCCATCCAAACAGCTGATACAACAGTAGTTACAAAAACTGCTGTCAGTAGCCAAACAACTGCCATCTCATCAACACACACAACTTCAACACACACCACCACAACCACTGCTTTACCACCATTGCCTCCTACCATAAAGCAGAAGACAGCAGATGTTACAACATCTGCTGTAATGACAACAGTGGTTGAGACACCAGTTGTTTCAACAGCTGTTTGTCAGACACTTTCCACCATTCAAACTACTGATCCACCAACGACATCATCAGCCTCTCCTTCAATAAAAAGGAGAAGGGTTTTCATTCCTGATGATGAGTCACCATCACCATCACCACCATCAAAAACCACTTCACCACCTTCAACCCCTGCTCAAAAGCAGAAGACATCTACTGACACATCAGTAGTTGTAATGACATCAGAGGTTGAACCACCAGTTGTTTCAACAGCTGTCAGTCAACCATCCACCACTGCTCTCATCATTCCTACATCACAACCTCCAAAGCTTCACAAAAGAAAAAGAGAAACAACACAGGCTACTGATGAAAAGTATGATCCTGTTGCTGCTAAATATCCACTGGAATTAGATGCTGTGAAAAATGAGATGAAACAATTCTATACTGAGGATGATCCTTCAAAAAGGAAATTTCCTTCTCTCATAGGCTTCATAATTCC
The DNA here is from genome assembly GCA_030545235.1 of Helianthus tuberosus. Taxonomy (NCBI): domain Eukaryota; kingdom Viridiplantae; phylum Streptophyta; class Magnoliopsida; order Asterales; family Asteraceae; genus Helianthus; species Helianthus tuberosus. Next base: position 37,134,124 of record CM060440.1, on the reverse strand, counting down.
AGAAAACATGGATGAATATCTCGATATGAAAGCAAGACAAGCAAGGATAAGAGCCAAAGTTGAATGCAAGAATCAAGGTTATGAATCCATTTTGGAAAGAAGAGAATTCCTGCTCAACAAAGTCAAGCAAATGGAAGAATATGCAAGTGATCTGAACAAAGAAATGTCAAGCCTATCCCCTGAATCAGATCAACGAAAAGAATTGAGAAATGAATACCTTGCATACATAATGAAAGAAAAGTTCTATCCTGCTGAAGAAACAGAATTCAAAGAATGGCCAATAGTTGCATTAAAGCATGAGGCTAACAAAATTGAAAAGATTAAAAATGATCCAAGAAAGAAGAAGACAGCTCCAAATTGGAACAAATACAGGAAGCTCATAGCTGATCTTACTTCTGAATATAAAAGAAAGAAGCAGGAGCTGGTGGATGCAAGGATGGATACTGCAAATGCCATAGCAAAATGGACTAAGCAGCAAACAGATGAAGCTTATGAAAGGCTTAAGAAAAGGAGAATGACAGTCTCTGACACTCCTAAAAAGTCTAACTACAAAAAGCTAAAAGAGCAGATCAAGATTCTTGAAACACAGATCAATGCAGCAGAAACCTCCGTCACAATGTTGAGAAAAGAAAAGAGGGAACAACTGACTGCTGGAGAAGAAATAGAAAAAGAAACAGATCACTTTGAAGAAGCCATCAAGAAAATGGCTTTAGATAAAGAAAAATTAGCATAGCTACAAGACCTTGCCAAAAAGGGTTTGAGCCAATCATCATCAGCAGATATCACAGACATTGAGCCAGATCAACAAAAGAGACAGGAGCAGATAGAAAAGGAGGCTGCAGAAGACATAGCTACAGCAAACAATGTCATTGAAATGGCCTTCAAAAGAATGTCTGAAAGTCTGCAAGTTTTCACAAGGCCAACATCTCCCAACTCATCTTCAAATAAATCTCTCCCAAGAAACCCATTTGGTTTAAAAATACTAAAGTGGCTCTCTGATCAAAAGACCCACGTATTGACTCTGGTCAGAACCAATGGAGAAGTGAGGCATATATCAAGGAATCAAGCACTAGGCCTGGGTGTTGAAGATCTACAAGATCTCCTTGAGCTTACACTGTGCAGGGATGAGGATATTCTAAGTTCCAAGGAATTTGAAGAAGAATTCAAAAGACAAGCTAAGGAACTTCTGATGAGGAATAAAGATCCAGAATAATGAAGGGTTTTGGCATTATCTGTTCCAGGGGGAGATTGTTGGGATTGAACCCTACCAGAGGAACAGATAATGAAAGCCAAAACCGGATCATGACAGTGGATTCACAATAATCAGCTGTTTACATTAAGCTTTCCCCTTGACAGTGAATCAAACATCTGACATGCTCCAAGTACTGCCCTTATCAACAACTGCTGATCCTATAAACCACTGTGAAACCAAAGCACTGATGAAGTTTAAAGGCTGAAGCTCAATCTACTGCTGGAATCTAAGTACTGCTGAAGAGTTAAAGCACTGCCCATTCAAGGCCTGATCACCCTTTGAAGAAAACACTGTTGCTCATACAACAGTGGTTGATTACGTCAGTGGAATGAAGAGTCAGTGTTTATATATCAGTGTTTAGAATGTAATCAATGTCTGTATGGTCAGTAGTTGTAGAACAGTGGATAGAGTTTGTTAGTTTGTTAGATGTCACTTTCATGGTGACGTCAGCTGAGATGCCTCAGTGGTTTGGTTTGTCTATAAATGGAGCAGTACTCTGTACTGTTACATTTGATTTGTTTTGAGTGAGTTCTTCTCCTCAATTCAATCCTTTCATCTTGTGCATTCCAACCTTGGGGCATCAGGCTGAGGGGGAGCTTAGTTTGTAAGCATGTTTGTAATCATTTGATTCGTATTGTAAATCTTTTGACTAAATGAATTGCATATGCTTTTTCAAAACTATTTTCTCCTTTGATTGTGTTCACAAAGTTTGTTATTCATTTCCGCTGCACTTTACATTGTTTCATACTCATTCATTGTTCAAATTACACAAACAAACACAATCATGAGAGCCTCTGATCCTAACACCTTTACTTGAAGAGAATCAGGGGAACTCTCCTCTCCATCAGAAGAAGCCCCCTCATCTCCCTCCACGGCAGCAGAGCCCCCTGCCTGAACAGATCCCCCAGTAACCTGCATCTCAACACCCCGGTTCAAACCCGGTTCAACCTCATCATCAACCACAAACTTAACATCTTTGGAATCCCCTTGAAACAACCTCCACAAAGTCAACTCTGCAAAAAAGAAATACTAAAGATGACTACACAAGCCCCAAAAAATAAAGACAAATACCACAAGCCAAGAACAAAAGAATACCTTTTTTTACCAAAAAAGGCCTAGGTTCGGACCGAGTAGGAGGGGCTCAGCCCTCCCATAGCCTGGATCCCTTAAGAGAAAGTAAAAGCTCTCGTTGGATTCTCATACATACGCTTCCATTGGACGATTTCGTCAGCAGACAAGACAGGAACACTGTCCTCAATAGCAGCCTCAACATCCCTCAATGGTGGAGACTCTGGTATCATAGCAGCAGAAACAAAGATGAACCTGCTCTTCCATTCTTTAGGGTAGGTGGAGGTCGGCATGAAGGAGTAACAAGGCCGAGACACACTATCCTTCCATTTGGCGAAGGTGAATCAGTCCCCATCAGAGATTAACTTATAAAACATACAGAACAGGGGAATAGACGGTTCACCGGAAACCGCCACATAGGATAACTCAAAATGCACGACCCTCATAAACCCTAGAGGATGCAGTTGGGAGAAGTGAACTCCGAAATGGCGTAATAAATCTATCTTGAAGGAAGAAAGGGGATACCGAACACCACAAGAGGAAAACGCCAAGGTATAAAGAACGATTCGGTCAGGTGTGCACTCGGCCGAGTCATTAGGGCCTGGTAAAGTAGGAGAAAAACGTTTGGGTATCTTGTAAGTGCCGATGAAGGACTCTAAATCCTTTGCCGTCGGAACGGACCGAATCATAAAGCGGCCGGTACGGCTCATGGTAAAGGAAGAGACGGTGATCGGAAAAATGTGAGGAAAGAAGGAAGAAGGAAAAACTAGTGGAAGTTAAGAAAAAATTGATGTGTGTAAAATGCAACATATAAATTACATCAAATGAGGCATAAAACTAACCCTTTTTAAGTACTAATATTGGAAAAAGAGTGTTTTTGTCTTCCTTTTGTATTTTCAGGATTAAATGAGCTCAAAAACACAAAAGAAGCAAAAAGACAGCTAAATCCAACATAAATACAAGAAAAGGAACATAAGTGGATTGCCCGACCCCTCAACGGCATCTTCCCAAGCAAAATAGAGAAGGCAGAAGACTGAACACGCCCTGTGCTCAGCCAGCACGGGGCCGTGCCCAAGAAGCAGCAGAAAAGACAAACCTATAGAAGCTTCTATTGCCCACCACGGGGCCGTGCCCAGCGAACACGGGGGCGTGTCGAAAGTACAGCAGGCGCATTAATTGTAATTGCGAATTACAATTAATGAAGAGAGAGATTGTCAGACAGGCACGGGGCCATGCCCAGCGGACACGGGGCCGTGCCCAGCCCTCTGTTCAGCCTATAAATAGGAGTGCTTGGTTTCATTTCAACTCATCCCTTGGCACACCACCTCTCTCACACTTCATCCACCACCCACCACCATCACAACACCATCATCCACCACCATCATCCATTGTCCATCGTAGAGTGTGTGAGTCGTCTCGGGATCCAAGATTGATCGTAAGAGTTCTTGACAATCAAGGCCATGTTTGCCTAAGTCTCTTACATCACTTGGTGAAGACAAAGTGTCTAGTATAATACCTTTTATTTCTAATCTTTTGCACTTTTTATTTGGTTTTGTATTAATGACTTTAATAACTAGTTACTTATGTTGAAGGTGATCTTTCCTTATCGTTTGTCCGTGGTGTCTTGGCATTATTTTACTGTCTATATAAAATAAAGGATTTTCACCATTCATATCTCCACGGTCTATATGGAGGTATGTTGGCTACCTGGTCGGGGGTTAAGGGAACGGTTTGGTAAAGGTCTTGCCATTGTTCAGCGTTTAGAGGTCCTTCAATGGACCTGGGTCAAATTTAGTAGGACCTCCTTCAATACTTCACAGTATTAGATGGCGGGGGTCCAAACTCTTTGATCCCCTCATAAGTTAACTACTATTAATACTATAACCCGGCTATTTAGGACTGTATCCCTGCTGACTCAGACTACTTAGCCGAGGGTAACGTCACCGCCAAAAGCGGGGCCTACCATAATATTGCATTAATAACTTAATTCATTATCTTCCAATAATCCACCCTTTTAGGATTGTATCCTTGCTGACTCAAACTACTGGGGTGAGGGTAACGTCACCTTCAAAAGAGGGGCCTACTACAATAACTAAGATAATCTCTTAATTATGTGCAAAAGTGCGGAAATAATCAAAGGTTATACTAGATACGAGTCGGAACCAAGTGATTCATCTTGTCTATCTGTTTTTTCTTTTATTTTTATTTTTCAGCATTTTAGTTAGTTTTTATTTTTCTTAGTTTAAAACATTTTTCTAAACTTTTTATTTTGATTAGACGTTGAGGATAAACCGGTACTAAAAGCTCTTGTGTCCTTGGACGACCTCGGTATCTTACCAACGCTATACTACGCTCACGATGGGTGCACTTGCCCATATGTGTGTTTAGTGTTAGTAAAATATCGTGTTTTATAAATTTAAAACTTGGCTAAAAATAAGTGTTAAAGGGGCTTAAAATATACACCTAATATATATAACACTTTACCGCACATCAAAAATCAAAGGGAAATGAGGGTTTTTAAAGAGGTAACTGACAAGAAGAAAACCGTCACATCACCGTCCCTTCAAATTTGAAAATTGTGCACGTGTATTAAGGGGATTAAACCCCCGCCATTGATATTCGGCAGTTAATGAGCCTTGAAAAAAGAAGGGGAGAGTAATGATTAGCTAAGGCTGGGCCCACATTCTTAACCCAATAAAATTACTTCCTTTAAACATTTATGACTCAGCCCCGGATCATGAGCCTTGGGTCTCAGAACCAGGAACTAAAGATGACTTGACGACGGGCCAATGGATTACTCCATTTACCTGTCTTGGGCTATTATCATACAGGCCCAATAGTAAAGGGGCCCAAAGATATAAAACTTGCCCATTAAGGTTTCTCTATTAGAAACGAGAGGGAAAAGGAGGCTGGAAAAGGAGACTGCATGCATTTAATGAGGTGATAAGAAAGGCATCTCCGGCTGGCATAGTACTTCCCAGCCGGTGGCATTAATTAAGGGTGATCATCTTCCCGTTGGGGCTCATACATGTGTCTGAGTTCCCCAATGGTGCTCAGAGTCCGTTAGATCGTCTCGTAAATATCTCACATGCAAGATAAGGCCTCCCGGTTATATAAGGAAGGTAAGAGACAACCAAATGAGCCAGGTCCAAGGTATCACACTAAATACTCTCTCATTTATTCCGACCAATATTTCTCTACATTAAATACACACACACATATTTATTAGATTCACACCATAGAGAAATATTTCGGTGATCACACTCATCGGAATAAGCTTCTCATACTCTCCGACAAGTTTACTTACTCTCACGCCGGAGCATGGTCACGGATCCCCCTCCCGGGGCCCTCCTTGACGAGGCTAACGGTTTGCTTTTTTGTAGCAACGCAGGCTGGGATATTCCGACGTCAGCGAAGACCCTTTGAACGTCATCAGGGATTTGGGTATTCGACACTTATTAAATTAGGTGTGGCAGGAATGTTTGCTCTTGTTTCTCGTACCTATGCAGTGGAAGAAACAGATGAAGAAGCACAAATTAGGTCATCGTGATAGAATGTTTTGAATTCCATATTGCAAGTGTCACATAGTATGTTTTGAGTTGGCACCCAACCAAAGTGACAATCGTTATATACGTAACTTTATATTTTATGGTAATGAAAAGAATGTGAAAAATATCGTATAAGTTATATGGTATTATGCATAATTTAAAATATAAACATCGGGTCAAGTTATTCTACAAAGGCTTCTAATTGTAAGAAGTGTAAGAAGGATTTATAGAGTGACAAGTGTCCAATAACCTAAAACTAAGTTTTTTTTGTGTGGGGGGTGGGGGTGGGGGTGGGTGTTTTTGGTGGTGGTGGATGTTTAAGTTTTTTTTTTTTTTTTTTAGTGGGTTTTTTTGTGTAGTGGGTTTTTTTAAGTTATTGGACACTTGTCACTCTATAAATCCTTCTTACACTTCTTACAATTAGGATCCTTTGTATTTGATCCTAATCCTATAAACATCATATAACTTATATGATATTTCTAGCTTAAATTATGCATAATATGAAAGTGTAAAGGGTTTTTTTGAGCTGGGAACACACATTTTCAAACATTATGCTTGAAAGAGGACGGTCGGGTATCCCCTTTGAGATGGGATGAACATGGTTGAACCACACTTGACCATATTCAGAATTAGACCTGGCAAACGGGTCGGGTTGGGTCATGGGTCAAAACGGGTTCGGGTCAAAATAGGTTCAGGTCAAAACGGGTCAATTAAAAAATGGCTGTTTTGGTTTGGGTCAAAACGGGTTCGGGCCGGAAAGGGTTTGGGTCAGAACGGGTTTCGGGTCGGAATGAGTTTCGGGTCGGGTCGGCAAAGTTCCATATTCCATTTCCTTTTGAATTACACAAAGCATATCCGGCAGAAATAACATATCTAGACGATTAAACTCAAATCATCATCATCATCATACTCAGTAAATCCCACCAATAGCTAAGCAAAGGTAGGGTCTGAGGAGGGTAAGATGTAGACATCCTTACCTCTACCCCGTAAGATTAGAGAGGCTGCTTCCAGTGAGACCCCCGGCTCGATAGTAGTTTTGCATCAAGCCTTGGACATAAGGCACATAACACTCAGCAATCGGGACAAAGACCGACTAGTGCATGTACCCTTTTGTCTTTCAGCTATCAACGCCACCATATGATGCATGATTAACCGTCCTCAGCTTTTAACGTTATTTTTACGAAATTAGGATTAAACTCAAATGTTATATACAAAAAACTTACATCCCATGCATTTCAATCAAGAACGAGTCTGACAGAAACAAATTGCAATCTCTCTTTTTCTCAAATTTGTTATGAAAATTCATATTTAAAACCTTCATGTTGCTTATGCAATTTACAATCTTTCTATTGTTCTCTTTTCACAAAGATGATTAAAAATTCTTTCATTGGGGACATTTATCGAACACTTGGTCAGAAACAATGCATCTCAAAATCTCAAAGATGATTAAAAACTCTTTCATTGGGGACATTTAACATGTGTTATCACTTAACTCTTAGCTAGAATCCTGTGTGGTATATGTTTCTAGGTAAAAGATGATATATGAAAAGCTATGGAAAAAATTATGTTTAGTAGAGAGAGTCGATTGGTGAAAACCTTTAAGTTGATTTATTATATTGTGGCGACAACATTTTGGATTACTCTATGAGCATACTTTATACACTTACACTCCACACATTTTGAAAACTTATATTTTATAAAGTGAAGTGATATTTACCAAAATTTAGAAGCCATGCCATGTCACTCTCTTCTATTATTAGAATTATTTTAACTGAATATTTTTTTTTTGTTTTTATAAAGTTGTTTCAAATAGTTTACAAAATTAATATTTTAATCTCTATACTAATAAATAAAAATAAAGAACACATAGATGATTTTTAGGCTTGCTTCTTTAATTTTTGTCACTTGTCATTTATTAGGACTATTTTTGCCATGTGTCATGTTGTGAGTATTCCTACATTTTATTAACCCTTTTATTTATTTTTGATTAATTAATAATTAATAATTGATGGTTGATTGATTGATTTAATTGATTTTAAATTTTTAGTACGAAATGTTTTTTTCTTCAAAAAATTTAGGTATTTTGTAAACGTGGTCAACATTTAGATTTAATTAATGCATTTACTACAAGTAAATTATAAATAAGTTGTAATTATCTAAATTCAATTATGCGTAACTTTAAATGCGTATCTCAAGGTATTATTATGCATGCAAGTATTGGAGTAACACTCTTTGTTGAAAAATCATTAGTTCATTACAATCTTGATCATTTAAGTGTGAGATCTTGGGTTTAAGTCATACAAAAAACAAGATATTCGTTGTTAAAAACAACATATGTAGAGTTCTTTTTTTTCAAAAGGATGTAGTGATTTGGTGGCGATAACCATGGAGTCCCCGGATTTAACAAGGAAGAAGATAGGATGGTTAGGGGATTTTTTAGTATCTCTTTATTTTTTTTTATAAAAAACCTATTTTGATAAATACTTTGAAACAAATCATTTTGGTAAATAATTTTGTCAACTACACCCATTTAAAAAAAACAAAACGTCGACAAATGTACACCAAAAGTTGTATAGTTTAACTCGGTAATATTACAAGTATACTTGAGACTAATAAAATAATTTAAAAAAAATGCAAATGAGGTGCTTGAAAAATATGTGGAGGTATACTTTTATACTTTTTTTAAATTTTATTTAATTGATTTTCAAAGATATACTTTTAGAAACATATTTTATAAGTAAAAAAGGTTTTTTACATGGGAGTAATAAAAGTTTGCTTCTTGATGAGTTTAACCAGCTATATATTGCATTTTCTATAAATAGGCATTTAAATTTTTTGATATATTATTATACCTTTTATTTCACCATTATTACATGTAACAATATGTAATTTCGGTGATGAGATGTTTGGTAAAAAAAATTGAATTATAGTGTTTTTAATGTACAACCCCATGTAATACACGAGATTCTAACCTAGTCTTTTATAACGTGAAACCATCGAATTTGTTGCTACTTACCCTTTAGGAATTAGAAACCTAATTTAAAATTAAAAAAAAATAGACAGGTACAAGAATAAAGAATATGCATATTTTTAACTCTCCTTTGCATCTCCTTTTTTGTGGGAGTTGTTTTCTTAATGAGGCAAGCTTTATTCTCCTTTTCACCCCACTTTCTTTTGAGGGTTCTATTCTCTATATCGGAAGTGTTATTTTCATATGTATTCTCTCTCTTTTCATACTACAATAAGCATTCATCTTTTGATATCTCAGTATGAAAAATTATATTTCTTATATACATACATGTGTGTATATATAAGCCAATGTAGAAAGTGGTTTTGAAGATACGAAGGATTTAAGATGTGACTAACATATTTTTAAGTGCAAATGGTCTTTAGAAGAACCATTGTTTAGCAGTTGGACACGTTATTATATTCGTACAGTTGTATATTGATAAATTAAACACACCATTGTTGTCACACCCCGATATTTCCACATATGTCCGGTGGGCCCGGCGGGGAGTATCGTGACGTAGTTGATATCATCATAGTCAATATACACAATATAATAGTACAGCGGAAGTCTGGGTGAATAAACTATTACAAACCATTCTGTCTGTGTGTTCGAGTTTATAAATGTACAGACTGGAATGTAATAAAATCCACAGGCGGATCATAAACAAATACAAAAGAAAACAAAAGACAGACTGCAGGCATCTTATGGACTTGCAAGATCCTTTAAAGACACCCTATAGCTCCAGCCTATTTCGAGAGGTACCTGTCAAATCAGTCTTTAAGAAGATACGTCAGTTTACACTGGTAAATACAATTTAACTGACTCTTTTGAAAAGGTTTGAAAATTTGTTTGAATGCACGTGGCACAAAATCTTTTATAACTTGGGACAATTATTTAAATATAATCTTGTATACAGATTTATATGTTTGTCATACAATTGGGGCCGGTTGGAAGCCGGTCATGATTAACCGACTCACCACTTGTAGAACCCACAAAGGAGTTATCCCCAACATGTGGGTTTATATTTAGCATTTTGCATCTGTCAGGTGTATGCCTACACCCCGTGCATAGGTCGTGGCCATTTTTAAATAAATGAGCCGAGGATATCCAGGACACGGTCGTTAACCCCCAATGCTTATGTTATCAAACAAGACAGATTAAAACGGGTTATGTAATTTATTAATCACAGTCCGATTAAATGATTTCATACCCGACCAAGTGGTATTATTATAATACCATATCCCAAGCCCGTATAAGGAAAATAAGTTAAAAGTATTTACCTGGTGCTAGAGATAAAATCCTAAGACTCTTGATTGGCACCTTCTACCGGAAGCTACTAATCTGTATTAGAAGGTTTAATAACCTATTAGGATGCTAACGGGTCTTTAATTAAGTCAGAGACTTAAACCGGCTAGCTAGAAAGAAACCTTATGGTTCTAAACGCTAGATTAAGCGGAGACCGGAACAGAATGAGATTTAGACCCGACAAGCTTGGATACTTGTATAATGTGGGTAAACTAAACACATTCTGAAATTTGAGAATTTAATGAAAATGTTTGACCCGTTTCGACTATTTTATGTAAACTAGTCACATAAGCCGATCCGAACGCGTAAATGCGTAACGAGTAACCAAATAAATCATATACAGGTCTTAATCATTATTATGCTTAAAATATGTCAATACTTCAGTAAAATATTAACATATATGCCCAAAAATTTATTTAACCCAAAATAAGTCCCATAAGGGCATTTTGGTAATTTTAATGTCCATAAAAGAGTTTAATTATGCAACTGAGTTTCAGACCTGTTCATATCAGTAAAAATAAGTATTTTTATAACTTATATCAGTAAGATAATTTAGATATGTGAAAATTACATTATTTAGCCAAACTATATCCCGTAGGGGCATTTTAGTAATTTTACATATGCTTTAAAGGCCAAAAATAGACTTCTGAATTTAGAAACTTTAACTTACTGTATACTTATATAAATTAACTTAAAACAACAGTAGGTAATGAGTTTTATATATTCAATATAGTTTTGACCCATACTATGTACTAAAGATGCTTAAAAAGCGGTTTAAAGGGGTATTTGGGTTTATATTGAAATTCTGAGTTTTTAATCAGTTTGTAAAGCTCAAAATACTTTATTTATTATAAGAAATCAGTAGCAAAAGGTTTGGTACTAAAAAGATATGTAGAACTCATTTTATGCATGAAAAGGGTAAAACCGGTATTTACCGAAATTAAGCTATAATCCTATGTTATGCTCAATCTAAAAATAATTAAAAATCTTTAATATTCCCAAAATATTTTTTCACATCAGTAAGTATGAGTTTTGGTGATAAAAATAAGGTTTAGATAGGCTTCATACTAATTATGCCATTTAATTACTAAAAAGTCCCTTAATTACGTTATTGAGCATAACTCCCATTTTAGACCTCCAAATGGTGTCAAATCTTTAGGACATGTTTAAATATCAGTAGCAAAGGTTTTAATCCAATCACATTGTTAAAAATCTCAGTTGTAAGTAAAAAGGGCGTTTATGGCATTATTAAGCATAATTACGATCAAGTGCATATAATTCAAACCATTAGGTACTATGTAATATAATTCCAGGGGATTATACTACTAAGTAATGTGGTCCTAATGGAAGCTTAAAACATGGGTGCATTAAGCTTAAACGGGTCAGAACTGAAAGTCAAGCAAAAGTCAAACTTTTGTGACTTTCGGTTAATAATTGACCTTAGACTATTAATTGTCGGGTTAGGACTGATAAAACATGGTTTAATATTGATTACCAAGTTATTAGAATGTTAAAATATAATTTAGAACCTTTGGTTTATTAATTAGAATCATTTTTATAAATTCTGTCCAGTTTGACTTTTTGTCAAACTGCTTTGACCCGACAATTGATCAGTCAAACGAGATAATTAGGAGGTGCCCTTTTAAGGGTTAATCACCTACACTAATGTGGTCTTAAAACCACTTTCAATTTGATCAGTGGTTAAGCCACATTTAATTAAAACGAAAGTCAAACTAATTTTAAGATAAGTTTGACTTTAAAGTAATTAGACTAAATTAGACGACTAAACAAGTAATTAGAAGCTTACTTAAGGTCCTAGCAAACTTTTCTACACTTGATTATCCTCTTCAACCAGTTGGAAGCTCCAGAGCAAGTCCCACAAGTGATTGTTGCAATGTGTGTCAAGAACACAAGACTAAGGCCTCTTTATATAGCAATTGCCAAGGTCCTTGATCACTTCCAGGTGTAATGGGAGGCTCCAAGATTTACCCAAGTGTCCTAGCTATGCATTTAAACCGACTTACAAGCCCCTAGGTCGTTACAAACTAAGTTAAGGCGGTGGAACATGCAAACCCGCAGCTGCCATGTATATTCTGCCCAGCGAAGCCAGTCGCGTAGCGCGACGGCTAAGGGACTCATGGTCACGCTACGCGACACCCTATGTTACCAGCTCAACAAGTTTTCAAAGCTGGCAGTTTCAGTCCCTTGACGTTTTTAAACCTTCTTAACCTTGTTCTTGGCCATAGAGACCCTTGTAATTATTTTCTTGGGGCCCAAGGATATATAAACAAACTCCGTTAGGCTCGGGTTCGTTAAATATCACTATGAAAGCAAGTTTCGTCAAGTTTACACTTTTGGCCCAAAGTCTTGAAATCACACCTAACGATATCGAAACCACATGAAATTTATACTACTTATTCTTAAGAGTATATTTGAATGTCTCGAAGCCTCGGTTTCGTTAAAAGGTCACTCAGAGGTCAGAATTTGACATGTTGACACGTTTAACCCTTGTATTATAATAATCTTTCGATTATTTTTGTATACGGCTTCTAACACCCAATCAATCACTCATTCGAGAATATATTCATCGTGTTAGGTCATTCAGAGGCACAAGTTTGGCATGTTGACACTTTTAGTCCTTGTGGTTTCATAGTTTCGTTATTCGACAACTTTGGCCTTTCAAATGAAATCTTTCACACCTTTGGAGTTTATGACACGTGTCTATATATAATTGGGCACGTTTTTCCGTGGTGTTACATCCTCACCTCCTTAAAAGAAATCTCGACCCCGAGATTTACTGAAATAAGTAAGGGTATTTCTGCTTCATAGTGGACTCGACTTCCCATGTATACTCGGGACTTCTACGGGCTTCCCATTTGACCTTTACTATAGGTACTTGTTTTCTTCGAAGCCTTTTAACCCGTCGATCCTCGATCGATATGGGTTTCTCAACAAATCTCAAACTTTCATCAATTTGCACGTCCTTATGAGACATTATTAGAGATTCATCGGTTGGGCTTTTCTTGAGATTACAAATGTGAAACACATTATGAATCCCACTTAGCTCCTCCGGCAATTTCAGCTTATAAGCTACACTACCGATACATTCGATAATCTCGAATGGTCCAATATACCTAGGGCTCAACTTACCCTTCTTACCAAAACGCATCACACCTTTCCAGGGTGATACTTTTAGTAGAACTTTATCGCCTATTTCAAACTTTAGATACCTTCGCTTCCCATTAGCATAGCTTTTCTGCCTGTCCCTGGCAGCTTTTAAGCGATCACGAATTTGGATAATCTTTTCCGTTGTTTCAAGGACTATCTCAGGTCCTGATAACTGAGCTTCTCCTACTTCTGCCCAACAGACAGGCGTTCTGCATCTCCTACCATACAATGCCTCAAAAGGTGCAGCCTGAATGCTGGTATGGTAGCTATTATTATAGGAGAACTCGATTAAGGGTAAATGATCATCCCAACTACCTCCTAAATCAATGACGCATGCTCGCAGCATGTCTTCCAATGTTTGAATTGTACGCTCACTTTGTCCATCTGTCTGAGGATGGTAGGCGGTACTAAAGTTTAACCGTGTGCCCAAGGATTGTTGGAAACTTTTCCAAAAGTGAGAGGTGTATCTAGTATCTCTATCTGAGATAATAGCCACCGGTACGCCATGTAGAGCCACAATCTTGTCTACATACAACTGGGCTAATTTATCTGAGCTATGAGTCTCTTTAATGGGTAAGAAGTGTGCCGACTTAGTCAGTCTATCCACAATAACCCATATTGTGTCATTTCCGTGTTTCGTCTTAGGTAACTTGGTTATGAAGTCCATAGTTACCATTTCCCACTTCCATGTGGGAAGTTCTGGTTGTTGCAGCAGACCAGATGGTTTTTTATGTTCTGCTTTAATCTGAGCACAAGTTAGGCACTTAGCCACATAGGTAGCAATAGATTTCTTTAAACCTATCCACCAATAATTAGCCTTTAAATCATGATACATCTTGTCGCCACCCGGGTGAACTGAGTATTTGGAATTGTGGGCTTCCTGGAGGATTACCTCTCGAAGTCCTCCATGAATAGGAACCCAAATTCTTTCATTCATCCTAAGGATTCCATCCTTCCCAGGTGTTAACTGGTCGAAAATTTTACCTAAATTTTCATTTGGGAGGTTATCTTCCAAAACGGCGTCCTTCTGTGCAGCTAGCAGTCTTTCATTCAGACTATTCCTCAACTCAATGCTCTTGGCATTGATCCTAATTGGCTTAACTCTTTCCTTTCGGCTTAGAGCATCCGCGACCACATTCGCTTTACCAGGATGGTAGCGAATCTCGCAATCATAGTCGTTTAAGGTTTCCATCCAACGACGTTGTCTCATATTGAGTTCTTTTTGATTGAACAAATGTTGGAGACTTTTGTGATCAGAAAATATCACACATTTAGTTCCATATAAATAATGTCTCCACAACTTAAGTGTGAATACTACAGCACCCAACTCCAAATCGTGGGTGGTGTAGTTTTGCTCATGCACTTTCAGTTGTCGTGAGGCGTAGGCAATCACCTTGCCTCGCTGCATGAGTACACAACCCATACCGGTGTGTGAAGCATCACAGTATACGACAAAGTCTTCAATTCCATCAGGCAAAGTTAATACCGGAGCATTGCTCAACCTTTGCTTAAGTATCTCGAAGGATTCTTGTTGTTTTGGACCCCAATCAAACTTAACTTTCTTACGGGTCAAAGATGTTAATGGTGAGGCTATCCTTGAGAAGTTTTCAATGAATCTCCTATAATAACCTGCTAATCCTAGAAAGCTACGGATTTCGGTTGGAGTCTTGGGCGTATCCCAATTCATAACAGCTTCTACTTTGGCCGGGTCCACCTGGATGCCTTTCTCACTAACGACATGTCCAAGAAATTGGACTTGGCGAAGCCAAAACTCGCACTTGGAGAATTTAGCATACAACTTCTCCTGTCGTAGTAACCCTAAAATGCACCGAAGATGCTTCTCGTGATCATCCTTATTACGAGAATAGATAAGTATATCATCTATGAAGACGATGACAAACTTGTCTAAGTATGGTTTGCAGACTCTATTCATGAGGTCCATGAATGCTGCTGGAGCGTAGTGAGTCCAAAGGGCATCACTAAAAATTCGAAGTGTCCATACCTCGTCCTGAATGCTGTCTTAGATACATCTTCAGTTCTAACCTTAAGTTGATGATACCCGGATCTCAAATCAATTTTTGAAAAGAAGCTCGCTCCTTGGAGCTGATCAAATAAATCATCGATCCTGGGTAGAGGATAACGATTCTTAATTGTTACCTTGTTTAGCTCACGGTAATCAATGCATAGACGCATTGATCCGTCCTTCTTTTTCACAAATAATA
This sequence comes from Helianthus tuberosus, assembly GCA_030545235.1. Lineage (NCBI taxonomy): Eukaryota > Viridiplantae > Streptophyta > Magnoliopsida > Asterales > Asteraceae > Helianthus > Helianthus tuberosus. The sequence goes on along the minus strand of CM060440.1, from coordinate 37,118,551 downwards.
TTGGAGCTCCCCAAGGGGAAGAACTAGGTTGTATGAAACCTTTCTCCAATAATTCATCCAATTGAGTTCGGAGCTCTTTCATTTCCGTAGGCGCTAGGCGATAAGGAGCTCGTGCTATAGGTGCGGATCCTGGTATAATGTCTATCCTGAACTCTACTTGCCTCTCAGGAGGTAATCCAGGTAATTCGTCAGGAAAGACATCAGGGTATTCAGAGATAATCGGAATGTCTTCAATTTTTGGCTTAGGTTCATTCACAGTCACTTGCGCCATGTAAATGACACGTCCACTTTTCATACACTGTGCTAACTTGAGAATAGACATATTGCTAGGCAATCCATATTGAGTATCTCCCTGAATGGCGACCGATTCACCAGAAGGGGTTTTGATAATGACTAGCTTTTTATCACAGGCAATTTGAGCTTGGTTATGCGACAACCAATCCATGCCTAAAACTATATCAAACCCAGCCAATTTCATTGGCAAGAGAGATAGCGGAAAAGAATGATTCTTAATGGATATGGAACATCCATTAAGAAGAGTTGAAACTGTTTCTAAGGTACCATCAGCAAGTTCTACCTCGTATTTTATGTCTAGAGTCTTAATAGGCAGATTCAATGACTTACAGAATTTATGGTCTACAAAAGACTTATCAGCACCGGAATCAAATAAGACTCTAGCATAATTATTATTTACGAGGAAGGTACCTGTTATGACATTCTCGTCATTCACTGCTTCCTTGGCTTGCAACTGAAAAACTCTTGCATTGTTTTTCTTTGCTTCTTCTGTCTTCTTTGCATTCTTGGGGCAATTGGTTTTGATGTGCCCCTTCTCATTACAACCGTAGCAGGTTGCATCCTTTATATTTCGGCACTCAACAGACTTGTGCCCTTTCTTTTTGCAGATCCCACAAGGTTTAGCTTGTGGATCTTGATTGCATTTCCCGAAATGCCTTTTATTACAAGTCTTACATCTGGGCTTGTCATTCGACTGCCCCTTTTTGGAACTAGAGTTCCCTTTGCTCTTTTTGTTTGACTGAGGAGACTTGTCTTCCTCTCGTTTCCTCTTTCCTTCATCGTTTGCCCTCTTCGCCCTACTCCTCACAACATCTAAAGTGAGGGATAAGGATAGATCCACAGCGGATCTATAAGTGGCTGGCTTTGAGGCTTTAACATTTCCTTTTACTTCAGGGGCCAAGCCACCAATGAAACGCGCGATGCGTTTAGGTTCAGGGGTGACTAAGTATGGTACCAATCTTGACATAGAGTTGAAATTAGTCACATAGGATCTACAATCTAGATCCTTCATTACTAGGGTAAGGAAATCCGATTCAATCCTCTCAACTTCATGTTGAGGGCAGTAGGTATCCTTTACAAGATCTACAAATTTTTCCCATGAAAGATTATACAAGTGAACCTTCCCAGTAGACTGTACTAGGGCTTTCCACCACGTAAGGGCATCACCTTTGAAGGATTGTGATACAAACATCACCACATCCTCCTTAGCACATCCGCTAATGTCTATTACGGTTTCCATCTCGTCTAACCACTTTATACAATCAATTGCCCCCTTTTCCCCAGTAAAGTCCCTAGGCTTACAGGAGACAAAATACTTGTAGGTACAACCCTTGGCGTACCTAGGAGTTGACTTGAGGACTAATTGCTTTTTGGGTTTATCACTCCGGTTAGTTGAGTGCTGGGACTCACTTTTCTTATTAGAGTGGGGTTGAGAATGGGATTTCGAGTGAGTTTGAGACTTAACGATACTAGGCTCTTTAAACTTAGCATCCACCGCTTGAGAAACTGCTGCGGTGATCATTGCCTGCAGATCGGCACCAGTGATATTAATTCTGGTTTTGTCGCCTTCTGAAGGATGACTGCTTGCTTCGTCCGAGCCAGCCATTTTTGAATACTATATCAAACATAGATGATATATTTAATTTACATATTAGATCATCGCATTGATGAGTAGATGGTCATGGTATTATTAAACCATATAAGCCATATAAAATGATAATCACAGATAGCATCCTATTATACAAAGCTCGTCTTAAATGACAATTAAATAGCTTAGAAAAGCTTGTCACATGGACGATTAAATATAACCAACGATCCTCAGGATCAGTGATTATTTAAGGGTCGAACAAGGTTCATTGCCTTTTTGACAAGAAGTTTATAGATAAAACTTTCATTGTCTTTATTACACCTTTGCTTATATGCATACATCTCTAATGGATGTGTGGTGTATACATCATATTGATGTTTATTAGCCATGATTCATGATGATCATATAAGCTAAAAATAGTAGCTTGGAAAATCCAATATATTAGTAATATTGTGTGATTTCTCGTACCGCACAATGTAGGATGGTTAACATGTTTTCAGATGTTAACCGGAAGTCATATCTTAAAAAGGTTATACCATCATAGCCATTAAATATTTTGGCTAGGTTATACCTCTAAGAGTTTATTAGGCGGATTAAATAAAATTGGAATGAAGTAGTATGGCATAATAAATTACATATTTAAAACCAAATTAACTGCATTAAAACCATGATACGGTTACAATGTTGCCCGAAAAGGGACTTTGAGAAAACAACACAAATCACCCTCACAGGGGTTTATTGAAAAATATTGCCCACGCAGGGGCGTACTGAAAAACACTGCCCACGCAGGGGCATACTGAAACGGAAATAAGTCCGCGCAGGGACTTGATACATGAAAATGAAACAAACGTCCTCGTAGGGACTTTATTACAACAAACAAAACAAACAAAACAACCCAACATCACCCTATTTCTTCTTACCCTTGAGAAGGTTCATGAGGCCTTTAACAAAACCAGAGTGTTTTTTCTTATTTTCGTCAGCCTTATGTTCAACCCTCTCCAACCTCTCTAAAATCTCCTGAGTTTGCGGCTGCTGATACGGAGGAGGTTGATAGTATGGCGGGTATTGAGAATCCTGCGGTGGGTATCCCGTAGGATAGTATGGTGGGTATGAAGAAGGGTAATGATGATGGTATTGGGCAGCTGAAAGATACGGATCCTAAGTCCCATAGTCGGATGGGTATCCAGACGGGTTATACCCAGATGATCCTGGGTAGGTCGGGATAGGGTTGTCGAAACCCGTCGGTGGTTGAAGTGGTGCGTGTGATACTGGCGGAAGGTTATCTTCCGTCACCGTGCGTGACGACTCACCCAACTGAGGGTTTTCCGGGATAGCAGGGTACAAGCTTGAGCCACGAGGAGATGAAAACCTTGGTCCCCCACGAACCGACATCCTAGCATTTCTCCCTCGTCTAGGTGGCGGGGGAGGTTGTTGAGGTGGATCCTCAACTGGCAAGGGAGGTGGGGTAACCGCTCGAAGCTGTGGCTCATCCAAGGGAGGTTGGCTAGGTGAGCTATGGTATGAAGGCGTAAAATACCAGTCATACTGGCCCATCCTCTCCTGTAATGAGTCGGGCCCGTTGTAGGGTGATCCCACAAATGGAGATCCGCTAGAGATACTGATCGGGTGCCCTGGTGTACCAGTTTGCAAGCTCGGGTCGGGGTCGTCATCCATCTCCATCTCTTGTGAAAAATGATCCTCAGGTCCTAAAGGGTTATAGCCCAAAAAGTCGTTAACATATGCGTTAGGATTGAATTGTGAAGGTGAGTAAGTGGAATCTGATTGTTGAAAAGGATGAGATTGGTAAGAATGGTATGATGGGTTGGATTGGTGAGTTCCCAAAGAAAGGGGAGAATGATGAGGTTCATTCAGATTAGGCATCCCAAAATAAGGAGGATCTGCCGGTGAGGATCCCAACGAGACAGAATGTCTTGCTGGTTCAGGGTTGTGGCTCCAATCTTTGGAGTCGGAACCGGTAAGCGAATCGGATGGAGTGCGCCTGTGAGAAGGTCCGGAGCTACTAGAGGGTCCTCCACGCATTGGTCCCTTGCCTCGTCCCCTTAGTCTTGGAGGCATTTTCCTGTCAAAACAAGGATATATAATAAAGCAATAAAAGGAAGGTTAAGAGTAAAATCCTAGGTCATTTGCCTAGACTCGAGAGTCTAAGGAATGTGCTTATTGTGTCATTGAGATTAAACACAAAAGGCTAGTGTTTAATTCACTCAATGTTGGCTCTGATACCAACTTGTCACACCCCGATATTTCCACATATGTCCGGTGGGCCCGGCGGGGAGTATCGTGACGTAGTTGATATCATCATAGTCAATATACACAATATAATAGCACAGCGGAAGTCTGGGTGAATAAACTATTACAAACCATTCTGTCTGTGTGTTCGAGTTTATAAATGTACAGACTGGAATGTAATAAAATCCACAGGCGGATCATAAACAAATACAAAAGAAAACAAAAGACAGACTGCAGGCATCTTATGGACTTGCAAGATCCTTTAAAGACACCCTATAGCTCCAGCCTATTTCGAGAGGTACCTGTCAAATCAGTCTTTAAGAAGATACGTCAGTTTACACTGGTAAATACAATTTAACTGACTCTTTTGAAAAGGTTTGAAAATTTGTTTGAATGCACGTGGCACAAAATCTTTTATAACTTGGGACAATTATTTAAATATAATCTTGTATACAGATTTATATGTTTGTCATACAATTGGGGCCGGTTGGAAGCCGGTCATGATTAACCGACTCACCACTTGTAGAACCCACAAAGGAGTTATCCCCAACATGTGGGTTTATATTTAGCATTTTGCATCTGTCAGGTGTATGCCTACACCCCGTGCATAGGTCGTGGCCATTTTTAAATAAATGAGCCGAGGATATCCAGGACACGGTCGTTAACCCCCAATGCTTATGTTATCAAACAAGACAGATTAAAACGGGTTATGTAATTTATTAATCACAGTCCGATTAAATGATTTCATACCCGACCAAGTGGTATTATTATAATACCATATCCCAAGCCCGTATAAGGAAAATAAGTTAAAAGTATTTACCTGGTGCTAGAGATAAAATCCTAAGACTCTTGATTGGCACCTTCTACCGGAAGCTACTAATCTGTATTAGAAGGTTTAATAACCTATTAGGATGCTAACGGGTCTTTAATTAAGTCAGAGACTTAAACCGGCTAGCTAGAAAGAAACCTTATGGTTCTAAACGCTAGATTAAGCGGAGACCGGAACAGAATGAGATTTAGACCCGACAAGCTTGGATACTTGTATAATGTGGGTAAACTAAACACATTCTGAAATTTGAGAATTTAATGAAAATGTTTGACCCGTTTCGACTATTTTATGTAAACTAGTCACATAAGCCGATCCGAACGCGTAAATGCGTAACGAGTAACCAAATAAATCATATACAGGTCTTAATCATTATTATGCTTAAAATATGTCAATACTTCAGTAAAATATTAACATATATGCCCAAAAATTTATTTAACCCAAAATAAGTCCCATAAGGGCATTTTGGTAATTTTAATGTCCATAAAAGAGTTTAATTATGCAACTGAGTTTCAGACCTGTTCATATCAGTAAAAATAAGTATTTTTATAACTTATATCAGTAAGATACTTTAGATATGTGAAAATTACATTATTTAGCCAAACTATATCCCGTAGGGGCATTTTAGTAATTTTACATATGCTTTAAAGGCCAAAAATAGACTTCTGAATTTAGAAACTTTAACTTACTGTATACTTATATAAATTAACTTAAAACAACAGTAGGTAATGAGTTTTATATATTCAATATAGTTTTGACCCATACTATGTACTAAAGATGCTTAAAAAGCGGTTTAAAGGGGTATTTGGGTTTATATTGAAATTCTGAGTTTTTAATCAGTTTGTAAAGCTCAAAATACTTTATTTATTATAAGAAATCAGTAGCAAAAGGTTTGGTACTAAAAAGATATGTAGAACTCATTTTATGCATGAAAAGGGTAAAACCGGTATTTACCGAAATTAAGCTATAATCCTATGTTATGCTCAATCTAAAAATAATTAAAAATCTTTAATATTCCCAAAATATTATTTCACATCAGTAAGTATGAGTTTTGGTGATAAAAATAAGGTTTAGATAGGCTTCATACTAATTATGCCATTTAATTACTAAAAAGTCCCTTAATTACGTTATTGAGCATAACTCCCATTTTAGACCTCCAAATGGTGTCAAATCTTTAGGACATGTTTAAATATCAGTAGCAAAGGTTTTAATCCAATCACATTGTTAAAAATCTCAGTTGTAAGTAAAAAGGGCGTTTATGGCATATTAAGCATAATTACGATCAAGTGCATATAATTCAAACCATTAGGTACTATGTAATATAATTCCAGGGGATTATACTACTAAGTAATGTGGTCCTAATGGAAGCTTAAAACATGGGTGCATTAAGCTTAAACGGGTCAGAACTGAAAGTCAAGCAAAAGTCAAACTTTTGTGACTTTCGGTTAATAATTGACCTTAGACTATTAATTGTCGGGTTAGGACTGATAAAACATGGTTTAATATTGATTACCAAGTTATTAGAATGTTAAAATATAATTTAGAACCTTTGGTTTATTAATTAGAATCATTTTTATAAATTCTGTCCAGTTTGACTTTTTGTCAAACTGCTTTGACCCGACAATTGATCAGTCAAACGAGATAATTAGGAGGTGCCCTTTTAAGGGTTAATCACCTACACTAATGTGGTCTTAAAACCACTTTCAATTTGATCAGTGGTTAAGCCACATTTAATTAAAACGAAAGTCAAACTAATTTTAAGATAAGTTTGACTTTAAAGTAATTAGACTAAATTAGACGACTAAACAAGTAATTAGAAGCTTACTTAAGGTCCTAGCAAACTTTTCTACACTTGATTATCCTCTTCAACCAGTTGGAAGCTCCAGAGCAAGTCCCACAAGTGATTGTTGCAATGTGTGTCAAGAACACAAGACTAAGGCCTCTTTATATAGCAATTGCCAAGGTCCTTGATCACTTCCAGGTGTAATGGGAGGCTCCAAGATTTACCCAAGTGTCCTAGCTATGCATTTAAACCGACTTACAAGCCCCTAGGTCGTTACAAACTAAGTTAAGGCGGTGGAACATGCAAACCCGCAGCTGCCATGTATATTCTGCCCAGCGAAGCCAGTCGCGTAGCGCGACGGCTAAGGGACTCATGGTCACGCTACGCGACACCCTATGTTACCAGCTCAACAAGTTTTCAAAGCTGGCAGTTTCAGTCCCTTGACGTTTTTAAACCTTCTTAACCTTGTTCTTGGCCATAGAGACCCTTGTAATTATTTTCTTGGGGCCCAAGGATATATAAACAAACTCCGTTAGGCTCGGGTTCGTTAAATATCACTATGAAAGCAAGTTTCGTCAAGTTTACACTTTTGGCCCAAAGTCTTGAAATCACACCTAACGATATCGAAACCACATGAAATTTATACCACTTATTCTTAAGAGTATATTTGAATGTCTCGAAGCCTCGGTTTCGTTAAAAGGTCACTCAGAGGTCAGAATTTGACATGTTGACACGTTTAACCCTTGTATTATAATAATCTTTCGATTATTTTTGTATACGGCTTCTAACACCCAATCAATCACTCATTCGAGAATATATTCATCGTGTTAGGTCATTCAGAGGCACAAGTTTGGCATGTTGACACTTTTAGTCCTTGTGGTTTCATAGTTTCGTTATTCGACAACTTTGGCCTTTCAAATGAAATCTTTCACACCTTTGGAGTTTATGACACGTGTCTATATATAATTGGGCACGTTTTTCCGTGGTGTTACAATTGTGTGTTGACACACTGTCATAATTGGTATAAACACATTATCGTGACTAGTAGGGCTGTAAACGAACCGAACGTTCAACGAACAGTTCTTGAACCGTTCGGCGAGAAGTAAGTTTATGTTCGTTCGATAAGCTTAACGAACGAACACGAACAAAAAATTTCGTTCGATAAGCTTAACGATCGAACACGAACAAAGGTCTTGTTCGTTCGACTACGTTCGTGAACGTTCGGTAATATGTTCGTTTATGTTCATTCGTGTTCGTTCGTTTACGTCCGTTCGTGTTTGGTTTTTTATGTTTATTTTTCTAAAAGTTTTTAATGTTTTATTAGTTTTTTACTTTCCCCATATGTATTATTTCCCTCTGTCTGACCCTCTCCCACTTTTGATATCACGCTCCTTCATTCAGTTTATCTCCAATCGATTGAACCCAATATTATCCATCCCTTCAATCTTTAAATGGTTATATTTAACTACTTTCACTGTGTACAATGTTTAAGATTAACGGTGCCATTTTTAATTTTCAAAATTAAATTTCATTTGTGTTTGTTTGCGTTCGTGGTTAGTGTTCACGAACTATTCGCGAACAACCAAAATTCCTTAACGAACGAACACGAACACAAACTTCTGTTCGTCATGTGTTCACGAACAGTTCACGAACATCCAAATTTCCTTAACGAACGAACACGAACATAGCCTTGTTCGTGTTCGTTCGGTTCGTTTACAGCCCTAGGTTTCCCCTTTGAGATGGGATGAACATGGTTGAACCACACTTGACCATACTCAGATTAGACCTAGCAAACGGGTCGGATTGGGTCGGGTCGGGTCGGGTCATGGGTCAAAATGGGTTCGGGTTTAAATGGGTTCAGGTCAAAACGGGTTTAATTAAAAATGGTTGTTTTGGTTTGGGTCAAAACGGGTTCGGGTCGGAATGGGTTCGGGTCAAAACAGGTTTCGGGTCGGAATGGGTTTCGGGTCGGGTCGGCAAAGTTCTAGATTCCATTTCCTTTTGAATCACACAAAGCAGATCCGGCAGAAATAAAATTTCTAGACGATTAAACCCAAATCATCATCATCATCATCATCATCATCATCCTCAGTAAATCCCACCAATAGCAAAGCAAATGTAGGGTCTGAGGAGGGTAAGATGTAGACCGCTTTACCTCTACCCCGTAAGAATAGAGAGGCTGCTTCCAGTGAGACCCCCCGGCTCGATAGTAGTTTAGCATCAAGCCTTGGACATAAGGCACATAACACTCAGCAATCGGGACAAAGACCGACTAGTGCATGTATCCTTTTGTCTTTCAGCTATCAGCGTCACCATATGATGCATGATTAACAGTCCTCAGCTTTTAACGTTATTTTCACGAAATTACTATTAAACTCAAATGTTATATACAAAAAACTTACATCGCATGCATTTCAATCAAGAACGAGTCTGACAGAAACAAATTGCAATCTCTCTTTTTCTCAAATCTGTTCTAAAAATTCATATTTAAAACCTCCATGTTGCTTATGCAATTTACAATCTTTCTATTGTCCTCTTTTCACAAAGATGATTAAAAATTCTTTCATTGGGTACATTTATCGAACACTTGGTAGTCAGAAACAATGCATCTCAAAATCTCAAAGATGATTAAAAACTCTTTCATTGGGGACATTTAACATGTGTTATCACTTAACTCTTAGCTAGAATCTTGTGTGGTATATGTTTCTAGGTAAAAGATGATATATGAAAAGCTATGGAAAAATTTATGTTTAGTAGAGAGAGTCGATTGGTGAAAACCTTTAAGTTGATTTATTATATTGTGGCGACAACATTTTGGATTACTCTATGAGCATACTTTATACACTCCACACATTTTGAAAACTTATATTTTATTAAGTGAAGTGATATTTACCAAAATTTAGAAGCCATGCCATGTCACTCTCTTCTATTATTAGAATTATTTTAACTGAATATTTTTTTTTTTTTTTTATAAAGTTGTTTCAAATAGTTTACAAAATTAAAGATTTTAATCTCTATACTAATAAATAAAAATAAAGTACACATAGATAATTTTTAGGCTTGTTTCTTTAATTTTTGCCACTTGTCATTTATTAGGACTATTTTTGACATGCGTCATGTTGTGAGTATTCCTACATTTTATTAACCCTTCTATTTATTCTTGATTAATTAATTAATTAATAATTGATGGTTGATTGATTGATTTAATTGATTTTAAATTTTTAGTTTGAAATGTTTTTTTCTTCAAAAAATTTAGGTATTTTGTAAACGTGGTCAACATTTAGATTTAATTAATGCATTTACTACAAGTAAATTATAAATAAGTTGTAATTATCTAAATTCAATTATGCGTATCTTTAAATGCGTATCTCAAGGTATTATGATGCATGCAAGTATTGTAGTAACACTCTTTGTTGAAAAATCATTAGTTCATTACAATCTTGATCATTTAAGTGTGAGATCTTGGGTTTAAGTCATACAAAAAACAAGATATTCGTTGTTAAAAACAACATATGTAGAGTTCTTTTTTTTCAAAAGGATGTAGTGATTTGGTGGCGATAACCATGGAGTCCCCAGATTTAACAAGGAAGAAGATAGGTTGGTTAGGGGATTTTTTAGTATTTCTTTATTTTTTTTATAAAAAAACCCATTTTGATAAATACTTTGAAACAAATCATTTTGGAAAATAATTTTGTCAACTACACCCTTTTAAAAAAACAAAACCTCGTCAAATGTACACCAAAAGTTGTATAGTTTAACTCGGTAATATTACAAGTATACTTGAGACTAATAAAATAATTTTAAAAAAATGCAAATGAGGTGCTTGAAAAATATGTGGAGGTATACTTTTATACTTTTTTTAAATTTTATTTAATTGATTTTCAAAGATATACTTTTAGAAACATATTTTATAAGTAAAAAAGGTTTTTTACATGGGAGTAATAAAAGATTGCTTCTTGATGAGTTTAACCAGCTATATATTGCATTTTATATAAATAGGCATTTAAATTTTATGATATATTATTATACCTTTTATTTCACCATTATTACATGTAACAATATGTAATTTCGGTGATGAGATGTTTGGTAAAAAAAATGAATTATAGTGTTTTTAATGTACAACCCCATGTAATATACGAGATTCTAACCTAGTCTTTTATAACGTGAAACCATCGAATTTGTTGCTACTTACCCTTTAGGAATTAGAAACCTAATTTAAAATATAAAAAAAATAGACAGCTACAAGAATAAAGAATATGCATATTTTTAACTCTCCTTTGCAACTCCTTTTTTGTGGGAGTTATTTTCTTAATGAGGCAAGCTTTATTCTCCTTTTCACCCCACTTTCTTTTGAGGGTTCTATTCTCTATATCGGAAGTGTTATTTTCATATGTATTCTCTCTCTTTTCATACTACAATAAGCCAATGTAGAAAGTGGTTTTGAAGATACGAAGGATTTAAGATGTGACTAATATATTTTTAAGTGCAAATGGTCTTTAGAAGAACCATTGTTTAGCAATTGGACACGTTATTATATTCGTACAGTTGTATATTGATAAATTAAACACACCATTGTGTGTTGACACACTGTCATAATTGGTATAAACACATTATCGTGACTAGTAGGGCTGTAAACGAACCGAACGTTCAACGAACAGTTCTTGAACCGTTCGGCGGGAAGTTCGTTTATGTTCGTTCGATAAGCTTAACGAACGAACACGAACAAAAAATTTCGTTCGATAAGCTTAACGAACGAACACGAACAAAGGTCTCGTTCGTTCGACTGCGTTCATGAACGTTCGGTAATATGTTCGTTTATGTTCATTCGTGTTCGTTCGTTTACGTCCGTTCGTGTTTGGTTTTTTATGTTTATTTTTCTAAAAGTTTTTAATGTTTTATTAGTTTTTTACTTTCACCATATGTATTATTTCCCTCTGTCTGACCCTCTCCCACTTTTGATATCACGCTCCTTCATTCAGTTTATCTCCAATCGATTGAACCCAATATTATTCATCCCTTCAATCTTTAAATGGTTATATTTAACTACTTTCATTGTGTACAATGTTTAAGATTAATGGTGCCTTTTTTAATTTTCACAATTAAATTTCATTTGTGTTTGTTTGCGTTCGTGGTTAGTGTTCACGAACAACCAAAATTCCTTAACGAACGAACACGAACACAGACTTATGTTCGTCATGTGTTCGCGAACATCCAAATTTCCTTAACGAACGAACACGAACATAGCCTTGTTCGTCTTCGTTCGGTTCGTTTACAGCCCTAGGTATCCCCTTTGAGATGGGATGAACATGGTTGAACCACACTTGACCATACTCAGAATTAGACCTAGCAAATGGGTCGGATTGGGTCGGGTCGGGTCATGGGTCAAAACGGGTTCGGGTCAAAATGGGTTCAGGTCAAAACGGGTTTAATTAAAAAATGGTTGTTTTAGTCTGGGTCAAAATGGGTTCGGGTCGGAATGGGTTCGGGTCAGAACGGGTTTCGGGTCGGAATGGGTTTCGGGTCGGGTCGACAAAGTTCTAGATTCCATTTCCTTTTGAATTACACAAAGCAAATCCGACAGAAATAACATATCTAGACGATTAAACCCAAATCATCATCATCATCCTCAGTAAATCCCACCAATAGCAAAGCAAATGTAGGGTCTGAGGAGGGTAAGATGTAGACAGCCTTACCTCTACCCCGTAAGAATAGAGAGACTGCTTCTAGTGAGACCCCCCGGCTCGATAGTAGTTTAGCATCAAGCCTTGGACATAAGGCACATAACACTCAGCAATCGGGACAAAGACTGACTAGTGCATGTATCCTTTTGTCTTTCAGCTATCAACGTCACCATATGATGCATGATTAACAGTCCTCAGCTTTTAACGTTATTTTCATGAAATTACTATTAAACTCAAATGTTATATTCAAAAAACTTACATCCCATGCATTTCAATCAAGAACGAGTCTGACAGAAACAAATTGCAATCTCTCTTTTTCTCAAATCTGTTCTAAAAATTCATATTTAAAACCTTCATGTTGCTTATGCAATTTACAATCTTTCTATTGTCCTCTTTTCACAAAGATGATTAAAAATTCTTTCATTGGGTACATTTATCGAACACTTGGTAGTCAGAAACAATGCATCTCAAAATCTCAAAGATGATTAAAAACTCTTTCATTGGGGACATTTAACATGTGTTATCACTTAACTCTTAGCTAGAATCCTGTGTGGTATATGTTTCTAGGTAAAAGATGATATATGAAAAGCTATGGAAAAATTTATGTTTAGTAGAGAGAGTCGATTGGTGAAAACCTTTAAGTTGATTTATTATATTGTGGCGATAACATTTTGGATTACTCTATGAGCATACTTTATACACTCCACACATTTTGAAAACTTATATTTTATAAAGTGAAGTGATATTTACCAAAATTTAGAAGCCATGCCATGTCACTCTCTTCTATTATTAGAATTATTTTAACTGAATTTTTTTTTTGTTTTTATAAAGTTGTTTCAAATAGTTTACAAAATTAAAGATTTTAATCTCTATACTAATAAATAAAAGTAAAGTAAACATAGATGATTTTTAGGCTTGCTTCTTTAATTTTTGCCACTTGTCATTTATTAGGACTATTTTTGCCATGCGTCATGTTGTGAGTATTCCTACATTTTATTAACCCTTTTATTTATTCTTGATTAATTAATTAATTAATAATTAATAATTGATGGTTGATTGATTGATTTAATTGATTTTAAATTTATTAGGACTATTTTTGCCATGCGTCATGTTGTGAGTATTGTCGGAAAGAAGAGATTGTGTGAAGATTTTTTATGATGATTTCCAGCCCAATCACAGCTATTTTACAGCCAAGACTCTAGCTCAGCCATTCATTGCCTTTCCTTTTATTCTTTTTTAGTTTTCTATAAATTGGGCATTTGTATGTGTATTGAAGCATGAACTCAGTAATCAAAAAACATCATTTTATCTCTATACCTGATGATATGGTATCAGAGCAGTGTTTTTGATGCCTAAACACTTTGCTCATCATCTACAATCTATCCCAGCCAATCCAACCTTAAACCAGAAAAACTCAAAAACTCATCAAACTCCGGAAAAATCAAACAAGCAACTGCGGCTTTCACTGCCTTCGCCGCATCTCCGTTTTCAACCATCACAACTCCGACCATCATCACTGTAGGAACAGAAAGCTCCTAGGTTTTTGGTTTGTTTCGGCCACACTTCACAACCGTACAACCACCTCCTCAAACAATCAGACACCACATCCGACAACGGCAGCCGGTGGCGTCGCCTCTCTCCGCTGCCGCCGCCGCCACCGCCATCGCCGCTGTTAGTGCCATTCTCATTTTTTTTTCTTCCAACTTGAGCCCTCAAAATTCAAAATCTTTTTTTCAAGATTCGACGTGGGTTCTTCTAAGGATAACAGATTTCACAAGATTTGTTGTGGGTTTTACTAAAGTTTCAATTTTTTGTTGGATTTCTTGGTTGTGTGTGTTCAACATTTTGGGGAAATGTTTAAAAAATAAAGAATAGGTTGTCTTGTGGTGGATAAAAGTGAGAAGTTGGTGTCTTGTGATGAAAAAGCAAGGAAAAGTAAAAGGTGGGGTGTGAGAGCACGTGAAGGAAAGAAAAAAAGGATTATCACTTTTTTTTGGAACCTTTTTTTTCCCTTGTTTAAGACAGTTTTTTTTTTCAAAAAATATATATATTTTGCAAATGATTAATCACATGAAGTACGAGTTGTTGAAAGATTATCCGTCAACAAGTGGGGAAGCCTATTTAACAACACAAAAAAGTGGTGATCAAGTCAGTTCTTGGATTTTTGATTGTGGAGCCACTGATACGATGATGTACGAGCCATCGGACTTCGTGTCTACAAAGAAACCGAACAGAACCCACATCAAGACTGCAAATGGCGAAAATGCTTTAGTAAAGGGAGGAGGAACTGTCGAAATATCTCCCAATCTGAGATTGTCAAATTGTTTATATGTTCCTTCGTTAACACACAAATTGTTATCAATAAGTCATGTTACAAAGGAACTCAATTGCACAGTTCTAATGCATCCTCATTTTTGTATCTTACAGGACATCAGAACTGGAAAGATAATTGGGCGTGGCACTGAACGACATGGCTTATACTATGTGGATGAGGTGAGTCAGTCAGGGACTGCGATGCTTGCTCACGGAACAAAGAGTAGAGAAGCATGGCTTTGGCATAGGAGATTAGGGCATCCTTCCGCCGGGTATCTACATCTTTTACTCCCTAAACTCTTCCCGTCAAACAGTACATTAGACTGTGAAACATGTGCCTTAGCTAAAAGCCATAAAAAACCTTTCAAACCAAGTAACACTAGGGTCAGTGAACCATTTTCACTAATACATTCTGATGTTTGGGGTCCAGCTGAAACGAATGGAGGTCAAAATCTTCGTTTCTTCCTATTATTTGTTGATGACTGTACCCGGATGACATGGGTATATTTTTTAAAACACAAATCTGAAGTTTTTGAGAAATTTAAACTGTTTTACACCATGGTCCAAACTCAATTCAAAACCAACATTCAGATCTTACGATCTGATAATGGAGGGGAGTACGTTAATACCTCCATGAAACAATTTATTCAAGAGAAAGGAATGATTCACCAAACCACTTGCCCAAAACACCCAGAACAAAATGGTGTAGTTGAGCGGAAAAATGGCATTTTGGTAGAAATGGCCCGAGCCCTTATGCTTGAATCCAAAGTTCCTAAATCTTTTTGGCCCGAAGCTATAAACACAGCTGTGTATCTCCTTAACCGTTTACCAACCAAAGCCCTTGACCTAAAAACTCCCCTAGATACCTTATCCACATTCACCAAACTACCCCCACCTCTTACCTTACCACCTCGTGTCTTTGGGTGTACCGTTTTTCCCCATATACCCAAAACCGAACGATCCAAACTTGATCCATGTGCCGAAAAATGTGTCTTTGTTGGTTATGGGGTGAATCAGAAAGGATACCGATGTTATAACCCATCACGACGTCGTGTGATTACGACTGTCCACTGCGACTTTCTTGAAACAGAATATTACTATCAGTCCCACCTCAGTGGTCAGGGGGGGATAGAACATGAAGACTCACTGAGCTGGTTAAAGTTGATTCCATCTGCAAGCGAAGATGAGTCATCTCATACATCCACACATACTAAGCCTGTCGAAAGTCTCACCCAAGAATCATCCAGACTGGTGTTCGAGGTAAGTGACTCTCCAAACCTTGAAAATGTGCCTGAATCTGATCTAGATACCACTAACAATCAGGAAAGTCCTGAGACAATGGAACAGGTGGAGATTGCTGAGCAAAACAACGCAGTCCAAGGAGAAATCGAATCTAATGAACAACATGATGGATGCTCTGGAACGACACCGGGAACATACGTCTTACCTCCTAGATCCAATAGAGGGGTTCCTCCAAAACGGTACTCCCCAGAAAGGGAAACCAGAAATTCAAGGTATCCTACAGCCAATATGGTCGATGGGAACTTATCTAACAGTGCGAAAGCATTTGTTACCTCACTATACTCCGAACAAATACCGAGTTCCGTAAAGGAAGCCCAGAGTAAGAAAATTGGAAGGAAGCAATGGAAACAGAGATGCGTGCTCTTATGAAAAAACAACACGTGGGAGAAGTGTGTTCTTCCTAAAGGAAAGAAAACTGTTGGATGTCGGTGGGTGTATTCAATTAAATATAAACCAGATGGTTCCATTGGAAGATACAAAGCTCGGCTCGTAGCCAAGGGTTACACTCAGACGTATGGGATTGATTACTCTGAAACATTCTCTCCGGTTGCAAAAATGGACACCATTAGAGTCCTCTTCTCTGTGGCAGCCAATAAGGAGTGGCCTCTCCACCAGTTTGATGTTACAAACGCATTTCTCCATGGAGACTTAACAGAAGAGGTCTACATGGAAGCACCTCCAGGTTTTTCAGGGAGTTTTAAAGAAAGGGAAGTATGTCGGTTGAAAAAATCATTATACGGGCTAAAACAATCTCCTCGGGCATGGTTTGGAAAGTTCACCTTGGCCATGAAAAAATACGGGTATCACCAAAGTAATGCTGATCATACTCTGTTCCTCAAGAGAAGAAACGGCCTTGTAACTTGCTTGATCATATATGTAGATGACATGATCATTACCGGAGATGATGTAGAAGAAATAGCACAGCTGAAAGAGAATCTGTTTTCAAAATTTGAAATGAAAGATCTAGGGAATCTCAAGTATTTCCTCGGGATTGAAGTTCTTAGGTCTAAACGGGGGATCTTCATTTGCCAAAGAAAGTATGTCCTTGATCTTCTGGCGGAAACCGGGTTAATTGATTGTAAACCCGCAGATACTCCAATGGTGGTGAACCACAACCTTCACATGGAACTTAATGGGGAGTTTGCGGACAAAGAAAGGTATCAACGGCTCGTGGGCAAGCTAATTTATCTCTCTCACATTCGTCCTGATATAGCGTATGCGGTTGGAGTAGTAAGTCAGTTCATGCACCAACCACAAGTTGCCCACATGGAAGCTGCTCAGAGAATTTTAAGGTATCTCAAGGGGACCGTAGGCCATGGAGTGTTGTTCAAAACAAATGGACATCTGAATGTTGAGCTCTACACTGATGCAGACTGGGCAGGAGATAAGGGGAATCGAAGGTCAACATCAGGATACTTCTCCTTGGTCGGTGGAAACCTGGTTACCTGGAGAAGTAAGAAACAGAAGGTTGTTGCTCTGTCGAGTGCAGAAGCGGAATTTAGAGGTATAGCTCGAGGGATAAGCGAAGTTCTTTGGATCAGGAAGCTACTAGAAGACATTGGTTTTTCTCAAAAGGAACCCAGTAAAGTTATGTGTGACAATACGGCTGCAATACAAATCTCAGAAAACCCAGTACAACATGATCGAACAAAACACGTGGAGGTAGACCGACATTTCATAAAAGAGAAACTTGAAGAAAGAATCATAGAGCTCCCACATGTATCGTCAAAAGATCAACTCGCAGATATTCTTACAAAGGCCGTCAACGGAAACGCTTTTAGTAGCTGCTTGAGCAAGTTAAGTATTGGTGACCCCACTACTCAACTTGAGGGGGAGTGTCGGAAAGAAGAGATTGTGTGAAGATTTTTTATGATGATTTCCAGCCCAATCACAGCTATTTTACAGCCAAGACTCCAGCTCAGCCATTCATTGCCTTTCCTTTTATTCTTTTTTAGTTTTCTATAAATTGGGCATTTGTATGTGTATTGAAGCATGAACTCAGTAATCAAAAAACATCATTTTATCTCTATACCTGATGATAAGTATATCTTTAAATTTTTGTCAACTACACCCTTTTAAAAAAACAAAACCTCGTCAAATGTACACCAAAAGTTGTATCGTTTAACTCGGTAATATTACAAGTATACTTGAGACTAATAAAATAATTTAAAAAAAATGCAAATGAGGTGCTTGAAAAATATGTGGAGGTATACTTTTATACTTTTTTTTTTAAATTTTATTAAATTGATTTTCAAAGATATACTTTTAGAAACATATTTTATAAGTAAAAAAGGTTTTTTACATGGGAGTAATAAAAGATTGCTTCTTGATGAGTTTAACCAACTATATATTGCATTTTATATAAATACGCATTTAAATTTTATGATATATTATTATACCTTTTATTTCACCATTATTACATGTAACAATATGTAATTTCGGTGATGAGATGTTTGGTAAAAAAAAATTTGAATCATAGTGTTTTTAATGTACAACCCCATGTAATACACGAGATTCTTAGCTAGTCTTTTATAACGTGAAACCATCGAATTTGTTGCTACTTACCCTTTAGGAATTAGAAACCTAATTTAAAATTTAAAAAAAATAGACAGCTACATGAATAAAGAATATGCATATTTTTAACTCTCCTTTGCATCTCCTTTTTTATGGGAGTTGTTTTCTTAATGAGGCAAGCATTATTCTCCTTTTCACCCCACTTTTGTTTGAGGGTTCTATTCTCTACATCGAAAGTGTTATTTTCATATGTATTCTCTCTCTTTTCATACTACAATAAGCATTCATTTTTGATATCTCAATATGAAAAATTATATTTCTTATATACATACATGTGTGTATATATAAGCCAATGTAGAAAGTGGTTTTAAAGATACGAAGGATTTAAGATGTGACTAATATATTTTGAAGTGCAAATGGTCTTTAGAAGAACCATTGTTTAGCAGTTGGACACGTTATTATATTCGTACAGTTGTATATTGATAAATTAAACTCACCATTGTGTGTTGACACACTGTCATAATTGGTATAAACACATTATCGTGACTAGTAGGGCTGTAAACGAACCGAACGTTCAACGAACAGTTCTTGAACCGTTCGGCGGGAAGTTCGTTTATGTTCGTTCGATAAGCTTAATGAACGAACACGAACAAAGGTCTCGTTCGTTCGACTGCGTTCGTGAACGTTCGGTAATATGTTCGTTTATGTTCATTCGTGTTCGTTCATTTACGTCCGTTCGTGTTTAGTTTTTTATGTTTATTTTTCTAAAAGTTTTTAATGTTTTATTAATTTTTTACTTTTCCCATATGTATTATTTCCCTCTGTCTGACCCTCTCCCACTTTTGATATCACGCTCCTTCATTCAGTTTATCTCCAATCGATTGAACCCTATATTATCCATCCCTTCAATCTTTAAATGTTTATATTTAACTACTTTCATTGTGTACAATGTTTAAGATTAACGGTGCCTTTTTTAATTTTCAAAATTAAATTTCATTTGTGTTTGCTTGCGTTCGTGGTTAGTGTTCACGATCTGTTCGCGAACAACCAAAATTCCTTAACGAACGAACACGAACACAATGTTAGCCAAGGTCGATTCGAAAGTCGATATCACGACTTGGTGGTAAACCTGGAAGGTCGTCAGGAAACACATTAGGAAATTCACGAACTACAGGAACGTCTTTTACTTCTGTCTTTCCTTTCTTTTCCTTCTCCGCTACTACAATGTTAGCCAAGAAAGCTATGTATTCCTTGCGGTGATACTTGCTAGCTTGGACACATGACATGAGTTTAAGACCTTTCGAAGCAGTTTCGCCGTAGACACACAGTAGATCACCATTCGCGAGCGAGAATCAAATCATCTTATCGAAGCACACAACTTCAGCATGGTTTTCGCGAAGAAAGTCCATGCCTACTATGACATCAAAACTTCCGAGTTGCATTGGAATAAGGTCGTTTGGGAAGATGTGATTGTTGAGCTCAAGGGTACAATCACGGAGAACAGAATTAACGGCGACAGTTCTTTCGGTAGCGACTTCAACATCGAACGTCGAGGAGAGTTGAGAGCATTTATGACTAAGGAGCTTCTCGAATTCGAACGACACAAAGCAATTATCGGCTCCAGTATCAAATAAACACGAAGCATAAATACCATTCACAAGGAACGTACCATTGACCACGTTGTTGTCGGCTTGGGCTTGGCACACGTTGATGTTGAAAGTTCTGGCGCGTGCGGCATGTTGTTGCTGCTGGTGAGGCTGCTGCTGCTACTGCTGGGGCTCTTGTTTCACAACCCTGTTTGGGCACATGTTGGCGAAATGGTTAGGATCGCCACATGCGAAGCAGGCTCTGGCATTGACCGCGGGTGCCGGAGGAGCTTGTTAACCCTGAGGGGCGGTGAGTAGAGCTTGATGACCAGGAGCTTGTCGAGCACGGCAGTTGGTAGTGAAATGGCCGTACATATTGCAATGAGCATAAAAACGGCAAGCGATGGTAGTCGGGTGGTGGTAGGTACAAGTAGGGCAAAACGGGTGTGGCCCAGTGTATGCACGCTTAGTAGGCGGTGCATTTGCCACAGGAGCCGCTACTTGACACTGTTGGGCTGGTACAACTTGTATCGGTGCAGCAGTGATCGCACAGTTCTTGTTGCTGGAGCTGTTCTTTCTCTTGTTCTTCCTCTTGTTGTTCGATGCGGTGGTGGTTTCAGCAGTTGGTGCGGCGGTGGTAGCTTGATGCAGGTGCTTTGAAGTTTTATCCCAGACACCAGCCTTGACCCGCTTGTCGTTGATTTCAGCGGCCAGTAGGTAAGTCTCTTCGATCGTCTTAGTCTTAGCCGTTTGCACGAAATCTGCAACAAAGTCAGGCAGGGCTCGGATATACTTCTTGATCGCCATGTCTGAGGTCTTGACTTGGTTAGGGCAGATGATGCTGAGTTGTTTGAAGCGAGCAGTGAGAGCAGCATTTTCACCTTCCTTCTGCTTTATGTGACAAAATTCATCTTCTAACTTTTGGCGCTCATGAGGAGGGCAGAATTCTTCCAGCATGACCTCCTTGAGTTCATCCCACGACAAACCGTAGGCTGCATCATTTTCCCGCTTGTTTCTCTCAGCCGTCCACCAGTCTAATGCGCGGGACTGGAAGACGCCGGTAGCATTCAGAGTGCGGAGGTCGTCGGGGCAACCGCTCTGTCGCAGTGTGACCTCAATGGAATCAAACCATTGGAACAACGCTGTAGGGCCTTCCTCACTAGTGAATTCCTTTGGCCTACAAGACTTGAATTGCTTAAAATTGAAGGGAGCCTTGGGGTAGCTTTAGGAGCTTCGGTTCTCGACTCCTCAGATGATTTGCTGACGTTTTCGTAGACATCACTCACGGCTTTTGCTACTTGTTTAGCGATGATAGCAGCAAGACGTTTGTCTCTCTTTTCTTGACGAGAAAGTGGTGTGTGACGGGATGATGGTCCAGTTGACATTGTCTGTAATAGACAACTATTTGTTGGCCTCTAGAGCCTTATTCTAGCTTCGATTTCCTACCAGATGTGCATCCTAAGCACCTGTCACATACGTGAAAATAAAGTCAATACATATAATGTAAAGGTGAGCATACAAGTTTGATAATAGCATATTGAGTTCGAATTCATTTACGCATAACCAGCACGTACACATAGAGAAATGAAGCACGTTAGTTATCGACATAGATCCATCGATACCAATGACTACGAGTTGACTGCCCGAGGCAGTTCGCAATACATGATTACCACCGTAATCCGTGCAAGTAATTGTCCTTAACAACCCCTGCGAACAGGTGCTGAGTCCAAACTATAGTACTATCGTTGCTAAGGCATGTAGACAGCATTCCATGTGTAAACATAACAAACAAGCATTCATAAGCCACGTATAACATGCATTAATGGTTAGCGTTCAAATAGTACTGAGTAGTGTGTTTGATGTGATTTGAATAGTTGTAACGTATGTAACACCCAAAAGTGCATAAAGCAAAAAGGGATCGAGTATACTCACGGCGGTTGATGGATTGAAGGGAGCGCTTAGCGAGTAGGGTTAGCCTGAATAGTTTGATAGCATAACGATAAGTGGCGCGTAAAACGGTGCAAAGTATCAGTGGCTCGGACAGTAGTTTGGTCGGATGGTAATCCGATCGGACGGCTTGTTCGTGCGGATGACAATCCGTTCGGATGGTCATCCGGTCGGACAGCTTGTTCGGTCGGATGACTATTCGAGTGGATTGTTTCTTCCTATGAGAAGGAGGTGTTTGTGTATGATGGCTTGACTTTTGAAGTTTTCGTTGTAGCATTTTGAAAACATTGAAGTATCTCTATCCTTCAAGTCGGTCGATCGGACGGTCAGTCGTGCGGATGACAATCCGCTCGGATGGTCATCCGGTCGGACGGTAGTCCGGTCGGACGGCGACTCTAGTGATGAGGTTACTTAGTGGGAACAAATTCACAGCAGAAGAGTCACTCGGTAGGATGTCCATCCGACCGGGTGGCAACCCTGTTAATGAACATGTTGAAATTTGTTTAAGTCTTTAAAGTCCTAGTATCTCATGATCCGAAGAGTAATCCGGTCGGATGGTAGTCCGATCGGATGGCAATTCGTTCAATACTCAAATTTCAGATAAAGTTGATTAAGTGTGGGACCCAAGGTGTGATCAGTTCGGATGGCAATCCGTTCGGGTGGCTTATCCGCTCGGACAGTAGTCCGGTCGGATAGCACTCCGTCCCGGTTGCTCCGTCCGTCCTACACTTGGTCGTTTTATTTATTTATCGTCTTATCGAGACGTTTTGACAATGTGTTAACCAACAGAATCCCATCTTGACCCAAGTGACCTGATCGACCAGGAATCACCCTAGTTCGGCCAGTTAACCGGTTCAAGACGGTTGTTCTTGTTTAACCCGAAATCGGTGGTCTCATGAGTAGAATCCAGATCTTGAGCTAGCACAACCCTAAGAATGAGCAGGAGACTAGAATAAGGCCGGATTCTATCGGTTTTGAGTGCATTGAGTGTAAAAGAGTTGAAAGAAAGTTAGAAACCATCTTTCAATCCTTTTTCACCGTGAATGTGTTTAGATCTATGTGAGATCTTTGTTTATTTGTGTGGAAATCGATTAAGTCTAAGTTGTTCTTGGTGGATTGAGGCCAAAACATGAAGTTCTTCAAGAACTCATGATGACATCATCCTAGAACACCTCAAATCTAGTGATTTCACGGTTAAAAGTTAAGATTCAAAAGATAGAAAGGTGTAGGAGTGCGTGTAGATCAAGAAAGTACAAGATTTAGGACGAGATCTTACCGGAATCGAGAGAAATCGAGGAAAAGGTGAGGAGCACGAGCTGGTCGGTCAGAGAGTTTCCAAAAGTAGAAAGTTTGAGAGTGACATGGGTATTTATAGGATTCCAAAAGGGGAAAGTGTGGGTCGGTCGGATGGCATCCTGCCCGGATGACTATCCGGTCGGATGTCATCTCGGTCGGATGGCATCTTGGCACCACGACCAAGTGGCAGCCCGGCCGGATGGCACTTGGTTCGTGTGTTCGACGCGACGATTTTTGCTGATTCGATTTCGATTGAGAGCAATGCGAATACGATGGAGTTTCCTATTCAAATTACTTTTAATCCCAACTATTCATATCTAGCGCTGTCTCTTCTCCACTAATTATCATACCATTTCGATCGTGATTCGAGTTCGATGTCGATTGAGTTCGATTGCATTTCGAGTTTCGATTGTTTTCCACAACATAACATAAATAAACATGCACAAGTAACACATAAGGCACGCACACACGTTTAACACTATTCCAAATTCGTATTTCGAGTTTCGATTCGATGTCGATTTGATTAGCATAGTTTGATTATCGTTTAGTTAACTTTATAGCATTGTTACTTCCTATTGTTCACAGTCGTAAGTCGATTAGGTAGCGAATAACATACGTCGATTGTTGTAATTATTGACACTTACTCCACATAATACAACTAAAATAAACATATAGAAGAAATCTACTACAAGTCAAGTTGCGAAATCGGTCCTTAACTTTGACCTTGACTTTGACTTTTGAAAACACGGGGTGTTACAATGGCGGCGGTGTTCCACGTTCACCACGCGTGAACAAAATGCACATCACGGGGCGCCCCTACCTTGATAACCCAATAAATTAGAAGTATAAAAGCTAAAAGGTCGGTGGATTAATATATTTCCCTATTAACTAAGCATAAAAGAAAATGTTTACGGGTATGGTTCGGTAAACAAGTATGTATGTTTTAGATAATCGAGTCAGACGTCACCTAACACACAAAAAAAAAAAACCTTAGCTTTGGGTGAGTTTCGGATTTAATTTTTTTTTTTTTTGAACTGCAAATTTGGATTACTGAAGTATTATCGTGCCACCAACGGAACCACCCGATCATATCAATCTCTACTAGGCAATAATACCTAAACACCAATTCAGGAGGAAACCCAATAAATTTGAGAAAAAAACCCCTTATAAGAATCGAACCATGGTCCATAGTTTTGAGTTTAACTTGACCAACACATCACAAAACATAACAATTAGGGCTGTAAACGAACCGAACGTTCAGCGAACAGTTCGTGAACCGTTCGGCGGGAAGTTCGTTTATGTTCGTTCGATTAGCTTAACGAACGAACACGAACAAAAAAATTTGTTCGGTTAGCTTAGCGAACGAACATAAACACAATTCTCGTTTGTTCGACTGCGTTCGTGAACGTTCGGTAATATTTTCGTTTGATTATATTAAAAAATAATAAATAATAGGCCTTTTATCTAAACATTTGAAAACTTGAAACCCTGTTTTTTTCTAGGTTAGCTAAAATTTGGACATTTTAAGACATTTTTGAAGATAATTATGTCTAAGTTAGTTAAACTTTATTCATCGTTTGGTGGTGTGTTGTGTTTTGATTTATCATTTGATGGTTGTATTTAACTACTTATATCCAATGTTTAAGGATAACAATGTTTTCATTTTTTTATTTTCAAGTTAAATGTTCATTTGCGTTCATTTTTATTTGCTTGCGTTCGTTTGTGTTCGAGACCAGTGTTCACGAACTGTTCGTGAACAATTGAATTTCCTTAACGAACGAACACGAACATAAACTTATGTTCTTTGTGCGTTCGTGAACAGTTCGCGAACATGTTAATTTCCTTAACGAACGAAAACGAACATGACCTTGTTCGTGTTCGTTTGGTTCGTTTACAACCCTATTAACAATCAATACTTTCAATTTTACAAACTTAGATTTGGCACCATATGTGTGGTGGCAATTTCATCCCCACCAGTCACGCTCCAATTATTTCAAGCAGATAAACATAATTCTCCCCTCTTTATATAATCAAGGAATTCTTTTATTCGTTTTGATAAAAAAAAAATATCTTTCTTGAAAAAAGTTTCAATCTTGGTCCACCCCATCTTGAAAAAGTTTCAATCTTTGATCTTGTTTATATGCTGATCAAGAATTTAGTATTATGAGGATGAAGATAGTGACAAATGAAGTTAATATGTGAGGACTACAAGAACCCACTTCAAATTTGTTCAGAAATCAAACGAAAACATTCACAAATGGTGAGTGCAGAGGAAGCAACCATCAACAATAACAAGATCACTGGTGCAACTTCATCATCATCAGGTGGAAGCAACATGAACCCTGCAAATAAAAACCCAACCTTGGCTCAATATGGTTCAGATGCTAGACTGGTTTCAGAGTTTGAACAGTCTGTTGGGTCTGGTAAATCTTTTAACTACACAACTTTGCTTACACCTGCACCAAAACCTGTTGTTGAACAAGAAATGACTGCTTATTTGTCAAAGATTCAAAGGGGTGGTTTAGTTCAACCTTTTGGTTGTATGATTGCTGTTGAAGAACCCACTTTTAGAATCATTAGTTTTAGTGAAAACTGTTTTAGTATGTTGGGTTTGAACCCTGATGATTTGAAGAACACTTTAATTGGAATAGATGCTAGAACCCTTTTTAGTTCTAGTTCTAGGGCTTCTTTAGAAAGAGCTGTAGGGTCTAGAGAGATCACTTTGTTAAACCCTATTTGGGTTAATTCGAAAACTACCCGTAAACTCTTTTACGCGATTCTGCATAGGATTGATGTGGGTGTTGTGATTGATTTAGAGCCAGCTAACTCTAGTGACCCCACATTATTGCTTTCGGGTGCGGTTCAGTCGCAAAAACTTGTCGTTAGAGCGATTTCCAGGTTGCAGTCTCTCCCGAGTGGTGATATTGGGGCTATGTGTGACACCATTGTTGAAGAAGTACAAAAGCTTACGGGTTATGATCGGGTTATGGTTTATCGATTTCATGATGATGATCATGGTGAAGTTGTTGCGGAAATTAGAAGGTCGGATTTAGAGCCGTATTTAGGGTTACATTATCCCGCAACAGATATCCCACAAGCGGCTCGGTTTTTGTTTAAACAGAATCGGGTCAGAATAATCGTCGATTGTCACGCGAAATCAGTTCCCGTGATTCAAAGCGAGGACTTGAAACAACCACTTTGCTTGGTCAACTCCACCCTTCGGGCCCCGTATGGCTGCCATGCGGTTTACATGGCTAACATGAATTCTATCGCATCTTTAGTAATGGCAATACTTATAAACAACAACGAATCGATGAAATTATGGGGCTTGGTGGCCTGCCATCATACTACACCACGTCATATCCCGTTCCCTCTTCGTTACGCTTGTGAGTTTTTAATGCAGTCAATGGGTTTGCAGCTCTACATGGAGCTCAAACTAGCCGAACAAAAAGCGGAGAAAAAGATCCTCCGTATGCAGACCACCTTATGTGACATGCTCCTGCGAGATGACCCTTTTCGGATCATAACTCAGTCTCCAAGTATAATGGATTTAGTCAAATGTGACGGTGCAGCTTTATACTATGACGAAAAAGTCTGGTTACTTGGTGTAACACCGAATGAATTACAAGTTAAAGATTTGGTTAAATGGTTGTGTGGCGAACATAAGGATTCTGCAGGGTTCAGTACCGAGAGTTTGTTGAATTCTGGTTATCCTGATGCGGTTTTGCTTGGTGATGCGGTTTGTGGTATGGCTGCCGCAAGAATTACTTCGAAAGATTTCTTGTTTTGGTTCCGATCACATATGGAAAAAGAGATTAAATGGGCAGGGTCTAAACATCGTCCTGAAGATGAAGACGATGACGAGAAAATGCATCCACGATCTTCATTCAAGGCGTTTCGTGAAGTTGTGAAAAGTAGAAGTTCGCCGTGGGAAGTTCCTGAGCTTAATGTGATTCATTCGTTGCAGTTGATTATGGGAACATCAGCTCAAAATGTTGCGGGTAATGGTGGAGGTGTTAGAGTGAAGAAACATGGTCAACATGGTGAGAGTGATGGTCAAAGGTTGGATGAAACTAGTTCGGTTGCTTGCGAAATGGTGAGATTGATTGAAACGGCATCTGTTCCTATTTTTGGCGTTGATGCTTCGGGCTTGATTAACGGGTGGAATGGAAAAATTGCAGAGTTGACTGGAGTCAAAGCTAGTGAAGCTATGGGGAAATCTTTGATTGATGTATTCGTTCATGAAACGTCACGTGGGGTTGTAGAAGATCTTATTTATAGAGCTTTGAAAGGTAAGCAAGTAAATGTTTATGATAATAGAATTCGGTTTAATTGTAGTTTTTCATGTAGAAAAGGTAATTAGGTGTTTGCGGGTCAGCTGGACCCAACCTGTTTTGGCCCGTTATCAAACCAAACCCGTCGAAATCACCCATTTTGCAACCTTGGTTTTAAAAAGCGCGCCCAGGTGATTAGGAAAACGCCTCAGTGCCTTGACGTGGCGGCCTAGGGTTGTAAACGAACCGAACGTTCAGCGAACAGTTTGTGAACCGTGCGGAAGGAAGTTCGTTTATGTTTGTTAGTTTAAGAAATGAACGAACAAGAAATTTCGTTCGTTAAGTTAAATGGACGAGCATGAACACAGGTTGCGTTCGTTCATTTATGTTTGGGAACGTTCGGTAATGTGTTCATTTAAGTTTGCTCATTTACGTTCATTTGTGTTTATTCATGTAAAGGTTTTTATACGTTGTATTCTTGTTTTATTGTTTTTAGTTTTCAAAAATTTAAAACCCTAGTTATACTATATGCCTCCCCAAACATTCCTCATCTGACCATTTCAATTTCAGTTTGTGTTAAAGCTTGACAAACTTCTTACTTTTGTGTTAATCATGAATCTGATAATTATGTCAACTGTGTTCCGATAATTATGTTAAGTGCTTATTTATTTTCAGGACCTAAATGCCTCGCGCTTTCTAAAACCAAGTTTACCATCTTTATTAGAAGTTGTTTGACCTCAAAAGTCAACATATGTTTTCCTCTGGTACTTATATGGTCACCCTGCCTTATTTGATAATTGATATATTTGATACAGGTGAAGAAGAGACAAACATTGAATTGAAACTACAAAAAGTCTGCACGCACCAGCAGAACAAAGCGCTAATATACATTATCGCTAATACATGCACAAGCAGGGACTACATGAACAATGTGGTTGGTGTATGCTTCGTTGGTCAAGACGTTACAAACGAGAAAGTTATCATGGGTAAATTCAGTCGTATGGAAGGAGATTATAACGCGATTATCCAAATGCTAAATCCTTTAATTCCTCCTTTATTCGCTTCAAATGAAACCGCGTGTTGTTCTGAATGGAATGCAGCCATGGAAAAGCTTACCGGTTATACGAAACATGAAGTTCTCGGAAAAGTGCTTCCCGGTGAAGTTTTTGGCGGTTTATGTAAACTTAAAGGTGAAGATACAATGAGAAAGTTTATGATTTTGTTGTATAGAGCGGTCAACGGACAAGATTCAGCGGATGTACCGTTTGAGTTTTTTGGAAAAGATGGGAATCTTGTTGAGGTTTACTTGACAACAAACAAACGAGTTGCGGAAAATGGAGAAGTGGTTGGGTGTTTTTGTTTTTTGAGGACTAGTGTACAGATGTATTTAGGAGACGATAAAAATGATCAAGAATTTGTGTTGAAACGGAATGATTTAGGGTATATTAAGCAAGAAATAAAGAACCCGTTAAACGGGCTACGTTTTACTCATAAACTTCTTGAAGACTCGGCTATTTCGGATGATCAGAAGCAGTATCTTGAGACAAGTGGTGCTTGTGAAAGACAAATTGCGTCAATCATTGACATTATGGACATAAAAAGTATCGAAGCAGGGTAAGTCTTAATAGCTTAATTCTATAGGTGGCAAGATGGGTGGGTTGAGTAACGGGTCAAATGGGTTCGGGCCAAAACGGGTCATTTTGTTATCACCCATAGGGTTGGTAAGCAGATCTCGATAAATTCAAACCGATGTAACCGTCATCTTCACATTTCACATTTCACGCTTGTGTTAACTGTGTCGTGGCCTTGGGTTGGCTGGTTGGACCCGACACGAACCCAAAAATCATGTCAGAGTCAGACACATGAACCCGAACATGACACAAGTATTCGCAGGTTGAAACAAACACAACCTTTTAACCCGAGTTCTTTTTTTTTTTTTTTTTTTTTTTTTTTGCATATTATTACTCTAGATTTACAAAATCACAACAAAAAACAAAAGGGTATATAAAATAATTAAGTTTTAACTATAAAACTTAACAAAAATAAAAATGTATATAAAATAATTAAGTTTTAACTATAAAACTTGAGGCTTATTTCTCTTTTATCTTTTAAATTGAGTATAAAAAACCTGTTGAATTTAATTTATGACATTCAACTTATGTCTTTCGAATACAAAGATAAACAATCATCCTGCCAGGTCAACCTGAGCACGATCCATTTAGCTAAACGTGTTCGCGGGTTTGACCCGAAACTGACCCGCACCCGTTTACTAAACCCAAACCCACTATTTTATGTTAGGTTTATGTCGTGCCAAAAATTCTCACACCCTAATATTTCAGTGGTATCATCCAGTGAAAGGGTGGACCTTAAAAGTAAACTGTTTTCTGCTATTTATTAAGGTCAAACTGTTATCTGTTATTTATTAAGGTCACTGGTCTGTGAAACTTTTTGTGGTTTTTGCAGCAATGTGGAGCTGAACTTGGACCAATTTGTGATGGAGAATCTTTTAGATGCGATCGTGAGCCAAGTTATGATTGTGTTGAAGGAAAAGGATATTCCATTGGTTCATGAAATACCTAATCACGTCAAAATGCTCGATCTTGTAGGCGATCAAATTAGGCTTCAGATAATCTTGTCAGATTTCTTGATCAGCATTGTGAAACATGCACCGTCACCAGATGGGTGGGTCGAGATCAAAGTGTCCCCGGGGCTCAGGATGATTCAAAATGGCCAAGAATTCATTCATCTACAGTTCAGGTTTGACTTTTTTGGTGCGGGTCAAAACCGCCATATTGGGTTTGGTTGACATGCAAACACTTCTTTTCCTTTTCTTCAGAACTTTTGAGTGACAGATAAATCCTTTTTTGGATGATTAAATCCTTTAAAAATGATAAGTAAAGGCCATTTTTCTGTTGAGTAAGTCTTCAAAATTTATATTTTCCCAAGCTATTTTATGTTTAGCGATACAGTAGAAGAAAAGTTTTGAGATATTTTATATGTATATTATAACCGAATACGGTGTTTCTATACATATATTTAACAAAAACCCTAAATTCCAGCTATTGAATACGTATATTTTATCGCTATTGAATGGAGGCGCTAAAATCAAATAGCGATGAATGAGCACTTTGCTACGCTATTCGTTATAGCACTCGCCACTCGGTATGAGTGCTATTAACAACTATGGTTATAATAGGTGCCAATTTCGACCCATATACTAAATTACTAATCAAATTGTCGATTCAGCTTATGTTCTATCTCTTAACACGATAAAAAGTAGCCAGAAAATATGTTGAAAGTCACCTAAAATGTATTTTTAATGCATAACCCCCCCCCCCCCCCCCAAACACTAATTCCAAAGATTTTAGATCATCATTGAGATCTCATTGTTCTATCTCATGAACGGTTTTGTTCTTGCAGAATGACTCACCCGGGTCCAGGGTTACCTGCTGATATTATCAGGGACATGTATGAAGAGAGAAAACAATGGGGAACCGAAGAAGGGCTTGCACTAAATCTTTCGAGAAAACTTCTTCGTATCATGAAAGGCCACGTGCATTACGTTAGAGATGACAACAAGTGTTGTTTCATCATTGACATTGAACTTAAAACTAGGAAATAAAGATTTGAATACAACAACGTTAATAAGATCAACTGCATTATGTTCATTGTGAGGTTTGAATCTGTAAATATAGAGGCTGTACATTTTCATTCCGGTTTTTTACCGTGTTGGTAGATCAGTATAATGAGTCTTGATATGTAATGATCTCAAATTCAATAATAAAGTTGATATCATCACATTTGGATCTTTGTATCTTTGATTAATTTCGATTACAGGGTTTGGGCTTAGGGACATAATGAATCTTATGCAATGAGCTCAAATTCACTAATAAATTAATATTATATTTGGATCTATGTATATCTGTTTATGGTCCAAGAAATAAAAAATAATAATTTTGATGACATTGTTTGGGTTTAATGTCTGGTATCAAAAATATAGAAGGGGAAGGATCACAACTAGAGAGAAAACAAAACGGTTTTTTTCCTGAACCGAAACCGGTTTGGAACCGGTTTTGACTTTTGACAGGTTCCAAGTCAAACCGGTACGTTTTTGCCGCAGTTTGGTTGATTTGAAACACTGGTTTCATTCAGTGCGATTCAGTTTCGGTTTCGGTGAACCGGTTCTTGTGCGCACTTTTTAAAACCGTTTTGACGAAAAAAAGATGAAAAAACATAAAATATGAATTAGTTTTTGAACTATTTTAAGATAAAAATAACCGGGTATTTGTAGTTTTTTTAAATAAATGGACCGGTTTTTCTTTTACCGATTTGCCCAAAGACCGGTTTGGTTCGGTTTTTGGCGGAGAGAAGGAGAACTGGTCCCAAACCGTACCGGTTCCAAACTGGTTTCGTTTCGGGTCGGGAAAAAAGGTTCAGTTAACCGGTTTGTAGTTCATCTCTAATACCAACCCTTCCTTAATTTAAGGCTACCAGAAGTCCAGGTCTAATCTTGTTTAACAAGTCAGAGACAATACAATTAATACAAGTATAAAAAATAGGAATAACTATTGTCCGTTAGCCGGCAACGGTCCCAACTTCAAATATTCTCACTGGCGGTCCCATCTTCACATATTGGTCTACAATGAACCATGACTAACAGAACCCTAACGCCGTTAATCTGTAGATGGTGTGATGGATTGACTCAATCTACAGATTAAGAATCCAATTTGACCATAAAAAGTCAAATTTCAACTCTTTAACCTGTTGCATGAAATGAAATCATTGGAACCACTATAATATGTAAATAAAAACAATATCACACAATGAAAAGTATAAATAGCACGATTAGAAATTATGATACATATTTTCATACATCGGCTACAGTTCATTACAGCACGATAATGCTAGATCCGACCGACCTGTAAAAGGACTTCTACAAAAAACAGATGTCCCCTCTAAAACATGAAAAACCTGCTCATGACAAACTAACGATACCGGAGTAATACATGAAATACAAAGAAAAAAAAGTTCCCATTAGTTTTTAGTCAAATACCAACTAAAAAAGAGACTCAAAAACACATGAAAAAGTCAGATCTAAACCCCACCCTATACAATTGCCAAGAAACCCATAAATTTATGTCTAAATAATCATCATCATCATCCATATGGTTCCCAAAACGATGAGGTGAAAAGAACAGAAGATTTGATTGATTCACGTATTAACAAAACGACAATCTCCACCTGTACATTCCATCGTTCTCCTCGCCTTACGATCATGGGGCTTCCTTTTTTTTTTCTCTTTTCATCTTTCCTAGTTCTATACATGATATGTACTGACGAAAGACAGCAGTCTCAGATGAATATTATTCTTTTTGACACTTTAGTAAGACTGCCGCTTTCACCTGCTGTCAGCTCCTATCGATCGCACCAGAACCCACACCAGTTTTTGGAGGGCTACCTGACGAGTCTCCCGAGTCCGAACCATTTGACCGATGCATTTGGATATTCAAACTACTTGAAGACAGCGGTTCCTGTCAGTTGGAAGGGTAAATAGTAACTTAAGATTCAGTTTTCATAAACCAAACCTTGACATTACGTATGATTACATAAGCGATATAATTATAGTTCAAGTGACTTCAACCCGCGCCGGTAACCCCTTTTGTCTAAACTTTTTATTTAACTCCGTTCGAGAAATAATAATAGTAAAATGCCATTTTCGTGTCCTGAGGTTTGGCCAGTTTTGCGGCTTTCATCCTAAGGTTTGTTTTTTTGCATCTAGATCCAAAAGGTTTGAAATCTTGTCATTTTCATCCGGCTCGTTAATTCCATCCATTTTTTTCCATAAAGTCAGGGTATTTTCATACGTAAAGTGAAAAAGACCTAATTGCCCTTTAAGTGAATACTTGTACATTATGCTATATGCTTGTACATAAAGTGAAAAGGACCGAATTTCCCTTTAAGTTAAAAAAAGGCGGAAATACCCCTAACTTAACGGAGAAAAATGGATGGAGTTAAAGTGCCGGTTGAAAATGGCAAAGATTTCAAACCTTTTGGATCTAGATGCAAAAAAACAAAACTTTGGACGAAAGTCGCAAAACTGACCAAACCTAAGGGACGAAAATGGCATTTTACTCTAAGAAATATATAGAAAAAATCACCCAACCACATGTATTCAAATATCTAAAATAAACATGTTTACCTGATCAACAGCTTCTGAGCCCTCTAAATGGAAAAGAATAGGGCGGCAACGTTTATCTTCGTTCATCAAGCTTGAATTCTGAAAATGGGTCACGAGTGCCATTTTTCCTTGGATTCGAGCATAAGCCAAAGATGCAACTTTTTCACTGTTGAACTTCTCCCATTTTTTCCCATTGAATGCCTAAACAACAATTTAACAATATCAATCGACCAGGTTGAGTCTACAAAGTCAAAAATAGTCAACTGGAAAGTAGAATAAACCTGGTAAAATGGGATTATATGTGTTGGAGAAAGCATGTTGATAAACGCATAGCCGACATTGCATTTGTTCTGCATCAAATGGCGGGAACCCGTCACATATACCAATCCGAAAAGGGGGGGGGGGGGGGGGGGGGTTAACAAAAAAAAACTTAAAACTGTATACCTTAAAATCGATTGGCAAGTAAAGAAAATCATAAGTACCGCTATGATTTTCATCAATAGCAGCAAGCAGCATCTTTGAAGTATACCTAAAATACCAAAATATAATCAATATGAAATCTTTAGTTGCCAAAAACAATCATGATGAATTCTTTACGAGCCGACATTAATCAAAGCTGAAATTTTTAAGTGCCAAAAATAATCAAAGATGAAACCATTAGTGAGTATTATAACAAACTGATCAAAATGAAATCTTTAAACGTCGACAGTGATCAAGATGAAATATTTGTGCCGAAAATAATCAAGTTGCAATCCTTGTCTTACTTGTTAGGAATGTTCTTAATCATCAAAGTTGTACGAGTATCTTCCCCGCCTGTGATTTTATCAAGATCGAGCTGGAACTGTTTCTTGCTATCAATTTGACTTCCATTTTGGTCAACACGACGATTCCGTCCACGCTCACTCATACTTTCTGCAATTGTGGGCCCTAGCCCTGCATAAGGCCCGTTACCAAGAAACATAGGATTGACCCTGGGTGAAGACATGGTGCTGAAACTCGGAGAACCGTTTTCTACGGACCCACGAGAACCTAAAAAGCCTCTATCAATGTGACCTATACCTACATCCCGGTAAGCAGGTGAGCTCATGAACAACGTTTCAGGAGACTCGTGATAACGACCAAAATGCCCTTCAAACGGGATCCCAGATGGTGCAGATCCAACATGATGATGTTGGTGAAGCAAAGATCCGTGACCGTGACGCCCCGTGATCGGGAACCCATGGGTCGGACTCGGACCAGGCAGGCCCATGGAAGTCGTAAACGGGCGAGACATTGTTGGCGATCGAAAACCATGGTGTACTTTTGGCTGATCAGAGTATATATTCGGGCTACCCCACAAAAACTGCGGACCAGATAGCGTTTCGATTCCCGACCCGGTTGCACTTGAACCACCGAAAGTAGACACAGGTTCGCTAAATTGACTCAGTTTCGAGTCTGGAAGTGAGTGAGATTGTTGAAATGTGTTATTTTGTTCAACGAAGTTACGGTTAGTCCTTCCATTGTCCTTACCGATCGGTGCTATCCGGGCTGGTTGCGGGTGCAAAATTGACGCCAAACCGGGTAAACCGTTGCCGAACGAAGAGCTCATTGAGCCAAAGACCGGTGACTTGCTTAGACTTTGTAGAGGACTGTGTTCGATTGGGCTTCCAAATTGCGGCCAGACACCTGCAAGGTGAATTACATTGAATTGTTGGGTAAGATGGTCAAATAAAGTCAACTCAAAATATAGTTCTCCGAAACAACAGAAGGACTAACCAGGAGGCGAGCTGGCAATCGAAGGGCCCACTTGAAGTCGGAAACTTCGAGTGTCGTCTTGGTCAAACTCTTGAGTCATTTGTAACATTAGGCTGAAGTAAAGAAAGGAAAAAAGTAAACGCTTATGATAAAAACGTCAGGTAACAACAAGGATAATTTTTTTTATAACTTTTTCTTCAAATGATGAATACATGTATACTAACTTTCGGCGGGACCCACCAGGGCGACTAGGTTCAAGCTTTATGCGTTTCCCAGCGATGTCACTCCTGTTTAGAGATCTAAGGGCTGCTTCTGCCGCTCTAACATCATAATATTCGATAAACTTGTGGTGCCGTTTATGTGGCGTCTCCCTTATCTGTTATTGCGCAAAAAATAGCATAAAAATTAACTGCTTTCCTGACCATGTACTTTTGGAAAAAGCTGCGGACTAAATGCATTACAAAGTGCAAACCACAGGGACCATCCATGTACTTTTGGAAAGCTAGGTACCAAATCCAAAATTTTGGTAAACCACAGGGACCATCCATGTACTTTACTCTTAATAATAAAATAAAAAAAAATGGCAAGTACTGTACAGTTCTTTTTTTCCCTTAAAATTCCACAATACAAAATCCCCTGTTCTAGCAAATCTATTTTTATAGCAGACATATCGTACTAGTTGGCATTAGAGGGACCATTGGAGAGAGATGAAATTTACCTCTTTAACCTCACCATATGCCCCAAAAATATGAAGAAGATCTTCACACGAAACAGAAGGATCTAAATTAAAAACAACCAAAGTTCCTTGATTTACATCTTTGTCTGATGGGTTATCCTGATACGCACAAAAAACAATTAGAAAGCTAAATTACGTTAACTTCTACTGACAGTTACAAAAAAGGAAGATATAAAAATCAAATTTGAACCTTTGGAATTGAGTAGTGAATGTCTAGCTTCCTTCTTCTTAGTGGCTTATTCTGTAACGCACGCATGGCAGTTCGAGCAGCACGAATATCGTAGTATGATATCATCACAAAACCCCTATGTTTACATGCTGTGTACAATGTTCTAATGTCACCATGTTGCTACAAGATAAACAAAATACCATGTTGTAAATAATCAACAAATGATGAAAAATACGAAATGAAATCTACACGAGATAACAATTTCCTAGATTCTTGTCTAGAACACACAAAAGAGGATTTTTTTTTTTTCAGTTATTGCAATAATTGAACATCAAAAACAACAATATTAAATTCAACAACATGGTAGTAGAATTAACTACCTCAAACAAAGCTCTGAGTTCTGAATCCTCGACATTGCTATTAATATTACGCACAAATAAAGTTCTCGACGGATGTTCTCCATACGGGTGTTCTCCAGCAACGGTCCCCACGCCATTTGTAAGACTAAAATGGGCCAACCCATTACCAACGACGCCATCGCCCAGGCTCACCTTTGAAATGCCCAAATTCAAGTTATCCATGTCAGATTCAAGTTCCATACCACCTCCACTTCCGAAAAGATCATACTCTTCTAACTCGTCTGCACGGTTAGTTAAAGCGTTGACATCAATACCGTCAATTACACCAGCTAAAAGATCGTCTTCATCAGGTAACAAGTTTCCGATTGCGTGATTTGCAAGATCTTCTAGCAAACCATTGTCTTCTAGAGATTGAAGATCGTTCTCTTGATTATTCGATATCACTGCATTTTAAAACAATCAATAATGTTAAGAAATTGTTAGCAACAATTAGAAATTTTGATGGTAATTTAACAAATATTAGAAGAATTTTATTTGAAAGCGTACACTTCTCATGGGGAAAAACTGGTAATGAACTAGAGAAAAGGGATGCGTCACTTGAAGCGTCATTATAATTATCAGATCTTGTTAACATGTCCTTTGCCCCGTTTCCAACGGCTTTCGAATAATTCATTGGTGTTATTTTCGAGGGGTCTGTCATAAAAATAAATAAATAAAGAATTTTTAATGGATTTTGAGTTATTGCACAGTAAGTAAACAAGAAATCAGTGGAAATTTCAAACCTACCAAAAGGAAAATGATGTGAAGAATGATGCATTATGGAACACACTTCTGTCAGAAAAGAAAGCTTCAGTCAAAAGTATATATGCAAACATTAAATAAAAAATTGAGCTTTGATTTACATATTGGTGTTTAGTTATGATGATAAAAGAATACAAATGGTTTACTTCATAGGAAAACTGTATCAAGATTATCAGGCATGCTCACATACATGTTCGAGTCAAACTTAATCACATAAATTTATAGAACCAAATAAAGTAGTAACTACTAGAGATAAGGGGTGTGTGGATATGCATTTGAATTGCTTATTGCATAGCAATTTCAATAAACAGTTTCAAGTGGTTGAGTATTTCATTATTTTGTATCAAAATGCTCAGATTTATGGTAAAAACTATAAGTTGATGTTAACTAATTACGATCTTCGGCTTTAATCAACATAATTGCCTATCATCATCATCCAAACAGCAATAAACAGATTCAAAAAGCACATCCAAACAATCCCTAAGTTTTTAATATCTATTGACTAAAACTGTTAATACTTAACAGAGATGATCCAAACAAGGTACAGAGTTTAAACCTAAAACATAACTGTATCAAGTACTTGCATATAAAACTAAAGAACATTAAAACAATCAAATCAATAATAGTCAACACCAGTTATGATGATAATCATTAATCAGACAACAATGAAGCATTGAATGCTTACAGACACAATCATCTGCAAAAATCTTTGAATTTACATGAAGAAAAAGAGGAAAGTTAAAAAGATAATGAAAAGTAGTAGTAGGGAACTGATCTTTCTTTCAAACCTTTCTTTTTTTTAAATAAATAAAAAAACTGATTTTTATTTTAAATTCTCATTAACATAACAAGCAATAATTACTCAAATTCACAGCAAAATCACAACTAACTATATGATCCACAAAACCCCCCAACAAATAATCAACAATCTACACACCAATCACCAACTAAACCCTAATCTAGTGATCTTTCACCCAAGAATCACAAACCCCATTTGAAATTAGATCAAAAAGATCCAAACCCATAATGGGGTTTACAATTTTCACACACAAAAACGTGTGCTTTATGTGTGAGAGAGAAAATAAAAGTAATAAAAAAAGGGTACCTGAAAAAAGGTCAAACTAAAAAGAGAAGCGTAGAACAGAGTAAAGGGTGTCTGAAGAACAACAATAACAAGAAGAAGAATCAAAAATCGAATGTGAATCCGTCTCGATGATGATCGGATGAGAGAGAGAGAGAGAGAGAAAGGTTCTTGCTTTTTAGATAGAGAAATAGTGGAGGGGTGAGGAGAGAGAAGTGTGTGTGTTTTTCTCTCTCTAGATGAAAGAAAAAGAAAAGAAGAAGGTGAAAACACGTACGGAATCTATAGATACATGATGCGTGTATCTATATGTAGAGAGAGAGAGAGAGAGAGAGAGAGAGAGAAAGAAAGTGAAGAAAGAAAACACAGGGAATGATTGATTGGGGGAGGGAGAGATGAGATTATTTTAGGCTAGTGGGTATGGTTGATGGATCATCCTTGAGGATGATCCGTCACGTATGCGCCACGTCATCATCCTCCCAAGATTGGTCCATCCTCCAAAACTAGAGGGCATGGTTAAGTTGGTCCTAGTCATCATCCTCCACCACTTTTATGTTTTTTTTTTTTTAATCTTCCACTTTTTTTAACATTTAACAAATAAAGTAACAAAATATTTTCATTAATATTAAAAAACATTACATAAACTTAAAAAAAAAAACAAAAAAAACATAAACTTAAAAAAAAAAAACTTAAAAAAAAAACTTAAAAATATCCTAATATATTAAAAGAAGCAACTAGTCTTCGTCTTCCATGTCGTGGTCGGGTTCGTTTTGAGCGTTGTTCCAAATGTACTCCACCAAGTCAGCTTGTAGGTTATGATGTGTGTACTCGTTACGTAGAGCGAACATGTTCAAATCTTGTTGTTCCGCACTAACTGGAACAGAATTTCCAGTTGACGCGTCTTCGTCGTACTCGCATATCGCTCTACCTTCGTCTTCAATGGCCATGTTATGAAGGATGATACAAGCGTACATAATGTGTCGTAACCTCTTTGGTGTTTGCGAACGTGCTGGATGTTCAATGATGTGCCATTTTTTTGTAGAACACCAAAAGCCCGTTCAATATCTTTTCTCGCACCCTCTTGAAACTTCGCAAACTTTTTTCTTTTGTCGTCTGTCGGGTGCGGAATAGTTTTAACGATTGTCGAGTACTTTGGGTATATCCCATCGCCTAGGTAGTAACCTCGCCTGTATTCCACCCCCGAAACTGTAAAGCTTGTGTCCGGACCTGTACCCGCCACTACATCCTCAAATATCGGTGACTGGTATATGATGTTAAGGTCATTGAGCGAACCAGGTAGACCAAAAAAAGCATGCCAGATCCAGAGATCCTGTGACGCAACCGCCTCTAGAATAATAGTCGGATGTCCATGATCTCCCCTAGTATACTGACCTTGCCATTGGACTGGGCAGTTCTGCCACGCCCAGTGCATGCAATCAATGCTCCCGAGCATTCCTGGGAAACCATGTCTCTGTTCGTGTGCTTGATATAATTTTTGAACATCGCTTGCGTTCGGTTTCCGCAGATATCGCTTGCTATACAATTTGACAACCCATTCGCAAAACTTGTGCAAACATCGACGTGCGGTTCTTTCAGACATCCTAATATACTCGTCTAATGCATCGGGTGCGTAACCGTACACAAGTTGGCGAATGGCCGACGTGCATTTTTGTAAATTACTGAAACCCCTTAGCCCCCTAGCGTCGTTCCGCAATGTAAAAAACGGATCAGACTGGGCCATGTCGCCTGCAATACGTAAAAACAGTGGACGACTCATGCGGAACCGACGTCGGAAAATCTCGGCTGGGTACACGGGTTCGTCGGCAAAATAATCGGCTAGTAGTTTAGCGTGGCCGGCTATAAATTTAAAACGAAACATAAATGAAATTAATTATAAAATACATTTTCAAATCTATATAAAACATAAGGAAAAAAAAAGTAAAATACCTTCTTGGTCTCGGTTATATTTTGCTCGTCTAGTTACCCGTTGGGACGACCCTTGATCAGCCGCCATGAAGACTTGAGCCGCGTTCATAATCATGTTGTGCATAATATCATCCTTTTCCGAAGATGATGAATACCACGCAGACGAACCCGATGAAGACATAGAAGAAATTGAAGAAATGGAAGACATGGGTGAAGCCATGATAATTTTTGAGCGAGAAATGGGGTGGTAGTGTGTAAAAAACGGTATAAAATATGATGAGTTTTTATAAAAAGGGAAGAGTGGTTTATAAAATGTGAGAGAGATGGGGTGGTAGTGGGTGAAAAGTTGTGAAAAAAATGGTTAAAGATATGAGTATTTATAAAAATGGAAGTGAAATGGGGTATATTTTGAATTATAACCGTTTGAATATTTAATGTTTATTAGAAAATTAATTTTTTTTTTATTTTGAACGGTCACAATGGATCGGGGCCCCACCACTTAGCTTCGTCGCAAACGTCTAGAACCCGACGTTCAAGACGGGACGGGGGGGGGGGGGGGCGGCGCGGTGTTTGGATCGTCGCCGACCCAGGATGATCCGGGGACGAACCCCATGCCGACTAGCCTTATTAACTGTATTTAAATCTGTTTTGGTGTCCGTATGCTAAATATTGTGAAGTTACTATTTTACCCTTTAATAAGGATAATATATTTAATGTTATCCATAATATTTAATTTCGGAATTGTTAAGGAGCAATTAATTTAAGATAAAAATTAAATATCAAGATTAGGATTTTTATTGTGTTTATTGAAAAATATATTTTTTTGGATTTTTTTCCTAAAACAATATGGATGAAAAAAATATTTATCAAATTAGTATTGTTGAAAAATTATTTACCAAAATGGTATTTTTTTTTACAAATTACTTGTCTTTCTCAAAATCTGATAATAGTATAAAATTCATAACAGTAATATTTTGATTCTTTGGAAAATTATTTTTGTTTTGTTTATTTTGTATTTAGATTTTATTGTTTACAATGAATTGATTGTATGTTTTTATTATTGAACTTAATTTTTAATTTTACTTTAGTTTTTGTCTTGGTGTATATTTTTTTAGAACTTGAATGCGGTAAGTGAAATAACAAAAGTTATAATTGTAAACAATGAACGTAAACGAACAAGTTAAGCTCGTTGAAGCTCAAATTAGTATGACCTTTTAGCGAGCCGATCTCAAATTACAAATTGGTCAACTGACTCGTTTACACCTAAAAAAGTTGTAAACACATAATTACAACCTATTCAAAACTGGAAGTATATTCATCGTAAGAGTTGAAAAATAAAAGAGTAAACTGCCATTTTGGTCCCTGTGGTTTGGCCAGTTTTGTCACTTTAGTCCAAATCTCAAACTTATTACATCTGGGTCCCTGTGCTTTGCATTTTGTTGTCATTTTAGTCCAAATCTCAAATCAGGTCGGATTTCAAAAAAAAAAAACCTAGTTTTTGTCCTTTTCCTCAGGGGCATTTTGGTCTTTTTGGATTTTATTTGAAGATCTTCATCCCTCTCTCTCTCAATCTGCTCTCTCTCTCTCAACATCTGCTCTCTATCTCCCTTTCTCTCTCTCTGAACTACGTACACCACACCACCACCAACCCCACATCATCCCTAACCTCCGCCACCGTCGCCGCCAACACCACCGATCTCCGGCCATCGCAACCACCATCACTCTCCACCCCCTCCATCTCTTACACACAGACACCCACAGTTAGGGTTCCGTTGCTGCTCCTTCATCTTATCAACAAAATCCGGCTGCTGCATATACAATCTCGTAGCCGGATCAGCCGTAAGCTTCGCCCACATATCCGGCCCAAACACATCTCCAAACAAATTATTCATCGGCGCACGTGACTCCCGTGCCTCACGTGACCTATAACTCGCCGACTGAGCTGACTCAACATCTGCCAATCCAGATTTCAACGTCTCATTACTCAGATCCACTTCTAAACCTTTCTTATACGCCGTCGTCGTACTGTTTTAACCCGTGGTAAGCCGCGCCGAGCCGTGAGTAGGCTTTCTCCCAATCCGGCTTCAGATCGACGGTTTTTTTTGGCATCTTAAAGCGCTTCTGAAAATTGATTTCGCCCAATCCGGCTTCAGATCGACGGTGTTTGAAGGCGTCTGTGAAGATTCCGGCGGAGAAGGCGGCTTTGGCTTCATCGGCCATGTGTTAGTGGTGGTTTGTGACGGTGTGCGGTTGTGGATTGTTGGAAGAATTGATTTTGATTTGGATGATTACAGAGAGTGTGAGGGAAACGATGAGTTTGATGAGAGAGGTTCAAGAATGTTGGGGAAGATATGTTTTTTTATCGGTAATATTTTTAGTTTTATTTAAATAAAATCCAAAAAGACCAAAATGCCCCTGAGGAAAAGGACAAAAACCAGGTTTTTTTTTTAAATCTGACCTGATTTGAGATTTGGACTAAAATGGCAACAAAATGCAAACCACAGGGACCCAGATGTAATAAGTTTGAGATTTGGACTAAAGTGGCAAAACTGACCAAACCACAGGGACCAAAATGGCAGTTTACTCAAAATAAAAACAAAAACTAAGATATTAAAACATAAATAACGGTCATAATAAGATTGAAAAAAAAATGAAATTCACAAGATACGATTAAATTCATTTTTATGTAAACCAAATAAAACCTGTTTTTCAAACTTAAAAAAAGTCTATTTTTCAAATTATTAAAATATTAATGTTATATATTTTAGAGTTAATTACATAGTTAGTCCCTGTGGTTTGCACAAAATAACAAACTTAGGTACTAATAGTTTAAAATCACCTTCTA
Organism: Helianthus tuberosus; assembly: GCA_030545235.1. Taxonomy (NCBI): domain Eukaryota; kingdom Viridiplantae; phylum Streptophyta; class Magnoliopsida; order Asterales; family Asteraceae; genus Helianthus; species Helianthus tuberosus. The sequence continues at coordinate 37,075,071 of CM060440.1, read as the reverse complement.
GGGTATTAACTTTTCATTTTGTAACGTTTGGAGGTATTAACTTCTAAGGTAATAACATAGGTAGTCCCTGTGGTTTGCACAAAATAACATACTTAGGTACTAACAAAATGTGATTTTAAGCCTACAAATAAGCTTAATACCCTCAAACGTTACAAAATGAAAAGTTAATACCCTAGAATGTTATCAGAAACTATTAGTACCTAAACTTGTTATTTTGTGCAAACCACAGGGACTAACTATGTAATTAACTCTATATTTTATATTGTGTTTTCCTAAAATATGTTTATTTTAATGGAGATATAGGTTATCCAATAAGATTTGAAGAGAGAAAAACAAGTTGTTAAGAAAAACATTATTTTAGTAAATAGTTTTTTAACAACATCAATTTGATAAATATTTTTTTTTCATTCACACTCTTTTGGAAAAAAATTCATATTTTTTGTTAGGTGTACTAATTACATTTCTTTTTGAAAAAAGATGAAGTGTTAAAAAATATATTTGAAGTTAAAAAACCATAAAGAGGTTAAACAAGATAGAGTTAAACACGCATAATTTAATGGTGTGATGATGTGAATTTATTACACGACATTAAATAAACACGAAATTTGTATGTTTAGGTTTAGTGTACACACATGGGTTCAGCTCAAATTATATTTAGAAAAACTGGGTTGTGTTCGGTCAACCCAACATGTTTGAGAGCATTCACATCCACCCCATCATATTTTCACTCTAAATTACACTAAAAAACACTACATTTTGTATCTCTTTTTCAATTAAATAATATTTTATACAGTTATCATTGTCTTTTCTCTCATCCGCTCACAACCACTTTCAAAATATATTAAAAAATTATACGAGGTGAACAGTGTCCCCTCAAATATACAGATGAACACTAACATTTTCTCTCTCCTCCACTTACAATCACTTTTTTATACTCTTTATATTATAAAAACTCTACAAACATAATTTGATGGCATGGATGTGAATGTTCTAAAGGCTGACCATAACCTATTTACTTTTAAAGTTGTTTAAAATTTGGTTTGATGTCATAAAAAACCGATCTATTATTTTATTTCAGTAAAGATTCCGAAAAAAACTTTAGAAGTTATACGTAATTGTTATGTAGATTTTTTTTTAAATTTAGAATTTTAAAGTAATAGCATTAAAAAAAGATTGTAAAAAACTGGGTAAACGAATCGTATTAATTTTATTTTTTATTTTTTGAACGGCCAAAAGATTTAATCTCGAGCACTTTCGGGGTGCGCACTGGACCAAACGGAGTATTCCGAAAGTAACACGGGTCCACCACCAATTCCAGGGAAAACTCGGTAACCCGCCCGCCCATAGATACGACAGTGAAATTACCAGTAAAACTCGTTTGGCTAAAGGATCGGACCCATGATCCCATGGATCTCTTATCATTGCCTCACGTTGCACCAAAAGTGGGAGTTGAACATGCATCTCTCAAGAGAAATACAAGTCTTCCACCACTTGATCTAGAGACCATTGACGAGTTGTATTCATTTCAACCTATAAATATGTCACACCCCGATTTCCACGTGTCACCGGTGGGCCCGGTGGGGGAGTATCGTGACGTGGTTGGCAACGTAATAGTCAAACAACACAATATAATAATGCACAGCGGAAGCAATTTAAAAATAAGATACAACCGAATTTATTTATTGTAATCAAAGTCACAATATCCGGTGTTTATCCACAGAACGGATCGAAACAAAATAACATTTATGGTTCAACAGACTTCTGGCATCCTAAGCTTGCGAGACTTTTATTGATGCTTAGGAGACAATCCAGCCAATTACGTTTAGTACCTGCATTCAGTCTTTTTAGGAAAATACGTCAGTTTACACTGGTAAATACATTCAACTGACTCATTTTGGAAAATGATTGAAAATTGGTTTGGATGCACGTGGCATAAATCATTTTATTTAACTTGGGAGAATTATTTAATATTAAAATCTTGTGAACGAATTACATGTTACTTATGCGTTCAGTAGCCCGAATCTAGTCCGGGTTAAAGATCAATAAACACACCACTTCAATGAGTTATACACGGGAGTACGCCTACACCCCGTGCTCAGGTCGTGGCCATCTCGTAAGATGATGCCAGGGATATCCGGGACATGGTCATTAACCCCCCAAAGGCTGTAAAGTAAACAAGACTGTTTAAAACGAGCCGATCAAATTATTCAACTACCCACTAAGCGTGGAGATTTGATGCCCGATCAAGCGGTACGCTATGTACCGTAACCCAAGCCCGTATAGGGAAAATAAGTTAAAAGTATTTACCTGAATAAGTATTTATCACAACAAGCAAAACGCACGTAGCTTTTACTGGTTCTCCTAATCTGGAACGAAGGTTTATAATAACCTATTAGAATCCTAACGGGTCTTTTATTAAGCTTAAGCTTAGACCGGCTAGTTTCAAGATACGGTTCGTACGCACGATTAAGCGAAGACCGGATAGAATGTGATTCAGACCCGGCAAGTTTGAAGACTTGTTTAATATGGGTTTATTATTCACATTCTGGATTTTAAGATAAAACCGTTAAGGTTTGACCCGTTTCGGCTAATTTATGTAAACTTGTTACATAAACCGAACCGTACGCGTAATAAGCGTGACGGGTAGTCATGAGAGCTATATACAGGTTTCCTAAGTTAATTATGTCTCAAATATGTTGTGACATCAGTAAGGTGTCTTTCGTTATGCCCGAAACGTGTTCAAACACAAACTAGGCCCCGTAGGGGTAGTTTGGTCATTTAAAAGTTTATAAAAAAAGTTTAAATGTTTAACTGAGTTACAGGTCTGATGTAATCAGTAAATATACTCAATTTGCTAAGTTACATCAGTAGGTTAAAGCATGTATGTGAAACTTATCATTTTTAACCAAACTAGGCCCCGTAGGGGTATTTTGGTAATTTCACATAAGCCGAAAAGCTCGAAATCGAAGTCTGAGTTTATCAACCTTTGCTTACTGTTAAAATATTGTAATTTGCCTCTTATATCAGTAGGTATCAACCCGGGTATGTCCAATATGATTTTAAAACATACTATGCGTTAAAAACGCTAATTTAGGCGATTAGAGGCCATTACCGGGTTCGATACTTAAATCTGATATTTTTATATTTCCAGAAGGCTTAAAATAATTTATTTATCATAACTAATCAGTGGCAAAAGGTTTGGGGTCGTTTAGATATGTAAAACTCATTTTATGGCCCGTAAGGGCAAAACCGACAATTACCGGATTAAACCTACGACTACGAGTTATGCTCAGCCTAAAATTAATTAAAAATCTTTAAAAATCCTAAAATAATATATTACATCAGTGGGAAAAAGATTTGATACCAAAAAGTATGTTTAACTAGGCTATACGCTAATTACGCCATTTTATTAACAAAAAGCATTAATTTAGCGATAATGAGCATAACTCTTAATCTACAAGTCAAACTGATGTCAAACTTTGCATACAAGTCTATATATCAGTAACAAAGGTTTCTACACTTTTACATTTTTATAAATCATGTTTTAAGGTAATAAGGGCATAACGGTCAACATATGAGTAATTAACGGAAACATGCATATTAATTGGATAACTAATGAACCAAGGTGTATAATCACAGAGGGTTGTTCTAACATGTATCCTAGTCCAATTAAAGCTCTGAGGCATTTCTAAAATATGCCTAAACGGGTCAGAACTGAAAGTCAAAGTGAAAGTCAAACTATGCGACTTTCGGTTCCGAACCGAGTCTAAACAGGAAATAGTCGGGTTGAACATGTTTGGACATGTTCTTACACTAATTACTAAGTTATAACAATGATCAAACAGGTTATACATGTTCTAGATAGCTAATTATGCATAAATGACATTTTAAGCATTATGTTGACTTTTTAATTAAAAGTTTGACCCGACATTAGACCTGGTTAGAGTGGTGATTAGGGGAAACCCTTTTGAGGTTTTATTACCCACTTAAATACCAACTCATAACTACTTTTAATTCGAGATATGACTGAGCCATTATTGACTAATCTCGAAGTCAAACCGTAATTACGACGGTTTGACTTTTAGCTAATTATCCTAGCTAAACTCAATTAGAGAAGGAGGAGAATACTTACTGAAGTCCTATGCACGAGATATGATCACTAGGAAGCAAGCTTGAGCTCCAGAATCAATTCAACAATGCAGAGAATGGTGTGAGGAGTTGTGTTGCAACTAATGCCCTTTTATAGCAAAATTCTCACCATAAATCCTTGACAACAAGGTCTAGTACTCACCACAATCGATCAACAGGTGTCCTAGAGGCTTAGGGGGTGTTTTAGGGGCCAGGAGAAGTGGAAAAACGGGTAAAGGTCGCGCATAACAGCCATGGCAGACAAGCAGCAACATTTTGCGGAGCTGGGCATCGGACGCGGCCCGCTTCATGTTTGGCCGAACCCAATGCGGGCCGCCTTGGCCTGCGAGATCTGATTTTTGATTTTTATTGTTTTCCAACTTGACCCTTGGTTAATTTGAAAGGGTAATTAAGCTTTAACTTGCAATTTGACCCCTTGTAAAATACCCACAAGGACTTTAGGACTTATACCCACTTTGCCAAGTCCCTGAACACTTCCGGTTAACCCGAAAAGCCTTAACTTTCAACGTTAACACTTTAACCCTTCGCACACGAATTTGGTCATAACTTTCTCATACGATAATGAAACGCTATGAAATTTTAATGGTGCATTCCCGTGAGCATAATTAATATTTACAAAGCTTCGGGTTTGTCAAAAAGTCACTCAGAGGTATAAATTAAACATGTTGACACATTTGGTCCCTGTAGTTTGAAATCGCTCACTTTTCGCTTCGTATGATCCATGATTTATTCGTTTGAAGGTACGAGCATCGTGTAGGGTTAATGTACATTATATTTATTCACAGTTGACACCTAGAATACGTATATACACATACTTTCCATGTTTGTCAACTTTAGTCCTTCTATAATATTTCTTTCACACGTTTAAACATTTGACACGTGTCTACACATTATAGGACGTGAATTTTCGAGGTGTTACATCCTCACCCCCTTAAAATAAATCTCGACCCGAGATTTACTGAAATAAGTAAGGGTACTTTTCTTTCATCGTGGATTCAACCTCCCACGTGTACTCGGGACCTCTACGGGCATCCCATTTGACCTTTACAAAAGGTATATGCTTCCTTCGAAGCTTCCTTACCTGTCGATCTTCAATCGACAAAGGTTTTTCAACAAATTTTAAGCTTGCGTCTATATGCACATCTGTATGTGGTATAACCAGTGATTCGTCAGCGAAACACTTCTTCAGATTGCAGATGTGGAACACATTGTGAATTCCACTGAGCTCTTCCGGTAAGTTCAACTTATAGGCAACTGACCCGACACGTTCGATAACCTCGAAAGGTCCTATGTATCTCGGGCTTAGTTTGCCTTTCTTACCAAACCGCATCACCCCTTTCCAGGGTGACACTTTAAGTAGGACTTTGTCACCTACTTCAAAGTGAAAATCCTTACGATTTGGATCCGCGTAACTCTTCTGCCTATTCCGGGCAGCTTGGAGATTGTTACGAATCTGGACAATCTTGTCCGTTGTTTCGAACACGATCTCAGGTCCTGATAACTGGACTTCTCCAACTTCCGCCCAACAAACTGGCGATCTACACTTTCTACCGTATAATGCCTCAAAAGGCGCAACCTTAATGCTGGTATGGTAGCTATTGTTGTAGGAGAATTCGATTAATGGTAGGTTCTTATCCCAACTACCTCCCAAATCGATCGCACATGCTCGCAGCATGTCTTCCAACGTTTGAATAGTACGCTCACTCTGACCGTCAGTCTGAGGATGGTAAGCCGTACTAAAGTTCAAACGTGTGCCCAAAGATTGCTGGAAGCTCTTCCAAAAATGCGACGTGTACCTAGTATCTCTATCAGAGATAATAGCTACAGGTATGCCATGTAAGGCTACAATCTTATCAACGTATAACTGGGCTAACATATCGGAGCTATAAGTCTCCTTGATGGGTAAGAAATGGGCTGACTTAGTCAGTCGGTCAACTATAACCCATATCGTATCATTTCCTTTCCTTGTCTTGGGTAACTTGGTAATGAAATCCATAGTTACCATTTCCCACTTCCACGTAGGAAGTTCAGGCTGTTGTAGCAAACCTGACGGTTTCTGATGCTCGGCTTTGACTTGCGCACATGTCAAGCATTTTGCTACATGGGCGGCTACAGACTTTTTCAAGCCTATCCACCAATAATTTGCCTTTAAATCCTGGTACATCTTATCAGCTCCAGGATGAACGGAGTATTTGGAACTATGGGCTTCTTGGAGGATGACATCACGAAGTCCTCCAAAAATTGGAACCCATATTCGTCCGTTTAACCGTAAAATTCCGTCTTTGCTAAGAGTTAACTGCTCCTCAGTTACTCCTAACTTTTCATTAGGATAGTTAGCTTCCAACACAGCTTCCTTCTGTGCAGCTAACACCCTTTCTATCAAACTGTTCTTTATCTCCATACGCTTGGCGTTAATTCGGATGGGTTTAACCCTTTCCTTTCTGCTCAAGGCGTCAGCGACTACATTCGCTTTGCCGGGATGATACTTGATTTCACAATCATAGTCATTCAAGGTTTCCATCCAACGGCGTTGCCTCATGTTTAATTCCTCCTGATTAAACAGATGTTGGAGGCTCTTGTGATCAAAATAAATCACACATTTGATACCATAAAGATAGTGCCTCCAAAGCTTCAGTGCGAATACAACGGCACCCAACTCCAAGTCATGGGTGGTGTAATTCTTTTCATGCACTTTCAGTTGTCTTGAAGCATAGGCAATAACTTTGCCTTTCTGCATAAGCACACACCCCATGCCAGTGTGCGAAGCATCACAATAAACCACAAAGTCTTCAATTCCATCTGGCAGTGTCAGTACCGGGGCGTTGCTCAACTTTTGCTTCAGGATATCAAAGGATTCTTGCTGCTTAGGGCCCCAAACAAACTTAACCTTCTTCTTAGTTAAGGAGGTTAGGGGTGCAGCAATCCTTGAAAAGTTTTCAATGAAACGCCTGTAATATCCTGCCAATCCCAGGAAGCTACGAATCTCCGTAGGCGTCTTTGGCTCTTGCCAATTCATAACAGCTTCAACTTTAGCGGGATCCACCTGGATACCACGCTCACTAACCACGTGTCCAAGAAATTGGACTTCTCGTAGCCAAAATTCACACTTAGAGAATTTGGCGTAGAGCTTCTCCTGACGTAGAAGTTTGAGAATACAACGAAGGTGTTTCTCGTGGTCAGCTTGATTCTTAGAATAAATAAGGATGTCATCGATGAAGACGATAACAAATTTATCTAAGTAAGGCTTGCAGACGCGATTCATGAGATCCATGAACGCGGCTGGTGCATTAGTGAGCCCAAAAGGCATCACTAGGAACTCATAGTGACCATAACGAGTCCTAAATGCAGTCTTGTGAACGTCTTCATCCTTAACCTTCAACTGATGGTAGCCTGACCTCAGATCAATCTTTGAGAAGTAACTTGCCCCTTGAAGCTGATCGAACAAATCGTCGATCCTGGGCAATGGATATCTATTCTTGATCGTGACTTTATTAAGCTCGCGATAGTCGATGCACAGACGCATCGACCCATCCTTCTTCTTGACAAACAGGATTGGCGCTCCCCAAGGAGATGAACTAGGTCGAATGAAACCCTTAGCCAGCAATTCATCTAGCTGCGTCCGCAACTCCTTCATTTCTGTGGGTGCCAACCTGTATGGCGCTCTAGCAACTGGTGCGGCTCCGGGGATGATATCTATCCTGAATTCAACTTGTCTATCTGGTGGTAAACCAGGTAGATCTTCAGGAAACACTTCTGGGTATTCAGAAATGACAGGGATGTCTTCTATCTTCGGTTTAGGCTCATCAATAATCACCTGTGCCATGTAGATGACACACCCCTTCTTCAAACACTTGGAAGCCTTGAGCATAGTCACGTGCTCAGGTAGTCCATACTGGGTATCTCCCCGAATGGTAAGTGACTCACCAGACGGAGTCTTTATCACTACTTGCTTCATGTTACAGACAATTTGGGCCTGATTATGAGATAACCAGTCCATACCCAGAACTATGTCAAAACCAGCCAATTTAAACGGAAGTAGAGACAGAGGAAAAGAATGGTTCTTAATGGATATAACACATCCATCTAACACAGTAGAGACGGTTTCTATGGTACCATCTGCTAACTCTACCTCATAGTTTACGCTTAGGGTTTTGACAGGTAAATTCAACAATTTACAAAACTTATGATCTACGAAAGACTTATCTGCGCCTGAATCAAAAAGTACTCTTGCAAAGACATCATTTACAAGGAAAGTACCTGTTATGACATTATCGTCCTGCACAGCTTCTTTCGCGTCCATTCTGAAGACTCTGGCATTAGTCTTCTTAGCCTCCTCAGGCTTCTTGTTGTATTTTGGGCAGTTGGTCTTGATGTGCCCCTTCTCATTGCAACGGTAGCACGTTGCGTCTTTTATCTTTTTGCAATCTAGGGTTTTATGGTCCGTGGACTTGCAAATTCCACAAGCAAAGGATTTTGACTGAGTCTGAGAGCTCGACTCCAGTCTGCACTTTCCATAGTGCTGCTTCTTGCAAACTTTACACCTGGGCTTCTCATCAGACTTATGCCCATCCTTCCTCGATTCAGATCCCTTCTTGTTATCACCGTTCCCACGGTGTTTCTTGTTCGACCTTCGCGAACCATCATCTTCACGCTTCCTCTTCTCGGCCACCTTATTCCTCTGCGATCTCTGCCGGACCGCATCCAGAGTGAGGGATAAGGAAATGTCAGTTAAAGACCTGAAGGTAGCTGGCCGGGAAGCTTTTACGCTTGCCTTGATCTCGGGTTCTAAACCACCAATAAAGCGAGCGATTCTCTTTGGCTCCGGGGTTACCAGGTAGGGAACCAACCGGGACAGCGTATTGAAGCTTGTCTGGTAAGCTTGACAGTCGAGGTTCTTCATCACCAACGATAGAAAGTCAGATTCTATCTTCTCCACCTCATGTTGAGGGCAGAAATTTTCCTTGATCAGGGCAATGAATTGATCCCACGACATGCTATACAACGGGATCTTTCCGGTGGGCCTAATTAATATTTACAAAGCTTCGGGTTTGTCAAAAAGTCACTCTGTCACACCCCGATTTACACGTGTCACCGGTGGGCCCGGTGGGGGAGTATCGTGACGTGGTTGGCAACGTAATAGTCAAACAACACAATATAATAATGCACAGCGGAAGCAATTTAAAAATAAGATACAACCGAATTTATTTATTGTAATCAAAGTCACAATATCCGGTGTTTATCCACAGAACGGATCGAAAACAAAATAACATTTATGGTTAAACAGACTTCTGGCATCCTAAGCTTGCGAGACTTTTATTGATGCTTAGGAGACAATCCAGCCAAATTTCGTTTAGTACCTGCATTCAGTCTTTTTGGGAAAATACGTCAGTTTACACTGGTAAATACATTCAACTGACTCATTTTGGAAAATGATTGAAAATTGGTTTGGATGCACATGGCATAAACATTTTTATTTAACTTTGGAGAATTATTTAATATTATAATCTTGTGAACGAATTACATGTTACTTATGCGTTCAGTAGCCCGAATCAAATCCGGGTTAAAGATCAATAGACACACCACTTTAAGTGAGTTATACACGGGAGTACGCCTACACCCCGTGCTCAGGTCGTGGCCATCTCGTAAGATGATGCCAGGGATATCCGGGACATGGTCATTAACCCCCCAAAGGCTGTAAAGTAAACAAGACTGTTTAAAACGAGCCGATCAAATTATTCAACTACCCACTAAGCGTGGAGATTTGATGCCCGATCAAGCGGTACGCTATGTACCGTAACCCAAGCCCGTATAGGGAAAATAAGTTAAAAGTATTTACCTGATGCAAGTATAAATCACAAATAGCAGAATGCACGTAGCTTTTACTGTTTCTCCTAATCTGGAACGAAGGTTTAATATAACCTATTAGAATTCTAACGGGTCTTTTATTAAGCTTACGCTTAGACCGGCTAGTTTCAAGATACGGTTTGTACGCACGATTAAGCGAAGACCGGATAGAATGTGATTCAGACCCGACAAGTTTGAAGACTTGTTTAATATGGGTTTATTATTCACATTCTGGATTTTGAGATAGAACCGTTAAGGTTTGACCCGTTTCGGCTAATTTATGTAAACTTGTTACATAAACCGAACCGTACGCGTAATAAACGTGACGGGTAGTCATGAGAGCTATATACAGGTTTCCTAAGTTAATTATGTCCCAAATATGTTGTGACATCAGTAAGGTGTCTTTCGTTATGCCCGAAATATGTTTAGACACAAACTATGCCCCGTAGGGGTAGTTTGGTCATTTTAAAGGTTGTAAAAGAGTTTAGATGTTTAACTGAGTTATAGGTCTGATGTAAACAGCAAACATGCTCAATTTTCTAAGTTACATCAGTAGGTTAAAGCATGTATGTGAAACTTATCATTTTTAACCAAACTAGGCCCCGTAGGGGTATTTTGGTAATTTCACATAAGCCGAAAAGCCCAAAACTGAGGTCTGAGTTTATCAACCTTTGCTTACTGTTAAAATATTATAATTTGCCTCTTATATCAGTAGGTATCAACCCGGGTATGTCCAATATGATTTTAAAACATACTATGCGCTAAAAACGCTAATTAAGGCGATTAAAGGCCATTACCGGGTTCGATACTTAAATCTGATATTTTTATATTTCCAGAAGGCTTAAAATAATTTATTTATCATAACTAATCAGTAGCAAAAGGTTTGGAGTCGTTTAGATGTGTAAAACTCATTTTATGGCCTGTAAGGGCAAAACCGACAATTACCGAATTAAGCCTACGACTATGAGTTATGCTCAGCCTAAAATTAATTAAAAATCTTTAAAAATCCCAAAATAACATATTACATCAGTGGGTAAAATATTTGATACCAAAAAGTATGTTTAACTAGGCTATACGCTAATTACGCCATTTTATTAACACAAAGCATTAGTTTTGCGATAATGAGCATAACTCTTAATCTACAAGTCAAACTGATGTCAAACTTTGCATGCAAGTCTATATATCAGTAACAAAGGTTTCTACACTTTTACATTTTCATAATTCACGTTTTAAGGTAATAAGGGCATAACGGTCAACATATGAGAAATTAACGGAAACGTGCATATTAATTGGATAACTAATGAACCAAGGTGTATAATCACAGAGGGTTGTTCTAACATGTATCCTAGTCCAATTAAAGCTCTGAGGCATTTCTAAAATATGCCTTCACGGGTCAGAACTGAAAGTCAAAGTGAAAGTCAAACTATGCGACTTTCGGTTCCGAACCGGGTCTAAACAGGAAATAGTCGGGTTGAACATGTTTGGACATGTTCTTACACTAATTACTAAGTTATAACAATGATCAAACAGGTTATACATGTTCTAGATAGCTAATTATGCAAAAATGACATTTTAAGCATTATGTTGACTTTTTAATTAAAAGTTTGACCCGACATTAGACCTGGTTAGAGTGGTGATCAGGGGAAACCCTTTTGAGGTTTTATTACCCACTTAAATACCAACTCATAACTACTTTTAATTCGAGATATGACTGAGCCATTATTGACTAATCTCGAAGTCAAACCGTATTTACGACGGTTTAACTTTTAGCTAATTAACCAAGCTAAACTCAAACAAAGAAGAACTAGAAGACTTACAAGAGTCCTATGTGTCACACCCCAACCAATGGCGGAAACATCGGGATGAGACGAAGTGTGAAGATTGCTAGAGACATCATAACGCTATTTGTGACAATATTTAAATAATCCCCATTTCATTTCATAACTTCAAATTGTCAACATTACATAATCTCAAATAACAACAAGTTCAAAAGAAATACGAACAACATAATCAAAATTGATACAACATATTAAACCTAAACGTCTATATGTGTATCTAGGCATCAATGCTACTTCTTTTCATATCATCGTCATCATCAACCTGTAACATGTTTAAAATAAAGTTCAATGCAAAAGCAATGGCGAGTATACAAGTTTGGTATGTACATAGCAAAAGATAAGTTTTAAACAATTCCTCATAGCAAGCATGTGATTCAAGATAAACAATAAATATGGCATGTGTCTAACATATCAAACCAAATGAGACGCAAGATGCTCATGACATAACCACAAGTCTACGGGCGGGTCGTCAATCCTATAGCGCTACATATGTCACGGTTAGGCTCGTACGAAGTTAATGATAAGTTCAACACATAATGTCCTCAACCCAAGTTTAAAGTATCAAGCAATCACGTATACAAGCATGTTATAGGAATGTTCATGTGTTTAAGCAAAATGTTCAAGTGTAAGTTTTGGTAAGTAAACATGTTACACCCCAAAAGTGGTAAAAGTAAAGTGGGGAATTCGAGTATACTCACGGTGGTTGCAAGCTTTCCTTCTTGAAATCCCGCGAGTGAGTTGGTGGATGGATTAGTTTGGAGCACCTAGTCCTTCTACATGAGGAAACATAGGTGTGTGAGTTTGGCGTTAACGGAAGATCATAAATTTCGGAATTTACATAGCACAAAGTATAAAATATGATACGAAAATAATCATCTTTTACTTAGTAACCTTCGTATGACACTATGTAACCACTAGGGTTATTTTGTATTTCATGGGTAGTATACCCATTAGAATCATACCATGGTTTTAAAGTCTTAGATGATATTCTACTACTCTCAACATATAAACACAAGTTCAATATTAAAAGGTTCGAATGAATGTATGTACATATATATAGGTTAAGTATTACATATAACTTAGTCCAATAATTCATGTAGGAGGTAGAAGATTAGAATCTTCATTTAGGCACCTCGAGTAGTCATGGATGTCAAGTATCGGGTAGGAAGAACTAGCTTCCGTTTAGGAACCCCTTGTATGTTCACCACTTCACTTGATGTAAAAACAACCAAGGAGGGTCACGAACTAGGATTAGTACAATAATATAAACAATCTAACTAAGAGAAATCATCAAATCATGTGAGGATTGTATGTTTGGAACAACCCAAGTTGTTCCATAATCACTCTACATCAAGAACTAGCTCGAACATGACTTGTGGGTCAAAATACCCTAACAAAACAGAAAGTATTTGAGGTTTTAACCTCTGATTTATAGTGTCTCAACCATGTTTTTAAGCTTAACCAACCATAAGAGAGGTTGTAAGCATTAGGACATTGGTGTGAGATGTGTTAGACACAAGTTGGATGAAGTTTAAACAAGTTTGTAAGATCATAAATCAAAACAGAAAGTTTTTGGATCATTTCAGGGGATTTCCAGGTCTGATTCCTCCAAGGAGAAGTCAAGGAATCATACCCTATGATTATCCAAGCAAATAGGAAGAAGAATCAAGCAATTTCGTTAAGAAATGAGCAAGTTATGCTCACTTTAGTACAAGTGTATGAATCTGCCCGAATCTTGAGTTTGCAACTGATTTGAGAGTGAATTTGGAGTGATTTGAGAGTGTTGAAAGTGTAGGAATGCTTGGAGAAGGGTTATATTTATAGTGGAAGAGTTTGGAGGTGATTGGAGGTGTTTAGAGGTGGCTATATGGTGATTGGGGAGTGATAGAAAGGTGGGATTCGTGCACAATTCGCGTCTGATCAAAGCTGATTGTGTTTTCTGCGTAACAAGGGGCCATGCGGCCCGCATGAGGTTTCAGCTAAGTCAAAGCGGGCCGCCCGCCACTTCTGTTTCGTGTACAAGTTTCAAAAAAATACAATTTAGCCCCTAGACTTGTTCTTTTGATCATTTTAGGGCTTTTAAGGACCATTCTTGCCACCAAGGCATAGTTTGAGGTACGTTTAAGTATGAGAAGTATAAACCAAGTTCAATTTAGCGTACAAGCATCAAAGTCAGGTGTCGTTTCACGTTCAAACATGTTTTATGTATAAGTTTCGTGTATTTACAAGTTTAGCACATAGTTTCCAAGAATAATGATTAAACGTCAATTGATTCACCAAATCGAACGTACGAGCATATACAAAGTGTGTATAGCATATTTGTAACAAAATACGAGTTTCATTAATGATCCAAGTCTCGGTTTTCGCAACGATTACAAAGAAAGAACGATTACAAGAGTACAAAGTTTCCAAAAATAGAAATACTAATAAGACTTGCTATAAAAGGAAAGTACGAAAGAGCCGGGCGTTACACTATGCACGACTTAAGATCAAATGAGAGAGTCCCTTAGCTCCAGAAATGCTCCAAATGATCAGATGCAAGTGTGAAGAATGTTTGCAACATGAAGTGCCTTATATAGTGAAAATAATCACCATGATTGGTTGACAACTAACTCTAGAGCTGACCACAATCATCCAACAAGTGTCCTAGTGCTCTAGGATAGTTTAGGGGTCTTTTATTAGTGAAAACAACCAGTTAGATCGGTCAGAAACACGAACAACCGGCTGCAGAAGGTTTTCTGATGCTGGGCACTACCATACGGACCTCAACCTTGTGGAGGTTACGATCCGTAAGCTTCCTTCCAGCCACTAAAATTGACTTTTCATTGGTGTGTTGCAAAGGCAATTCCATTATCCGACTTTGTGACCTCAAACAACACTTAGGGACCTCCACAATGTGTCTAGTACAGTTCCTTACCCTACCATTTGCATTTGCTTGTTTAGATTCCAAAAACAAGACCCGAAAACAAAGGTTTATCATTCATCTCTTCGTGAGATCTTATCATGCTTTTGCAGATTCCTTTATTTACAATAATTCTCTGAATTGAGGGCATAAAATGAGTAGTAACATTATACCGGGTCTTGGGATTTATAATTGAGGTCGTTCAGAGGTAACAATTTAACATGACGCTACTTTAAATCCTGCCGAAACATCTTTATTAAATCCGGGTTTTCAACGCGTTTTGTCTTACATGACATGTGTCGTTTTATTGTTAAACCCGAAATTTTCGAGGTGTTACATCCTCACCCCCTTAAAATAAATCTCGACCCGAGATTTACTGAAACAAGTAAGGGTACTTTTCTTTCATCGTGGATTCAACCTCCCACGTGTACTCGGGACCTCTACGGGCATCCCATTTGACTTTTACAAAAGGTATATGCTTCCTTCGAAGTTTCCTTACCTGTCGATCTTCAATCGACAAAGGTTTTTCAACAAATTTTAAGCTCGCGTCTATATGCACATCTGTATGTGGCATGACATGTGATTCGTCAGCGGAACACTTCTTTAGATTGCAGATGTGGAACACATTGTGAATTCCACTGAGCTCTTCTGGTAAGTTCAACTTATAGGCAACTGACCCGACACGTTCGATAACCTCGAAAGGTCCTATGTATCTCGGGCTTAGTTTGCCTTTCTTACCAAATCGCATCACTCCTTTCCAGGGTGACACTTTAAGTAGGACTTTGTCACCTACTTCGAAGTGAAAATCCTTACGACTTGGATCAGCGTAACTCTTCTGCCTATCTCGGGCAGCTTGGAGATTGTTACGAATCTGGACAATCTTGTCCGTCGTTTCGAACACGATCTCTCGTCCTGATAACTGGACTTCTCCAACTTCCGCCCAACAAACAGGCGATCTACACTTTCTACCGTATAATGCCTCAAAAGGCGCAGCCTTTATGCTGGTATGGTAGCTATTGTTGTAGGAGAATTCGATCAATGGTAGGTTCTTATCCCAGCTACCTCCCAAATCGATCGCACATGCGCGTAGCATGTCTTCCAACGTTTGAATAGTACGCTCACTCTGACCGTCAGTCTGAGGATGGTAAGCCGTACTAAAGTTCAAACGTGTGCCCAAAGATTGTTGGAAACTCTTCCAAAAGTGTGACGTGTACCTAGTATCCCGGTCAGAGATAATAGCTACAGGTATGCCGTGTAGGGCTACAATCTTATCAACGTACAACTGGGCTAGCATATCAGAGCTATAAGTCTCCTTGATGGGTAAGAAATGAGCTGACTTAGTCAGTCGGTCAACTATGACCCATATCGTATCATTTCCTTTCCTCGTCTTGGGTAACTTGGTAATAAAATCCATAGTTACCATTTCCCACTTCCACGTAGGAAGTTCAGGCTGTTGTAGCAAGCCTGACGGTTTCTGATGCTCGGCTTTGACTTGCGCACATGTCAAGCATTTTGCTACATGGGCGGCTACAGACTTTTTCAAGCCTATCCACCAATAGTTTGCCTTTAAATCCTGGTACATCTTATCAGCTCCAGGATGAACGGAGTATTTGGAACTGTGGGCTTCTTGGAGGATTACATCACGAAGTCCTCCAAAAATTGGAACCCATATTCGTCCATTTAATCGCAGAATTCCGTCCTTGCTAAGAGTTAACTGCTCCTCAGTTACTCCTAACTTTTCATTAGGATAGTTAGCTTCCAACACAGCTTCCTTCTGTGCAGCTAACACCCTTTCTATCAAACTGTTCTTTATTTCCATGCGCTTGGCATTGATTCGAATGGGTTTAACCCTTTCCTTTCTGCTCAAGGCGTCAGCGACTACATTCGCTTTGCCAGGATGGTATTTGATTTCATAATCATAATCATTTAAAGTTTCCATCCAACGGCGTTGCCTCATATTTAATTCTTTCTGATTAAACAGATGCTGGAGGCTCTTGTGATCAGAATAGATCACAAACTTGATTCCATAAAGATAATGCCTCCACAGTTTTAGTGCGAACACAACGGCACCCAATTCCAAGTCATGGGTGGTGTAATTCTTTTCGTGCACCTTTAACTGTCGTGATGCATAGGCAATAACCTTGCCTTTCTGCATAAGCACACACCCCATGCTAGTGTGTGATGCATCACAATAAACTACAAATTCTTCAGCGCCTTCAGGTAAGGTAAGCACAGGAGCGTTGCTCAACTTTTGTTTCAAAACATCGAAGGACTCTTGCTGCCTAGGGCCCCAAACGAACTTTACTTTCTTCTTGGTCAAGGAAGTTAGGGGTGCAGCAATCCTTGAAAAATTTTCAATAAAACGCCTGTAATAACCTGCCAATCCCAGGAAGCTACGAATCTCCGTAGGCGTCTTTGGCTCTTGCCAATTCATAACAGCTTCAACTTTAGCGGGATCCACTTGGATACCACGCTCACTGACCACGTGTCCAAGAAATTGGACTTCTCGTAGCCAAAATTCACACTTAGAGAATTTGGCATAGAGCTTCTCCTGATGTAGAAGTTTGAGAATACAACGAAGGTGTTTCTCATGGTCAGCTTGATTCTTAGAATAAATAAGGATGTCATCGATGAAGACGATAACAAATTTATCTAAGTAAGGCTTGCAGACGCGGTTCATGAGATCCATGAACGCGGCTGGTGCATTAGTGAGCCCAAAAGGCATCACTAGGAACTCGTAGTGACCGTAACGAGTCCTAAATGCAGTCTTGTGAACGTCTTCATCTTTTACCTTCAACTGATGGTATCCTGACCTCAAATCTATCTTCGAGAAATAACTTGCCCCTTGAAGCTGATCGAACAAATCGTCGATTCTGGGCAGAGGATACCTATTCTTGATCGTGACTTTATTAAGCTCGCGATAGTCGATGCACAGACGCATCGACCCATCCTTCTTCTTGACAAACAGGATTGGCGCTCCCCAAGGAGATGAACTAGGTCGGATGAAACCCTTAGCCAGCAATTCATCTAGCTGCATCCGCAACTCCTTCATTTCTGTGGGTGCCAACCTGTATGGCGCTCTAGCAACTGGTGCGGCTCCTGGGATGATATCGATCCTAAATTCAACTTGTCTATCTGGTGGTAAACCAGGTAGATCTTCAGGAAACACTTCTGGGTATTCAGAGATGACAGGGATGTCTCCTAACTTCGGTTTGGGCTCTTCAATAATCACCTGTGCCATGTAGATGACACACCCCTTTTTCAGACACTTGGAAGCCTTGAGCATAGTCACGTGCTCAGGTAGTCCATACTGGGTATCTCCCCGAATGGTAAATGACTCACCAGACGGAGTCTTTATCACTACTTGCTTCATGTTACAGACAATTTGGGCCTGGTTATGAGATAACCAGTCCATACCCAGAACTATGTCAAATCCGGCTAACTTAAACGGAAGTAGAGACAGAGGAAAAGAATGGTTCTTAATGGATATAACACATCCATCTAACACAGTAGAGACGGTTTCTATGGTACCATCTGCTAACTCTACCTCATAGTTTGTGTTTAAGGTTTTGACAGGTAAATTCAACAATTTACAAAACTTATGATCTACGAAAGACTTATCTGCGCCTGAATCAAAAAGTACTCTTGCAAAGACATCATTTACAAGGAATGTACCTGTTATGACATTATCGTCCTGCACAGCTTCTTTCGCGTCCATTCTGAAGACTTTGGCATTAGTCTTCTTAGCCTCCTCAGGCTTCTTGCTGTACTTTGGGCAGTTGGTCTTGATGTGCCCCTTCTCATTGCAACGGTAGCACGTTGCGTCTTTTATCTTTTTGCAATCCAGGGTTTTATGGTCCGTGGACTTGCAAATTCCACAAGCAAAGGATTTTGACAGAGTCTGAGAGCTCGACTCCAGTCTGCACTTTCCATAGTGCTGCTTCTTGCAAACTTTACACCTGGGCTTCTCATCAGACTTATGCCCATCCTTCCTCGATTCAGATCCTTTCTTGTTATCACCGTTTCCACGGTGTTTCTTGTTCGACCTTCGCGAACCATCATCTTCACGCTTCCTCTTCTCGGCCTCCTTATTCCTCTGCGATCTCTGCCGGACCGCATCCAGAGTGAGGGATAAGGAAATGTCAGTTAAAGACCTGAAGGTAGCTGGCCGGGAAGCTTTTACGCTTGCCTTGATCTCGGGTTCTAAACCACCAATAAAGCGAGCGATTCTTTTTGGCTCCGGGGTTACCAGGTAGGGAACCAACCGGGACAGCGTATTGAAGCTTGTCAGGTAAGCTTGACAGTCGAGGTTCTTCATCACCAACGATAGAAAGTCAGATTCTATCTTCTCCACCTCATGTTGAGGGCAGAAATTATCCTTGATCAGGGCAATGAATTGATCCCACGTCATGCTATACAACGGGATCTTTCCGGAGGCCTCCATCAGAGATCTCCACCATGCCAATGCTTCACCCTTGAAGGACTGTGACACAAACTTAACTATATCCCTTTCAGCGCACCCGCTGATATCCACCATCGTGTCCATTTCGTCCAGCCAAGTCATACAGTCAACGGCCCCTTTTTCCCCAGTAAAATCCCTGGGTTTACAAGACACGAAGTACTTATAAGTGCAACCCTTGTTACGGGGTCCTTGATGCAGTACCAATTGCTGAGATGGGACACTTTGACGGTTGGTGGACTGACGGTCATCACCATCTTTCTTGGGTCCATCCTTTTTGGGAGGAGGCTTGTTATGAGCCTCAGAATGTGTCCTTGGCTTTGAATGTGATGCAGAGTGGGTCCTACTTCGAGTACCACTGTATTCCTCATACTGTCTATCCAAAGCCTGAGTAACGGCGCCGTCTATGATTGCTTTTAACTCGGCACCCGTTAACGTAATCTGGGCGTTCTCATTCGGCTCTGCTGGATGGCTATTGCCTTCATTAGAGTCAGCCATCTGTATTGAACTGTTGCAGAAAACAAGGACAATATTTTATTTGAGAGTTTATTATGGAATTACCCCTTAGGTAACTCGTTAACCATGGTAACAGAGACCACATGTGGTTAACTTATTAATCGTCTTAATTTAGGATTTCAATTAAAATTTATCCTAATTATAAACAATAACAATATATATTAGCACATAAGGCTTAGTCACATGGACAATTTAAATTATAATCTATGATTTCAGAGAATCAAGACTTTTAGGGTTTGAACCTAGTTCATTACCCTTATCAGACAGGGAGTCATAGCTACCACTGTCTTTTGGCTCATTTGTGTAACACCCCGAAAATTTACGTCCTATAATGTCTTGACACGTGTCATAACCTTTGAACGTGTGAAAGAATGTTCTTGGAGGACTAAAGTTGACAAACAATGAAACTATGTAAATACAAGGGTTCAAAGTGTCAACAATGAATAATTATACTTCACAATAACCCTACATGATGTTTATAACCTTAAACGAATGGATCATGGATCATACAAAGCGAATTGTGAAAGAAAGTGAGAGATTACAAACTACAGGGGTTAAATGTGTCAACATGTTAAAGATATACCTCTGAGTGACCTGTTAGCAAACCCGAAGCCTTGTAATGATTAATTATACTCACTAGAATGCACTATAAAAATTTCACCAAGTTTCGTTATCGTATGAGAAAGTTGTGATAAAATTCGTGTGCGAGGGTTAGAATCGTCAACGTTGAAAATTAGGGCTTTTCGGGTGATCACAAAGTTACCCGAGGACTTGACGAAGAGGGTATAAATATTAAAGCCCCATATGTCAATTATAAAGTCCTAGAATGCAAGAAAACCAAGTGAAAACGACCTTTCGGGGGACCAGGGACTGAAATGCAAATAACAAAAACTTGCTGAGCTGATCTTCATCACCCTCGCGTAGCGCGAGCTTGAAAGTCTTGGCAGTCGCGCTACGCGACTGCCTTGTCTGACCAGAATTGTTTGCACAGCTGTGGGTTGATGTTGTAACCGACTTTAAATACTAGAATTCGATTCTATGGGCTTCCTATGTTGGTTTTTAGGCCTAGGGACACATGTTTGACATCCCATAACAGCCCTAGACCCATTTGGCATTCATCAAGCAAGATCAAAAGTTCATAAATATCACAAAGTTGCAACATACATGCACATTT
This sequence comes from Helianthus tuberosus, assembly GCA_030545235.1. Lineage (NCBI taxonomy): Eukaryota > Viridiplantae > Streptophyta > Magnoliopsida > Asterales > Asteraceae > Helianthus > Helianthus tuberosus. The sequence goes on along the minus strand of CM060440.1, from coordinate 37,054,189 downwards.
CATTTCTGAGCATTTCCAGATCATTCAAGCAGGCCACAAGCATTCCATATCATCCATTAGTTGTGTGTAAGTATGTTTAACCCTTCCTAATTCATTTATACTTAGTTAAAAGCCTAGAAATCAAACCGTCGTAATTACGGTTTGACTTTGTGATAAATCACAATCGGTCCAGAGATTAGTCGAATCGAAAGTTGTTATAAGTTGGTATTTATATGGATAATAAACCCCTAAAAGGGCACTCACTGATTCAAATCCTAACTAGGTCGTTTATCGAGTCAAAGGTTGTCCGAAAAAGTCAACAGAAACCTTAATCGCATATTTAACAACACGGAAGGCGTGTAACCTGTTTTATCAGCCATACAACTTGAAAATAAATATAATAACTTGTCTAAGCTTATTTGATTCGACAACTTTATGTTTAGAACCGATTCGGAACCGAGAGACGCAAAAGTTTGACTTTTGCTTTGACCTCAGTTCTGACCCGATTTATATAGATTTAGACATGCCTTAAAGTTCCATTAGGACCTAGTTGCATGTGTGTATAAGCCTCTGCGTTTATACCACTCGAATCCCAAATCGTCCGATGTTTCCGTTAAACGCCTAAATATTGACCGTAATGCCCTTATGAGCATAAAACGAGATTTTTGGAAATATGAAAGTAAAATAATCTTAGTTACTGATTATTAGACATGTCTGTAAATTTTCACATCAAGCGGAGGTCCAGATTAGGAGTTATGCTTAATGACGTAATTATAGCGATTCTTAGTAATTAAATGACGTCATTAGCGTAACGCCTATCTAAAACCCATTTTTGACACCAAACCTTTTACCCACTGATGTGATATAATATTTTGGGATTTTTGAAGATTTTTAATTATTTTTAAACTGATCATAAGCTAGGTTAATCGCCTCGATTCGGTTAATACCAAAAATACCCTTTTCGGCCATAAAATGAGTTTTACAAATCCTTTTAACGCCAATCCAATTGCTACTGATTTTAAATATTAAATGGAGTGTTTTGAACCTGTTTAACTGATTAGGAAACTCAGAATCCTATTTTAACCCGTACGTCGCTTAAAACTACTTTATACGCGTATTATACGCATAGTTAGGGTTTAAAACTATTTTGGCATATAAGACTTATAACCAAATGTTATAACCTGTTAAAATAAGTTATTTTACTGATTTATTCAGACCCGGATCAAAGAAGCTTAATTGATCCCTTTTATAATCTTTAAAATGACCAAAATACCCCTAAGGGGATTAATATAAAATTAAACTCGTTTTGGGCATAACGGAGGGTATCCTAATGATATCACAACATATTTAAGGCATGTTAACTTAGGAAACCTGTTTAGGACTCTTATGGTTACCCGTTACGCTTCATACGCGTTAGGTTCGGTTTATGTAACTAGTTTACATAAATTAGCCGAAACGGGTCAAACCTTATCGGTTTTATCTCAAAATCCAGAATGTGTATAATATACCCATATTATACGAGTCTCCGAACTTGTCGGGTCTAAATCACATTCTATCCGGTCTTCGATTAATCGTGCGTACGAACCGTATCTTTCTGTAAGACTAACCGGTCTAAGCTTAAGCTTAATTAAAGACCCGTTAGCATACTAATTAGTTATTTATACCATCATTCCAGACTAGAGCTTTCCGGTAAATTGTACCTACGCTTGCTTAAGTGAATACGGCTGAGTTATAAATTTCTGCTATTTAAGACAGGAGCTAGCTCAGGTAAATACTCTTAACTTATTTTCCCTATTACGGGCTTGGGATACGGTAATATAAATACCGCATGTTCAGGTATGGGATTCAAAGACCAATGAGTCGGGAAATCCAAATAACCTGTTTTAATTCGTATTGCTTGACTGAAACATTGGGGATTAATGCGACCGTGTCCTGGATATCCTTGACTCATGATTTGAAATGGCCACGACCTAAGCACGGGGTGTAGGCATACACCTGACAGATGCCATATGTTCATACCAATATGGAATTCCCAATAGGGGAATAGTGGTGTGTCGGTTAATCATGAACCGGCATAGTTTCGGGCCCTACATGTAGAGCAAGTTATGTAAAACTGATAACATGAAATATAGTTTGTCTCAAGTATAAAATATAAATTTTTCCTTGTGCATTCTAATCAAAGTGTCGAAACATTTACGTGTCTTGCGCACCTAAACAAATTTTCATAAACATTTTCAAAAGAGTCGGTTGAGTGTATTTACCAGTGAAAACTGACGTATTTTCAAAAGTCTAAGTGGCAGGTACAAGTACGTAATAGGCTGGAAGCGGCTCAGGACGTTAATAAGGAATCTTGCAAGTTCTAGGCGTCTAAAGTCTGTTGAACAATGTTTACGTTTTATGATCCGCCTGTGGATCCTTTACCTTCCGTTGTAATACTTGGATATTACTTTATATTCGGATTGTAATATATTTATCTTTTGCTTCCGCTGTGCATTTAAATATTGTGTTGTTTGACTATAATGTTGCCAACCACGTCACGATACTCCCCACCGGGCCCACCGGTGACACGTGGAAATTTGGGGTGTGACAGGTTGGTATCAGAGCCAACACTGAGTGAATTAAACACTAGCCTTTTTGTGTTTAATCTCAGTTACACAGTTGCACATTCTTGAGTCTAGACGAGAACATAGGACAAATTCAATTTTGTTTCATTTTGTCTTTATTTGGTTCCTTTGTTATTTATACGATTAGCTCTTGTATGGGCGAGTCATTTTCGGTAGAAGTCCTGATTAGGGCAACCATATACTTGTTTAGATTTTTGAAGGAACGATTATATTTAAAATATCATTTCTGTATTATAAGATCTACCATTATAATAAAATGGCAAAATCTAAAAGGACAAGACCTAGCCATATGTCACATTAAGACAGGGCCAAGATGGTAGTTCCACAATTAGATTCAGATCCTTATTAACATCTCGATTTAAAATTTTGTTCTGCGTTAATTATTAAAAAGAATCTTAAAGGTAAAACCTAGCCTAAATGTCACTGCATACAAGGCCGAGATGGTAGAACCTATTCAAGAGATTCAAATCCTTATTAAACATATGAAAGCATAATTACATGCTCGGCAAAGTGTGATACGATAAAATCACATAAGTCATTTTTATGGAAGTATTCTAAATCCTTATTTATATAAGCATCCCATATGGATGAAGTGCCCACGGGCTATAATTAACGTCCTCTGAGACTAAAAGACAATTCTATAATAAACTCACCAATAGACTATTGTCGATATGTTACAGTTCAAGCAACATGGCAGACTCAAACGAAGTCAACAGTCACCCAGGGATAGTACCTGATAATGCCCGAGTAAACGTAGCGGGTGCAGAATTACAAGCAATGATAGATAATGCGGTTAATAGGGCTATGGATAGACAGCTCCATGAATCCAGTGGTACCCATGCAAGGACCCAATCTGCACCACACTCCAGAACACCCTCCAGGACTCACACTGCCCACAACAGTAATTCTCACCACTCCTCAAACCAGAGGAGTGCTCCATCCCAACGAGTCATGCGGAATCAAGAACCCCGTAATAAGGGTTGCACCTATAAGTACTTTGTTTCGTGCAAACCCAGGGACTTCACTGAGGAAAAAGGAGCTGTTGATTGCATGACTTGGATGGACGAAATGGATACGGTTGTGGATATTAGTGGTTGTGATGATAAGGATATTGTGAAATTTGTGTCACAATCTTTCAAAGGAGAGGCATTAGCTTGGTGGAAATCTTTGATCCAAGCTACAGGGAAAGTCCCGTTATATAATATGACCTGGGAACAGTTCATGACGCTGATCAAAGAAAACTATTGCCCTCAACACGAGGTTGAGAAGATTGAGACTGAATTCTTGACTTTAGTCATGGAGAACTTAGATTGTCAAGCATATCTTACAAGTTTCAATACCAAGTCTCGATTGGTTCCTTATTTGGTCACACCGGAACCAAAGCGAATTGCTCACTTCATTGGGGGTTTAGCCCCAGAAATAAAGGCAAGTGTGAAAGCATCGAGACCTACTACCTTCAGGTCAACGGCAGAATTGTCGCTAGCTCTCACACTCGATGTGGTTAGAAACAAGGCTGCCAAGGCCTCTGAAGATGGGAAGCGTAAAAGGGAGGAGAATAATTCCCAGAATCCTAAGAAGAACAAATCCGAGTTCAACAATGACCAACAGGATTCCGACAAGAAGCCTACATGCAAAACTTGCAAAAGAAGACACTGGGGACAGTGTCGATCAAACCAAAAGATAAAGCAATGTGGCATCTGCAAAAGAACTGGCCACCAGTCCCATGAATGTAGGGATATAAAGAATGCAAGCTGTTTCAGATGTGGTGAAAAGGGCCACATCAGTACTAATTGCCCGGAGGCTGCCCAGGGAGGAGCAGCTAAGTCTGGGATGGATAAGAAAGGAAACGCCTAAACTACCAGTTGAAGGCCAGAGACAGTGCATATCAATAATAAGGTACGTCCTTACCTTTTAGCATCAATTGTATCTGCTAAGTATTTTACGTTAATGTAAGGGATAATAAACCTTTAGTAAACCATAAGCTTAGCAAACTTTTGGTTGCATACTTAAGGACTCAATATAGTGATAAAAATCGAGTGGTTGCCTTAAAAATCAAGTCCATATTGTGAGTGATAAGAAGCAATTAATTATCAAGACTCCTTATGAGACAACCCTCGTAATTACACGTGTCCGTACGCTTAATTAATATTAAACATAAAAAAATGGTGGAACTGACCGTCCCCGGAATCGAACCCGGGTCTAGGCCGGCCGCACCCTTTCGCGCGCCTAGCCAACTGAGCTAGGTGCCTAGTTTGTGAAAATCTCCATTCTAATTTAATATAAGCACTTGTACAATAAACTTACTTATCATTTATTAATAATAATGTCTGCTAAGTGTCCTGTTTTTTTTTAATACAGGCAATAATAAATCTTCATGAACCATAAACTTAGCAAAATTTTATTATCATCCACAAGGTATAACTACCAAGGAGACCATAGTAACCCATTCGTATAAATCGGCAAGGAATCGTTCCGAAAATCTAAGAGCACTCTTTCTTTGCATAGAGTACGACAACGTATATTATTTTAATTATTTTCTCATTGTTTTCTATCGCCTGCGAATGCCAAACTATGTTTGATAAAAGTGTCATATGAGGATTGGCGTATCCTAGTGTGTCCCATAGATTGTTTCCATGTCTGATCAACATGGAGGTTTAATACATGGAACCCCTAAGATATCCCAATGATCGTATTGTACTTCCGTCGACTAGTAGTATTCAAAGGAGATATCCGGAATAGAACTATCCAAATAAATATTCCTCGGTAAAGGAATATGGGGAATCATAACATGAACGTATCACTTATTAGACACAAGCGTTGATGAGCGAACTGGAGCCTGAGATATGGAAATCTCTGTAACCTCCTTGTACTTTGATTATCTTCTCCTAAGTTTACCCTGTTTACCTCCCTAGAGGCAAGTAGAGTTATGATTAACATCCCGCTTTGGGTTAGAATGTTGTAAGAACTCCATATTAATTATGGAATAACCGAAAACCTGATTAAGTAAATTTTAAAATAGGAGATTCATATAGCCTAGTTTGATATTTCAGAACAAGATAGTTGTTAGATAAGAAAGACGGTTCATTTTGCTCATGCACTCATTACCGCAACCCTATTTAGACAACGGTTAAAATCGCCATCAACTACCCAGGATCGTCGAATTGTTCGACTAGCTGTAAGGATTAGCTACTCCTTAAGATTTGTTAAAAAGTGGTTGGAATAACCACCTCAAGAGAAGCTTTTCTATAATAGTTGGTATAGAAGTATCAAGGTTACTCCTTTAGAGACCTTGTATAAATGAAATGTTAAACCTCTGTTGTTAGGACAATAGATTGGTAAGTCCAATTATCAAGATCTGAAAGTTGCCTGGGGGGACAACAAATAAGATTATACAAATCCATAACCGATTGTAGGTTGCCAGTATACGGCAAGAAATCAATGAGTTAAGAAAATAGCAAACTTCCTAAGTTCTTGTTAAGGAATATGGTTTAACAAAAGATATCACCCAGGAAGGGTGTACCAAATTTGTGAAATTATCAGGCTAGTTAAGCTCTGAAAATATGGAAATCATTCGAAGGAATTGAATGTATCAAGATCAAGTAGCTTGTAAGCAGAAACCTACTTAAGGAGTTTGACGGAGCTCGCAATACATTACACACTAATGACTGGAGGATGAGTTCCGCCAATAAGTCAAGAAGCACTATCACATAATGATATGCAGAATTATGATGTGATGAGCATCCTGTATCGATTGAGGATCGACAGGTCAAGAAGCTCCAAAAGGATACATACGCCTAATATAAGAGCCACTATGGGAGCTTGGAAAGACTCCAGATATGCTATAAAAGTTAAGTCCCTTATGCGACAAAGAGTACTTCCAGCATTTTAACAAATCTCGAGGTCGAGATTTCTTTTAAGGGGGTGAGGATGTAACACCCCGAAAATTTACGTCCTATAATGTCTTGACACGTGTCATAACCTTTGAACGTGTGAAAGAATGTTCTTGGAGGACTAAAGTTGACAAACAATGAAACTATGTAAATACAAGGGTTCAAAGTGTCAACAATGAATAATTATACTTCACAATAACCCTACATGATGTTTATAACCTTAAACGAATGGATCATGGATCATACAAAGCGAATTGTGAAAGAAAGTGAGAGATTACAAACTACAGGGGTTAAATGTGTCAACATGTTAAAGATATACCTCTGAGTGACCTGTTAGCAAACCCGAAGCCTTGTAACGATTAATTATACTCACTAGAATGCACTATAAAAATTTCACCAAGTTTCGTTATCGTATGAGAAAGTTGTGATAAAATTCGTGTGCGAGGGTTAGAATCGTCAACGTTGAAAATTAGGGCTTTTCGGGTGATCACAAAGTTACCCGAGGACTTGACGAAGAGGGTATAAATATTAAAGCCCCATATGTCAATTATAAAGTCCTAGAATGCAAGAAAACCAAGTGAAAACGACCTTTCGGGGGACCAGGGACTGAAATGCAAATAACAAAAACTTGCTGAGCTGATCTTCATCACCCTCGCGTAGCGCGAGCTTGAAAGTCTTGGCAGTCGCGCTACGCGACTGCCTTGTCTGACCAGAATTGTTTGCACAGCTGTGGGTTGATGTTGTAACCGACTTTAAATACTAGAATTCGATTCTATGGGCTTCCTATGTTGGTTTTTAGGCCTAGGGACACATGTTTGACATCCCATAACAGCCCTAGACCCATTTGGCATTCATCAAGCAAGATCAAAAGTTCATAAATATCACAAAGTTGCAACATACATGCACATTTCATTTCTGAGCATTTCCAGATCATTCAAGCAGGCCACAAGCATTCCATATCATCCATTAGTTGTGTGTAAGTATGTTTAACCCTTCCTAATTCATTTATACTTAGTTAAAAGCCTAGAAATCAAACCGTCGTAATTACGGTTTGACTTTGTGATAAATCACAATCGGTCCAGAGATTAGTCGAATCGAAAGTTGTTATAAGTTGGTATTTATATGGATAATAAACCCCTAAAAGGGCACTCACTGATTCAAATCCTAACTAGGTCGTTTATCGAGTCAAAGGTTGTCCGAAAAAGTCAACAGAAACCTTAATCGCATATTTAACAACACGGAAGGCGTGTAACCTGTTTTATCAGCCATACAACTTGAAAATAAATATAATAACTTGTCTAAGCTTATTTGATTCGACAACTTTATGTTTAGAACCGATTCGGAACCGAGAGACGCAAAAGTTTGACTTTTGCTTTGACCTCAGTTCTGACCCGATTTATATAGATTTAGACATGCCTTAAAGTTCCATTAGGACCTAGTTGCATGTGTGTATAAGCCTCTGCGTTTATACCACTCGAATCCCAAATCGTCCGATGTTTCCGTTAAACGCCTAAATATTGACCGTAATGCCCTTATGAGCATAAAACGAGATTTTTGGAAATATGAAAGTAAAATAATCTTAGTTACTGATTATTAGACATGTCTGTAAATTTTCACATCAAGCGGAGGTCCAGATTAGGAGTTATGCTTAATGACGTAATTATAGCGATTCTTAGTAATTAAATGACGTCATTAGCGTAACGCCTATCTAAAACCCATTTTTGACACCAAACCTTTTACCCACTGATGTGATATAATATTTTGGGATTTTTGAAGATTTTTAATTATTTTTAAACTGATCATAAGCTAGGTTAATCGCCTCGATTCGGTTAATACCAAAAATACCCTTTTCGGCCATAAAATGAGTTTTACAAATCCTTTTAACGCCAATCCAATTGCTACTGATTTTAAATATTAAATGGAGTGTTTTGAACCTGTTTAACTGATTAGGAAACTCAGAATCCTATTTTAACCCGTACGTCGCTTAAAACTACTTTATACGCGTATTATACGCATAGTTAGGGTTTAAAACTATTTTGGCATATAAGACTTATAACCAAATGTTATAACCTGTTAAAATAAGTTATTTTACTGATTTATTCAGACCCGGATCAAAGAAGCTTAATTGATCCCTTTTATAATCTTTAAAATGACCAAAATACCCCTAAGGGGATTAATATAAAATTAAACTCGTTTTGGGCATAACGGAGGGTATCCTAATGATATCACAACATATTTAAGGCATGTTAACTTAGGAAACCTGTTTAGGACTCTTATGGTTACCCGTTACGCTTCATACGCGTTAGGTTCGGTTTATGTAACTAGTTTACATAAATTAGCCGAAACGGGTCAAACCTTATCGGTTTTATCTCAAAATCCAGAATGTGTATAATATACCCATATTATACGAGTCTCCGAACTTGTCGGGTCTAAATCACATTCTATCCGGTCTTCGATTAATCGTGCGTACGAACCGTATCTTTCTGTAAGACTAACCGGTCTAAGCTTAAGCTTAATTAAAGACCCGTTAGCATACTAATTAGTTATTTATACCATCATTCCAGACTAGAGCTTTCCGGTAAATTGTACCTACGCTTGCTTAAGTGAATACGGCTGAGTTATAAATTTCTGCTATTTAAGACAGGAGCTAGCTCAGGTAAATACTCTTAACTTATTTTCCCTATTACGGGCTTGGGATACGGTAATATAAATACCGCATGTTCAGGTATGGGATTCAAAGACCAATGAGTCGGGAAATCCAAATAACCTGTTTTAATTCGTATTGCTTGACTGAAACATTGGGGATTAATGCGACCGTGTCCTGGATATCCTTGACTCATGATTTGAAATGGCCACGACCTAAGCACGGGGTGTAGGCATACACCTGACAGATGCCATATGTTCATACCAATATGGAATTCCCAATAGGGGAATAGTGGTGTGTCGGTTAATCATGAACCGGCATAGTTTCGGGCCCTACATGTAGAGCAAGTTATGTAAAACTGATAACATGAAATATAGTTTGTCTCAAGTATAAAATATAAATTTTTCCTTGTGCATTCTAATCAAAGTGTCGAAACATTTACGTGTCTTGCGCACCTAAACAAATTTTCATAAACATTTTCAAAAGAGTCGGTTGAGTGTATTTACCAGTGAAAACTGACGTATTTTCAAAAGTCTAAGTGGCAGGTACAAGTACGTAATAGGCTGGAAGCGGCTCAGGACGTTAATAAGGAATCTTGCAAGTTCTAGGCGTCTAAAGTCTGTTGAACAATGTTTACGTTTTATGATCCGCCTGTGGATCCTTTACCTTCCGTTGTAATACCTGGATATTACTTTATATTCGGATTGTAATATATTTATCTTTTGCTTCCGCTGTGCATTTAAATATTGTGTTGTTTGACTATAATGTTGCCAACCACGTCACGATACTCCCCACCGGGCCCACCGGTGACACGTGGAAATTTGGGGTGTGACAATTTGTAAGTGAGATGGGCCCGTAGGCGTCGTATTAACACGTATGTTACAATATGATCATCTTAATTGATGATCTTAACCCATGATTCAGAGATCATATAACTGGGTTTGGAATCTTCTAAAGAATCCTTATACATATAAGAATGACATGTGATTTTAACGAATCACTTCTGCCGGGAGTGTTAACATGTTTTAAGATGTTAACAGGGATTTGAATCTTTTAAACAGGTCTTACCATTTTGGCCCGGTCTTATATTTTAACACGAGGCTAGGTTTCACACTTTAAGATCCTTAATTAAATAATTACATAGGCAGATTAATTTAAAAGGAATGATTTTAATTTATTTATTTCATTTATAAGGTATATATGCACAATTGGCAATCATGAAATTTATAAAAACAACATTCCATTTATTTATTCAAAGCATTACACACTTGCCCTAAACGGGTCTTTCAAATTACGACTTACCCATGCAGGGGTTAAATAACACACATGCCCACGCAGGGGCTAAATATCACACATGTCCACTCAGGGACTCACACTATCAATACACCCACGTAGGGGTTCAAACAAACAAGCATGCCCACGCAGGGGCTCAAAGCAACATACCAAATACACCCACGCAGGGGCTCAACAGTAAATACAGGAGAAAAATAACTGTGGAAAGATTCAACGATCCTTCTTGTTCTTTCCCTTGATCAATCCCACTAATCCCTGGAAGAATGTTTGCCTCTCCCGGCGGTCCTCGTGAACTACCCGTTCAACTTGATTTAACCTTTGCAGGAGTTCTTCATGTTCGGGTGGTGAGAATCTAGGTGGCTGCGATTGAGCCCGAATGATGGGTCTAGGAGGTATTGCGTATCCCTGAGTCGGGTAACTCACCCCCCATGGATCCCCAAAGGGTCCCTGGTTGTTGTAGTTCGCTGCTAACATGTACGGGTCAGCCTCCGCGTACCCGTAGTCGTGATGCGTTGGGGGTTCAAACGGGTTGTATCCCATGCCACTCGTATATGCCGGGATTGGGTTATCAAATCCCATCGGCGGTGGTTGTAGTACAGCAGGGTTGGAGGGTCCACCCATTTGTGGGTCCTCCTGGTATGGCGGGTAGTGACTAGCACTTGACTGTTGTGGGGAACTGAAATTGAAACCCCCCGGTCGTACTGACATGCGGACACCGGTTCTCCTACGCCTTGGCGGTTGAGGAGGTGCCGGTTGAACTGGTGGCAGTGGAGGTGGTGGCGTAACTGCCACAAACCGGTGATCCTCGGATGAATCTTGATGATGCGGCTGTGGCTGTGGCTCCTGTTGCTGCTGAGACTGCTGCTGCTGATGCTGCCCATGAGACGACGAGTGGTGTGATGGTGTATAATACCACTGGTGTTGATCGAACAGGGCTTGGAAGCTGTCTGGACCACCATAGGGTGATCCGTGAAAGGACGATCCGTCGGAGATTTCTATCGGGTGGTTCGGAGTACCACTCGCAGGCATGACGGGGTCCGTATCCTCGTCCATGTCGTCAGCTTGATCACCAGATAAGTGATCGTCTGGCCCTAGTGGGTTGAAACCCACGGGTTCTTGCAGGTAATCGGCCGGATTAAACTGGCCTCTAAAGATGGTTGTGGGGTCCCCATAGGAATGATGGGACAACGACCTCTGCAATGGTATATATGAAGGCAGAGGGTTGTTAGGCTCGTCTCCTGAGTACGGTCCATATGCGTTTTGTACTGGCGGTGTTGAACTGTGTGAAACGGATCGCCTTGCTGGTTCAAACTGGTTGCGCCTGTTTCGGCGGGGGTCCTCGCTTTCCGTCGCAGCTGGAGCTCGTGTATTAGACGGCCCTGCTTCATGGTCGTTGGGGGCGGCTACCGGCCTCTTTCCGCGTCCTCGCGTACGCAAGAATCTCGGAGGCATCTTTGTTATTCCTGTCAATAAAGCATGAGATAACAATAACAAAAATATAAAATTTAAAGGACAAAACAAAAACCGAAAAGGTGGAATTTGTCCTAAGTTATAAGTCTAAACTCGAAGGTTTAGATATGTGCAATTGTGTAACTGAGATTAAACACAAAAGGCTAGTGTTTAATTCACTCAGAGTTGGCTCTGATACCAACCTGTCACACCCCGGTTTCCACGTGTCACCGGTGGGCCCGGTGGGGGAGTATCGTGACGTGGTTGGCAACGTAATAGTCAAACAACACAATATAATAATGCACAGCGGAAGCAATTTAAAAATAAGATACAACCGAATTTATTTATTGTAATCAAAGTCACAATATCCGGTGTTTATCCACAGAACGGATCGAAAACAAAATAACATTTATGGTTAAACAGACTCCTGGCATCCTAAGCTTGCGAGACTTTTATTGATGCTTAGGAGACAATCCAGCCAAATTTCGTTTAGTACCTGCATTCAGTCTTTTTGGGAAAATACGTCAGTTTACACTGGTAAATACATTCAACTGACTCATTTTGGAAAATGATTGAAAATTGGTTTGGATGCACATGGCATAAACATTTTTATTTAACTTGGGAGAATTATTTAATATTATAATCTTGTGAACGAATTACATGTTACTTATGCGTTCAGTAGCCCGAATCAAATCCAGGTTAAAGATCAATAGACACACCACTTTAAGTGAGTTATACACGGGAGTACGCCTACACCCCGTGCTCAGGTCGTGGCCATCTCGTAAGATGATGCCAGGGATATCCGGGACATGGTCATTAACCCCCCAAAGGCTGTAAAGTAAACAAGACTGTTTAAAACGAGCCGATCAAATTATTCAACTACCCACTAAGCGTGGAGATTTGATGCCCGATCAAGCGGTACGCTATGTACCGTAACCCAAGCCCGTATAGGGAAAATAAGTTAAAAGTATTTACCTGATGCAAGTATAAATCACAAATAGCAGAATGCACGTAGCTTTTACTGTTTCTCCTAATCTGGAACGAAGGTTTAATATAACCTATTAGAATTCTAACGGGTCTTTTATTAAGCTTACGCTTAGACCGGCTAGTTTCAAGATACGGTTTGTACGCACGATTAAGCGAAGACCGGATAGAATGTGATTCAGACCCGACAAGTTTGAAGACTTGTTTAATATGGGTTTATTATTCACATTCTGGATTTTGAGATAGAACCGTTAAGGTTTGACCCGTTTCGGCTAATTTATGTAAACTTGTTACATAAACCGAACCGTACGCGTAATAAGCGTGACGGGTAGTCATGAGAGCTATATACAGGTTTCCTAAGTTAATTATGTCCCAAATATGTTGTGACATCAGTAAGGTGTCTTTCGTTATGCCCGAAACGTGTTCAAACACAAACTAGGCCCCGTAGGGGTAGTTTGGTCATTTAAAAGTTTATAAAAAAAGTTTAAATGTTTAACTGAGTTACAGGTCTGATGTAAACAGCAAACATGCTCAATTTTCTAAGTTACATCAGTAGGTTAAAGCATGTATGTGAAACTTATCATTTTTAACCAAACTAGGCCCCGTAGGGGTATTTTGGTAATTTCACATAAGCCGAAAAGCTCAAAACTGAGGTCTGAGTTTATCAACCTTTGCTTACTGTTAAAATATTATAATTTGCCTCTTATATCAGTAGGTATCAACCCGGGTATGTCCAATATGATTTTAAAACATACTATGCGCTAAAAACGCTAATTAAGGCGATTAAAGGCCATTACCGGGTTCGATACTTAAATCTGATATTTTTATATTTCCAGAAGGCTTAAAATAATTTATTTATCATAACTAATCAGTAGCAAAAGGTTTGGAGTCGTTTAGATGTGTAAAACTCATTTTATGGCCTGTAAGGGCAAAACCGACAATTACCGAATTAAGCCTACGACTATGAGTTATGCTCAGCCTAAAATTAATTAAAAATCTTTAAAAATCCCAAAATAACATATTACATCAGTGGGTAAAAGATTTGATACCAAAAAGTATGTTTAACTAGGCTATACGCTAATTACGCCATTTTATTAACACAAAGCATTAGTTTTGCGATAATGAGCATAACTCTTAATCTACAAGTCAAACTGATGTCAAACTTTGCATGCAAGTCTATATATCAGTAACAAAGGTTTCTACACTTTTACATTTTCATAATTCACGTTTTAAGGTAATAAGGGCATAACGGTCAACATATGAGAAATTAACGGAAACGTGCATATTAATTGGATAACTAATGAACCAAGGTGTATAATCACAGAGGGTTGTTCTAACATGTATCCTAGTCCAATTAAAGCTCTGAGGCATTTCTAAAATATGCCTTCACGGGTCAGAACTGAAAGTCAAAGTGAAAGTCAAACTATGCGACTTTCGGTTCCGAACCGGGTCTAAACAGGAAATAGCCGGGTTGAACATGTTTGGACATGTTCTTACACTAATTACTAAGTTATAACAATGATCAAACAGGTTATACATGTTCTAGATAGCTAATTATGCATAAATGACATTTTAAGCATTATGTTGACTTTTTAATTAAAAGTTTGACCCGACATTAGACCTGGTTAGAGTGGTGATCAGGGGAAACCCTTTTGAGGTTTTATTACCCACTTAAATACCAACTCATAACTACTTTTAATTTGAGATATGACTGAGCCATTATTGACTAATATCGAAGTCAAACCGTATTTACGACGGTTTAACTTTTAGCTAATTAACCAAGCTAAACTCAAACAAAGAAGAACTAGAAGACTTACAAGAGTCCTATGCACGACTTAAGATCAAATGAGAGAGTCCCTTAGCTCCAGAAATGCTCCAAATGATCAGATGCAAGTGTGAAGAATGTTTGCAACATGAAGTGCCTTATATAGTGAAAATACTCACCATGATTGGTTGACAACTAACTCTAGAGCTGACCACAATCATCCAACAAGTGTCCTAGTGCTCTAGGATAGTTTAGGGGTCTTTTATTAGTGAAAACAACCAGTTAGATCGGTCAGAAACGCGAACAACCGGCTGCAGAAGGTTTTCTGATGCTGGGCACTACCATACGGACCTCAACCTTGTGGAGGTTACGGTCCGTAAGCTTCCTTCCAGCCACTAAAATTGACTTTTCATTGGTGTGTTGCAAAGGCAATTCCATTATCCGACTTTGTGACCTCAAACAACACTTAGGGACCTCCACAATGTGTCTAGTACAGTTCCTTACCCTACCATTTGCATTTGCTTGTTTAGATTCCAAAAACAAGACCCGAAAACAAAGGTTTATCATTCATCTCTTCGTGAGATCTTATCATGCTTTTGCAGATTCCTTTATTTACAATAATTCTCTGAATTGAGGGCATAAAATGAGTAGTAACATTATATCGGGTCTTGGGATTTATAATTGAGGTCGTTCAGATGTAACAATTTAACATGACGCTACTTTAAATCCTGCCGAAACATCTTTATTAAATCCGGGTTTTCAACGCGTTTTGTCTTACATGATACGTGTCTTTTTATTGTTAAACCCGAAATTTTCGAAGTGTTACACACTCAGAGGTATAAATTAAACATGTTGACACATTTGGTCCCTGTAGTTTGAAATCGCTCACTTTTCGCTTCGTATGATCCATGATTTATTCGTTTGAAGGTACGAGCATCGTGTAGGGTTAATGTACATTATATTTATTCACAGTTGACACCTAGAATACGTATATACACATACTTTCCATGTTTGTCAACTTTAGTCCTTCTATAATATTTCTTTCACATGTTTAAACATTTGACACGTGTCTACACATTATAGGACGTGAATTTTCGAGGTGTTACAAAATATTTGTGTAGCTTTTGAAGTTCACATGTCTGACACAATTTTCATGTTCGTCGTATTATAAATTGTGCCAAATTTTTATCTGTGACTAAACATATTTACTTACATATACATTTACAAAGACGGCAATAGTACTGCCACCACATTGGTGGAAATTGGGCGGCTGCCCTTTCTCTTTTTTTTTTTTTACTTTTAATTTAATGTTAGTATAATATAATATAATTGTCCTTTCAAAAATTACGATTTCGCCCTCAGTTCAAAATTATGCTTTTACCCTCAGCTCAAAAAAAAATTATGCTTTTGTCCTCAGCTAAAAATTACGATTTCGCCCTTAGTTCAAAACTATGATTTTCCCCCAGTTCAAAACAAAATTTTGGTTTTGCCCCCAAGCTAAAAATTACGAATTTGCCCTCAGTTTAAAATTATGAGTTTGCCATCTTTTAAAAACTTATGAGTTTGCCCTCAGTTAAAATCTGGAGTCTTGCCATCGTTTTTTTTTTTTCAAAAGAGTTAAATGCAATTTTAGTCCCTGTGATTTGGGTCATTTTGCCAGTTTAGTCCAAATATTTCATTTTTAACATGTGGGTCAAAAAAGGTTTCACCGTTGCCATTTTAGTCCACAGAGTTAACTCCACCCATTTTTTCTGTTAACGAGAAGACCAATTCGGTCATTTTATATGGCTGAATTGCCCTTTTAGTTAACAGAATTACATACAAAATTACCGAATTGGCCTTCTTGTTAACAGAAAAAATGGATGAAGTTAACCAAGTGGACTAAAATGGCAACTGTGAAACCTTTTTGGACCCACAGGTTAAAAATGAAACATTTGGACTAAACTGGCAAAATGACCCAAACCACAGGGACTAAAATGACATTTAACTCTTTTCAAAACTATAGTAGTTTTTATTTTACTTGATTTACTCAATCTAACTTTTTTGTCAACCAGGTGTCTGACACTCGCTCATTGTTTATGACAATTTACTATTTTGCCCCTAGCTCAGGCTTCTATGGCAGTATTTTGGTTTAATAGGTTGAGTCGATATAATTTTTTTTGAGATCGTATTATGAGTAGTATGCACAAGTAACTAAAATACATGCGTACATGTTATTAAACTAAGAAATATTAGGCTTAGCGCCCCGCAACGCGGGCGGGGCATCCAACTAGTTTGTTTAACATGGGGGGTTTATCATTGGTTATTAACTAGTTGAAATTTGTTCGGTTTTGATACACTCGTTAGAGTAAACCACTCGTTGGCATACAAAGTACCACACGTATTCGAATAATAGCCTAGAATTAAAAAAAAATAAAAAATAAAAAAAAAACCCTAGCTTCGGCACTCCAAATACCACAAATTATAATTTGGTGCTTTAAACGTTTAAAAGAATTTAACAATGTCAATTTTATCAATATTATAAATTAAAATTAAGAAAACAAGAAACATGATCGTCAGGGCCGGCTCCATAGGCTTGCCAATCTAGGCACGGGCCTAGGGCCGCCATAAAATAAGGGCCTCGAAGTTTTTAGAAAGTTTTATATATAGTATATGTATTAGGACCAAGTAAATACGTTTATTTTAAAACTAAACTAGTTTTTCATTGAAGAAACCTAAAGTAAATATTGTTTAGCAAAAAAAAGGCCCGGTTTTAAAGCCAATTTCATATTAATTTTTAGCTATTACAACATAGCAATAACCATTGACCTAATCATCATTATTCAGCGACCTAAAGCCTCTAAAATACAGCCGTAAAAATCGTTCTCACTTCCCATCACAACCTGCTTTCAATTTCTAGGCTATACGCTATCACTAGATGAAAAAAGTAGCGGTAATCATCCAAGGCGACGGGTCTATCAAAATTGGAGGAGAGTTCATGAACGAAATTAGGCCCCCCACTTCTTAGTTTGCTTAGGGTCTCTAAGGGCACACGGGGCACTCCCGTTATTTACCGTGATACAATTGTATCACGCGTTGAACCCACCCCCACAACAAAAGTTCAACGCGTTATAGTATATCGCAATCCGATTTCGTGATATTTTCAACGCGTGATGGTTTTTTTTTTGTGAGTGTAATTGTTGGTTGGGGGGAAATTGTTGGGTGTGGTGGTGAGTGATGACCAGGCCCGGTGATAAGTGTGGGCAGAGAGGGCAATGGACCCAGGCCCAAACTTCTTGAGGGCCCAGAATTTTTAAAAAAATATCCTATATACTATATGTTTTTCATTTTTTGTTATTGGGCCTTTAACCTAATTAATATAATCGGCCTTCTTCATCTGTGTGATTGACGTGAATACGTGAGCGGGAATACGAAGCGAGCAGCGACTGTTCAGCAGACAGCAGCGACGAGCGGGAAATCGGTGATTCGGAATCGCGTTACAGGTTAGTTCACTGTTCTTAACCTGCAACGATTTTTGTATATAATCGGCCTTCTTCATCTATTGTTTTGTCAAAAACGATTTTGTTTATTGTTCAGCAGCAACGATTTTTGTTTATTGTAAAAAACAGGCCCACGAAATCAGTGATTTATTGTCTATTTGTGTGATTCACTGATTCTATTAAGTGTTAACTTATGAGTTATGATTCTGGATTTTGATTATTCAAGTGTGACAGTGATTATTTAAGTATGATTCTGGTTAGAAGTTTATCGCTTTGTGCTTATGTGTGATTCGGGTTGTAATCGCTTTCGCTTAAGTGTGATTCGGGTTGTAATCGCTTTGAAACTTTGAAGTTTGAACTTTCATATTTTTTTTTTCTTTTCAGAAATGATTATATGGGCCCGATTTATTGTGTTTAAATTATATGGGCCCGATTTATTTTTAGTGGCTCCAGGCCCAAAACGTTTCGAGATTTCTCGGAGACGGCACTGGTGATGACCACCCCCACTAAAAAAGATTGTGAGTGATGAAAAAATGGTTGTTGCATGGCGAAACATGATTGGATATTGTGAGTGATGGAAAAATGGTCACTAGTGACCACCTCCTCCCCTAAAAAGGTTGAAACGGCTCGGATGATCATAAGAGTATGCGTAGTGGGGCGCCATCTTCTCTCATAACCCCCCCCCCCCCCCCCCCCCCCCCCCATAACCCCCCGAACACCACTACGGGGAGGGGGGGGGTTATGAGGCAAAAAAAATTGGGCAGCGCTATGGATATCGCGCCGCTATGCATGTTCCTTTTAAACTTTCCACCAATCACAAACAAACAATCTTTTTTTATATTAATTAATAAAATTGAAAATTATTAAATAGGTAATGATTAGGTGGGGGCTTTATGACTACGGGCTTAAATGCATAACGCCCCATAACGCCCACCCGCACACGTGGCGCGTCACGTGTCGCATAACGCCCACAAGGGGTTATGACTACGCATGGCCTAAGTAGAAAATTGGAAAGTACATATGTTTACTTGAACATGTTTTGACATATGTGGAGAAGCAAAGCAAATACAACAACACGTGCACTGACAACAATAGGGTACAACACATCATTAGACATGTCAGTTTTAACTTTTTTATAAAAGAGAAAAATAATACAAAAATAAGGTCGTATTTAATTCATACAACGGGATGGTCTTTGTCATGGCCGACGGATCGCTATGTGCTGAAGGCCTGAAGCTGGTTTTTTAGAGTAGTGTAAGAGACTTTGATTTTGTTATAGAGTTTGATATCGTATTAGATGAAATGCAAATGTTTCTTACATGATCGCGAGCATGTGTATAAAACATAGAAAATAATAACTAAGTCAGTCTCTGACCCGGGCGTTGCAATAGACCTATCAAACGGGAAAAAATAGAAGCGTTGCGATGGCCCGTCAAAAGGGAAAAGTAGATGCAAGAACGTTGAACCCCACACGCACGTTGTGGCGTGTTAACTCGGAAAATTTAGAACGAAACGTTAAACATAAAATTTGCGAAAGATGAAAAGTATAAGGGGCCAAAATTGAAAGTAAAAAAGTGTTGGGGTTAAATTGTAAAAGATGAAAAACTTTTTGTTAAAAGCAAAAAAATCAAAGGGGTTAAATTGCAAAAGATGAAAACTTTAGAATTAAAAGTGAAAAATCAAATTAATCAAATGGTTAAATTATTAAAGATTGACACTTTTAATTTGTCAAATATGGAACTTTAGAGTAAGAAATGAAAATTCCATTTTTTTAAAAACTCCCAAAGCCAACAACACAACAACCTTAAGCATAAACATATTGCTTATTTATAGTTTTATAATTATAATAATTTCTATTAGATGTTTATAACATTTTAAATCGAAAACGAACTTAAAATATGATTCACTCATGAGATCTAGATAATTTTATACCGTGGCTTACGTTGTTGTACTATAAAGTAAGTCAACAAAGTATGTTATAACTTTATAATAACTAGTAGATGTCATTCGCGGTTTGCAGCGGGTATCGTCTGTTTTCACAAAAGCTTTTACTTAAACAGGTAACATGAATAAAATTCAATAACATGCATGCATTTTATTAAACATATAACAGTTACGCAATTCAATAGCGTGGATGTTTTCAACCAAGTAACATTCATGGCAGTTATATAACAATTATTTTTATCAAACGGGTTACAGACCAAAAATGATGACAAGTACCTACCTCTATTTGGAGTACAAATGTTATTCATAAGAGCCCACAAACCTGATTCATTACCATATATTAGAAACCGATGCTTACTTGCAGCTCCAAAACATATCTTTTGCGTATTATCCATTATTTACGTTCATGTAAAAGCCAACACGGGCCAGGGTGCAATCCCAGCAGCAGGCAGTGATGGCCTAATGATAGGACCTCGCTTCACTACTGAGAATGCTCGTGCAACAGCCCGACTCATAACCTGAGATAATTCATACGTGGATTTCTGCACACATGTTGCTCCATTAAACTAATAGTTCCTTAATGCTATGAATTTTTTTTCTCATGGTTTTCAGACTTCTCGGCTGTTGGTATTTCGGCTCAAAATGCAGCTAACAATAGGACTCGAAAGAGCCCTCTGATTACCACCAAGAATATGATATTAATCAACGACATACCTTAAGAATTGTATGTGTCTAAAATATGCACACTTTTAAAACATTCCCAAAATTCCTTTTGAATGCAGTCCAGTTGCTTAGTCTACCACATAAAGCTTAAAAAAAAGGAAATAAAGGAGTGCCTTTAGCCAAGGTTGTATCATCAATTTTCCTTTTCATCCTAGCATTTTAAACATTGTTCTTATTGTCAATTTTAGTTTAAGAATTATCATATATATTTTTTATCATTAACATTAACAATGTGAACACAAAAAAAAAATGCCTAAAAATAGCTAAAAATCACACAATTTTTTTTTTAATATTTTTTATATAAAAATCGTTACTTTTCGAAGCAAAAAAAATATTAATATTAAAAAAAAAAAAATTTGGCCACTAAAAGTAGCGATTTGAGCATAAAAATATTAAAAAAAAAATTAGATTTTTTTATTTTTTTAGGTTTTTTGGGGGTTTAGTTTTTAGCATTTTAGCTTTGGGGGGGGGGGGGGGGGGGGGGGGTTAGGTTTTTGGGGGGTGGGGGAGGGGGGTTTAGGTTTTTTTTTTTTTGGGGGGGGGGGGTTAGGTTTTTTTATGTTTTTTTAGCTATTTTAGGTTGTGTTCACATTGGTTCTCGCGGTTCTCGCAATAAGGGTGGTTCTCGCATGAGCTCCTCCCTATATATATATATATATAGGAGAGTTCAAATGAGAATAATTTTTTGTAAGAATAAAAAAAAAGAAATTTCAACCAATAAGAATGCTTCATTTTACTTCATTTAAATTTTGTATTTAATATTAGTGTAAGGGTATATTGGTAAACTTATATGGATCACTAATTGGTAGTCTTCCTTTTTAATAGCTAACTACATTAAATTTGTAACTTATTTTAAAAAAATATGTATTTTTCAAAAAAAGAAAAAATAAATAATTTAAAGTGTACCATAAATTACGAGGTGTGTAGGATAAATTACGAGCTATGTAGGATAAATTTCAATATGTGTAGGATAAATTTCAAAACGTGTAGGATAAATTTTGATGTGTGTAAGCAAAAATTTAAGTGTTGAGGATGATAATGTTTATGACCAATTAATTAGTCAAAGATAATAATAAATGAGTTGAGAGAAAAACTATTTAATATTTTACATTTGTACCATTTGTTCTTTTTCTTCTTAATTTAATTTTCTTATTAAATGAACCTTCCCCTATATATATATATAGAGTAGGGTTCCTACGGAAAGTGTGTTTTTCCTAGAAAGTCTAGGAAGCGATCTTGTCCATCCGATTGGTGTGTTTAAGGGTTGAGATTAAATCAATGGCAATCTTGTAATAATTAACTATATTTAATAGATTGTTTAAAATGAGTAGGGGCAATTTCGTCCTTATGTGTGTTTTAAACCAATAAAAAATAACCGTCAGAGATATCACATCTCCTTAATACACGCCAATTTCCCTCTCTCTCTCTTTCTCTCTCTAAACCCAAATTCGGAAACCCCCCAAATCATACCAAAAATACCTAAAATCATGGATGAAGATAAGAGATTTTCCTTGTTCCATATACGTAAGATCAAGCTTTCATTGTACTACGTGTTTTACAAAGCGATTACGGGTGATTCTTGTTTGTAATTGACGGTATTTTGCTGGTTGCAGGGAAGAGATTCAAAAAGCAGGAAACTTTGGAAAGGATAGATAGCAGCGGAACAGTTACCGGATGCTGATCGAAAGCTGGGGTGAAATCTGCTGATGTAAAACACATTTATATGAATCTGCTTGCTGTTAAAACACAGCTGTATGAATCTGAATTGCTGTTAAAACACAGCTGTATGAATCTGAATGATAAAACACATTTGTATGAATCTGCTTGCTGTTAAAACACAGCTGTATGAATCTGAATGATAAAACACATTTGTATGAATCTGCTTGCTGTTAAAACACAGTTGTATGAATCTGAATGCTAAAACACAACTGTATGAATCTGCTTGTTGTTAAAACACATTTGTATGAATCTGCTTGCTGTTAAAACACAGCTGTATGAATCTGAATGCTAAAACACAGCTGTATGAATCTGCTTCCTGTTAAAACACAACTGTATGAATCTGAATAATAAAACACAGCTGTATGAATCTGCTTGCTGTTAAAACACATCACCAAGAACAAACTGTTAAAACACAGTACCAAGAACATGCTGATAGATTCCAGCAAGAAAACGAAGGAATGATTGATATTACGTGAGATCAGAAATCGAAAACAAAAATTTCCGAAATTTATGTATAGTTAGTTATTGAAGATAATTTCCTAAAATAAAAATAGATTGTGAAAGTACATAAATACCCTTTTAGATAAAATCCTTCAATGCCACATGTCGCGTTCTTATTGCTTCCTAGACTTTCTAGGAAAAACACACTTTCCACCCAACTCCTACTCTATATATATATATATATATATATATATATATATATATTACACTTTTAACCCAAATCTATTAGACATTTTACTTTTAACCCAAAAGTTTTCATCTATTGTAATTTAACCTCATAACTTTTTAACTTACAACTTTGGTCCCCCACACTTTTCATATTCGCAGGTTTTCATTTTACGTTTCGCTTTAAATTTTGCGAGTTAATTTATTCGCATTAACATTGCAGTTTAATTTATTCGCATTAATACACCGTAACTTCAGTATCGATTGTCGCTGGTGGTGGTGTGACATTGAGGCTATTCGGCTTGGTTTTATGCACTTGCCGCATTACGGCGGGTGGTAAATCTAGTGATAGCTAAATGGTGACTACAATTTGCACTTATGGACAACTTTAAGAATCCAAATCCCATAATTAAGTGTCTAAAATGTACTCCTGTTTAATGAAAATTGCAGCATAGATCAATCTCACAAATTGCTTAAACCTTACAATTTTGTATTTAAACTGTAGTGTGAGGTTCATTGGAGAACACTAAAAAAGTGGGGAACGGTGGGGAATCGACTCAAACGGACTCCAATTGGACTCATTCCAGCGGCGTTAGAACCGGCTCGTCGAACCCTAACTAGGATCTCTTAACCCTAAACCCTAAATCATAACCCCTAAACCCTAAATATATTAGGGTTTGGCTTTTAGGGTTTAGTCTTAGGGTTTAGCTTTAGGGTTTAGCTTTAAGGTTTAGGGTTTAGCTTTAAGTTTAGCCTTTAGGGTTTAGCTTTTAGGGTTTAAAATAGTTTAGATTTTACGGTTTAGCTTGTGTTTTAGCCTTATTTTTTAGCTTTAGGGTTTAGCTTTAAGTTTAGCCTTTAGGGTTTAGCTTTTAGGGTTTATATAGTTTAGATTTTACGGTTTAGCTTATGTTTTAGCCTTATTTTTTAGCTTTAGGGTTTAGAGTTTAGGAGTTAGGATTTAGGGTTTAGGGTTAAGAGATCTTAGTTAGGGTTCGACGAGCCGGTTCCAACGCCGCTGGAATGAGTCCAATCGGAATTCGTTTGAATCGGTTCCCCGTTGTTCCCCACTTTTTTAGTGTTCCCCAATGAACATTCCCCTTAAACTGTATATGTATGCATTGGTTAATGTATCTATATATTGTACTGAGACTGTTAGCTTCAAAAATGAGAATAGAAACACAGAAGAGAAATCACACAATCAAAGCTATCTTATTCCACTAACAACCAACTATTTATACTCAGTTACAACTAACATAACAGTTTCCCTCAGCTACTATTAACTAACTAACCAACTTGACTATGCTTTTATCACCATCAGTCCCTGAACTTTCCCATTTTACACTTATACCCCTGCTATTATAAAAGCGATAGTAACATAACTTCCCCCCAAAAAATCATTCTTGTCCTCAAGAATGGAAATCCGGAAATCTCAGTTTAAAATCATCAGCAAATTCCCATGACGCCTCTGATATTGGTAAATCCTGCCAATGAACTAACACCTGCTGTACCATCTTATTGTTTCTTCTGACTACTCGTTTGTCAATAATAGCCCTCGACTGCAGCACAAATCTCAAACCAGCTGGTATAGGGAGGATAGGACTATTAGACCCATGAGCTCTTTTCAGCAACGACACATGAAACACCGGATGCATTTGAGCACTCTCCGGTAGATCCAACTTATAAGCAACAGCTCCTATCTTTTCCAAAATCAAGAATGGTCCAAAATACCTTGGTCCAAAATACCTTGGTCCCAACTTTGAATGCTTTTGAATTCTCAAAGATGTTTGCACAAAAGGTCTAAGCTTCAGATAAACCCACTCTCCCACCTCAAAATGTCTTTCCGAACGTTTGTTATCAGCATATTGCTTCATACGATTCCTGGCTTTAACAAGAGCTTGTTTCAAGTTGTTGATCATCAACTCCCTATCCCTATGCAACACCTCCACAGCCTCAATGTTTGTGTCGTTAGGAATATAGGGAATGTGTAAAGGAGGTGGGAACCCATACAAAGCTTCAAAAGGACTCAACTTTATTGCTGAATGGTAAGAAGTATTGTACCACCATTCAGCCAAACTCAGCCACTTCACCCACTGACCTGGTGAATGCATACACATACATCGTAAATAAGACTCCAAACAACGGTTTAAAACCTCTGTTTGACCATCACTTTGTGGATGGTAAGCTGTTGAGTAACATAATTGTACACCTTGCAGCTTCATGAACTCCTTCCAGAATTGACTTAAGAATAAAGGATCCCTATCCGAGACAATAGTCATTGGGCAGCCATGCAGCTTAAAAATGGAATCTAAGAACACTTGTGCCACTTGTGGAGCTGTATAGGGATGACACAAGGGTAAAAAATGAGTATATTTTGTTAGTCTGTCCACTACTACCAAAATTGTGTCTTTTTGTTGAACCTTTGGTAACCCGGATATAAAATCCATTGAGATATCTGTAAACACATGGCTTGGAACAGGAAGAGGTTGTAGCAGCCCCAGACTGGCTACTGGCTCATATTTGGCTTGCTGGCATTCATGACACTCCTTGACAAAATGATAAACTTGCTTAGAACACCCTTTCCAATAACAAAAAGCTTTAACTTTCTTTAGAGTGGGTGTAAATCCTGAATGACCTCCAATTGGTGACTTATGGAAGAGATATAAAATATCTTTCTTAAGTTGCTCATCATCACCTATCCACAGCTTTCCTTTCTTTTTCAAAGTCTGCCCATCCCAAGTCACATTTTCTATCAGCTGACCTTGTTTTATTCGATGTATAATGGATTGTAGCTGCTCATCTGTTTCCCAAATCGCCTTAATCCGTGAGAATAACAAAGGATATATGGCACTTAGACTAATTTCAAATAAAGCCAAACCACTGACCCTGGATAAACCATCCGCTACCACATTCTCAGATCCTTGTTTATAAATAATGTCATACGTATATCCCATGAGTTTAGCCAGCCAAGTCTGTTGCAAAGGTGTAGTAATCCTTTGTGTCAGCAAAAACTTTAAACTTTTATGATCCGTTTTAATCAAAAACTTTTTAACAATGAGATAATGGTGCCACTGTTTTATAACCATCAAGATGGCCAGCAGCTCCTTCTCATAGACCGAAAGGAGTTGTTGTTTTGTAGACAAAGCCTTGCTAACAAAGGCAAATGGATGACTGTAACATCCTTAAAATTATATAACGGTTTTCGTTTCATTTATGAAAACCAACATGTAACCAAGATATCGTATCCGTAGAAAATATGGGTAATTTAAAACTTTTACAATTTTAAAAAAAATAATACACGCAGTGAAATAGGGTTCGTTGATTAAAATATCGATGAAACGATATGCGGAAGCTTGTATCTTTGATCGTGTTCGGTTCTTCCTTGAGCTTGATCTTCATCCGGGAACACTTGGTATTTACCTGTGATCAAAACCAACCTAAAAGTTAGTTTTGATGCTTGAATAATAGGTTAAACAAGTTCTAAACATCAATCAGCAATATAAAAATCGGTTTGCCAGTTCTGTAGTCTGTCGCGGGCCGCGACAGACTTGATGTTGGCTTACGCGGGCCGCGACACTCTGTCGCGTGTCGCGACAGATGTCCGTTACTCCGTCGCGTGGCGCGACAAATGCACTTTTCCAGCAGATTTAGATCTGAAACCTGCATTTTTCAGCAATTCAAGTTTTTACGAAAATGTGCATAACTCTCAAACTACACATCCGTTTTACCCGATTCTTTTTCCTACGCGTCCGTAATTTATTTCTCCATCTTATGGAGTTAAAATCCGACATCCGGATTAACAAAATTTCAGACCTTTAAGTCTTCGGCTTACTACCCTTTTTACCAAATATTGACCCGTTCATGATTTTATCACACCAACATGTTTGTTTGATCTTTAAACTCATGAAATTCATTATTTCATTATCTCCTATCATATAAATCTCAAATCACGGTTTTCTTACATAATAAAATCCGTTTACGCTTAAATGCTTATTTTGACCCGTTAAGGGTATTTACGCATTTTAGTCTAGAACTTGTGCTTTTCTTTTGACGCTACAAAAATTCCATGTCTAATTAACTACAAATATTCCACCACAACTATTTTGTGGTGGATTTAACATATGAACCCCTTTTTCCCAAATTTTACCTATCGGTTGGTCATTTTTCGCAATTGACTATTTCTAGACGTTCGACCCACAAATGTTTTTGCCTAGAACTTTTATACACATCTACGGTTTACAAACTCATAATATAAGTTTCTAAACAACCTCTAAGGGTCGTTTACACTGTTTACTTTTTAAGGGTTCTTTGGTCACATTTAATCCTTCATTTTTGCAAATGAAGGATTTCGGCTAGATATTTGACCTTCTTTGCACTTTTAACTATAAGTCCAAATATGCGTACCTGGCTCGGGTCATAGCATTGACCCGTTTACATACCTCTTGCTTTAAATTTTCTAATTAAAGCAACGCAACACATGTTATTTCCTGTAATCACAAAACTCAACAAGTAGGCGTCAATTATTAATGTCAAATGGTATTAACACACCATTTGACCCGTTTAGTCGACATGACCATTTATCAACGTATGATGGTATATTAATTTCATCATGCTCCTTGAACCAAATCCCGGTTCACGCCGTGAGTTTTACTACATAAAAGACATTTTCCTAATGTGTCCAACCCGTTATAACTTTTACCAAATGGTGTCTTTATTTTCTTTTGTTATCACTATTATTTTAACTATTAGTTTGACCCATTTGGTTGCCGAGTGAATTCCATCACCTCATTGACATACCAACTCAACCATTTTCACTATATCACTTTAAACATATTTTAACTAAGCTTGTCTGTATAAATGTAACGAGACGACAAGTCCCGTACCTTTAAAGCGTTCCCTTCAAGCGCATGTCCACTCCGGTTTGTCCGCTTGAAAACTCGACTCTTTTGTCTATAGAGTTCAATCAACAATGTGTTTAGAACTCCATTCTTGACGTATAACGCATATTTCACAATGTCATTCGAATATGCGTTTTTATTTGAAACTTAACATCTTAGCTTTCTCTTAGGCATTTTAACAAACACCTTATGAGCAGAAATTTACATGATTCATATTCAAGTTCACAACTTGTCATATAGCCAAATTTAACGTCAATCGGTCTATTTTATATAAAGGTTAACATCAACAAATCAGATATCGCTTCATAAATATCCAATTACACTAGAACAACATTTGAAATCCTAGTGTTCATCAAGTTCTACATAACCCACTAATCACCTACAATGGTGTTCATGGATTTTACTAAAATTACACATGATTTCAACTTGTATTTGTCTAGGGTTTATCCCTAGACACTATATTGTTCCTAAATCATCATAAAACAAACATGCAACCATGAATTTCAGATTTTCCCAATTTCATGAGAATTTTGAGTTGAGAGTTTTCATCAAATTTTACATACCTTGAAATCCTCTTGTGATGAGGATCAATAATCTATGCTCGATTTTCGATTTCAGCTTGATTTGAGCCCTCAATTTTGTGAAATATGTGATGAACTAGGGCTTGGTGAGGAGCTCAGGTCGCCCCCCTGCGTCCCATGTACGACCAGACATCTCAATTGAGATGTTTGGTTTTGTTTTTAATTAAAAACCAATAATATAATTTTCATTTTTAACAACATTGGCCCCTCCATTTTCCTTAGTTCATACTTTAAGGGTTTTAACCCACTCATAAGTCACTATCTAACTAGGTTAGAATTATTCCTAGTCAGTTTAGTAGGTTCGGGAAATCATAACCCGTTTTACTTTAAGTCCCGTTAAATCGGGCCTTTTATCCATCCTATTTTCTTGAAAGCTCTTATTCACTTTAAATAAATATTAAGATTATTTAAATAAATTCCTAATATTTGTCGGTTTACTTTTACCACTAACGGTACTTTCCCCGCCTTTAGTATTAACGGGTTTAATTACCAAACCCGTTTTCGGGGTGTTACAATGACCCTCTTGCATTAGAACCGCCCCCATTCCTTTCGAAGAAGCATCCGTTTCTATGACAAACTCTTTATCAAAATTAGGCAAAGTAAGAACCGGAGCAGTGGTTAAAGCCTCTTTCAACTGCTCAAAAGACTGCTGAGCTTGGTCTGACCATTCAAAGGCATCTTTCTTCAATAATTCAGTTAAGGGTCTAGCTAGAACTCCAAAAGATTTAATAAATCTTCTGTAGTATCCTGCAAGCCCAAGAAACCCCCTCAACTGCTTCAAAGTATTAGGAATTGGCCATTTCTGAACAGCTATAATCTTTTGTGGATCAGTCTGCACCCCTTTTCCAGAAATGATATGCCCCAAATACTCTACAGATGAACCCCCAAAAGAGCATTTAGACTTCTTTGCAACTAAGGAATTTGCTCTTAATAACTCCAAAACCTGTTCCAAATCGTTGATATGCTGTTCCAAAGTAGGGTTGTAAACTAGGATGTCATCAAAGAAGACTAAGGTAGTCTTCCTTAACAGTGGTTTAAAAGTGGCATTCATTAATGCCTGAAATGTGGCAGGAGCATTTGTCAGACCAAATGGCATGACTACAAACTTAAAGAGGCCTTGATGGGTTCGAAATGCTGTCTTATGTATATCACTCTCCTCCATCCTAATCTGATGATAACCAGCTCGTAAATCCAATTTAGAAAATATAGTAGCCCCTCCTAACTCATCCAACAGTTCCTCTATTAGTGGAATAGGGAACCTATTCTTTACTGTTGCTTCATTAAGTTGTCTATAATCCACACAAAACCTCCATGACCCATCTTTCTTTTTTACCAACACAACAGGCGAAGCAAAGGCACTTTTGCTATTCCTGACCACTCCAGAATCCAACAATTCTTGAGTCAATTTTTCCAGCACATCCTTCTGTCCAGCAGGGTATCTATAAGCCCTTTGATTGATTGTTACATGCTCATCTTTCAAAACAATTCTATGGTCACAATCTCTTTTAGGTGGCAGGGTATTAGGTACTTCAAACACATCAGCAAACTTGCTCAGCAAAGCTTCCAGTGCCTCATTTTGTCTGCTATCACTTACTTTAGCAGTATGTTGGAAAGAATCACTTCCCTCAGTCTTTAGACTGAACAATTGAACTGCTGCCACACCTTCTTCTTCACTTAGGATATGCTCCATTTTCTCAGTAGAACACAAAGAAACTGTATCAGCCTCTACTCCTTTCAATTCCACACATTGTTCTCCTACCTTAAACTTCATAGTCAGCTTTTTAAAGTTCCATACTATATCATTCAAAGTTTGCAACCATTGCACTCCCAATACCATATCATAGTTGCTCAAAGGAATCAACATTACATCTGCAGCAAACCAATTGCCCTGCATAACCCACTTAAAATCTTCACATAGCTGATTGCAAGACATTTGATTACCATCAGCTATGGTAATGTTCAATGAACCAACTTCCTTAACTGGACATCTCATCTTCCTAGCCAAATCCACATTTACAAAGTTATGGGTGGAACCTGAGTCCACCAAAATATGCAAAGACTTGGTACCAATTGACCCTTTTACCCTCATGGTGGAAAAAATGGTACCCCCATTATGGCATTCAAAGAGATCTTGGCTTCTTGAATATCTTGCAACATTATTTCAGAAAGATCAACTTGGTCCTCATCTTCTACCTCTATTAATTCAATAGAGAACAACTGCTTATTCTTACAGATATGACCAGGAGCATACTTTTCAGTACATCCAAAACATTCTCCCTTTGCCCGTTTTTCTTCAATTTCTTTGTGTGTCAATTTCCTAGAATTTAAGGGTTTTGGTTTGCTATAAGGAGCAGGTAATAAAGGCAGATTATTGGCACTGTTTGTGAAAGTTGATTTGGAGCTAGACTCACCACTTCTTATAGAACTGTTATACACACCTTTTATTCCACTTCTATTAAACTGAGTAGCATTTACAGATTCTTCCTGCATTCTTGCTAACATATATGCCTCGGGCAGGGTTTTTGGTCTCAACATCCTTACTGGATATCCTATTTCAGGTTTTACAGCCTTCAAGAAAAGACTGACAGCATATTCATCACATATTGACACCTTAGTGAGAGCTAAATCAAATTCTTTACACAATTCTTTCAATGATCCTGTTTGCCTAAGAGATGCTAATGTACCCATAGCATCTTGATTCAAAAACACCCCAAATCTAGCAGTAAGAAAACTCTTATATTCTAACCAAGTCATACCTTCTATACTTCCACCCCTGGATTGAACAAATGATTGATGCCACAGAATTGCCATATCTTCCATATGAACAATTACCATTCTGATCTTCAGATGATCTGGTGTCTCATCTATAGCAAAGAAATGCTCCACTCTGCATAACCAACCTTCCAAATTCTCTCCATTGAATTTAGGAAATGCCATCTTGGTCAGCCTGTTGTTAGCATGGTTGTAAGCAGGACCCACTCCCATTGCTTGAATACTTTGCAGAACTTCCGTCATTTGTGCTTCCATTTGATTCTTAATGGCTGCCAAATTCTCAGCAAATCTGTTCATGGAACTTTCACGATCCTGCATCCTCTGTTCCATTGTCTGAGTACGAGTTGACATTATTAGGGTTTCAAGAACGGAATTGACCGAATCAATGATTAATTCGTGAAATTGAAAATGAAATCGCACAAAATTTGATCGAACAAAGATCAAATTCAAAGGTATTGAAAGAAATCGAGCAGAATTTGACCGAACAAAGATCAAATTCAATATGAAATGAATTGAAATTGAGCTGATCAAATCAAGAGCTAGCCGAGGATCGACTGCTCTGATACCAATTATTAGCTTCAAAAATGAGAATAGAGACACAGAAGAGAAATCACACAATCAAAGCTATCTTATTCCACTAACAACCAACTATTTATACTCAGTTACAACTAACATAACAGTTTCCCTCAACTACTATTAACTAACTAACCAACTTGACTATGCTTCTATCACCATCAGTCCCTGAACTTTCCCATTTTACACTTATACCCCTACTATTATAAAAGCGATAGTAACAGAGACTGTTCAGATTTGGAATGCTAAAAGATCCCATACGTATAACATTGTTATATGAATACTTTTTTTACACACCATAATTGAATATAACCATTGGACTACTTCTCACCCACAAAACCTTATACGATCAAGAACCTAGCTGACCCTAACCCGCAAACCCGACCCGGTTAAAAAGGCCGAAAGTGGGGCACCTCTTCTAGTTGGTTGAAGAGCAAGACTATTTCAAATTAGTTGTATTGTTTTCATTTCCCAGGATGCATGCATTTTGATAAGGAGAAGTCTGAATCACCGAACCCAACACAACATAAAATGGCTCGAACACCCTGCTCTGATCCCCAAAGGACGTCCGGCCAAAAGGATCTTTTATAACTAACTTGGGGCCCACATTCCTAACCGCTTTATAATGACTGGTCTGACCATAGCGGCCCGAACCACGTCAGCACACCCACTTACTCCACTTAGAACTCCAAAAACGGGTAATTTGTACTTTCTGTCTCTAGAACTCTCCACTCTCTCTGACTTCTCTTTTTGTACTTCCCATTCTTATTCTCACGTCCGCGCTTGATCACAGAGAGGCCATGTAAAGAGAGACTAACGGTGTGCTTCTCTTTCTGTGATCTTATAAAGGTTACAGATAATCATCCTGAGACTCATCCTCCACCTAGTTCGATGTGCTAATTCTTGAGTCTTCACATGTAACTAGGACCACTCATTGCATTTCACCATTACTTGCATTAATTTAGGAACAAGTTCGATGCAGTGATATTTCATCACAAATTCTAATCCATTTTGCATTGAATATTAAGAAGAAAATTATTGAAAAAGTATTGTTCCATTTCTCTTATCTAATTCTTGGAGCCTAACCCATTTAACGAGTCACTTGGGAGATTAACCATCTCGAATCGGCTTCTATCAAAACCTCACTGAACCAACCACATAGCAAACCATGAATCATCATACAGTAGCTCATAGGATAAGTGACTGAAATAATCAGTATAGCACTTATTACACCTAATGGTGCTTTAAGCAATTTTCATATTTCATTGTTTATGGTGTGGAGGTCAACAATTTGAAAAAGTTTAACGAGCATTTAAAAAGAAGGTGATCTCCCAAGGTCTAAACTAAAGAATATAACAGAAAGAGGTGATGCTTGTCTTATTAATTGTGTATGTTTCTTTTGTTTCATTTTCTCATAAGCAAATATATTCGTATAGACTACCGTTCCTTTCAAGTGTGAAATGTGATGGAATGAGTGATTTTTTTTAAACGAATCTGCAAAGCGTACTCCTGTGATGTCTGTATACCCACGTAGTGAATCTACATTGCGTAGTTTGCGTTTTTATACCGATATATTTTGGCATTGTATAAACTCCTACTAAAGTGATTATTTTTTTGTCCTATTCCACAACATGTTTCTCTATCGGGGAAAACGTATTACAATAACTTCGATGCTAGATTAACAAGTTGAAAACAAAACCAACATAAGACAATATTTGGCCACCATACCTAGCTAATTTGTTACCCCCTACAATGAAGTGGTAAAAGGTAGTCATGGAAACCTCAAAGACGCAAATTTAAACTCTTTAAAAGGAGCAAAAAGACTCGAACCCTTTAAACGACCAACAAACTGGCCGGGTTTATGTCCCACTACTACGGGGAATACGCGACAAGTACATTCAATTATCATTGTTATGGATTGTGATGAGTTGTATGTCTGAGTTTTGTGTGCATGCCAAAGGAAGAAGAGAAAATCAATAGTTTTTACCCTTTTTAATCTTAGTGATTGGATTTAAGATTAAAATAAATAAAGGGATAAGATTGGTTTCTTGTGTTCTTTAATTTTTGATGGTTCCCCAAATAACCTTGTTTATGTATCTTATGCAATGAAAATTATATAAAGATTCAAAGAGGCAATTACACATGAAAATTGCATACATAAGAGCATTGATCACCCTTTAGTAGCAAATTCATATCATAAAATCCCTGCAGGAAAACAAGCCTTTCTTAGGTAGCAAAAGCTATAGCAAAGTTAACTTTATAATTCGACAACTCGCGATTATCGCGACCCATAAAGTTAAATCTTCAGTCATATCTATCAACTTACTACTGGGTTAGAGGCACACATTCAATCTCTATTTGTATTTCACCGCTTTCAACATTTTGCAGTTGTAGAGTAACGTCTTGCTTTGTCTTCCCTTCCGCCACTTTGATCATACCGAGGCTATATTTGTCTTTTCCGTCTGTCATCTTTTCAAGGTGTTTTGATAACTCGTTGGCATTACCATTCTCAAAAGCTCTAGCAGCGGAAACCAAGAGTTTGATATCAATCTCAGCCTCACCCATAGGATCATCCTCTGTGAACTTATCCTTGTCGAAAACGTTCTGCAAAGGGTAAAATTGTCATTGACAAATAATGCTACTATGACACATGTTGCTAATCCGTTTACGTGAAATGGGTTGATTCGGGTCATTTAAAAAAAAAAAACTTGTAGTATGTTTATCCTTCTTGAATAACAGTATTTCCAATAAACTTTCATAACCATACTTTTGACTTACCACTTTTAAAGGCGGGACATCTTCAGGAATCGATAACATTAACTTCTCATTCCAGACAGGATTGAGGTTGCTCTTTATAACTCGAGTCTTCACCGACTGCAAACAAATCAAGCGATCTTCTCATTTTCACACCACATCAATATTATGCATCAAAACACAAAGATTTATATTAAAAGGCTTACTTGGTTTCCCAGTGAGAGCATAACATAAGGATCACTACTCCTCACATCTCTAATAACAAGGTTAATACCTCTTACCACTTTGACTTTTATCAACCCAACAAATTCCACCATACCTGCCTATAGAAGAGATACCAGGCATCAGATTAAGTTCAATATAAAGTTTCTAATACAAAATGTAATAATACATAAAAACTATAGTTTCCGTGTGATCTGAATTGTCGATTTTAGGAGCCACAAGAGAAAAAATTGATTTTACCGCACAATAATATCCTTGTTCGCCTCTAAAGTTTGTTGCCCAGAATCTTCTTGACAAATAATGAATATAACAACGAACGAAATAAACACAATC
Organism: Helianthus tuberosus; assembly: GCA_030545235.1. Taxonomy (NCBI): domain Eukaryota; kingdom Viridiplantae; phylum Streptophyta; class Magnoliopsida; order Asterales; family Asteraceae; genus Helianthus; species Helianthus tuberosus. Next base: position 37,018,897 of record CM060440.1, on the reverse strand, counting down.
TAACCTTGATTGAAAGAATAGAAATCGTGAATATGTATGTACAAGTATGTGTATTTTGGTATATTTACAATAGAAATATCTAACCCTATTTATACTTATCGAAGAGGTACGAATCTAATAGACGTGTCCCTTGACGAAGAGTCGTGCCCTTTGATCTTGTGGCTCTTAATCGATTTGAAAGGTTGCGTCCCTGTGTTCTTGTTTCCTGTCGTCGATCAGAGAGAAGGGGTGTGTCCCCTGGATGTGTCGATTCCAACATGTAGGTTATTAAGTTTCGACTTGTCACATCTAGTCCCCGCACTTCTATCACTAATCTAATTCTAATAAAAACTAACTATTAACTAATTACATAATGAACCCTAATACTTATAGGATGTGAAGGAGATTATTGATTTCATTCACCCCCTAATCTCGAACATCCTTAAGTTGCACCTTGATCTTTCTCCATGTCTTGCTTGCCATCGTGTGCTTGTTGTAGTAGATCATTGCAGTCTTCTTTAATTGCCATTAGGAGAGTTGGTTCCTCGTCTTCCTGCACCAGATTTGATTCTTCTCCTCTTTGATTTGATTCAGGACAATCTGAGGCATAATGACCAAACTTTTGGCAATTATAGCATTTTATCTTGCTTAAATCCTTCCCAAACTTCCTTTGGTTGCTTCTATTCTTGTAAGCATTCTGTGATGAATCTTCATCATCTTCTTCTTGTCTGGACTTTCCATCACGCCATTTGTCTTGCGATGAGTTGAACCTTCCATGTCCATTGTTCCCAAAACGCTTTCCACGACCATAGTTCTTGTTGCGTCGCGTATACATAAGTTTCTCTTGATTATATATACCGGGTTTTCATCTACCAAACCGGTTCTTTCTTCATAGGCCTTCAATCTTCCAATTGTCTCGTCTAGCGTCGTTGTTTCTAGATCAGCGAATTGTTCAATGGTTGCAACAATTTGAACGAACCTTTTTGGTACAGAACTTAGAAGTTTCCGTACTAAAGTCGGTTGATCAAAAGTTGATCCAAGACCACTTGCCCTCGTGACAATACTATTTAGTCTTGCAGTGAACGAATCAATAGTGTCTTCCTCCTTCATTTTTAACATCTCAAACTCTGTTTTGAGTGTTTGAAGACGTGCCTTCTGCACTCGATCTGCACCGACGTGCCTAGTCTTTAATGCATCCCAAATTTCTTTTGCACTCTTGCAACTTGCAACTTGTATTATCATATCTTCCGGTAGTGCTTGAAATAAGTAAGCAGTCGCCATCATATCCTTCTTTTCATCCGCTTGCGTATTTTCTTTTGGTTCTATCATTTCCCATAATCCGTTTGCCCTCAAAATGGTTTTTATACGGATTGCCCATACCGTATAGTTTGTAGACTTTAAGATAGGACACTGAAACTGGGAGAACGAACTACCCTCTTTAATCACTACCGCGTTTGACGGAGAGGCTCCTCCTGAATCCGCCATAATTTCTTTTCCAACAATTTTCACTTTCTATACTTTGGTTTTCTCCTAAAACCGAAGTCTATGATTCCAAAAATTTACACTAACTTTCTAACGTAGAATCAAACCAATTTCTAAACCTTATATAAATTCCAGAAAAAAATAGAACGTAGAACCTGGAATTTGCGAACCGACCGACTTCTCTTATCGTGATTCTCCGCACAGTTTTTCTGACTTTTCTTAACAACCCTCTTGGCTGCGTTTTTTTTTTTTTTTTTGCTTCTTCCTGCTTGATTCGTGATTCTCTAAACACGTACCAAAAAATCAGCCCCAAACCCGCTTGATTTGCGACTAAACTTCTCAACCGAACACCCTCTTGATGCTTTGATATCACAAAACTTCTCAGATTTTGTGTCTTAAACAACCCAAACTTCTCAGATTTGCGATTGCTTTTTCAAACCGGAATACAAACTTCTCAGATTTGCTTCCGTCTTCTTTAATTCGAACCGTAGCCTCTTGCCGTGATTTGAATTAACAAAACTCAGAATCCAAACACCCTCAGTGATGATCGGATCAAAAAATCGAACACCCTCCTGATGACCGATTAACGAACGAACAACAATCGTACCCGCTTGATGCGATTGATGTTAAAACTTAACAAAGAACAACCCAATCAATGCCTCCTGCGTGATCAGAATTGTCAGGGAATTCAACCACCCGCCTGATGATTATCTTCCCGAAACGAATTTGAGCCCTAGGCTCTGATACCAATGTTGCCCAGAATCTTCTTGACAAATAATGAATATAACAACGAACGAAATAAACACAATCTAACCTTGATTGAAAGAATAGAAATCGTGAATATGTATGTACAAGTATGTGTATTTTGGTATATTTACAATAGAAATATCTAACCCTATTTATACTTATCGAAGAGGTACGAATCTAATAGACGTGTCCCTTGACGAAGAGTCGTGCCCTTTGATCTTGTGGCTCTTAATCGATTTGAAAGGTTGCGTCCCTGTGTTCTTGTTTCCTGTCGTCGATCAGAGAGAAGGGGTGTGTCCCCTGGATGTGTCGATTCCAACATGTAGGTTATTAAGTTTCGACTTGTCACATCTAGTCCCCGCACTTCTATCACTAATCTAATTCTAATAAAAACTAACTATTAACTAATTACATAATGAACCCTAATACTTATAGGATGTGAAGGAGATTATTGATTTCAAAGTTAAGATAATCAAAGTAATTACCGTTGAGCTACTTTTCTTTGAAGGCTTTAGTTCAACATCTTTTCTTTTTCGGCTGTTGATAAATGCTTGACCGATATTATGTATACGCATACTATTTAAATATTTCTTATCCACCATAGAATTTAAGCCTGTTGAACTGCAGTGGAAGGCTGCTGGATTGAAGGGACAAGATAATTGTTCCTCTGTGTTTAAAAATTGTTGCATTTCATACTTTCTCCTGAGTATTATTAATAAAGTTAAGTGTAAATGTACATAATGTATCACAACTTTTGTATGAAAATTGTTGTTACAGGTGGCAATTTTGACCCAATTTCTTATGCGTGATTGGGTGGGCCGATTCGAGTTGACCAAGGTGCATTATTACAATCTCCTAAATTGCTTTGTTTATCGCGTTTACTATATGTAAAAAACAAAACTTGATTAAAAAGTGTTTTGGATCAACCAGACTAGTGACTAGTACAAAAAAAGTTACCAACTTCGACCTGTTACCGTACCCGCCCACTTTGCCACCTCTGGCACTTGTAGTTCTTGGATTACCTGATAAAATCAGTACGCTCGTCTATGGAAGAATTTGGTTGTGGTTTTCTACAGCTGTTTGGAATGCTGTGTTCATATTTCATATTTACTTCAATATTTCCTCCAATTTTTATCACATTGTCAACATCTTCCTCAGTCCACTCATCCAGATTCACTGATAATATCTGCAACAAGAAGTTGAAACTGTTGGTTATGATTAAATGCTAACATGTAAAACATATATATTAGCATAAAAGGAACGTGTGGTTCGAAAGTTGCCCACAGTGTACTACTAATGTATAACCTCCTAGTTCTTTTTTAATTAAAAAACTATGTTATTGTTAAATTAAGATAACTTTTGTAATCATGTTTAACACACTTAAACTTTATTAAAAACTTATTTTTATTGACAAAAGGTGTTTTGGGGTCAATCAAACGCATACAATATGGTAGATAAGGCAAGTAGTGGTTACTACACCTTTGATATATGCACTCCAAGGCTTCTATGCACTCCGGAACACTTGATGCATACAAATGATCCCAGATTTACCGATCTAACCACCCCCACACGGTGAAATTTAATTAAGTAGAGAAAAATATAAAATAGATTACGCAAAGGGATGCATAAGTAGAAATATGAATACACTTACACCCATTTTGGATTTGGAGATCCACAATCTGCACATAACTCATTACCAGATACAGATAAAAAATCTGCCAGCCTCAGTTTTGCACCTGATGAGGAATATCACATTGCAACCAAACCCAAATATATGGTTGGTTATATATAATAAGTAGAGTTTATCCTAAACCAGATGATATGCAATTAAAAAAAACGAGTATAAATATGATTCGTTATGGACCTTAGTAATGATTTACATAAGTTCACTTTGTTCGAAGCAGTGACCGCAATTTGTGCCGGTGAGATCATGCATGTTAGAGGTGGCAAGATGGGCAGGTTGGGTAACGCCTCAAAATTGGTCTGGTCAGGCCTATTTTTTGTAAATACTTAATGTGTTAACTATATTAAAACAATAATCTAAGTTTTGAATAAAACGATTTTGGAGTTTGTATGCATTAAAAATAGATTATGCAATATGCATAACATTAACACACCTAAGATGTTGATATGTCTGTTTGACCACTGCTTTTTTAAATAGGCATCTTGTTGTTGTATACAATGATCATGTATATTTAGAAAGAAAACTAAATCCTCATACTGTATGGTATGTAAAAAGTTCCAAGCAAGTCATAAAACTATAAAATCTCCAACAGGTGATGAAAATTGAGTGTGAATATTACAATAACAAAATTTAACTAACCGACGGCAGGTGTCTCTTCATCTAACTCATCGCTACCGTTTTCTTCATCGTCATCTAACTTTAAGAGGTCAAAGAGAGAAGCTTCTGCAATAATACGCGTATTTATCAGACGTTCATCGTTCAGTTGTATCAATAGTCAAGACATGAGAGTTGGATATGCCATATTTCTTTTTTCTTTTTTTGACGCATTTCTGTTCTATCAAGAGTTTTATAGTCTACAAAGACAATGATTGTGACACCTTAGGCAAATCTCAAATCATTTTGTCTAAGGAGAGATATAGACATAAGGTATGTCCCACAACAACACGCTTTGGGCGCATTGGTTGCAGATGAGAAAAGAACTCCATAGTTAAACGTGTTTGGGTCAGACAACCAAAAACAAAGGCATGAGCTCCTTGTAGATATAGAAAAAACATTATTGATTGGTACGAGGGTCAGATGTTACAATGACACAATCAATATACTTGTCGGTGTAAGCCTTGTCACGAGTTCTAAGAACAATGTTGTATATATTAAATATATCTTACCAATTTACATGGAGATTCTCAATAACATAACAAACAAGCATTGCAAATTGCATCACTTACAAAAAAGTCAAAGTAGCACCAAGAAAAATAAAGATAACCATCAATGGGGCTGCTTATCGAGCGAGCTGGGCCAAACCAGCTTGAGCTTAAGCTCGGGATCGAAGTTAAACGGGCCAGCCTCGGCTCATTTAAAACCGAGATGATTACGAATTTACGATCAAGCTTTGTTCAAGCGAGCCTCGAGCTTTCTGAACGCCCTTAACCATCAATTACTTTGTTTCATTGTTATGTCACATAATAGACCCTCTTACCAACTCTAAAAACCCTTAAAAATAAACTGATTCATATGAAATCAAATTGTCTTCACCTTTCCAATAAAAAAAAAACCTACAACTTCACCATCAAATTGGTCTTATTCATAACCCTAAGATCATACAGCCAATATAAATTGCAAAACATAAGAAAACAATAAAAATTGGGTCATCATTACCCGTCGTTTCATTCCTCGTAGACATTCTTCCTCATCAATCGAAATATATAAACATGTACGTAAACATTCGATTTATCTGCATTTTCATCTGCAATTTAAATCACACAACTCTTAGGAAAAAATCAAAATCTATATCAAACTCCAGGTGTATTCGATTAATTTACCGTTCAGGATAACACCACATCATCAACATCTAACAACGAGATGCAGGTTAAACTTCCGCGAATGAATATATAAGAAATCCACAACAAATCTAGAGTTTCTTTTTTTTTTTTGTTATGATATATCGAGAATATGAATCTGTTTTGTTACTTGTGGAACGAGTGTGGGCGATTGTAGACGAAAATTAGGGTGAAATCTGGATGAACAAACCCTAATTATTGTTAGGTTTTTTGGAAATAATAAGTTTTTTTTGGTTGTTGCATTGCATTGCATGCATGTTGATGGAATGGAAGATTTCGTGGTGTTTCTGACTTTCTTTCAGCCGTTGGGTGTCTTCATTTTAAATATTCCCCTCAAGATTTGTCTATATTACAAATGCACTCTTCTAGTTTTATTAACTACTATTCGCACCTAAATCTTATTTACCGTTGTGCTCCCGAGTCCTTTTTAAAGAAAGAAAGAAGTGAACGGTGAATTAACCGAACCGTTTAATTTAGTTAACCGGACCAGTTAAAAAATAACCGGTTAAAGTCAAAAGTTAAATTAACCGATATAACCGGTTATTGAAATTAATCGGTTTGTGCACCTGTATTTGGCAACCACAACCGGCCCATACAAATCATATTTGGCCCATCATGTAATAGTAAACCAATCTTGTTGATCAGTCCACTCAGATGTTGGTCTAGAAGTCCAGAATCCAGATCAACCGAAAGGTAAATCATTTTCCATTTAAATCAAATCCCTCCTTTACAATACTTGAGATTGAACTTGAGCATACTCATCAAATCCATACGGATGCTATATGTTTTTGTTAATGGTTAGTTAAAGCATAGGTTAGGTAATTGTTGGCTTGTCTTATGTCGGCATGACTACGAACGATTAGAGTTTTTGTTGAGTAATTTGATTAAAATTAATTAATTTCTATGCGTTACTATGGTGGCAGTGATAATATTCAAAACTTCATATAAAAAAACCGAAACCTTAACTTAAACACTTTACATTAAAATAAAAAGTTTAGCATTCATACACTCATTTTCTTTTTTTAATTAACTAATAATAATTAAATATGTAATTAGAGCTCTTTTAAGTCCATTTATACCACTACTTAAACGCTTAATTAATTAAATATATGTATTCTTTTAAGTCCATTTAAACGCCAAAGACGTGTGATTTATTTCCTATTTTTTACTTTTATTTTCTAAAGTTCTATTTCTCACCCTTTTATAATATTGAATTACATATTAAACCTTTTAGTTTTGTTTAAGGCTTATTAAACATTAATGTAATTAAGTTTGTGGATACGGAACTCAAATACAAAATAGCTACTTTATTCCTTCGATTTAATAGTAAAAAAATTGTACGGGAACAATATGGTATACGTTCAATCACATAAACAATTTATTAGTGGCTATGAGTGCAACAAAGTAGTCACCCAAGGTTAAGCAATGTGTTTTGTCCATTGCTTAAAAATAATGGTTTATTTGTTAAAGGCAACTTAGCTCAAAAGGTGCATTTTAAGGTACCCAAAAATAGCGATGGGAGATCATCAGGGATTTAGACATAACGACAAGAAGGTAATGTAAATGGACTCGTACGCCTCAAGTATCATCTATTACTCAATTGCGCAACTCTCATTATCAACTATATCCTTGCCTTCACAAATATTTATTCTCAAGTCAAAGGCTAGTCGCAAGAGATCAACTTCCATTGATGAAACTAACTATTCTTTCTTCTTAGTAGTCCATGTTTTAATAGTGAATATGCCCCTTTTCTGTACCAATCCTTCTTCAGTTACCTTAAACCAACATGTATAATTTATGTAGCACACCAACCCAACTATGGGTGTCACTTACACAAAATCATAAATCAAAACTCAATCCATAAACGCTTAAATCGTTACGGTATATATTAAAAACTTATAAAATAAGCCATGTTTATATCTACAAATTTTACGTCTTGAGCACTCTTCCATGTCTTTCCCAAAGCCTTGTAACCTGACATAAATGAAAGGATTGTACGTTTAAAAAAATTGTTATTTGCTCAGCGAGCGGTGACAACTATAACATATATGATAACATACACACATTAAACCAACATATCATATTCAGAGTAAAAAAAAATACTAAGTTAATCATATTCAAAGTAGCAGTTTAATAATAACACGTTCATACTTCAGAGTCAGATTTCACATTCAGAGTTCACGTCCTAACTCACTGGGAGAGCTAGGAAGGGAGGATCGAGGTCAACTGACCCCCTTCTGTTTTGTATTTCATGTAAAACGTTTAACACAATAATTTCAAGTAACCCCATCTTTTTTATGATCGACCCCATAGGTTTTATGATAAATATTTTATCTCACTACCCATTGGTTTTATGAAAATAAAAAAAATATTTTTTTTTACTAAATATATAAAACGTTAACTAGTATTCAGGACCTGCGATTTATGGCGAGACCGTTAAATCGAACAAAAAGTAGGACCTGCGATTACCAAGCCCAAAACCATTACCAATTCATTTAATCTAACTCAAGCCCAAAACCATTACCAATTAATTTAATCTAGTATTCAGGACCTGCGATTTATGGCGCCATCGTTAAATCGAACAAAAAGTAGGTGTAAAAACGTCGAATCACGCACACATGTTGCAGCGTGTTAATTTGCAAATATTTAACTGAAACGTAAAACATAGAAAAGATAACTAAGTCGACTAAGGACCCCCGCATTGCAATGAGGGCGTTAAACCGCAAAAAAATAACGTAAAAACGTTGATCCACACACACACGTTGCAGCGTATTAACTCGTAAATTTAGACCATAACATAAAACGACCAATTTGTAAAAGATAAAAAGTATAAGGGACCAACGTTGAAAATGAAAATTGTTGGGGGTAATAAATGAAAAAGAATTTTTTACAAATTGTAAAAGAAAAAAAGTGTAACAAAAATGAATAGTAACTAGATGAAAGCTCCCGCCGCGACGCGGCCGGGCGTAGAAATTTAGATGCAATTGCGGCCGAGGGCTTAGAAATTAAGATGCAACATATACGTCTAAAGCATAAACGCTAGGTTCAAACCATTCAAAAGGCTTTTGTGTAAACGAACTCCATAATTGACGACATTTCGAATATAGATAGACTATCCGTATGAAATATAACAAATGAAAATATAGGTAAAAATGCAGGCGATATGTGCAGAAATAGGTGAAGAACTTCACCATCATCTTCCCTTTCTTAGCATCCTTCATCAAAAATCCAAATTACATCGAAATATTCTCCAACTTATTTGAAAAACATAAAAGATCGAAAAGTTATGATAACTGAATAGACTAATGCAACAGCAAAGTGACCAAGATTTTATTACTCCAAGACATAACTTTAGTTACCCCTTCTGTCTATAAGACCGCCATGGTTACAAAGTGGTTGCTAGTGGAGAACCTCACACTTTCCATCCTTCAATTATGCAATGCCAAGATACAATCTATAACAACCCTAAAGAAATCGACACCCTTGAATTAATTTCGATACCCTAATATATTTTAAATTATCCCAATATGTCCTAAAATACACCCCATACACGAAAACGGACCCCGAATACCTTGAATATTATTAAAAATAATTAAAATTTTAATTTTTGGGTTTGAGGCGGGCCGCGTAAGCCACACCTTAAACCTTACGCGGGCCGCGACAACTTAAAAACCAGGCGAGCTCCGGTGTTGACACGTGGCCGACGCGTGTTGAACCTACCCTATGACCCGGATCAGCTACGTCGTTGACCAGCGTTGACGCGGGCCGCGTAGCCCTTTGGTTAACCTTTACGCGGGCCGCGTAAAAGTCAAGATCAGCCCCTATATTTCATTTCTTACGAATTTCCACGTAGTAGAAGCTATACTCGGGTATAATACCCCCTAAATAACGAAGTTCTGCTCCGTTGTAAGTATCATAACCCCTGGATACGTATTAGATACGCTGCCCGATTGATCTAGGGTTTCGTAACGGCTGTCGTGGTTCTACCCGACGTAGTCGTTGGAATGTCGTCTCGGGGAGGGTATTACTAATGTTAAAATGGGTTATTATACTAACACGTGTGCATTTGTGTAAATTATAGATTGTCACCAGGAAACCCTAAAGGATAATCTAAGACAGCAATGTGAGTAATCTCCTTTTTGCAAATTATTTTTACAAAACCTCACTTAATTAATTATATATTAAGCAGTTATTGAGTATTTGTAAGGATACAATTATCATGAGTATGTTGGGGTTTTGTATACAAAATTAGTTACTGCCTTGCGAGGAGTAACTTTTCCACAAGTCGGGTCTGACAGTACCATGGTGTCACACTCCAACCGATGGCGGAATCATCGGGGCATGGCACTGAGCAAAACAGATTGTCCAGAAGTTTCCATAACAATTATCATTACCATTCAATTTAAATAACATGTCCCATACCATGTCTCAAACAGTAAACAAATTATTACAGACAAAAATCTAGGCAAATAATTCTGTTCCGACAACTCAGATTTAAATAGAACAATTGTTTATTTGCTTCTAGAGACCCTTGATTCAATTACTACAGACAACTATTTGTTGGGCTCTAAAGCTTTATTCTAGCTTCGATTTCCTACCAGAAGTGCATCCTAAGCACCTATCACATACGTTAAAATAAAGTCAATACATAAAATGTAAACGTGAGCATACAAGTTTGATAATAGCATATAGAGTTCGAATTCGTTTACGCATAACCAGCACGTACACATTGTGAAATGAAGCACGTTAGTTATCGACATAGATCCATCGATACCAATGACTGCGGGTTGACTGCCCGAGGCAGTTCGCAATACATAATTACCACCGTAATCCATGCAAGTAATTTTCCTTAACAACCCCCGCGAACGGGTGCTGAGTCCAAACTATAGTACTATCGTTGCTAAGGCAGGTAGATAGCATTCCATGTGTAAACATAACAAACAAGCATTCATAAGCCACGTATAACATGCATTAACGGTTAGCATTCAAATAGTATTGAGTAGTGTGATTGTTGTAGTTTGAATATTCGTAACGTATGTAACACCCAAAAGTGCGTAAAGCAAAAAGGGGTCGAGTATACTCACAGCGGTTGATGGATTGAAGGGAGCGCTTAGCGAGTAAAGTTAGCCTGAATGGATTGATAGCATAACGATAAGTGACGCGTAAAACGATACAAAGGGTGAATGGGTCGGATAGCAGTTCGGTCGGATGGTAATCCGATCGGACGGTTAATCGTGCGGATAGCAATCCGTTCGGATGGTCATCCGGTCGGACGGTAGTCCGGTCGGATGACTATTCGAGTGGATTGTTTCTTCCTATGAGATGAATGTGTTTGTGTATGATGGCTTGTCTTTTGAAGTTTTCGTTGTAGCATTTTGAAAACATTGAAGTATCTCTATCCTTCAAGTCAGTCGAACGGACGGTCAATCGTGCGGATAACAATCCGTTCGGATTGTCATCCGGTTGGACAGCGACCTTAGTGATGAAGTTACTTTGTGGAAACATTTCATAACAGAAGAGTCACTCGGTCGGATGCCCATTCGACCGGGTGGCAACCCTGTTAATGAACATGTTGAAAATTGTTTAAGTCTTTAAAGTCCGAGTATCTCATGATCCGAAGAGTAATCCGGTCGGATGGTAGTCCGATCGGATGGCAATTCGTTCGATACTCAAACTTCAGATAGAGTTAATGAGGTGTGTGACCCAATGTGTTATTCGTTCGGACAGCAATCCGTTCGGAGGGTCATCCGGTCGGACAGCATTCCGTTCTGATTGTTCCTTTCGTACTACACTTGGTTGTTTTGGTTGTTTGTCGTTTTATCGAGGCGCTTTGACATCGTGTTAGCCAATAGAACTCCGTTTTGACCCGCGTGACCAAACCGACCAGGAATCACCCTTGTTCGGCCGGTTACCGGCTCAAGACGGTTGTTCTTGTTTAACCCGAAATCGGTGGTCTCGTGAGTAGAATCCAGATCTTGGACTAGTACAACGCTAAGAGTGAGTAGGAGACTAGAACAGAGTTCGATTCTATCGGTTTTGAGTGTATTGAGTGTAAAAGAGTTGAAAGAAAGTTAGAAACCATCTTTCAATCCTTTTCCACTATGTTTAGGTTGAGATCTCTACGAGATCTTTGTGTATTTGTGTGGAAATCGGTTAGATCTAGGTTGTTCTTGGTGGATTGAAGTCAAAACATGAAGTTCTTCAAGAACACATGATGACGTCATCCTAGAACACCCGAAATCTAGTGATTTCACGGTTAAAAGTTAAGATTCAAAAGATAGAAAGGTGTAGGAGTGTGTGTAGGTCAAGAAAGTACAAGATTTAGGAAGAGGTCTTACCAGGATTGAGAGAAATCGAAGAAAAGATGAGGAACACAAGCTGGTCGGACAGAGGTTTCCAAAAGTAGAAAGGTTGAGAGTGACATGGGTATTTATAGGATTCCAAAAAGGGAAAGTGTTGTCCGGTCGGATGGCACACCGCCCGGATGACTATCCGGTCGGATGACATCTCGGTCGGATGGAACCTGACTCATGGCCAAGTGGCTATCCGGCCGGATGGCACTTGGTTCGAGTGTTTGACGCGACGATTTTTGCTGATTCGGTTTCGATTGCGAGCGATTCGATGAGATGGTTTTTCCTAGTCAAATTACTTTTAATCCCAACTACTATATCTATCATAGTTCGATTTCGATTGGGTTCGATTGCGTTTCGAGTTCGATTGCGATTCCACACATAACATAAATGAACATGCACAAGTAACACATAAGGCACACACACACGTATAACAATAATTAAAATACGTGGTTCGAGTTGCGATTTGATTTGATTAGCATAGTTTGATTATCGATTAATTAACTTTATCGCATTGTCACTTCCTATAGTTCACAGTCGTAGGTCGATTGAATAGCGAAATTCATACGTCGATTATTGTGATTATTGACACTTACTCCACATAATACAGCTAAATTAAACACATAAAAGAAATTCACTACAAGTCAAGTTGCGCGAAATCGGTCGTTGACTTTGACCTTGACTTTGACTTTGACTTCCCGAAAACACGGGGTGTTACAGCCTCCCCTTGTTTAGGGAATTTCATCCCGAAATTAGGCTGGAAGTTGTACAACACCGTGAATCACGTTGGAGAACTTTCTCTTTCTAGACTTTCTCCTTAAATAAATACGGGTACTTCGCTTTCATGTCGCTTTCGAGTTCCCAAGTGAACTCTGCGCCTCGTTTGCCTTCCCACCGTACTTTCACAATAGGAATGCGAGAGCGTCTGAGTTGCTTGGTTTGGCGGTCCATGATTTCGACAGGCTTTTCCACGAAGTGTAATGTTTCGTTCACTTGCAGGTCATCGAGAGGTACAATTAGATCATGCTTAGCCAGACACTTTCGGAGGTTCGAAACATGGAAAGTCGGGTGGACGTTACTAAGTTCCTCCGGTAGTTCGAGTCTGTAGGCGACTTTACCGATCCTTTCCAGAATCTTAAAAGGTCCAACATATCGAGGCGCGAGCTTTCCTTTCTTGCCGAATCGGACCACACCCTTCCAAGGTGATACCTTTAGGAGTACGTAGTCACCAACGTCAAATTCAAGGGGCTTGCGTCGTCTATCGGCATAACTTTTCTTTCGATTCCGAGCTTTTACCAGGTTGTCTCGAATTTGGAAAATCTTGTCTGTCGTTTCTTGTAATAGCTCAGGACCGGTTAATTGCGAATGCCCGATCTCGTGCCACACAATAGGCGATCAACATCTTCTTCCGTATAAAGCCTCGAATGGTGCCATTTGAATGCTTGCATGATAGCTGTTGTTATACGAGAATTCGACTAACGGCAGGTATTTATCCCAATTACCACCGAAGTCTATGACACACGAATGGAGCATGTCTTCAAGAGTACGAATCGTTCTTTCAGTCTGACCGTCGGTTTGAGGGTGGAAAGCGGTACTTAGATTTAGCGATATACCGAGTGCCATTTGAAATGTTTCCCACAGTCGCGAGGTAAACCGAGCGTCACGATCAGAGATGATATCACGAGGCGTCCCATGATTACAAATGATCTCGTCGGTGTAGATTCGGGCTAATCGTTATACCTTGTAGTCTTCCCGTATTGGTAAAAAGTGAGCTGATTTAGTCAATCGGTCAACCACAACCCAAATGTTGTCGCGACCTGATGACGTGTGCGGTAGCTTTGTTATAAAGTCCATAGCTATACTCTCCCACTTCCACATGGGGATCGGGGATTGCTCGAGTAAGCCAGAGGGTCTTTGATGCTCAGCCTTGACTCTTGCACAAGTTAGACATTTTCCAACGTAGAGAGCGATATCCCTCTTCATGCCCGGCCACCAGTACTTATAGCGAAGGTCCTGGTACATTTTGTCGGCACCGGGATGAATAGAATACCAGGATTTGTGGGCTTCGTCCATCAAGATCTGTCGCAAATTGGTCCGTTTGGGGATCCAAATTCGGTCCAGAAAGTGGAATATCCCATTCGACTTGCTCACAAGCTAGGCTCCATCGTGGTAGATTCTTTCTTTCTTCAGAGTGCGTTCGTTAAAAAACGCGTGCTGAGCTTCGCGGATGAGGGATTCGAGATCGTATTGGGCTTGAACATTACGAGTGCTAAGCAGATAGCTCCGTCTGCTGAATGCGTCGGCAACAACATTTGCCTTGCCTGGGTGATAACGAATCTCACAGTCGTAATCGTTGAGAAGTTCTACCCATCGGTGTTGATGCATATTAAGTTCCTTCTGATTAAAGATATGCTGTAGGCTCCTATGATCGGTGAAGATCGTACACTTGGTACCATACAGGTAGTGTCGCCAAATCTTTAACGCAAAAACAACTGCGCCTAGCTCGAGATCATGGGTTGTATAGTTCTTCTCGTGGATTTTGAGCTGACGAGATGCATAAGCTATAACCTTGTCCCGTTGCATGAGGACACAACCAAGACCAAGGTTGGAAGCATCACAATAGACAATGAAATCGTTGTTGCCGTCAGGCAATGTGAGAACGGGAGCATTGCAAAGCATGTGCTTAAGGGTTTTGAAAGCAGACTCCTGTTTGGTTCCCCAAACAAATGGTTTGTCTTTATGCATGAGAGTGGTAAGTGGTACAACGATCTTTGAGAATCCTTCGATAAATCGTCGATAATAACCCGTCAGTCCAAGAAAAGAACGGACTTCAGATGGGTTCTTAGGTGTAATCCAACTCTTAACGGCTTCGATCTTCGCAGGGTCGACATGAATACCTTGACTATTAATAATGTGACCCAGGAACTGAACTTCCACCAACCAGAATTCACACTTGGAGAACTTGGCATAGAGTTGATTCCCCTGGAGTAGCTCGAGAACCAAACGTAGATGTTGTGCGTGTTCAGTTTTCGATTTGGAATAGATCAAGACATCGTCGATGAATACGATGACGAAACGGTCGAGATATGGTTTACACACGCGATTCATCAGATCCATGAAAACCGCATGTGCGTTGGTTAAACCAAAGGGCATAACAACGAATTCGTAGTGGCCGTATCAAGTGAGAAACGCGGTTTTGGGTATATCCTCCTCTTGAATACGTAGCTGGTGATATCCCGAGCGTAGATCGATCTTTGAGAAGCACGTAGCACCTTGTAGCTGATCAAACAAATCATCGATGCGAGGTAGAGGGTAGCGGTTCTTGATAGTTAGCTTATTCAATTCCCGATAGTCGATGCACATCCGGAACGACCCATCCTTCTTTTTGACGAAAAGGACTGGCGCGCCCCAAGGAGAGGTGCTCGGGCGAATAAAGCCTTTCTCAAGTAATTCCTGGAGTTGGTTTGAAAGTTCACGCATTTCAGACGGCGCGAGTCGATAAGGAGCTTTGGCAATAGATTTGGCTCTAGGAATGAGGTCGATACGAAAGTCGATATCACGACTTGGCGGTAGTCCGGGAAGATCCTCTGGAAAAACATTAGGAAATTCTCGAACCACAGGAACATCTTTCACTTCCTTCTTCTCTTTCTTTTCCTTCTCCGCTACTACAATGTTAGCCAAGAAAGCCCTGTATTCCTTGCGGAGATACTTGCTAGCTTGGACACATGACATGAGCTTGAGACCTTTCGAAGTTGTATCACCGTAAACACACAATAAATCTCCATTCCCGAGCGAGAATCGAATCATCTTGTCGAAGCACACAACTTCAGCATGGTTTTCGCGAAGAAATTCCTTGCCTACTATGACGTCAAAAATTCCGAGTTGCATTTGAATAAGGTCGATTGGGAAGATGTGATTGTTGAGCTCGAGAGTACAATCACGAAGTACAGAATTAATGGCGACAGTTCTTCCAGTAGCGACTTCAACATCGAACGTCGACGAGAGTTGAGAGCGCTTACGACTAAGGAATTTCTCGAATTCGAACGACACAAAGCAATTATCGACTCCAGTATCAAACAAACAGGAAGCATAAATACCATTCACAAGGAACGTACCATTGACCACGTTGTTGTCGGCTTGGGCTTGACGCACGTTGATGTTGAAAGTTTGTGCGCGCGCTGCTTGTTGCTGTTGCTGCTGGTGTTGCTGCTGCTGAGGCTGCTGCTGCTGGGGCTCTTGTTTCACGACCCTGTTTGGGCACATGTTGGCGAAATGGTTAGGATCGCCACATGTGAAGCAGGCTCGGGCGTTGACCGCGGGTGCCAGAGGAGCTTGTTGACCCTGAGGGGCGGTGAGTAGAGCTTGATGAGCAGGAGCTTGTCGAACACGGCAGTTGGTAGTAAAATGGCTGTACATATTGCAATGAGCACAAAAACGGCAAGCAATGGCAGTCGGGTGGTGGTTGGTACAAGTAGGGCAGAGCGGGTGTGGCCCAGTGTATGCACGCTTTGCAGGCGGTGCATTTGCCACAGGCCCCGCTACTTGACGCTGTTGGGCTGGTACAGCTTGAATCGGTGCAGCAGTGATCGCACAGTTCTTGTTGTTGGAGCTGTTCTTCCTCTTGTTCTTCCTCTTGTTGCTCGATGTGGTGGTTTCAGCAGTTGGTGCGGTGGTGGTAGCTTGATGCAGGTGCTTTGAAGTTTTATCCCAGACACCGGCCTTGATCCGCTTGTCGTTGATTTCAGCAGCAGTAGATAAGTTTCTTCGATCGTTGTAGTCTTAGTCGCTTGTACGAAATCAGCAACACAGTCAGGCAGGGCTCGGATATACTTCTTGATTGCCATGTCTGGAGTCTTGACCTGATCGGGACAAATGATGCTGAGCTGTTTGAAGCGAGCAGTGAGCGCAGCATTTTCACCATCCTTTTGCTGTATATGCCAAAATTCATCCTCTAGCTTCTGACGTTCATGAGGAGGGCAGAATTCTTCCAGCATGACTTCCTTGAGCTCGTCCCACGACAGACCGTAGGCTGCATCATTCCCTCGCTTGTTCCTCTCGGCCGTCCACCAGTCTAGTGCACGGGACTGGAAAACGCCGGTAGCATTCAGAGTTCGGTGGTCATCGGGGCAACCACTCTGCCGTAAAGTGGCCTAAATGGAATCAAACCATTGGAATAGTGCAGTAGGACCTCCCTCGCCAGTGAATTCTTTTGGCCCACACGACTTAAATTGCTTGAAATTGAAGGCCTTGGTGGTAGCTTTAGGAGCTTCGGTCCTTGATTCCTCAGATGATTTGCTGACATTCTCGTAAACATAACTCACGGCCTTTGCTACACTTTTAGCGATGATGGCAGCAAGGCGTTTGTCTCTCTTTTCTTGACGAGAAAGTAAGGGATGACGGGATCCATATGACATTGTCTGCAACAGACATCGTCACAGGACTCAACACATTGTATTCGAATCTCACCCCACACGTCTACTATTTACTAAAGCTCAGGAACACAGTCATGTAACTACGCATACACATAACCGCATATTTGCATAAATACAGAAGCACATAATTACGTAGAACACAGAATCACATAGGCACATAAGCACATAAGCACATAGGCACATAAACACATAACTCACCTAAGCACATATTTTACGTGTATCCACCTTCTTATGATTATACGGGTTCCTTTATCATTTAAGAGGTAGTCAGAATACAGAAACCTATCATTCAAAGTCTGCGAGTGTTCGAATATAGCATTCGCGTTAGTATATCGAGTCGTGTAGTATAAGCGTATAATGTAGTGCGAGTCGTATGTGTTAATCGAAGTGAAAGCGAAAATCCAGTAAATCTCCAAAATTTAAACACATAAGCAGGTAATCCCACAAAATTAACGAATCATCAGAGTCAGCAATTGCGGGCTCGGGATCAACACACGTAAAATTCGAGATATAGATTGTCTGCGGCTAGTAGACTTCGACTACCCAAGGTGGTTCGACTATTCACAAGGATTTGGTGTGCACATTTGACCTTCAGGATTATGCTTTTGCCTCGATTCTTGGGCGTTTGGCACACATCCCGTTAGTCATATTGTGACTTCAGGTCATTGGAGTCCGTCAAAACTTTGGTGGGAGCTTTGTAAAATGAGCGGAACAAGTAGTCAAGGTTAGGGTTTCACCCCTAGCTTAACAACTTTGTCCCTGTTTTAAATAAAATAGAGGAGATTATTCATCAAAATATGGATTTCACTCCTGATTTGGCATAATTCTCCCCGTTTGTAGATAAAATGCGGGTTGTTTAAGCAACTTTAGTCGAGAGTTTGCGGTTTTCACACCTAATCACGACTTTATCGCCTATTCATAATTGAAAATTCGAGTGCAGTGATAGTGTAGCATAAGCGAGAATATCTAGAGGTGAGCTCGTACATAATCCCTACCGGATACGCACAAGTCGGTCTGTTGGTTCCTAACTATAGACTAGGTCTCTGAGACATCGACCCGGACTAGGTCGTGTCTTGCCTAATTCCCTATAGTTATGGCTCTGATACCAATCTGTCACACCCCAACCAATGGCGGAATCATCGGGGCATGGCACTGAGCGAAACAGATTGTCCAGAAGTTTGCATAACAATTATCATTACCATTCAATTTAAATAACATGTCCCATACCATGTCTCAAACAGTAAACAAATTATTACAGACAAAAATCTAGGCAAATAATTCTGTTCCGACAACTCAGATTTAAATAGAGCAATTGTTTATCTGCTTCTAGAGACCCTTGATTCAATTACTACAGACAACTATTTGTTGGGCTCTAAAGCTTTATTCTAGCTTCGATTTCCTACCAGATGTGCATCCTAAGCACGTGTCACATACGTTAAAATAAAGTCAATACATAAAATGTAAAGGTAAGCATACAAGTTTGATAATAGCATATAGAGTTCGAATTCGTTTACGCATAACCAGCACGTACACATAGTGAAATGAAGCACGTTAGTTATCGACATAGATCCATCGATACCAATGACTGCGGGTTGACTGCCCGAGGCAGTTCGCAATACATGATTACCACCGTAATCCATGCAAGTAATTGTCCTTAACAACCCCCACGAACGGGTGCTGAGTCCAAACTATAGTACTATCGTTGCTAAGGCAAGTAGATAGCATTCCATGTGTAAACATAACAAACAAGCATTCATAAGCCACGTATAACATGCATTAACGGTTAGCGTTCAAATAGTATTGAGTAGTGTGATTGTTGTAGTTTGAATATTCGTAACGTATGTAACACCCAAAAGTGCGTAAAGCAAAAAGGGGTCGAGTATACTCACAGCGGTTGATGGATTGAAGGGATCGCTTAGCGAGTAAAGTTAGCCTGAATGGATTGATAGCATAACGATAAGTGACGCGTAAAACGATACAAAGGGTGAATGGGTCGGATAGCAGTTCGGTCAGATGGTAATCCGATTGGACGGTTAATCGTGTGGATAACAATCCGTTCGGATGGTCATCCGGTCAGACGGTAGTCCGGTCGGATGACTATTCGAGTGGATTGTTTCTTCCTATGAGATGAATGTGTTTGTGTATGATGGCTTGTCTTTTGAAGTTTTCGTTGTAGCATTTTGAAAACATTGAAGTATCTCTATCCTTCAAGTCGGTCGATCGAACGGTCAATCGTGCGGATAACAATCTGTTCAGATTGTCATCCGGTCGGACGGCGACCTTAGTGATGAAGTTACTTTGTGGAAACATTTCATAACAGAAGAGTCACTCGGTCGGATGCCCATTCGACCGGGTGGCAACCCTGTTAATGAACATGTTGAAAATTGTTTAAGTCTTTAAAGTCCGAGTATCTCATGATCCGAAGAGTAATCCGGTCGGATGGTAGTCCGATCGGATGGCAATTCGTTCGATACTCAAACTTCAGATAGAGTTAATGAGGTGTGTGACCCAATGTGTTATTCGTTCGGACAGCAATCCGTTCGGAGGGTCATCCGGTCGGACGGTAGTCCGGTCGGACAGCATTCCGTTCTGATTGTTCCTTTCGTACTACACTTGGTTGTTTTGGTTGTTTGTCGTTTTATCGAGGCGCTTTGACATCGTGTTAGCCAATAGAACTCCGTTTTGACCCGCGTGACCAAACCGACCAGGAATCACCCTTGTTCGGCCGGTTACCGGCTCAAGACGGTTGTTCTTGTTTAACCCGAAATCGGTGGTCTCGTGAGTAGAATCCAGATCTTGGACTAGTACAACACTAAGAGTGAGTAGGAGACTAGAACAGAGTCCGATTCTATCAGTTTTGAGTGTATTGAGTGTAAAAGAGTTGAAAGAAAGTTAGAAACCATCTTTCAATCCTTTTCCACTATGTTTAGTGTAACACCCCAAAAACGAGTTTGGTAATCAAACCACGTTAATACTAAAAGACGGGTAAAGTACCGTTAGCGGTAAAAGTAACCCGGTAAATATTAGGATTTAATTAAATAAACCTAATATTAAATAAAAAGTGAACAAATCCTTTTGAGGAAATTAAAATGGATAAAAAGGCCCGAGTTAACGGGACTCAAGATAAACTTAGTCATAGATTTCCCGAACCCACTAATTTAATTAGGAATGCTTAACCTAGTTAATAAGTGGGGAACATTATTAGAAATAAGTGGGTTGTACCCTACCTAACTAACTAACCAAACTTGAGGGGCCAAAAGAGGAAGATTGAAACTTAATATTTATTTTAATTAAAAACACTACACACAAACTAGTGTGTGTGTGTGCGTGAAAGAGGTCAGGGGAAGCAAGGAGAAGCCAAAACCCTAACTCAAGCTAATTCACCAAATTGAAGGTCAAAACTAGCTCAAATCAAATGCATGATCACTTACAAACGATCACCAAGTCAAGGGGATCGTGAGGTATGTCAAATTTTATAATTTGGTAATGTTTTGGAATCCATGATGAACACTCAAAATCAGAATTCGTAAATGAATGATGAGTTTATGAGTGATATGGTATGAAATTCATGTTTAGAAATGAACCCTAGATAAAAACTTGATGAATTAGCACTAGAAACAAAGGATTTGATGATGACCCTTGTATGTGCTAAGTGGGTTTTGATATAATAATGAAGATGATGATAACATTGTGTTTAAAAACCATTATAATTGATAATAAAAACAAGGTACTTGAACAAATTACATGATTGGGTATTTGTTCATACAAGATTGAGATGGGTTTTTATGATATGGTGATGTTAGTGTCAAACTTGTGATTAGAATCATCATATTAGTTAGTAAAGACAAAGTACTTGAACAATTTAGGTGTTTGGGTACATAAATCATATTTACCATGAAATGGGTTTTTGAATAATAAGATGAAATGATAAATTTCATGAGTTTAAAGAGAAAAAAAAATAGTCAAGGAATCATAAGGTGTGAAAGTGATGATTTGGAATGACTAATCTAACAACCTTGTGAATAATGAATGATAGTTGGCGCCTAACAAGCTAGGGGAAGCTTGATGAGTGAGCGGGTCAAACGAAGCAAGTATGGAAAGAAAAGTGTGGCGTGGATGCGAGGTAAGTGTAATTTACACACTTATGTAGAATACCCGTTTATTTGATACGTTGTAAACGTGATAATGATAATATTGGAAATATGGAAATTTGTCAAGTGTCGACTAATGTAAATCAAGGTTAAAAGGATACCCATGGCGTAAGCCGAAATGGGTTGAATTTGTAAGAAAAAGAGTGTAAAAGGAAAAAGGTATGGTAATAAAATCCGGGATGGGATGGATGTATGAATTGGAAATCAAAAATGATGTTTTTGATTAAATAGATAATGTTGGGCATATAGTCCAAACGGGTCGAATGGTGGTGATAACACCATTTGACAATATCGACTAATGTGGTTGTCAAGTCTTATGTTAACAGGACCGATTAGCAAATCGGATAATTGCGTCACCATTGATGGTGTGATAATGAAAACAAGGTATAAATCGGGTCTACTTGTTGATCCGGTCCAGGTACGCATAATTATGTTGTAGTTAAAAGTGCTATTTTGGTCGAATAATTTGGTAGAGAGTCCTTCGTCATAAAAGGACCAAAATCGACCAAAACGCCCTTGTAGGCTAAATTGAACAAACAACCCTTAAAGGTTGTTTGGAAATGAGTTTTATGACTAGGTGAATACTTAGAATAAATATAGAAGCTGAAAGAAGTATTATATTAGTCAAATGGCACTATTTGAGTTTTTGCCGTAAAATAATGATTCGAGAGATAAAATTTGGTTTATATTGATCACCACATTAAACCCACCTTAAATACAGTTGTGGTGGGAGATTATAGGATAAGAAATGTGGTGATGAAATGCTAGAAGCAATCGAAAGCTATTTTAGGCTCGAAAGTGCTTAAATACCCTTAACGGGTCAAAATAAGCATACGAGCGAAAATGGGTTTAAATTGTGTAATAAACCTGTGATTAGAACCTAATATGGTATATAACATTAATTTGAAGAAGTGTAGGTGATATAGGAATCAATCAAATATGTTTGTTTGATAAAATGCATAAACGGGTAAAGTTCGATAAAAAGGTAACGAGTCGAAGGCTTGAAAGTCTCAAAATTTATTTATGTTGGATTTTAACTCCATATGATGGAGAATTAAATTACGGACGCGTAGGAAAAAGAATCGGGTAAAACGGATTAAAAATGAGAGAGTTATGCTCGTTTCCGTGAAATCGGGTCACGCTGGAATGTACAGCAACAGCTGAAGGCAACAGTCTGTGAAAACAAGGGCTAGGCGTGACGCCTAGGCCCTTGGCGTCACGCGACGCCCCCTAACTCCGGAAAATTTTTAAATTTTGTCATTTTAACCCCTGTACTTGTTTGAACTTAATATTTGACTATCAAAACTAACTTTTAAGTTGGTTTTGATCATAGGTGATCGCCAAGTGTGCCCGGATGAAGATCAAGCTCGATCAGGAACCGAACACGATAAAATACAAGCTTCCGCGTGGCGTTTTGTCGTATCTTTAAAACAACGAATCCAATTACATTAAGTTGTATTTTTGAAATGTTGTTAACATGTGGAAATGTTAGTATGAAAAGTTTTTGTAAAGTCACATTTTAGCATTTAAATGTGTATTTTATTAATAAAATCTTGATTTATTAAGTCGGGTGTTACATTTAGGTTGAGATCTCTACGAGATCTTTGTGTATTTGTGTGGAAGTCGGTTAGATCTAGGTTGTTCTTGGTGGATTGAAGTCAAAACATGAAGTTCTTCAAGAACACATGATGACGTCATCCTAGAACACCCGAAATCTAGTGATTTCACGGTTAAAAGTTAAGATTCAAAAGATAGAAAGGTATAGGAGTGTGTGTAGGTCAAGAAAGTACAATATCTAGGAAGAGGTCTTACCGGGATTGAGAGAAATCGAAGAAAAGATGAGGAACACAAGCTGGTCGGACAGAGGTTTCCAAAAGTAGAAAGGTTGAGAGTGACATGGGTATTTATAGGATTCCAAAAAGGGAAAGTGCTGTCCGGTCGGATGGCACACCTCCCGGATGACTATCCCGTCGGATGACATCTCGGTCGGATGGCACCTGACTCATGGCCAAGTGGCTATCCGGCCGGATGGCACTTGGTTCGAGTGTTTGACGCGATGATTTTTGCTGATTCGGTTTCAATTGCGAGCGATTCGATGCGATGGTTTTTCCTAGTCAAATTACTTTTAATCCCAACTACTATATCTATCATAGTTAGATTTCAATTGAGTTCGATTGCGTTTCGAGTTCGATTGCGATTCCACACATAACATAAATGAACATGCACAAGTAACACATAAGGCACACACACACGTATAACAATAATTAAAATACGTGGTTCGAGTTGCGATTCGATGTCGATTTGATTAGCATAGTTTGATTATCGATTAATTAACTTTATCGCATTGTTACTTCCTATAGTTCACAGTCGTAGGTCGATTGAATAGCGAAATTCATACGTCGATTATTGTGATTATTGACACTTACTCCACATAATACAGCTAAATTAAACACATAAAAGAAATTCACTACAAGTCAAGTTGCGCGAAATCGGTCGTTGACTTTGACCTTGACTTTGACTTTGACTTCCCAAAAACACGGGGTGTTACACATGGATGTTAATTGATATAACTTTGAAACAAATATAATTGTGAGATCGCCCTCAATATTGTACAATGGGTTTTTATTGAACTTGATTAAACTGGGATTCACTCACCAGTATTTCCCACTGACAAAATGTTTTTAAACGCATTTCAGGTAACAAAATGTGAACGCCAAATAGAAGCCAGCTGGACACCATTGGAGGCTTGGAAAAGTGGCAATAAAGTTACCTAAAAAGAAATAGTTGCTTTTATTAAATAAAAATAGAATTTATTCCTATGAAAATGTGTGTACTGCAAACTCGGGTTTTATCCCATGTGTTTAATATTATGAAAATGTGGTATTTTACTCTGATTAAATATTTCCTAACTACGGTCCTGATGAAAATTTCCGCTGCCAAATTAGACAATACCAGATACCACCGAAACTGGCTCGCGGCCGCCCGTTCCCGTGATCAATAGGGATCGGGGGTTGCGACAGAAGGTGGTATCAGAGCTAAGCCACTGATTCAGCCACAGAAGTGTTCTGCTGACCCCAAAATTCAAATTGTTAGGAAATAAATTACGGAAATACGTGCATAATTGTATTTTCTTGTTATGTGTTATTTGACTATTTGTTAGTTTACAGTATGAGCGACCAAGGATAATCTGACGCGTACCGTCAATTGTCTGGTTCGCCTAGAAGCGAAGGTGCCTCTTCTCAGTCTGCCCTCTCAGGGTACTCTGCTGATATGGAAGAAGGAATATTCGTGTTTAAAGCTCAGTCCGAGGAGCCATTCCCTCAGAAAAAGAGAGGATGGTTCAGTCGAGGGGCACATGAGCGTAGGAAGCATATGAAAAAGTTACAAGACCAGAGAACACTAGCAGCAGCTAAAAGAGAAACCGTTGCCTATGCCCAGGAAATAATTAATAGGGGTATAGCCAACATCCACATCCTAGCAACCACTGCAGCTGACCCTAACCTGGAACAAATGATAGCACCCCAACCACAACCATCAATTACTGACTAAACAATGGAAATAGAAAACCCTGAAAATCAAGTAGAAATGCATGATTTCGACCCGGAGGAGATACCTAGGGTACCCGCACCAAATCCCTTAGACCCAAATTACGACCCATGGTGGGATGACGTTCGAGACTACGTGCAATGCTACCCGATACATGAAGACATACCCATGCCGAACCTAGGAGCCTACCTAGGGTTAGATCCTCTAGATCCCTATTACGATAATGATGTATTCATTAGGGAGATTCTATAAAATCCTTACCCATACTAGGCCCCTATACCTCCGTACCAGGAACCCGCACCCCAGATTCCGAACCCAGTCCTAGAACCTGCATCCCCAATGAGTGCAGACAATGTACAAGAACTTAGGACATTTGGTGAGGAAATTTTAGAGAGTAGTGAAAGAATGCGACAGGTGGGACAGCGACTCGTCTGGAAGTACGACGAGCGCAATATGGATTTCTGGATGAATCCATATCCGTAGATGTGATGATGGAGACGGTAGTAATAATAATAATAATAATAATAATAATAATAAAATATGTGTGTATGTGTATGGAAAAAAAAATTACGAATGCCTATTATAAGTAGTGTAACTTTAAATTTAAGTCGGTATTGTAATTTTAATTTCAGTACTGGTGTGTAATAGATGCATACTATATAAATAGAGTAAAGTCGCAATGATCGACGTTTTTGACCAAAATGTGTGTCATGTGATTGGCTATATTAAATATTATTTTGTGATATTAATACGTGGTATCTGTTTAAAATTCAAATGGCCGACGGAGGAAATCAAGAAAATCTGAATAATGATAACCATAGTAACATTAACTTGGTTAATGAGAATCCGAGCACCAATAACAATGGAAACCAAGTGGATAATAGTGCTATCCAACACATAGTGGCACAAGGAATTATAGATGCAATGCCATTTATTCTTCAAACTATTAAGGATGCTGATAATAAAAGTAAACATAGCAGTAAGCGACCAATTGAACCAGAACACAGTGTAAACAATGGACTTGTACTTCAAGTGCCCATTCCTAAAAGAATGTAGGATCGTCGTGTAACCCTAACGAGTCAATCTGAAGAGTTCAGAATCAATATCAAAGGCGGAATCAGTGATATCGATGTGAATACAGCTTAATACTTCCTAATTATCTTCTTTTATTGATTTCCAAAGCTTTTACAAATCAAATGACAATCCGGCAGCACCTCGGCTCTGAATCAAACAATCTAATTTCGTTCCAAAAGACACAGCAACACATCTATATATAGTTGAGCTAATTCCGCTTGAAAGTGGCATGGCCCATTTCAAACGAAATTAGAATGTTTAATTTCGTTTGAAATGGTCAGTGTCCATTTCAAGCGAAATTACACAAACAAACACAAAACCTAATTTTAACCTGTTGTGTGCTGGTTTATCCTATCTAGACACAAGACTCGATAAAGACGAAGTTAACAGACATTTGTGCACCAACAGACTCCCCCTTGGATGTTGACGAAGTCTTTAGCATCAAATCTTCAGTCTTTAGTCTTTGTCTATCTTCTTGCTCTATTCAATTTGTCTGACACTGTAAGCATCCTTCAAATCTTCTCTTTTTCTATCAACAGCTAGCATGAATCACAAAAACTGAATCTTTAACAACTTTCAAACTCCCCCTTGAATGTAGATCCAGAATCTGTATCTGACTTTTAAATCTTCAGACTCCCCCTATCAGTTAGCTGGGATTTTTCTATGATGCTTTCAATAACAAACCTATTACCTGCACAATCTCTACCTTAACATAAGATTTATGATTATGACAATTTCAATCCAAAATTACCATTTGACCTCATTTGTTGGTTTTGTCAGAATTTAGAAATCCACTTAAGTATCCAGGTCCAAGTTAATGACCCTGAGTACTCAATTTGTCTACCAAGTCCAATTTAATGACCTTGGTTAACCTGAGATAAAGCACACTGACATTTTGAAACATTTTTCAAAACACTTTTCTGAAAATCACAAGTTTCAAATTAATGAACTTGTTTTGTCTTTTCAATATCCAGGTTTAACAAGATTAGCTCACAACTCATCTTCCAGCTCAGAAACTTCCTGCATCTGCTTCAAATTTTGAATCTGAAGATCAGCTTTCCACTTTGGTTTGTCAAAAATAAAGCAGAAATGTAAAATCTTTTTGGATTTTGAATAAAGTTTCTAGACTAGAATGAATTACAGAAAATAAAATGCAGTAAATGTAAACTATTTACAAACATATTTTTGGTAAGCGTGTTAGGGAATCATATCAGCTATTCAACAAGTCACAAGTACCGTTAAGCTTTTATTACATACTCAGAATTAAACAATTCACTTAGATTGTCGATATAATGATCCACTTAAATTCTCACACAATTTTCAATCTGTCCAGGATACGGATTAGGTGTATTAAGAACTTAAACTCATTCATGTGTCCCACCTCTTGAATATACTCCCGTATCCAGATCCCAATATTCAGTCTTATAGGTGAGTATACCTAGATGATATCTGTAAGGGATTAAATGCGAGGACTGTGAGAGCTCAGGTCAGAACTTCCCTTTAGCAGAGAGATGACGGCTTCGACTTTAAGTGGGTCCCCTTTAGAGGATCTTTTTTACAACAGCAATGATTAGCATTTTTCAATGTTTCATCATTTTTAGCTGAGGGCAGGCTTTTATTTCAAGCAGCAGTAAAGTATTATACGGGGACTATGCCATTGCTTCCGCAAAATCAGAAGTCCCGGGATAATACCCCAGATATCACTGAGTATAAAGACCTAGTATCTCAGAAAGAGGGATCTTTCAAACAAGATTTCAGGGGTTACCTATATATCCAAGTAGTGTTCCCCACGAAATAAGTAAGTAAAGATTTAGGTTTATATCCCGAACAAACCTACTAAATGTGTAAAAACCTATCGGCACATCATTAGCGAGACTGTTTAATCACTTTTAAACTTTACATTTCTTTAGCATACTGTAACTGTCAAGCCAATGTACTATCATTTTCCCTTTTTACACAAGCTCGTTTCTGGTTTTCTATTGTTTTTGGATTTTGAAATATCTCATGTTTTTGTATTTTTGAATTTTTTTTACTGTTTTTGTATTTTCTGAAAATATTACCCTATACTCCCCCTAAATACCAAAACAAGTAAAAAATCGACAAACCATTGTAGATTGCTTCTCAACATCATCTACAGTGGTACCTTCATCAACGCCAAGAATCTCCTCCGACACCGATAAAAGCTTCATACCGTTCAATTTTAACAAATATTGAAAACGAGTTTTATCAAACGCTTTGGTATGTAAATCAGCTTTTTGTTCGTCAGTGTGGATTTTCTCAATTCGTATCAACTTCTTCTCGAAACAATCTCGAATGAAGTGATGACGAATTTCAATGTGTTTCGTTTTAGCGTGATGAACAGGATTTTTTGTAATGTTTATCGCCGCCTCATTATCAACAAAGATAGGGGTGTTAAGAAATTGCAAACCGTAGTCGCGCATCTGTTGTTGGATCCACAAGATCTGAGAGCAGCAACTGCTAGCAGATACATACTCAGCTTCACATGTGGACTGTGACAACTGGCACAAACCGGTAATTTCCGTACACTTTAATTATTATTTATTGACTGCAATTATGTGCTTAATTGTCAGCAATGTCTGAACACGTGATTAAACAAAGTGAATTCATGCACGTTGTATACTACAAAATATTGCTTTATGCATAAACGAGAGCGTTGCGTCAAAAATACTAAGTAAACTCACCGGTAAGACACTATGTGTCAACGGAACTGCAGAAAGCAGTCAGACAATAAACTTGAGGCCTAGGTGTAGGTCCGACGACAAAAGTGCATTAAAACCCAAGAGTACATATAAGGGTTTTATTTATAGACATTGCGAAAGCAAAAATAAGCACTAAAAGCACCCGAAACGCACTTTAAGTGCAGAATTTTGTATAATTCAGCAATAATTCAGCATTTAAACATATGAATATTTTGCAGAAATTACGTTTTATTATCCAGAATATTTCCCCAAGTGTTGGGAACTGAAAGGATACAAAAAGGTACTTAAAAGACACTAAAAAGTGTGATTTAGCACTTTAACGAACCGGTGTCTAACCGAACAACCGGACAATACCCGGAACACCAAAATAATGCTAGAAGCATTGTTTTTATATTTCTAAGCTAGTTAGGGTCCCCGAACACCCTAACACACTATACATTAAATAACACACACTAGTATCCTAACTAACACCTTTGAGTCCTAACTAAATCCAGTAACTAACCATTACAAGTTACACTTTACCCCCCCCCCCCCATTGGTGGCCGGTTAGGGGACATAAATCCCACTCCTTGATTTCTTTCCTATATTTTAATGGATGGTGTTGGTCCTTTAGAAACACATTACACTTGGGTTAATACTAGAACATGGATTATAAAATTACACATAAAGCTCATGTCTCCATTCCATTCATCACTCAACCTCAAGAACTCCCTTCCTTCCTTCTCCCTTGGCTACGGCCTCACCCACACACCACCACACTTTCATTTTCAACCATCATTCAAGCATTCCAAGGTGATATTGAGGTGTAAGAAGGTCACTAACGAAGCTCGGTGCAAGTGGATCTCGAAGGACCTTCACCATTTGCTTTTATCCACCTCATTTGCACTCTTGAACTTCCCTAGCCTTGTGCTAGTAGTAAGTGCTTCAAATCTTCATCTTGTTCATGTTTTTGGTGGTTAATAAATGATTTATTGGTTAAAAAGCAAGAACATAACACAAAGTCTTGATCATATGATGAATAAGTTGGATAAAAAGAAACTAGTTGTGTAAATCTAGTGAAACTTGTCTAGTTAAGATTATTTGATGTTGTTTGTCATTAAAAGTGGGATGGATCATCATCTACGCATACTAGATCATGTTCAAGAACATGAACTAGTAGTATGTTAAGGGTTAGAAATATAAAAGATGATGAAATCATCCACCATAAACTTGGAACTTGAGTAAACATAATTTTCCTTGTAAAATAAGACTCTAGACATGTAGATCTAAAGATCTACAAGTGGTTTTTCGGAAGAACCAAGCAAAAATATTAGTTTTGTTAAAACCCGGATCTTATCCGAACTAGAAGCATTTTTAGTAAATAAACAAGTGTGTAGACACATGTGTCACGAGAAAATTTAACAAAGAAATATTTTTGCGAATCTCGACTAGAAGTTGTGAAACTTCATATTCTTTAAAAATAAAGTTTTTAAGAAACTAAAATTATTTTTAAAGATAACAAGACTTACTAAATGTGCTAGTAAGTTACTACACATTTTTGTAAATATTCAAGTTCATGAAATGGAGAAATTAATGATTATTGTTGATAATTGTTGTTGATGATTTGTTGACGATTTAAAAGAAAATAAACACATGTTTTGAAAACATGGGAAACCTCCATTTTTAGGGGAAACCTTGTCAAAAATTTTATAAATTTTGACACTTAGAAAAATATAAGTTTTTGAGAAACTTATTCCCTAAAAATGTATTTAAGAGTATTACCAAGGTTTCCCTAATTTTTGGTGATAAGAAATGAGGATTTCTTCAAGAATAAAAATGGATATAAGTATGTATATTTTTGAGAGAAAAATATATATTATTTTATCACCAACTTTTGTGCTAAGTGTATAAAGTATGTGTTATACGTGCTAGTGTATTAAGACTTAAAAATACACTAAATACTCATGAGGAGTATAAACATAAAAATACACATACAACATACAAGATACATAATTCGGGTGCAAAGTGCAAAATACAAAAAGCTTATATTTATTTTTTTGAAAAAAAAATAATATAAGTAAGATACCTAGTTAAAAATATAAAATATTTTTAACACAAGAATATATACACCAAAGAGAGTGACTGTACTTGTGCGACACAAGTCTAGTGACTAACGTTAAGAAAACGTGTATAGGTTACGACGTTAATTAAGCAAATCCGGTGAAGTTTACGACGCACAGGAACGCAAAGTTGTGAGTTCATGCTCCCCCTTTTCTTTAACTTTTTTCAGTTTTTATAACTTCGGGGGTGAAATACATGTACAAATGTACAATATTTATAATTGGTATGATATAAATATAAGAAGCACACTTGGTGAGAACGAGAATCAAGTGTAATGAACTATAAGAATACAAGAAGTACACTTGGTGAGAACGAGAACCAAGTGTGACGAAATATAAGATAATAAGAAACGCACTTGGTGAGGACGAGAACCAAGTAGGATGCGTTATGAGAAATGATAATAAGAAACGCACTTGGTGAGGACGAGAACCAAGTAGGATGCGTTATGAGAATTGATAACAAGAAACGCGCTTGGTGAGGACGAGAACCAAGTAGGACGCGTTATGAGAAATAGTGTCACGAATAGGGTACATAAGCACCATTAATCAACAATATACCTAGACCGCAGAACAAAAGGTTAGATCTAACGGGTGCCGGGCAGCCACACTCTCGGTGAGGGCGAGAATCGAGTAGTGCTTTTGTGTCTCAGAATATACCAATTAAATGCCTAAGGTTTGGTGACTTCCTATGTCGTGTCACATGTTAATGGCTTTGCAACCCATTAACAATCCTGAAACTTAGAGGAATACTTTATTTACATAAAAGTCATACCATACTAAAAATTGAATTATACTTGAGTACGTGGGGTACTCAAGAAGAAATTGAATTATACTTGAAGTACGTGGGGTACTCAAGAAAAATGGGAATTATACTTGAGTACGTGGGGTACTCAAGAAGAAATTGAATTATACATGAGTACGTGGTGTACACATGAAACTGGATTTATATATGAAAACTTGATTTATTCTCAAACTATGTTTTCATACAAAGTATACAAACGTGAAATACAAAACTGCATGAATTCACACCAACATTATGTTGACGTTTTTTCCAAAACTCACATGTATTTCAGGTAACTAGGATGGATGTGCGCGCGGTCTCGCTTATGCTTGTGGATGTCGCTATTGTTTATCTTTAAATAAAGTTGTAAACTTTTTAAGACAATGTTTTATGCGACTTAGCGATGTAAACGCTAAACTTATGTTTTCAAATTATGGTATTTGATGTTTTTACGAGCATATAGCATGTTTACCTTTCGTATGCAATGAGAACCTTTCATGATCACACCTCGTGCTTCCGCCGCAGAAAGGGGTGTGACATGGACAAAGCTACAGAGGTCTGCTTCTTGCATTGTCAGGTAACCAATCGTGGTCCGAAAAACTGGCACCCCGCTGTTGTTGATTTAGCGTTAACTTTGCAGCATCCGAAATCGGAATCGGAATACCCTTCGAGCGTGAAATCACCTTCTCTTGGATACCACAACCCCAGTGATGGAGTTCCTTTCAGGTAGCGTAATATCCATTTCACAATCACCATATGTGAAGCTCTCGGGTTAGATTGAAATCTTGCTGCGAGGCAGGTTGGATACATAATATCGGGTCTTGAAGCTGTCAAGTACATCAGCGATCCGATCATGGAACGTTACAACGTTTCATCTACCTTCTCTCCGGTGAGATCAGGGTTTATCCCATGGTTCGTCGTTAACGGGGTGGAAGCTGGAGTAGATCCTGACATCCCAAATTTCTCTAAGATATCATGAATATACTTCGTTTGATGTATGAAAATTCCCTTAGGCAGTTGATCAACCTGAAGTCCCAAGAAGAATTTCATCTCACCCATCGATGACATTTCAAATTTCTGTTTCATAACTCTTTCAAAATCTTTGCACAGATTTTCATTTGTTGACCCAAATATGATGTCGTCCACGTATATCTGAACAATCAGAAGATGTTCGTCGACCTCTTTGGTGAAGAGAGTGGCATCCACTTTTCCACGGATGAAGCTGTTGGCTAGCAGGTGTTGAGATAAAGTCTCGTACCAGGCTCTCGGGGCCTGGTGTAAACCATACAACGCTTTATCCAGCAAATAAACCTTGTCTTTGTGGATTGGATCGGTGAAGCCCGGTGGCTGTCCGACATATACCTCCTCTTTTACCTTCCCATAGAGAAACGCTGATTTAACATCTAGCTGGTAAACTTTAAAACCTTTCCAAGATGCAAATGCTAGGAAGATTCTGATCGCTTCTAGTCTAGCAACTGGAGCATATACTTCAGTAAAATTTATACCCTCCTGCTGACAAAAGCCCTGAACTACGAGTCGAGCTTTGTTACGAATAATAACCCCTCGGTCATCTCTCTTGCACTTGAACACCCACTTGGTGTTTATCTTCCTGTAACCATCAGGCAAGTCTACTAACTTCCACACTCCTAACTTCTCAAACTGACTCAGCTCCTCTTGCATCGCATTGACCCAAGAATCTTCAGTTAGCGCCTCTTTGTATGTTCGCGGTTCGATCTGCGAAATAAAACAACTTAGTGAAAACTCAGTTTGTAAAGAAGCAACTGTAGAATAGAAATAAGTAAGGCCTTGGTCAATTTGACGTCTAGTGCGAACGCCTGATTGTAATTCTCCAATAATCAACTTTTCTGGATGGTACGAAAGAGTTCTTGGCATCACCTCGCCTGGAACATCTACCTTGCCTTCCAAATTTGTAACATTCTGATTTGCACCTTGTTCACTGACTGGAATTGTTTGACTTGAAAACTGGATCCGCTCCCCCTCAGAATCTGAATCACCACGATCGAATATAGGTCTATCATCAGATTCTTGATTATCGTTGATTGCCGTCTGATTGTCAAGAGATTGCTAAATATCATCATGTACTCCAGCATTACTAGGATCGGCTTCGTCGTCATTGGAAGCTTGAAATTGACGTCTAGAATACTCAGCTGGGAATCTTTCTTGTGATTCTTCATACTCTCTCAGAATATCCAACTCGTCAAAGAAATTTATTTCTTCTTCAATGTCAAACGAATCCCATAAAGTATCGTAATTAAAACGCCATGAGTCGCCTGGATTCTGCGGTGGCATAGTATAACCTTGGCATTCAACATTGTGTGCTTCAATAATCCGCTTCAAACTTGGAACAAAGACTCGCTTTAATGGACTTGAGTAACCCACAAATATTCCTTCAATGCTCTTTGCACCAAATTTACCAAAAGGCTCTAGAACAGTGCAGGGAGACCCAAACGGTTCTAAATACTTCAGGTTCGGTTTGCGGTTATTGATCAGCTCGAAACATGTCTTGTTGAATTTCTTCACTGTAAGAACCCGGTTAAGTGGGTAGCATGCGGCTGACACTGCTTCTGCCCAAAAGTTGACAGGTAGTTTAGAATCAGCAAGCATCATCCTGGCCAGTTCAATTAGCGCCCTGTTCTTTCTTTCAGCTACTCCATTCTGCTGCGGAGTATAAGGCGCGCTAAATTCATGCAATATACCTCTTTCATCACAATATTCTTCCATTTTGAAATTCTTGAACTCAGTACCATTGTCACTACGTAATCTTCTGATGCGGGTTTGGTACAAGTTTTTCATCTTCTTGAAAAGCATCATCAAATGATCAAATGTCTCATCTTTTGACTTCAAAAATAATACCCATGAAAATCTTGAGTAATCGTCTGTTACTACTAGACAGTAGAGATCTCCAGTTATGCTTTTGACATTCACTGGACCAAAAAGATCCATATGAAGTCTCTCTAACGGTCTTGAGACTGAGTTAACCTTCTTTCCAGGGTGAGATTTCTTCTTTTGCTTGCCTTTGACACAGCTAATGCACTCCCCCTCAAGATGAAAACCTTTCACATGAACACCAATTACTAAGTCGTTATGCACCAGGTGATTCATTTTTCGCAAGTGAATATGACCCATATTTCGATGCCATAACTGTGATTCTTTTTCCGTTGCTCTTGACATAAAACAATGAGCCTGACCCGTGGTAGTAGTTGCTACACTCATGTCTAACACGTACAGATCATTGACTCTGGGCGCTCTCATGATAACCCACGCTTCAGGGACAACAAATCCTGGTTTCAATATCAAACACTCTTTGTCTGTAAAGTGCGTTGTATACATTCTATCACAGATTTGCGAGATACTCAGCAGATTGTTTTCCAGCTCAGCAATGTAATTAACTCTTTCAAAAGTGACAATCCCATTCGATAAAGTTCCTTCTCCAACTATCCTACCTCCTTGATTTCCTGCGAATCCCACATAACCTCCATTAAAACCACGAACATCGTACAACAGGGTTTTCTTCCCCGTCATGTGCCTAGAAGCTCCACTATCCATAATCCAATGCGAAACGGATCTTGGAAGCTCCTGCACATTTCAAAAACACTTTAGTTAGATGTTGATGTCACCCAAGCCTCTTTCGACTCGGGTAACTTGACATTGAGGTGAGTTTTTGCAATGTAAAGTGGCGGAAAATTCTTGTCATTCATCTTTAAGATCTCCTCAGACCCAATCTCAACCTTTTTATATAAAAAGAAATCATTTTGAGAAGGTTGACCAGATGATTGGTTTTTCTTTGGTACATTCTTCTTTTCAGAAGTAGTAGCCTCTTGTGGTTCAAGTTTCTCATAGTAATCCAAAGGTACATTCATCTTTACCGGTGTGGTAGAAGATGATTGTTTTTCCATCTCAGAAACCTTTGGTTTTGGAGAAATTGTTTTCTTTTCAACAACTTTTGGCTTCCATGTTTGTTGAGATGACGCAACCCGTTTGTAAAACTTGTCATTTTTAGTTACCACATTTTTAACAGGTTCAGTTTTGACTTTGATGTTTTGATTTTTCAAAAACTTTTACTCAACAACCATTGGAGCTTTTCCTTTTGCATCAACTTTCTTTTTCCGATTTTCAACAACTTCAGTCTTAGACTTCAAGTTGGTACACTTTCGTGCAATATGTCCAACTTGATTGCATTTGAAGCATGTTCGGGTGTTAACTACCCGACTTGTGTCTTCGGACTGAGGTTGTGAGGCCTTTTTCTCAAAGAACTCTTTGTTTTATTTTGAAAAAAATTTAGATTCTTCATCAGAAAGTGAACTCGAACTTGAACTTTTCACAAACAACTTTTTCTCAGCAAACCTTCTGTTTTGAAAATTCTTTTTCTGATAATTTTTACCACCGTGATATCCACCCGACCATTTGTTTCGATTGTTGTTATAAAAACGCGGTGGAACAACAGGCTTCTTGTAGTAAGCTTTATCTTTTTTCAAAATTCATTTGCCTCTTTGTCTGATTTAAATCTTCTACTTCAGACATATCAATTTCAACCAATTTGAACACATTTGTCAATTTAGCAACATTAACATTCTCCAGTGGAAACTCAGAATCCGAATACAACTTATCCGATCCCGACATCTTGTACATGTGTAACACCCCGAAAATATAAAACTTTATATTAAAATTATAAAGTATAAATAACGAGAATTTACTAATTAGGAATTTATACCTAGTTAGTTATTTTCTTTGAAATGACTTATTTCAAGGTTAAAAGTTATCAAACTATATGTTGAACATAGTAGAGGGGCCTTAGTTGTTAAAAATTGAAACTATAACATTGTTTTTAATAAAAAAAATTAAACAAAACCCCCATTTTTGAAAGTCTGGTCGCACAAGAGAAGAGCAGGGGCGACACCCCACTCTCACAAAACCTAAAATCACTAGAACTCTCAAATTGAAGGTTAAATCCTGTCCCAAATCAAAATCCAAGCATAGATTATTGATCCTCGTCACAAGAGGATTCCAAGGTATGTAAAATTCAAGGAAAACTCTGAATTTGAAATTCTCATGAATTGGGAAAAATCTGAAATTAGGCTTGCATGTATGTGTTATGATGATTAAGAAACAACTATAGTGTTTAGGGACAAACCCTAGACCAATATAAGTTGAAATCATAAGAAATTTTAGTGAAACCTATGAACACTATTGTAGGTGATTTGTGAATTATGTGTAATTTGATGAACACTAGGAAGTAGATTGTTGATTTTGTGTAATTTGACGATTTGGAAGTGAGTTCAGAAATCTAGAAGGTAACCATTATGTAAAATGTTGATTGAAGTGAATTTGGGGCTAGATGATAAGCTAGGAACTTGTCATATATTCTTGTGATAAATATGCCTTTAAGGTGTTTGTGAAAATGCCTCAAAGAAGGCTTAAAAATAGAAATTTAAAGCTTTAACGCATAATAATGATGTTTCGGTATATCATGCGAAGTGAAGTCTAAAGAGAGTTCTAAACATGTCTTGAATTGAACTCTATAGGAAAAGATACCGGGACGTCGAGTGGACAAGCTGGTGGTGATTCGCGGTTGAAGGGCGTACGCTAAGGTATGTAACTTGACCCGTTACATTAAGTAAATTTAGATCATTGTAATATGCATAGTTGAATTTTAGAATAAAAGCTACTATGAATTAAAGCGATGATATCGCTATATTGAATATTTGGTCAAAAGTTGGTTAGAACTCGTTGGTAGTCGTCAAAAAGGAAGGAATTCCGTAGACGAGCCAAATGGGTCGGATAATCAAGTAAGGCATGGTTATTGTTTCGGACTATGATAGTTTGATTGTTGATTTTGAATATTATATAACATATTAGAAATACGAGGTTTTAATGAATTGGTGTCATAGAAAACTGAAACCCGAGAGTTGGGTCTTGGTGTAATGAACAAACAAAAACAAAACATGAAATTCCAGGTACTACCGTAAATTACGGTAGTACCGTAATTTACGGTGGATGTGATATGTTTACGGTGTGGATCATCTGCTTTACGGTGAATCAAAAATTTCCAGGACTCACCGTAAATTACGGTAACACCGTAATTTACGGTGGAACAGAAAACTTTAATTTTTTTTTTATTTATGATTGGATCATATGTTAAGTCTTATGTACTAAAGTCAAAACTAATGTTTTAATGGTTTTGACCCTAGGTGATTAGATGGACCTTACGGATGGTGGTCAAGCAACGTCGAAGAACCGAACACGTCTTTTGAAGCTTCCGCTATGTGTTTAATCTTACTTAATCTTAGTTCATGGGTTGTAAACAATTATTAATAAATTTTTGAACGTTTTAACTTAAACATTAGTTGACTAATGTTTATCTACTTGAAATCTTGATACTTTTGAAACTTATGTTAAACTATTAGCTTTTGTATAAAATTATACTTATATTCAAGTAAATTTTGAGGGTGTTACAAGTTGGTAATCAGAGCTCAAGGTTGTCAATAAGTGTTCGGTTCAAGCTTGATCGATCATCCGGTAAGAACTAATTTATTTTGTTAATAAATTATGTACTACGTAGAGAACGAGAAATGAACAAATATGCATGAAAATGAAAAGAGTGTGTAAGCTCACTCAAAAAAAAAAAAAAAAAAACAAGAAATGCATGAAACAAGAATTATTAAATCAAGTTACGAACTTGATTGAATTGAAACAAGAATGATTAAATCAAGTTACGAACTTGATTGAATTGAAACAAGAATGATTAAATCAAGTTACGAACTTGATTGAATTGAAACAAGAATGATTAAATCAAGTTACGAACTTGATTGAATTGAAATAAGAATGATTAAATCGAGTTATGAACTTGATTAAATCAAAACAAGTAAAGCATGTGTTATAAATGGAATGTCTAACAATCTATGTAAACATTTCAGAAATAGAGATGGCTGATGGAGGTAATGATAATGCGGTGCCAAGTGTCACCGAACAAATGAGGGAAGTGATTGCCGAAGAGTTTGGAAAGGCGATCGAAAACAGTTTGTCGGGCTTTATTGATAAAATTCAAAACACAGTTTTATCAATAGTAGAAGAGAATCAAGAAATTGGAAGATGATTCCAATTCAGCAAAGGAAAAGCATGGTGGACGAAAGCCTTGTTCATACAAGGAATTCATGGCCTGTAAACCACCAATATATAATGGGGAGGTTGATCCAATTGTGTGCCAACGATGGCTAAGTGATATCGAAGGAGTATTCGAGAGAACTCATTGTGATGAAAATGACTACGTAGCTTATGGTACGGGTCAATTAAGAGGTCAAGCGAAAGACTGGTGGGATAACAAAAAGAAGGAGAATGGAAATGAAGCGGCTAAGGCCATGACATGGGAGGAGTTTAAGACGCCGTTTCTTAAACACCATAGTCCCAAAGCGGTCATAAATAGAATCAAGGAAGAGTTCATGCAACTCAGACACAAGGGTGAATCCATAGACAAGATCACGGGGATGTTTATGGACAAGATAAAGTTCTGTGATGATTTGGTGACAAATGAAGAACAAAAGGTCTATTACTATCATAACATGCTAAGTGCGGAGTATAGAGAGTTCATAACCCCTTCAAAATACGAGACCCTTACCGAGATTGTTAATGCTGCTCGGGAAAGGGAGATCGAACTGAAAAAGAGCATAGAACGGGGTGAACGAAGGGCACAAGATGTGAATCCAAGCCCTACTAAGAAAGCACGAACAAACGAAAGCGCAAAGAAATCTGATACGAAAGGCGGGTCGCCAAGTTGTAGAATCTGCGGGAAGGGTCATAAAGGCGAATGCCGTTACAAGGATAA
The DNA here is from genome assembly GCA_030545235.1 of Helianthus tuberosus. Lineage (NCBI taxonomy): Eukaryota > Viridiplantae > Streptophyta > Magnoliopsida > Asterales > Asteraceae > Helianthus > Helianthus tuberosus. The sequence goes on along the minus strand of CM060440.1, from coordinate 36,979,174 downwards.
GCCATGTCCCATATGCAAGAAAACGGGACATATGGCTATATCGTGCCCGGAGAAAGTGACGGTTTGTTACAATTGTTATCGAACGGGTCACAAAAAGTCGGAATGCCCGGAACTGGTTGGAGAGAAGGATGGGCAGGAACCGAAAGGTGAAGCCCCGAAAGCAAAGGCAAGATCTTTTCAACTAACTGCCGCAGAAGCAAAGGTTGAACCTGACGTGGTCTCAGGTATATTTGCTGTAAATTCGATTCCTGCACGTGTGTTATTTGATACGGGTGCGAATAAATCCTTTGTTTCATATGGATTTATTCGACATCCTTCATTTGTTTTAACAAAATTACCTGTGCCCTTAGAAGTAGAGATAGGTAATAACAAAAGCTTTATTGTTTGTGATGTATGTAAAAACTGTAAACTGAGCATTGACGACGAAGAATATTTGATAAACCTAATCCCGATGTCAATGGGAGAATTTCAAGTAGTCGTTGGGATGGATTGGCTATCTCAACACCATGCAAAGATTGTGTGTTTTCGTAAAGAGATAAAACTAACATCTCCGAATGGGAAACACGTCACCATTTATGACGAAAAAGGAGGCAACCCCATAGTATGCTCAATGTTGAAAGCTCACAAGTTTATGAAGCGAGGATGCAAGGCATTCATGATATACGCTAATGAGCCCGAAAAAGAATCACGAAAGATTGGAGATGTACCGGTAGTAAGAGATTATGAAGATGTGTTTCCGGAGGATTTACCGGGGATACCGCCTGAACGGGAAATAGAGTTCGGGATCGAATTGATTCCGGGCGCAAAACCCGTAGCAAAGGCCCTGTACCGACTTGCACCGTCGGAATTACAAGAGTTGATGTCTCAAATCCAAGACCTGCTTGACAAGGGATTTATAAGGCCGAGTGTGTCTCCTTGGGGCGCACCGGTGTTGTTCGTAAGAAAGAAAGATGGGAGCATGCGCATGTGTATCGATTACCGGGAGTTAAACAAACTCACGGTAAAGAACCGATACCCGCTACCGAGGATAGATGATTTATTCGACCAACTACAAGGTGCGAATTGGTTTTCAAAAATTGACCTTAGATCGGGGTATCACCAATTAAAGGTCAAAGAAGAAGATGTGCCGAAGACGGCTTTCCGCACGAGATACGGACATTACGAATTTCTCGTGATGTCATTTGGACTAACAAACGCACCCGCGACTTTCATGGACCTCATGAACCGGGTTTGCAAGCCAATGCTGGATAAGTCGGTCATCGTGTTTATCGATGATATCTTGGTGTATTCGAAAAGTGAAGCTGAACACGCACATCACTTACAAGAAGTGTTAGAGACCCTTAGACGAGAGAAGTTATATGCAAAATTCTCTAAATGTGCCTTCTGGTTACGAGAGGTACAATTTCTTGGCCATGTCATAAGTGCCGACGGAGTATTGGTGGATCCGTCAAAGATAGAGGCAGTGTCAAAATGGAATTCTCCGAAGAACCCTTCGGAAATTAGAAGCTTTTTGGGGCTTGCGGGATATTATAGGAGATTCATTCAAGATTTCTCCAAGATTGCGTCGCCGCTAACAAAGCTAACACGGAAGAAAGAAAAGTTCATTTGGGGTGCTGATCAAGAGAAAGCGTTTCAAACGCTAAAAGAAAAGTTAACTCAAGCTCCGGTATTGACATTGCCGGACGGAGTAGAAGACATGGTGGTTTATTCTGATGCTTCACTATCGGGGCTCGGTTGTGTTTTGATGCAACGGGGCAAAGTTATAGCTTATGCCTCGAGACAACTGAAAATACACGAGAAGAAATACCCCACGCATGATCTTGAGTTGGCTGCGGTGGTATTTGCCTTAAAAATATGGAGGCATTACTTATATGGGGTAAAGTGCACCATATTCACCGATCACAAGAGCTTAAAATACTTCTTCGATCAGAAGGAGTTAAATATGCGACAAAGAAGATGGCTAGAAACGGTGAAAGACTTCGATTGCGAAATACATTACCACCCCGGAAAGGCTAATGTAGTGGCGGATGCTCTAAGTAGAAAAGCGGACTACGTCCCGATACGAGTAAGGTCGATGCAACTCGTAGTGACCTCGGGTATACTTGAACGTATTCGAGAGGCGCAGTTAAAAGCAGTAAAAGAAGAAAATTGGAAGAAAGAAAGAATAATCGGTCAATTGAAAGATTTGTCGGATGGGAATCACGGGTTGAAGACTCGATCCGGAAGGATATGGGTCCCACATACTTGTGGAGTGAAGGCGCTTCTGCTTGATGAAGCTCATAAATCCCATTATTCAATTCATCCGGGTGCGACCAAGATGTACAATGATTTGAAACAAAATTATTGGTGGCCCGGAATGAAGAGGGATGTGGCAAAATATGTGGAAAAATGCTTGACATGTTTACAAGTCAAGGCGGAGCATCAGAAACCATACGGCAAACTCCAACCGTTAGATATTCCGGTTTGGAAATGGGAACATATCACAATGGACCTACTGACCAAGTTGCCGAAAACAAATCGTGGTTTCGATGCCATATGGGTGGTGGTAGATAGATTGACGAAAAGTGCTCACTTTATTCCGATCCGTGAGACTTATACGTCAGAAAAGATGTCAGAGGTTTACACGAATGAAATAATAGCACGTCATGGGGTGCCGGTATCCATTGTGTCCGATAGGGATACCCGGTTTACTTCAAATTTCTGGCGAGATTTCCAAGAGCAAATGGGAACCAAATTGTTCATTAGTACTGCGTACCATCCCCAAACGGATGGCCAGAGTGAAAGAACGATACAAACATTGGGGGACATGCTTCGGGCGTGTATAATCGACTTTGGAGGAAGTTGGGATGTTCACCTACCATTAGTCGAGTTTTCGTATAACAACAGCTACCAATCTAGTATTAAGATGGCTCCGTACGAAATGCTTTATGGTAGGAAGTGTCGGACCCCGGTATGTTGGGGTGAAGTGAGTCCACGTGAACTCGCCCACCAAGATATAGTACGAGCCACGAATGAAAAGATCGATATAGTTCGGGCACACTTGAAAGCGGCTCAAGACAGGCAAAAGGCGTATGCTGATAAAAGGAAAAGGCCAATCGAATTCCAAGTTGGTGACATGGTCATGCTAAAAGTTTCCCCATGGAAGGGCGTTATTAGATTCAGAAAAAGGGGGAAGCTAAGCCCAAGGTTTATTGGGCCATTTAAAATTATCGGGAGAGTTGGCAAGGTAGCTTACCGTCTTGAATTACCGGAGGAGCTAAGTGGAATTCATGGCACGTTCCACGTGTCACAATTAAGAAAGTGCCTAGCAGACGAAACGGCCTATATCCATTACGATGATATCGAAGTGGATAATAGTCTGATTTACGCGGTGAGACCGGTGGAGATTTTAGACCGAAAGGTCAAACATCTACGAAATAAACAAATTGACCAAGTCAAAGTCAAATGGGAACATAGGAAAGGTTCGGACACTACGTGGGAGTCCGAAGAGGAGATGCGACGTCTCCACCCTACATTATTTGGTACGTATTACGGTTTCGGGGACGAAACCCTTTTAAGGGGGGTGGACTTGTAACACCCCGAAAATATAAAACTTTATATTAAAATTATAAAGTATAAATAACGAGAATTTACTAATTAGGAATTTATACCTAGTTAGTTATTTTCTTTGAAATGACTTATTTCAAGGTTAAAAGTTATTAAACTATATGTTGAACATAGTAGAGGGGCCTTAGTTGTTAAAAATTGAAACTATAACATTGTTTTTAATAAAAAAAAATTAAACAAAACCCCCCATTTTTTGAAAGTCTGGTCGCACAAGAGAAGAGCAGGGGCGACACCCCACTCTCACAAAACCTAAAATCACTAGAACTCTCAAATTAAAGGTTAAATCATGTCCCAAATCAAAATCCAAGCATAGATTATTGATCCTCATCACAAGAGGATTCCAAGGTATTTGAAATTCTCATGAATTGGGAAAAATCTGAAATTAGGCTTGCATGTATGTGTTATGATGATTAAGAAACAACTATAGTGTTTAGGGACAAACCCTAGACCAATATAAGTTGAAATCATAAGAAATTTTAGTGAAACCTATGAACACTATTGTAGGTGATTTGTGAATTATGTGTAATTTGATGAACACTAGGAAGTAGATTGTTGATTTTGTGTAATTTGACGATTTGGAAGTGAGTTCAGAAATCTAGAAGCTAACCATCATGTAAAATGTTGATTGAAGTGAATTTGGGGCTAGATGATAAGCTAGGAACTTGTCATATATTCTTGTGATAAATCTGCCTTTAAGGTGTTTGTGAAAATGCCTCAAAGAAGGCTTAAAAATAGAAATTTAAAGCTTTAACGCATAATAATGATGTTTCGGTATATCATGCGAAGTGAAGTCTAAAGAGAGTTCTAAACATGTCTTGAATTAAACTCTATAGGAAAAGATACCGGGACGTCGAGTGGACAAGCTGGTGGTGATTCGCGGTTGAAGGGCGTACGCTAAGGTATGTAACTTGACCCGTTACATTAAGTAAATTTAGATCATTGTAATATGTATAGTTGAATTTTAGAATAAAAGCTACTATGAATTAAAGCGATGATATCGCTATATTGAATATTTGGTCAAAAGTTGGTTAGAACTCGTTGGTAGTCGTCAAAAAGGAAGGAATTCCGTAGACGAGCCAAACGGGTCGGATAATCAAGTAAGGCATGGTTATTGTTTCGGACTATGATAGTTTGATTGTTGATTTTGAATATTATATAACATATTAGAAATACGAGGTTTTAATGAATTGGTGTCATAGAAAACTGAAACCCGAGAGTTAGGTCTTGGTGTAATGAACAAACAAAAACAAAACATGAAATTCCAGGTACTACCGTAAATTACGGTAGTACCGTAATTTACGGTGGATGTGATATGTTTACGGTGTGGATCATCTGCTTTACGGTGAATCAAAAATTTCCAGGACTCGCCGTAAATTACGGTAACACCGTAATTTACGGTGGAACAGAAAACTTTAATTTTTTTTTTTATTTATGATTGGATCATATGTTAAGTCTTATGTACTAAAGTCAAAACTAATGTTTTAATGGTTTTGACCCTAGGTGATTAGATGGACCTTACGGATGGTGGTCAAGCAACGTCGAAGAACCGAACACGTCTTTTGAAGCTTCCGCTATGTGTTTAATCTTACTTAATCTTAGTTCATGGGTTGTAAACAATTATTAATAAATTTTTGAACGTTTTAACTTAAACATTAGTTGACTAATGTTTATCTACTTGAAATCTTGATACTTTTGAAACTTATGTTAAACTATTAGCTTTTGTATAAAATTATACTTATATTCAAGTAAATTTTGAGGGTGTTACAACATGACAATAGTAGGTTCTTCATTTAAGTGGTTTTTGGATTTTGGTTTCGGAATGTAATTGTTCAAGAAACATTCTTCATCCTCAGCTGAATCACTTTCAGACTTCAAAACATTCTCAGCCATGCTTTTAACAATTTCTGACTGAACACTATCCTCATCGGATGATGTATTGAATGTAACATCAATTGACTCTGGAAGTTTAACCTCATCAATTCCTTCATCATCATTAACCAAACCGGACTTTTTCTTTGAAAAATTGTTTAACCCTGGCGGTGGAACCTGATGATACCCAACCCCAGTTCCATCCGAATAAACATCTTCGCCTGCTTTGTTTTTCCCGATGGGTTTGGGAACAATGTGTTGTAAAACAAAGCTTGTGGAGTTGTAACTGGTTAATTTCAGATTGATACAAGCTCATTTTCAATTTTAGCTTCTTGAACTTGAAGCTTCAGATTAGCAATTTCATCCAACAATTTGTTGATTTGCTCTTCTTTAACTCTAAGAACACCGGTCAGTTGAAGATTTTCTTTGTCTGTTTTACCATTTCTTTCATCAGAATCTTTTACCGTTCGTTTTAGTTTTTCAAAATTTTCTGAAATTTGACGATTTTCAAGAATCAATTTTTCATTTTCTTTCCTAATTCTTTCTACGTCATTTTTATCGTTTTTTATTTTCTCAGTTAATTCTTTTAATTTGTCATTCGAAGCTTTTAACAATTTATCACGGTTTAAGATCTGATCTTCAACACTTCTGACTCTACCAGTCAGTTCTTCAACCTTCTTACCGCTGAGGTAAGTAATTGTACTATAAACTTTGCACTCTTTCATGCAATTTTTGCAGTCGTTCTCAGATTTAACTTTCTTACCTGACTCATGTGTATCGTTTGAACTGACCTTGTTTTTGGACTCAGTTCCAGAACCAGAAACTACCTCTAGTTCTTTTGCAGCAAGAACTTTGTCAGCCATCTTCTTCAAATTTTCAGCAGTGAATTCTTGTGACGTATCAATTATCCCGTCATCAACTTTCTTTGGCTGCGGCTCTTTTTCTGTCTCTTTCACTTTCTCATCAGCTTCTCCCCCTCCCCACCACATTCTTTGCCTGGCTTCTTCTTCTTCAGCAATTTGTTTGGTAAGAGTTTCAACATCTACAGTATCTGGATCAACAGCTATGTTTCCATTAAGATCGATATAACATTCTCTTGACACCTGGATGAATATCACCAAACACGTAGTACAAGTTTATAAATAAGAAGCAAGTTACCAACCATTTTATAATTCACAATGAAACTAAATGTGAGTGGATTCCTTTGATAAAAGCAACAAAAAAGAGTAATAATTTTAGCTTTAGATTAATATGCCAACAGTCCACCACATCGAGGTATGCTCTTTGTTTGTTTTATTAAGTAGAATGAATGGTTGAAGCTACTAATTCAAAAGACATTTGGCATGTTTAGCTTTTGATTCTTTAGAATGAGTGGCATGAGTGGCTAAAGGTACTCATTCAAAAGTCCTTTGTTATGTCTAACAAATAAGGTAATAAGATATATAAGTGCAAACTTTTTGTAGCATTTTGTAACTACTTGAAAGAAATCACACCTGATGATTTTGAATAACAATTGTGATGTATTGATTTATTTAAAATTCTTAAAATTTTATAATTATTTACACAACTTCACATTTAAGTTTATAAAATTTGATATTTGGTTATTTATTGTTTTCAGTTTTAGCATAATAATCGTTCAACCAGTCTTATTACACGGGCACTATCTATTGGGTATGTCTCAGTATCTGAATTTTTGGCTGCATCTTTAAGTTAAAAATTTTTGGCTCCAGCCTAAGATATACCCCTTTTATGTCGGGGTCCTTTCTGCCCCGTTGTCCCATGTCTAACTGGTCTAACTAAGAGTCGCATAACCCTTGAATCACCTCCTAATCATAATGTTTTTGTTAGATCAAGGTGTCAATTCAAATTTCAGATCTGTTTACCTATTTCCGTGCTTTGTTTTCACTACATAATCAAGTAAATGTTAACAAAAATAAAACTTACCGCAGTCATATCGAAGCGGTAATTGACATGATCAAATGCAAGTGATACTGGGGCTGAGATGAAAGCACCATTCCTTTCCTTTTAGCTGCCATTTCTGTACCTGAAATCAATAAATTTCCTTATAAACATAACATGTAAGGTTTTCATTCTTCAAACAGAACATGAACTGAACGTTGATCGTTTACAGCTAATTCAGGGTGTTTAAGTTGTTCATCTTCATTTGGAACCACGATTCTTGAACTTTCACGAGCTGTGCATTTCAAGTCAAAAATAACATTAGATCAGATCAAGAAGTTCAATTAACTAATGCCTAATTCAATACGTAACCATAAACTTACGATTCAAATACGTGAAAGCCAAAATGAAAAAGATGGTAAAGATCACTAAATACGCCCAGAAACAGTGGATGAAAAGGTCTCAAACTGCATATCTTTGGAACCTGTATGTCACACTTCTCCGACATCTACTGTTCTGGTAGCTTGAGATAAATTTCGATGCCAGTTCATGTAGTACCTATGAAAACCAAGGAAACCACCATCCTTAACTACCAGATACTTAAAATATCAAGAATAGACAAGCTCTACTGAACTATATATCAAACATATGGCAATCAAATCATGATAAATAATATGACAAAGACATAGATGTACAAACCAAAACTCCTACAAAATGAACACATATCTCAAGTTTCGTTAATTCCTCACTTAAGATTTCATCATATACCCAAAGCACAATCAATTAAACCTAACAAAAAAAGAGAGTTTCAAATGTTAAGTACTAAATGTAACCCAATATTCTTCTACTGGCATTTCAACAAACAGTTGGTAGGCAAGCTTTAAAAACACCAAATCACAATCAACTATAATGCAATATGACAAACAAAAGAAAGGAAGCAGAGGGCACACTATAGAATTCAGTTGACGATTCTATTTTTCAATTGAAATCAATATTTTAGATACCTTACAAAACCCCAAATCACTATCAATAAAACCTAAAAAATTCCAATAGAACAAAGCCACGAAAGCACACAGAAGAATTATATTTCTTTGATTTCAGACTCTAATTTCAAATGGTAGCAAGGAAAAGCAAGTGTACCTTATCTCCAGTCAAGCTTGAAGAAAATTGTTGGCACTTCCGGCAACAACAATGGCATGGAAAAGATGTTGACAGAGGGAATAGAAAGGGTTTTGGGAGGAAGAAGACATGATGTGGTATTTTGGGGAAGAAGGAGAGACGTTGCAAGTGTACGAAGTAGAATCACATATCTAATTATTTTTTTTTTGAAAAGCACCCAAAGCTAAGGGTACAACTACCCTAAGCCTAAAATTGTTGCTTATTTATAGTTTTGAATTTCGAATGTTACCTCACAACCAAAAGTTGGAAAATTATATATACATTTTCTTATATATGTACTACCCCAATACCTCCAATTTGCTAACCTAACCTAAACATTACAAAAAAGTTAATTATCTAATTGGGATATGGAACAACTGAACAAGACAAGTGAACTGTAGGATCGTTTTACCGACCAAACGAGTCGTTCAGAAGAGTTCTTAGACAGAATCAGAGGCGGAATTCATTGATTCAGTCTTCGCTTAGCTTGTATTACACTAGAATCACTATTAACTGTCTTGTTTATTGATCTGATAACAATTTTTAAGCCATAGACACTTCGACAGCACTTCGGCGTCGGAACCAAGAAGCATTCCAAACGAGATCACATCAAGGGTATATATAGGCTGCTGATTTCGCTTGAACATGCTCAAGCGAAATCACCTTTCAAACGGAATCAGCTCTCTCAAGCGGAATCAGGCTTTCAAGCGGAATCAGCCTGCTGATTTCGTGTAAAATGACATGGTGATTTTGAGCGGAATTACAACATGTAATTTCGTGCGAAATTACCTCCCAGCCTATTTTTGACCCTTTTCTCGAACTACGTGCTCTGATCTAACAGTTACAATACAAGACTCGATACAAGACGAAGTCGACAGACGTATGCACCAACAGACTCCCCCTCGGATGTTGACGAGTCTGAAGTATCGAGTCTTCAGCATATCATCTCTTCAGTCTTGATCAGTCTTCTCAACTTCAAGAACTTCTCCTTGCTTTCCATAGCAACAGGATCAGAAACCTGACTTCTTTGTCTTCATACTCCCCCTTTCACTCAGCTGGGATCGCAGTCTGGAATTCTTTATCTTGTAGCATAGAAACGAAAGCCTGGAATTCAACATCAGGAATCGAAACTTTGCTTTGTTCAACATTTCCTGCACAAACTTTCTCACAACCACATAAGTTTTTACAAAAGTTACATCAAGTTCAAATTAATGATCTTGATTAACTAATTAAACTTTCTTTCTCAAAACAAATTTCTTCATTTAAACACACACTCCCAACCCTGTTCATCATGTTCAGCACTTGAAATTTTGAAATTCAGCTCTTCAAAATCAGTTGTCGAAAATCTTTTTAAATTTTCAAATAAAGACAAAACTAAACTTCTAGACAGAACAATATTGACAGGCAGGAAAGAAATATTTACAGACACTATTTTTGAGAGTTTGTGTAAGAAGATCATATCAGTTTATATGACCAATCACTAGCACCATTAAACTTTAAACATTTTCAGTTCTAAACAATTCACATAGATTGACAATATTTTTGTCCTCTTAAACTCAATCTAAAACTTTCGAAATGCATACCGATACATTAAGGTATATTAATTTTGCACTAAAATCTTATGGGCCCCACAATCTCAGCATATCCCCTCATCATGCAATACACTAACTCAAGTAATGCCTTTAGACTTTTATCAACTGTGATTAATGCGAAAACAACATAGAACGTTTAAACATTAACAATCAGGTCGATACTTTCGTATACGCAGAGAAAGTCCAATGTTTAAACAAAATAAGGAAATAAAAACAAGTTAAAATTGTTTAGGCTTTAACCACCAGTTCGATACTCCCGTATACGCAGAAGTGATCCAAAGCTTAAACGAAACACCAAAGAAAATAAAGCAGAACGTTTAGGCACTAACATCCAGGTCGATACTCACGTATACGCAGAGGATGTCCAATGCTTAAACATAATAAAGAAATAAAACAAGTCTAAATCTTCGCAAAAAGAAATGCACAATCACAGTGATTTTTCAGCAAAATTGTGAAAGTTCACAAATTTAACCGGTTTTTATGCTCTTTGCATTCAGCGATTACTGAGTAGGCACACAATCAAGAAGGACAAAACTAAGTACTATGCATTCGACCACGTTTTCCCACCAGACTTAGGCATTTTGCGTTATGTTTGTATCGTTTTCGCAAATCTACTAGTCTAGCTGAGCCTATCGTCACATCTTTGGTGAGACCGTTTATCACATTTGACATTACATTTCTTTAGCATGCTATGATCGTCCACTGATTTTCTATCATTTCCTCTTATACACAACAAAACTCATTTTTTCTTTTTTAATGTTTTTGACATTTTCAAATTTATATTTTAAATTTTACTCCCCCTAAAATCAAAATCTGTTTCAATTTTGATTTTCTGGGAAAATTTGAAAACAAATTGTACAAATAAAATGACAACATGATATCGAATCACTTCAATTCGCCATTTTTGGGATTGAACCCTATCAGAGGAACAGATAATTAAAGCCAAAACTGGATCAGAGCAGTGGATCCAGAATAAGCAGACGATTACAGCTAGTTCATACAAATCTCTCCCCTTGAATGTGATTTCATATCTGCTGACCTCCTATCTGCTGATCTTGTAAAGTACTGACCTACAACTGCTGCCTTGGGTCTACTGCCCAAAGTCAAGGACTGATGGAAGACCAAAGCTCTGCTGATTCAATCTACTGCCTTGAGTCAAGTACTGCTGATCCGGACAAGCACTGCTGGGTTCACAGCAGTGGAAGGATGCAGCAGCTGTTTAAAGTGTCTTTTATAATGTAATGTAATAGCAGTAGTTTAGTACATCAGTGTTTACAGATCAGAGGTTAGAGTTTGTTAGGAGGTTAGATGTCACTTTCATGGTGACGTCAGCTAAAGATGCTCAGTGGTTTGTAAGTGCCTATAAATAGTTCAGTACTTTGTACTGTTCTATAAGCTCTTTCACCACATTGTCTTCTTTGCACGAACAAACTACTGAGCTCTGGCTGAGGGGGAGTTTGCATTCATTCATCAATCATTGTAATCGTTGTTGAAACAAATTCAATCTTTCGATTCATTGTGTAAAGATGTTTGATTAAAAGTATTACTCTCGTTTGATTGTATGCAAAGTTTGTTTTCATCTTAATTCCGCTGCACAACTCTTTCATTCTCATCTTAATTTCAAACGAAAATACAATCAAAAAGAAACTCAGATCCAACAGTTGGTATCAGAGCTTGGACAGTCAAATTTGATTTAACAATCATTTTGACGTAAATAGTTCAGCTCATAACAGTTGATACTGATCGTTTGTTCGTCCGTTGTAAAACAGAGCAAGGATTAATCACCATTAAAGTTGATTTCTCAGTGTCTGTAAAACAACAAGAATGACGTCACAATCTCAGGATGATAAAAACAACATCGGCTCGCTTTTTAAACCACCTATGCTAAAAAGAAATGAGTACAACATCTGGCAGAGGAGGATGGGTCACATCCTCGCTCAACAAAGCACAGGTTGTTGGAAATCTGTCATTTATGGTCCCCATGTTCCTTCAGTGCCAAGTGCTGAAGATGCTAAAAAGTTCGTTCCAAAACCAGTTGAAAATTATACCGAAACCGACTTTCAAAAGATCGAACTAGATGCTAAAGCGTTTAGCATCGTAGCATCAGCGCTGCCCAATGAGATATATGCTGGACTGTTACATTGTAACAATGCCAAAGAGTTATGGGACGCACTTAAGGAACAGTTTGGGGGAACTGAGGAAGTCATTGAAAACAATAGGGAAATCCTGAACCAACAGTATGAAACATTTTGCTACGTTAAAGGTGAATCACTAACGCAACAATTTGAGCGTTTCAGTTGTCTCATCAGTGAACTGAGGCTTGTTAACACCACTTTTACAAACTCAACTCAAAATAGCAGGTTCCTCAGGTCACTGCCAGAAAAATGGGACACCATAGCTTTTGTCACCCGAAACTCACCTGAATTCAAGGATCTGACCTTGACCCAACTCCATGGTCGACTCCTGACCTACGAAAGGGAGTTGAACCAGAAAAGGAGGTTACAAGAGTCAGGAAAAGTTACCGATGATTACACTTTCGGTAATACTGCTCTTCTGGGTCAAGAAGAATCTGGGAGCAGTGGTAAGGATCAGGGTTATGATCACTTCATTGACATAACTGCTGGTGCAAATTTTAACAACCCTGATCCTCACTCTGCTAGTTATGCATTCACTGCAAACGAAAACCAGATGTCAGACAATTTAAGTTTTGAACTAAATGATTTGCAACATTTTGATCCCACTGATTTAGAGGAAATGGACATCCTGCACCAACTGGCTTTGCTAAGTGTCAGAACTAGCAAGTTCTACAAAAGAACAGGGCGAAAATTCCCAGGTTTGCATGGGAATCTAAGGGTTGGGTTGGATAAATCGAAAATCAAGTGCTATAAGTGTAATAGGTTGGGACATTTCGCTAGGGAATGTAGGAGTCAAACTACTGGTCCCATAATTACTCATCCTAGCTCAAATCCTAGACCTCAAAACCAAAACACTGTGCACTATGCCCAATATGCCCCAGCAGCTCAAGTGAACACTGCTCACTATGCTGCTGCCCCTGTGCCAGTACATTATGTCCAAACTACTGTTCCACAAATCCAATATGTTCAAACCCCTGCTCCACAGGTACAAGTGCAACCTGTTGCACCTCAAACCACTGCTCCAGCAGCAGTACAACCAGATCAACAAAGTTTTTTCACTCAAGGGTTTGTTGACTGGAGCAGTATGCCTGAAGACCTTAATGATGAAAATTTTGCACTCTATGCTTCTAATGATTCTTCTCATGATGAGTTTTGTTTGATGGCATTAGAGTCAATACAGGAGGGGGTTGAAACTGAGGAGGAACAGCAGTGCTTTGAAACAGTGGAAGAGGTGACTGAAGCAATGGTTACTGCTGTGGCTGGTGAATTACTGTTGGGAGAAAGTTCAGGTTCCCTGATTGAACCACTGACAGATCCATGGTCCGAAGAGGACAAACAAGAAGAGAAAGAAGAAAAGGCTGGTGAAAAGAAGGTGAAAGCTGATGATGAGGAAGATCATCAATGTGATTGTGCAATGATGGCAGCTGCCAAGGTATCACCTCAAGTTCTTGAAAAACTGTGTTCTGACAATTGCATAATTGCTTTTGCTAACATTAAAGAGGTGAATGAAAACCTTCGGGATAAAATCTTGTCTGATGAAGTCAAATTTGAAAGGTCTTTAAAAGAACTTAAAAACAAATTGACTGAAAAAGAAAAAGAGAACAGCTGTCTAAAAGAAGAGCAAAGTATAACCAAAACCCAACTTCAAACTATGGTAGAAAACTACCAAGTTTGCAAAAAGGAGTTGGAGTCCGCCCAGATTACTTGTGAAAGATGGGTGGAATCCTGCAAAGGATATGAGGTTATGCTTGAAAAACAGAGAAAAAGCAATGTGAAATTTGGGGTTGGCTATAGAAAACATGATGATGAAAACACTGCTTTTGAAAAATCTGTTCAAACCACTGATGTAACCACTGAGTTCATCCCCACAAACAAGAATGGCCAAGAAGTGAAAATCACTGACAAACTTGGTAACAAAATCACACTTGACAGACCAATGGAATCCTCTATCTTTGAGGAGCTTGAAGAATACCAGTTTAAACCAAAATGGTCTGATGAGTGTGACATTCTTGAAAATTTCAAGCCAATGGACGTTACATCAACTGATGGTGTCAAGGCTCCAAAAGCTAAAGTCATACCTCTCAAGGACATCCCAGCAGTGGTTAAAACCTCTGCTGCAAAAGAGTCTGAAAAGAGAAAGAAGAAAGAAAAAATTGATAACTTGTTTTGTGAATTCTGTGAGAAAAGGAATCATCTTACAAAAGATTGTTTCCACTTAAAAGCGTATGATTTAAACAGAACAAGTGTCATTGTTTCAGCTGAAGGTTGCATTGTCTGTGGTAAAACAAACCACAAAACTCAAGCGTGTGTGTATCTCAAAAACTTTGATGTGAAAAAGAATGAGTACATTGCTAAAACATCCTTGAGTCCATCATCATCATCAACATCTGTCAAATTCACCAAGAAACAACCACTGTTTGTGCCAGTTCAAACAGCTGTTACAAAAAAGCTGAACCAAACATCTGTCAAAAGAGATGTTCAGGTTACTGATGCACCCCCTGCCAATCAGTTCAGAAAAGGCAGAGAAAAACAGTCTTACCAAAGGATTCCTCACGTTTATGAGGCCTACAAAAGGCCCTCTAAACCCAAAGTGAACAAGCATCCTTTTGGTTACCAGCAGATGATTGGTCAGGACCCACAACAGTGGTTAGAGAAACACTGTCCTAAAACAGTTCAAACTCCTGACCTAACCACTGTCCATCATTCTGCATTCATCCCAGACACTGTTGAGACCCCATCCAAAGCCTTGTTGGCTTTGGAGACCTTAATGAACTAATCCTTTTACTTCATGTGCAGGGAGCTTCTGCATGCTTTGATAGTCTTTGGTATGTAGATAGTGGAGGCTCCAGGCACATGACAGGATGTAAAGCCCTCCTCAAAGACTTTAAAATCCATGGAGGGGGTGATATATCCTTTGGGAATAATAGTAAAGGAAAAGTTCTGGGGTCGGGTACAGTGGAGTCTGGAAAAGTAAAATTTGAAAATGTCAATCTAATAGACAATCTAAAATTCAACCTTCTGAGTGTGTCCCAAATGAGTGACAAGGGTTTTGGGTCATTCTTCACAAAAGATTGTTGTAGGATTGTTGGACCAGAAATGGTCAAAAAGATTGAAGCAATAATCAAAACTGGTCAAACTAAACTTGTTGCTCAAAGAAGTGGCAATGTTTATGTTGTTGACATGTCAAAAGAGTGTCCCAGAGCTGATGCCTGTCTGTTCTCAGCTGCCTCTAACAAAGAGACAGAACTTTGGCACAGAAGGCTGGGACACACAAATCTTAAGACAATCACAGAAATTTCAAAAAATGGTTTGGTGAGAGGCCTACCACAAAAATTGTTTTCATGTCCTGAACATTGCATTTCCTGTTTAAAAGGAAAACAGCATAAAAGTTCTTACAAGTCCATTGAAGAGTCCAAAACAACCCAGTGTTTGCAAATGCTACACATGGATTTGTTTGGCCCAGTTCAAGTCATGAGCCTCAAAAAGAAAAGATATTGTTTGGTTATTGTTGATGACTTTTCTAGGTTCACATGGACTTTCTTTTTGCACTCAAAAGATGAAACTGCAGGCATTTTGCAAGACTTTGTAATACAGGTTGAAAAGTAATTTGACCTTCCAGTGAAAAGCTTCAGGAGTGACAATGGCACATAATTCAAAAATAGGGAGTTGGATGCCTTCTGTGTGAAGAAAGGGATTGTAAGGCAGTACAGCATCCCAAGAACACCAGAGCAGAATGGGGTAGTGGAAAGGAAGAACAGAACTCTGATTGAGGCTGCCAGAACCATGCTTGCAGATTCAGGTACATCAGAGGATACAACACCAGACTATGGGTATGAAATCATCATCCCTCAAAGGTCTGCCACAAAGGGAAAAGCACCAGCTGTTCAAAACAGTTGTCAAAGCTCAACCACTGCTACCTCAACAGTTGTTGACCAAAGTAGCCCATCAACCACTGCTTCCACATCCTCAAACACTGCTGACAAAAGTCCTCAAACAGTGGATAAAAGTCAGCAGTTGTCCACTTCATTACCTCCTATACCACCACCTTTTGAAACCACTGCTGGATCATCAAAGTCCCCAGCAGTGGTTAGCTCAGATGATACACATTTGCAGCCTTCACCAACCAATGCCATCATACCATACCAAGGAGATTTAATCTTCTTGAGATCTTATCCACCTGATCAAATCATTGGCAACATAAATGAAGGGGTGCTCACAAGAAGCCAAACCCAAAACATTTGTCTTTTTGCTGGTTTTCTATCACTCCATCAGCCAGTCAAGTACCAAGAGGCACTGAAAGAGAACAGCTGGGTAGAAGCCATGCAAGAGGAGCTCCAACAATTTAAAAGACAACAAGTATGGGAGCTTGTACCACTGCCAGAAGAGGTTAGTCCCATTGGCACAAAGTGGGTCTTCAAGAACAAAACTGATGAAAGGGGTATTGTTGTCAAGAATAAAGCCAGGCTTGTGGTTCAAGGTTACAGACAGGAAGAGGGGATTGATTATGATGAAACATTTGCCCCTGTTGCAAGATTGGAAGCCATTAGACTGTTCCTGGCCTTTGCTGTCAACCACAATATGAAGGTGTTTCAAATGGATATCAAAAGTGCTTTCCTCTATGGTACAATCCAAGAAGAGGTGTATGTTTGTCAACCTCCAGGTTTTGAGGATCCATTTTATCCAGATCATGTCTACAGGCTAAACAAAGCCTTGTATGGCTTGAAATAAGCACCAAGGGCCTGGTATGAAACTCTTTCCAACTTCCTACTCTCAAATGGTTTCAAAAGAGGTACCATTGATAAAACACTGTTTTTAAAATGGAGAGGGAAGGATTTAATGATTGTCCAGATTTATGTGGATGACATTATTTTTGGAAGCACATGTAACTCAATGTGTGAAGAGTTTAGAGAACTCATGACAGCTGAGTTTGAAATGAGTGCTATGGGTGAGCTGCAATGCTTTCTTGGTCTCCAAGTACAGCAATTGCAAAATGGAACTTTCATTCATCAAAGCAAATATGCTAAAGAACTTTTAACCAAATTTGATATGAATGATTGTAAACCATGCAGCACACCCATGGCAACAAATAAGCTGGTCATGTCTGATGAAAAAGATGAGCTGATTGACCAAACACTTTATAGAAGCATGATTGGGTCTTTATTGTACCTAACTGCATCTAGACCAGACATCATGTTTGCAACATGTGTCTGTGCAAGAAGTCAATCAGCTCCCAGAAAATCAAATCTCATTGCTGTAAAAAGGATCTTCAGATACATAAAAGGTGCTCCCACACTTGGTATCTGGTATCCAGCTAATGGGAACATCAAGCTTTCAGGTTTCTCAGACAGTGACTTTGCTGGATGTCACACCACAAGGAAGTCCACATCAGGAGGGTGCCAGTTTCTAGGTGATTGCTTAGTCTCATGGCAAAGCAAAAAGCAAGCAGCTGTTTCAACATCCACTGCTGAAGCTGAATACATTGCTGCTGCAAGCTGTACAGCCCAACTCCTGTGGCTTCAAAATCAGTTGCTGGATTTTGGTATCACTGCCTTGAAGACACCACTCATGTTGGACAGTCAGGCAGCAGAAAATATCATCAAAAATCCAGTTTCCCATTCAACCACCAAACACATCGACATCAGACATCACTTTGTGAGGGATTGCTATGAAAAAGGTTTGATTTCTCTGCATCATGTCCCAACTAAAGACCAGCTGGCTGATGTGCTCACAAAAGCACTTGATACATCCACTTTTGAAAGCTTGGTCTCTAGAATTGGGATGCTGAACATGGAATAACAAGCAACATCTTGTTTTTCTATGAATAAAAGCAACAAAATGTTTTCAGAAAATCAAAACTCCATCCTTAAAAATAGCTAAAAATGAAATTTTTCATTAAATCCTTAAAAGTCTGCCATTAACCACTGATTGTTCAAAAGTCTGCTCTACTTCAAAAGTCTGTCCACTGCTGAAAGTCAACCCCTGCTCTCTCATTACCTAGATAAACTCTGTTGTTCAAAAGCAGTGTCTTATCCACTGATATGCTATCCACTGATAGTGAAAATCATCCACTGCTTTCATACCACTGCCTTCATCTGTCCCTATCACACAAGTACTGTCCTTCGCTTTCAACAGGGGTTGTCACGTGGGCAGTACATATTGGTCAAACCTTTTGTAACGGCTGCCACCTCAGCATTCACTTTCTTCCCTATAAAATCCCCCACTCACCATCAAAACAGGGTTTTACTGTCGAATTGAATTCTTAAAAATTCTCTTCTCAAAGCAGTTTTTCATCTCATTTCTTCACAAATTTCTTCGATCAATCATCCTCAAAATGACAAAATCAAAGAAATCTTCAAAACCCTCATCCAAATCATCATAAAAAACAGCCTCTCAAAAGGCAATCTCCACTGAAATTCCACATAAACCATCTCACAATCTCCTGGGTCTTCTCACAAAACCAGGAACCACCAAAGTTTTCGATTCCATCATTGACATCATGGCAAAATCAAAGTACAAAACTTTGTTCACCGCCGATGCACCAATCTATTTGGCGACCCAACGGGAGTTTTGGAAGAATACAACTCTTGAAAAACAAGGAGACACTGCAACCACCATAAACTCTTCTATAAAGGGTAAAGCTGTCCAAATCACGACACAATCCATTTCAGAGGTCTTTCAACTCGGTGATCAGGAAGGTAAAATTTCTTTCACTAAAAACGAGTTACAAACTGACTTCATTGAGAGAGGGTATGAAGCCACAATGATGAAGAAAATTACCTTAGAAAAAGGTTATTTTCCGTCTGCAACCAGATTTTTATTTCATACCCTCCTACTATGTGTTTCAAACAAAACCACTTCTTTCAATGAAATCCCTTTAAAGATTCAAAATCTGGGATATGCAATTCTTCAAGGAGAAAATTTTAATTATTCTTGGGAAATTTTTAAAGATTTGGTTAATAATGTTGACACAAAATCATTCTTACTGTTTCCAAGGTTTTTAAGTTACTATTTTACAAAGAAATTCAGTAAGGATGATTTAGCTATAATAAACCAAGGTGACTCTACTCAAATAAACAGTTTAACAACTGAAACTTTTTCAAGAATGTTAGCACCTTGCAAAACACAAGCAGAGGTGCCTGAGCAGATTTTAGCAGTTACAACTGCTCCTCAGGTATCTGCTGCTGAGCCCACTGCTCAAGGTGATCAAAGCAGCAGCACAACTGCTTTGAAACCCACACCTAAAATCACCAAAAAGCAAACAAAAAGAAAAACACAAAAACCCACAAAACCCATCAAAAAGGCATCTCTGGAGGATGAGATTACAGAGCTCCTGCCAGTGACAACACAAAAGTCACAAGAAACCACTGCTGCTACTTCCTCACAGCAGTTGGTACAAATATCTCAACCCATAACCGAAACTCCTCCTGTTTCTTCACAAAAAGAACAGGTTGTACAAATAGGGTCTCCACATCATGATGCTCTGGAAACACTCGTTTCTATCATCCACAGTCCAATGCCCGGGACACATCCTATTTCTACACCAATCCTCACATCCACAATTCCCTCACCAATAAAGCCACTGTTGGATGCAATTGATCTGAACCAGGCATTAACCAGTCCTTCTCAATCACCTACTAATGAGCATATACCTCAACAACTGACTGGGTCTGATGTATCAATCTTTGCTAACCCACCAACACAACCTGAGGAGGTTACACCCCATGAGTTACAAGTAACTTTTGGTGGTAATCCAAGTGAAGCAGCCACTACAACTGTTGAACCTACAGGTTTACAGTTGGACAGTGGTTACATTAATAAGACTTCCTTGGAGGCAATTCCTTTTATAGCACCTCTTCCAACCACCAGTCGATTTATTTATCCTACTGGCAACATCAAAAGGTTGTCAAGTGTTGAAGGAAGAAGACCCCAGTACCAAGAAAAAGGGGCATCAGTGGTTAATGTTTGGAGTATACTCCCTACATCTACCACTGATAAAACCACTGCTAGTGGGAAATCAGATGATCCCATTAACTTGGGTGATGGTTTAAAGTACCAGAAATTGACGGATCGTATTGCAAAGCTTGATAACTCTGTTGCAGAACTTAAAGATATGCTACAACAGGTGTTACAAGTTCAGAATGTACAATCAACTGCTGTTCCACCTCAAGCACCTGCTCCACAAAGGGCACCTGCTACAAATGAGCTCTGGAATCTATTTCAATCTTTTCTCCACCAACAAGCACAATTAGCAGATCAGCAACATGAAAAACATGTACAACAGCTGAGAAATGCAATGGAGTCAAGGTTCAAGAACACTCAGGCTGATTTAAAGGCTCTCAAAACTCAGATCTTGCAAACCACTGGCAATGCTCCTCCAAAAGTCCGCTACATTTATCAAATCCCCGAAGATAATGCCAAAAAGGGGGAGAAAATTAAGGAGTGGAAAAAGAAGGGTATAGAGGATGGTCTCTATCTTGAACCAGAAAATTCAAACATGACCAAAAAGATCCCTTTGCCAGATGGCAGCAAGAAAATTGATGTGACAACAAATGCACTAGCAGAAGCAGCTGCAAGTGTAAAAAGGGATAGAGAAGCCAAAAGGAAAGCCAGGGTGGACAGAATGGATCATCCAGATCAGGGTACTTCTGGGTCAAAGGATCATGAAAATCCTGTTGAGGAAAAGAAGAAGCCTACTAGAAAAGTAAGGCAACCCAAATCCATTCCAACCAGACGTTCAAAGTCTGCTCAAAAACCACCATACAAAACAGCTGATGCAACAGGAGTTACAAAAACTACTGCTTGCCAAACAGCTGTTCCATCAACACACACCACTTCAACACACACAACATTCACTGCTTTACCATCATCACCACCAAAAACAACACCTGCTGACATACAGCAGAAGACAGCAGATGTTATAACATCTGTTGTAATGACAACAGTGGTTGAAACATCAGTTGTTTCAACAGCTGTTAGTCAATCACAATCCACTGCCACTACATCTACCATCACTGTTCCATCCAAAACATCATCAGTCCCTCCTACAAAAAGGAGAAGACTAATTCTCAAAGATGATGACAATTCACCACCACAAACATCTTCAAAATCCTTAGCTCTTGTCACAATTCCAAAACCTGTTCCTCTCTCTTCAGTTAAAATGTACAAGCCCTTACCTCCTGCAGGTGTTCAATTTCCTCTTGAATTAGCAGCTGTTAGAGAAGAAATAAAATCTTTTTACTTTGAGGATGACCCTGCCAAAAGGAGTTTGCCATCAATAAAAGGATATCCCTGGCCTAAAAATGTTGATGAATATTTGGAAATCAAGGCCAAGCAAGCAGAGAATATCTCAAAGAAAAACACACAAGGGAAATCTGATAAAGAAATTGCACAGAGAAGTCAATATTTGCTCACACAAGTCAGATCCCTAGAGCAATTTGCAAAAAATGTTAGTCAACAAATTTCTGAAAGAGCAGCTGACACTCTGAAGAAAGACTACATTGAAAGCATCATGGCTCACAAGAAGTACAAAGGAGAGAGATACATGTACAAAGAGTGGACTATTCCTGAACTTGAAAATGAAGCAGCAAGAATTCAAGACATGATAAAAAGGAAAGTCACTCACACTCCTCCTAACTGGGCAAAGTTTAGAAAGAATGTACCTGACAAACAGGAAGAGCTGAGGAGAATGAAAGAGGAACTGGTAGCAGCTGATTATGGAAACAAAAGACAAGTTGCTAGATGGTAAGAAGATGTGGTCAGGGCTACTTGCAAAAAGTTGGAACAATTAAGAAAGAAAGATCCCACAGTTCCTCAAAAGCCTGACTATCCTGAAGCAGCGGTTTCAAAAAGACCATCAAAGCTGCAAATCAGGAGATCCACAGCTCCAGTTGGTGCTGCCATCTACAAAAGAAGGCCACACAAACAGCTGATTGCTGAAACCATCAAAGAGTTAATGGAAGGTGAAGACCTTGGAAAAGAGGGTATAAAGAAAATGATCATGGAAACTCTTGGTTTGGATCAAACTGCAAGTACTGCTCAGCCAGTCATGAATAGGCCAGCCTCTCCAAATACTTCAGCAAATAAACATCTCCCAAGAAACCCCCCAGGCTCAAAAATACAAAAGTGGGAAATTGACAAACAGACCTGCGTATTGACCTTGCTCAGGTCTGGTGGAGAAGTGGAGAAAATATCAAGGGAACAAGCTCTTGGCCTGAGTCTTGAAGATTTGCAGGATCTCCTTGATCTTCCACTTAGCAGGGATGATGAAGATACAGATGCCCTAGACTTTGAATTACAATTTAAAGGTCAGATAAGGGAGCTGTTGATGAGGCAATAAAGATTTCCACAAATAATGAAGAGTTTTGGCATTATCTGTTCCAGGGGGAGATTGTTGGGATTGAACCCTATCAGAGGAACAGATAATTAAAGCCAAAACTGGATCAGAGCAGTGGATCCAGAATAAGCAGACGATTACAGCTAGTTCATACAAATCTCTCCCCTTGAATGTGATTTCATATCTGCTGACCTCCTATCTGCTGATCTTGTAAAGTACTGACCTACAACTACTGCCTTGGGTCTACTGCCCAAAGTCAAGGACTGATGGAAGACCAAAGCTCTGCTGATTCAATCTACTGCCTTGAGTCAAGTACTGCTGATCCGGACAAGCACTGCTGGGTTCACAGCAGTGGAAGGATGCAGCAGCTGTTTAAAGTGTCTTTTATAATGTAATGTAATAGCAGTAGTTTAGTACATCAGTGTTTACAGATCAGAGGTTAGAGTTTGTTAGGAGGTTAGATGTCACTTTCATGGTGACGTCAGCTAAAGATGCTCAGTGGTTTGTAAGTGCCTATAAATAGTTCAGTACTTTGTACTGTTCTATAAGCTCTTTCACCACATTGTCTTCTTTGCACGAACAAACTACTGAGCTCTGGCAGAGGGGGAGTTTGCATTCATTCATCAATCATTGTAATCGTTGTTGAAACAAATTCAATCTTTCGATTCATTGTGTAAAGATGTTTGATTAAAAGTATTACTCTCGTTTGATTGTATGCAAAGTTTGTTTTCATCTTAATTCCGCTGCACAACTCTTTCATTCTCATCTTAATTTCAAACGAAAATACAATAAAAAAGAAACTCAGATCCAACAGCCATTCACTTGGCATAAACAATCAGAACTCCCCCTGACAACAAGCTATTTTCCCATTATGATTTCAAAACACTTAAGTTTGTTTTAATCAAAATGGTTTTTCCGAAAAAATTAGTTTTGTTGATTTAATAAAACCACATGTAGGTTCGGGGATCAATTCATCACCTTGTTCTATCAACCACTTGTAGAAAATCAAGTACAACTTAATGTCCCTGATTTACCACTTGTAAATCGAAATCACTTTCGTGAATTTCTCAAGAAAGATGCCGATACCTGCTTCACACTTACCAACCTGGAAGCTCCGGCAAGTCAACCTTTTTTAAAAACAATTTTTCAAGAATGATGCCGATTCATGCTCCGCAATTACCTACTTGGGAGCTCCAGCAAGTCAGGTTTTTTTTATTTAAACAGATCCACCCAAGCCTGACTATTCTTGGGTTTTTCAACTTTTTGTTTTAAATTTCCGTTTGACAATGATGGAAAGTTTGCATCATCAATTATCGATACAGAAACATCACCTTTTACCTCAACAGATGGCTCTTCTGGCTTTGACGAACCAGATTCATTGCCCGAACATGGCTCCTTTGACTTTAACAAGTCAAATTCATTGCCTGAATGTGGCTTGTCTGACTTCGATAAGTCAGATTCATTGCCAAAACATGGCTCATTTGTTTCCGAAGAAACAAATTCATTGCCAGAAAGTGAAACTTTCACTTTCTTTGATTTGTTAATCTCTTGATTAACCGTTTTTTCTTTCTTTAAAACCCCTTTTGTCCTCAAATTTGTATCTGATGAATTCGTTTTGCTTGATTTGTCATTCTTTGGCGAGCAAGACGATTTATCAGAACTGCTATCTGATTTTCCTGTTGTATCCGAGGACAAGATCCTTTCAAAATATTCTCTCGCTTTCTTTCTTTTCTTTCTCAGTCTGTCTTTCTGCCCTTTTGAAAGCTTCACTTTCTGTTCTAGAACTTTCTGTTCTAGAACTTTCTGTTCTTTGGGCTTTTCTTTGACTTTGACAGATTTCTTAGCTTTTTCTTGAGATTCAGCCCTCTATCTTTTCTTTGATCTCATTGGGCAATCTCTGGCAATGTGACCTTTGATATGGCATTCAAAACATCTTCTTGTCTCAAAACTCTGACTTTGGCAGTTAACAGCAATGTGTCCTTGATAACCACATTTGTAACACACTCTGTTATCGTACCATTCACCACTTTCAAACCAAACACTAAGATCGTGACATTTCTTGGCCTTGTGGTAGTCATTTCTCCTTTTGTAAGCTGGATTTGTCCTTTGAGCACTGTGGTCAAACCTGCACCACTTATTACCAACTGTTTTTGAGTTTTGATTTTCAAATTTTTGTGATTTTTTATCATGATTGGATGATTTAACTGATGACCTTTTATTTTCTTTTTGAAAACTTTTTGAATTTTTAACACTTTGTTTTTGTTCTGCACTCTTCTTCAAAGGTTTTTGTGTTGAACATTCACCTTTTTCTGTAGATTGCAAAACAGTTTCTTGAAATTTTTCTTTTAATTTCAAAAACAATTTCTTTTTCTCATTTTCATCATCAGTTTTATCATCACAATCTTCAATTTTGACTTTGTCAAAATTTGTGACATTGTCACTTATTGGCACTGAATTGATCGGTTTTGGACAAATATAATCTGGTATTGATGACGAAGTCTCAAAACCTTTCAATTTATTCTCTAACTCCTTGATTTTATTTAAAGCAATTTCAGCTTCATTTTCAAGCCGAATGATTTTCTGGAGATGAGAATTTATTGCTATCTGTTTATCAATATTATTTTTAAAAATAACAGACTTTTCATCTTCTAAAATCTTTATTTTACTTTGAAAAACTTTTTCAATTTTTCATTTTTCATTTTCAAACATTTTTATTTTATTTTCTAAATATTTTTCTTTTTCTTTCAAAATTTTGTTTTCCAATGTCAAACTCTCAATATCTTTCAAGAGTTTAACATTATCTGATTTTAATTTTTCACAAATTGAGCACATCTCAAGAATCTGTTTATCATCAGCTTTCTTTTCAACCTTTAAAGCTGGAATTTTTTCAATATGTTCCTTCTCAACTTGAACACTTTCATCATCACTCTCTTCATCTGATGAATGATCAAAGATAGGTGCATTTGCTTCAATCTCTTTCTTTGATACTGGTTCAGCATTCGAAGATACAAATTTCTCATATTCTTCTTTCTTTGGAATTTCTTTTGTCTCCGTCTTGAATGTTCCTGCACATAAAATTTTAACGAAATTAAGAGGATTCATATTTTCGTCAATATAACAACCCCTCTTAATGTCATATTTCATGACATTTTTTGCTGCAAGACATACACATACTCTTCTATCTATTTCAACAATCACATCCAAACTCATTTTATCTAGATTTCTTTTTATTTTATCCATCAATTCTTTCTTCTTCTTATAATTTTCATAACTGTGTGTTTTGAGCTTGTTGATGAACTCATTTAGATGTAATTTTGAAAACCCAGAATCCTTTTTTAGATTTTTCAAAATATCATCCCATTCCGCAGGTAGCGCATCTGCAAACTTTGATAATTTTTCAACATCTGACAACCTTATCTCATACGTTTTCAACTTGTCCAATAAATAATCAAATCTGCTTTCCAACTTCTCTAATGTCTCATCCTTTTTACACATAAAATCTTTAAGTCGGATAATCCAAACCTTCTTATTATCTTGTTCATATATGCTTCCTTTACACCAACCATATCCATCATTTAATCTTTCAAGATAATAATTTTCCTTTTCATCAAACATTTTTATCAAAGTTCAAACAATCCTGACAGATTTCACACAAAACAAAACTTTCAAACAAAATTCCTTTTCAAGCGAAATAACACTCTGAAACGAAATCACACTCTCAAACGGTATACCTCTTTACACGGAATCACTTGTTCAAACGGAATACCTTTTTCACACATAATTACCTGATTTCGTGTGAAATAATACTCTTTCAAACGGAATACCAATCTGATGCGGAATTAGTGATTTCGAACGGAATCACTCAAACGAAATACTTGTTTCAAGCGAAATTAACAGCAATTTCAAGCGAAATTATGCTGATGTCATCATACCGAACTGTTTTTAGCAAAATTGATCAAGTTTTAGGCCGATTTTAGGTCAGATTCTTTCAAGGATTTGTTAAAACTATGTTTCGCACGTTATATGTGAAAATCAGTCAATTTTAACCGTGAAAACTTGATTAAATTTGAAAAGAAGGTGTAGAAATCAGAATTTTCCAGCGAAAACAAGCTAAATGGTAAGAACTCTTCCTCCTGAGCTCTGATGCCACTTGTAGGATCGTTTTACCGACCAAACGAGTCGTTCAGAAGAGTTCTTAGACAGAATCAGTGGCGGAATTCATTGATTCAGTCTTCGTTTAGCTTGTATTACACTAGAATCACTATTAACTGTCTTATTTATTGATCTGATAACAATCTACAAGCCAGAGACACTTCGACAACACTTCGGCGTCGGAACCAAGAAGCATTCTAAACGAGATCACATCAAGGGTATATATAGGCTGTTGATTTCGCTTGAACATGCTCAAGCGAAATCACCTTTCAAACGGAATCAGCTCTCTCAAGCGGAATCAGGCTTTCAAGCGGAATCAGCCTGCTGATTTCGTGTAAAATGACATGGTGATTTCGAGCGGAATTACAACATGTAATTTCGTGCGAAATTACCTCCCAGCCTATTTTTGACCCTTTTCTCGAACTACGTGCTCTGATCTAACAGTTACAATACAAGACTCGATACAAGACGAAGTCGACAGACGTATGCACCAACATGAACGATTAAATCTTTGAAATGAATCCGACAGAACTGAGCGAAGCAACATGTTGGCAAACAATTCAAACCAAATTATTGTATGATTGTATACCGCAAATATATCCAACACGAGTCAAGGGCAATTTTTCCCTGTTATTCTTCTAGTTTGAAACTTGAAATTCATATTTTTATTAAAAAATAT
This sequence comes from Helianthus tuberosus, assembly GCA_030545235.1. Classification (NCBI taxonomy): domain Eukaryota; kingdom Viridiplantae; phylum Streptophyta; class Magnoliopsida; order Asterales; family Asteraceae; genus Helianthus; species Helianthus tuberosus. The sequence continues at coordinate 36,951,751 of CM060440.1, read as the reverse complement.
TTTTTTTCCGTTTGAAATTTATGATTATATGCGTAATGTAATGAATCGTTTTCAAAAAATAAAAATCCAACTAACAAATCATCAAGCATACACATTGTTTTAATGAGATCTTTTGCATGTGAACGTGGGTGAAATTGTTTCAAAAGATATCATTTCTATACGTAGTTTTTTTTAACGATAGATCAATTGGAATTCCAGTTTACTCTAAAGGGCCAGTATATGCTGTTTAAACCCCTTACCCCAAGTTCGAATCCCTTCGAGACGTGCTCTCGTATATTTACATAATTTGCACTTAGTGGGAATCGAACCTGAGACCCCTTAGAAGGAAACCACTATAAGTAGTTTATTGCCGTTCAAAATAATCAAATTCATATTATTATCTTTAATCTCAATTTACATTTCCACAATATGTTAACTATTTAACCAAACACATCCCCATTTAATATTTTTCTAAAGTTTACATCCATTCATGTAATAAACTCCTATTCTCTAGGAAATCATTTATTAGATTTTGTTAATTAACTCACACATTCTTCAAAATTATTATTTTATTTTTTTGCTGTTACAATATCATTATACTATTATACATGTTACAATTTTTACACTCTACTAGGCTCATATTTGATTTTACAAATCATTTATTAGATCTTGTTAATAAATTTACCAGGCTCATATTATTTTAAAAGTTAAAGAACTTTGCATGCGTTAGAAGTTAGAACTCTTACACCTCATAAGGAGATCCGGACAACCAACTCACCCCTATCTCTCACCTCCCATTCGTTTCTCTCTTCTTGCCCCCTCACAAAATTGATCCAAAATTCCACACCCCTCACCCTCACCACCTCTCTTCCCTTTCATCTCTCTCGCTCCTCCACCCGTGCTCTGTTGAGTGTGAAGCCAAGCCACTTGACAACTTGATCAACCTGAGGTCAGCAAAGCTGATCAAGTTGATAAGAGAATAAAAGTCTTGGTGATCTAGATTTCACGGATCATGTTTTGGGACATTCTTCTCTTTCCTCAATCTTATATATATGAGATTGTTATGTATATGTAAAATTGTACCAAGCTTAACACAAATACTCCTAGTTACCGAGAGTGGATGTAGGTCAGAATCAGACCGAACCACTATAAATCTTTGTGTTCTAAATAGAGTGTGTGTGTGAGTTCTGTGTTGTGATTGTGTTCGTGTTTGACCCGTTCGATCCCCAACAACTGGTATCAGAGCTCCGGCTCGTGCTGTTGAACCGAACAGAACGAACAGAAACCGAACAGAAACGAAGGTGTAGAAGAAGAAGATACTGACCTGTGAAATCGGAACTATGGTTTTGATCAGAGAAGCTCGTCAGCCGCCGCTGCCGCTCTCTTCATCGTGAAGCTAGGGTTTCCGATTGAAGACCAGAAACAACACACCAGCCACCGCTGCCAGAACCGTCGTCGCTCAGGTGAATCACCGCCGTGATTCCGAAGCCGCCTCCGCCAGAACCACCGTCACCGTCGCGACTGTCTAGGGTTCCGACGAACCTGTCGCCTGCTCGTTCTCTTGGGAGATCGCAAAGAAGAACCAGAGTTTTTTTTTGTTCTGGTGAAATTGGGGAAGAAGGAAAAGCACGTCCGTGTTTTATTTATGGTGGAGTTCTCAATTTATCAGAAAGGTCCCTCATCTTTTATTTCTGGTGGTGGAGAAATTAAAGTTCTCAATTTATAAGAAAAGCCCCTCAACTTTTATTTCTGGTGAAGAAAATTGAATTTCTCAATTTTATCAAGAAAGGTCCCTCAACTTTGAACAAGATCTCATTATCCATCAATACTTGTCCCTTGCCATTAAAGCTTGAAACAGATAAGTTATTTGTTTCTGATTATTGCTTTCGCTCGTATAAATTACCACTTAGCAGTACAAACCCGTTTGGTTACTAGTAATTTGGTAATTTTTTAATGGCAGAAGATAGTAAAATCAAGATTGATAAGTTCGATGGAAATGATTATGGATTTTGGAAAATGCAAATTGAAGATTTATTGTATCAGAAAAGTTTGAATTTGCCTATGTCATGTGAACAACCAGATGATATGTATGATGAAGAATGGAAGTTGTTGGATAGACAAGCTTTGGGTGTGGTTAGGCTTTCTTTGGCAAAGAGTGTTGCTTACAACATTGGCAATGAAACAACCACATATGGTGTACTGAAAGCTTTGTCCAACATGTATGAAAAACCATCCGCTTCAAACAAAGTATTCCTCATCCGACAATTGGTTAACACCAAGATGAAGGAAGGCATGTCGGTTACCGCTCACATAAATGAGTTTAACTCGATTATCTCTCGTTTAGCCTCAGTTGAAATAAAGTTTGAAGATGAAGTACAAGCACTACTCCTTTTATCATTGTTGCCCGACAATTGGTCAGGCACAGTCACAGCTGTTAGTAGTGCATCTGGCACTACTAAACTCACTTTCGAGAGTATTCGTGACTTTATAGTAAATGAAGATATCAGACGGAGAAGCAATGGTGAGACTTCTAATTCTAGTTCTTTATTGCATACAGAAAGTAGAGGAAGAAGAAACGAAAGAGGACATAGTCGAGGCAGGTCCAAGTCCAGAAGAAGGGGACAGTCAAAGAACAGAAAAGACGTTGAATGTTGGAATTGCAAAGAAAAAGGTCACTATAGAAGCCAATGTACAAAACCCGCTTCAAAGAAAGAAGTAAACAGTGTATCCTCGGAAGAATTAGGTGATGTTCTCATCTATTCTGTTGAAGATTTAGTTGAATCTTGGATTATGGATTCGGGTGCTTCTTTCCATGCTATCTCATGCCCAGATATGGTCAAGAATCTACGAACAGGTAACTTTGGTAAAGTTCATTTAGCAGATGATCAAATGCTTGATATCACAGGTATAGGAGATGTAGACTTGAAGACCTCATTAGGAACTATATGGACATTGAAAAATGTCAGGGTTATTCCTAACCTGAGGAGAAAGTTGATTTCAGTTGGTAAACTGGATGATGAAGGGTTTAATGTTCACTTTGGGGCTGGACAATGGAAAGTGATCAAAGGCAATTTAGTGATTGCCAAAGGAAAGAAGCAAGGTACTCTATACATGGCAGAAGTTTCTGCTGAAGGTGTTCATGCAATGACCACCGGTCCGAGTCCATCAAATTTATGGTACAACCGACTCGGACACATGAGCGAAAAGGGATTGAAGATGTTGGCTCAGAAAGGTAAATTTCCAGACTTGAAGAAAGTGGAAACTGAATTATGTGAACCTTGTGTTCTTGGAAAACAAAAGAGGGTTACTTTTGTGAAGACAGGGAGGACACCGAAAGCTCAGAAGTTAGAGCTTGTTCACTCGGATGTAAATGGACCAACCTCAGTTTTATCTCTAGGAGACTCAAGATATTATGTTACTTTCATCGATGATTCAACACGCAAGGTATGGGTATATTTTCTTAAGCATAAATCTGCCGTATTTGATGCTTTTAAGATATGAAAATCTGCTATTGAAAATGAAACTAACTTGAAGGTAAAGTGCTTAAAGTCTGATAATGGTGGTGAATACATAAACAAGCAGTTCACTGACTATTGCGCCAAGGAAGGGATAAAGATGATCAGGACAGTTCCCGGAACTCCCCAGCAGAATGGTGTAGCTGAGAGAATGAATAGAACTCAAAATGAGAGGGCTAGAAGCATGTGGCTAAATGTCGGGATACCCAAGACATTCTAGGCCGATGCAGTTAGCACTGCAGCCTACTTGATAAACCGTTCACCAACCGGTCCCTTAGATTTCAAGTTGCCTGAAGAAATGTGGCAAAGAAAGGAGGTAAGTCTCGAACACTTACGAGTCTTTGGTTGTAGTGCTTACGATTTGTTAGAAGCTGGTGACAGGGACAAGTTAGACTCAAAATCCAAGAAGTGCACATTCATTGGTTATGGGTCAGAACAAATGGGTTACAGGCTTTGGGATAATGAAGGCAAAAAAGTAATCAGAAGCAAGAATGTCATCTTCAATGAAAACGAATTGTATAAAGACAGAAACACCAAAGGACCAGAAGTTCAGAAAGACTATGTTGAATTTGAAAGTGGTGAAATAAGAAAAGAAGCTTCAGTCGACATTCTAGAAAATGGGAATGAGTCAATTGACAGTGGGAGCTCAGGGGATGATTCTAGTAATGATTCTGCAGAAGAAGAAGAAGAATAAGAAGAGGTCGTTCCTCAAATTCCAGAATCCCCAGAAACACCTCAGTTTCAACCAAGAAGATCCTCCAGAGTCGTTAGACCACCAGATAGATATTCACCATCCGTCAATTACATACTTTTGACAGAAAATGGTGAACCCAGTGTTACTCAGAAGCCATGGGGTTGAAAGATTCATTGCAGTGGGAGTTAGCAATGAAAGATGGGATGAAGTCGCTTGAGAAGAACAAGACCTGGTACTTAACAAAGCTTCCAGCTGGGAAGAAGGCTCTTCAAAACAAGTGGGTTTTCAGGGTCAAGGATGAACATGATGGTACCAAACGGTACAAAGCAAGATTAGTGGTCAAGGGATTTCAGCAGAAAGAGGGAATTGATTTCAATGAAATATTTTCTCCAGTGGTGAAAATGACTACCATCAGACTTGTTCTCAGTATTGTAGCAGCAGAAGGTTTGCATCTAGAGCAGCTAGATGTCAATACAACTTTTCTACATGGTGACCTAGAAGAAGATATCTACATGACACAACCAGAAGGTTTTCAGGTTAAAGGCAAAGAAAACTTGGTGTGTAAGTTGAAGAAGAGTTTGTATGGTCTGAAACAAGCGCCCAGACAATGGTATTTGAAGTTTGATAACTTCATGGGAAGAGTCGGATACAAGAGATGTGACAATGACCATTGTTGTTACATCAAGAGGTTTAAGGGTTCTTATATCATTCTACTACTATATGTGGATGATATGTTGATTGCAGGTTCAGACATGACAAAGATCAAGAAGTTGAAGAAACAGATGTCTGAAGAGTTTGAGATGAAAGACTTGGGAGCTGCAAACCAAATACTTGGGATGAGTATTTTCAGAAACAAACAACTGGTATGATCGAACGGGTCAAACACGAACACAATCACAACACAGAACTCACACACGCACTCTATTTTCAGAAACAAAGAAGATGGTTCTTTGACACTCTCTCAAGAGAAGTACATTGAGAAAGTGTTAGAAAGATTCAGCCTTAAAGATGTCAAGATTCGAAGCACACCTTTGGGAAGTCACTTTAAGCTTTCTAAAGTTCAGTCACCCAGATCAGATGAAGACAAAGCAAAAATGGCTAAAGTTCCGTATGCATCGGCAGTTGGTAGCCTCGTGTATGCAATGGTATGCATGAGACCAGATATAGCTCATGTAGTGGGAGTTGTTAGTCGGTTTATGTCCAACCCAGGGAGAGAACATTGGGAAGCAGTTAAATGGCTGCTAAGATATTTGAAGGGGACTTCAAAAGTGGCATTACAGTTTAAGGGGAAAGATGTTATTCTGAAGGGTTTTGCGGATGCTGACCTTGGTGGTTGTAAAGAATCTTACAAAAGCACCACCGGATATGTCTTTACAGTGGGAGGCACTGCAGTAAGCTGGATGTCCAGACTGCAGAAAAGTGTTACCCTTTCAACCACAGAAGTAGAGTATATGGCAGTTGCTGAAGCAAGCAAAGAGCTTATATGGTTGAAGAATTTTCTCAAAGAGCTCGGCAAGGAACAAGTTGATTGTGCACTATTATGTGACAATCAAAGTGCAATTCATCTTGCAAAGAATCATGTCTTCCATTCGAAGACAAAGCACATACAGCTAAGATATCACTTCATCAGAGAGCAAGTTAGTGAAGGCACTCTGAAGTTGAAAAAGATCAAAGGAAGTGAGAATCCATCTGATATGTTGACTAAGGTTGTCACCTTAGAGAAGTTGAAGCTTTGCATAGCTTCAACTGGCCTTCAGGATAATTGAAGAGAAGGCCGGGTAACTAGGAATGCGATAAGATCAAAGTTTTTACAGAGATACTGATGAACAGTTGAAGCACAGGTGAAGATTATTCCGTGGCTTCAAGTGGGAGATTGTTGAGTGTGAAGCCAAGCCACTTGACAACTTGATCAACCCGAGGTCAGCAAAGCTGATCAAGTTGATAAGAGAATAAAAGTCTTGGTGATCCAGATTTCACGGATCATGTTTTGGGACATTCTTCTCTTTCCTCAATCTTATATATATGAGATTGTTATGTATTTGTGAAATTGTACCAAGCTTAATACAAATACTCCTAGTTACCGAGAGTGGATGTAGGTCAGAATCAGACCGAACCACTATAAATCTGTGTGTTCTAAATAGAGTGTGTGTGTGTGAGTTCTGTGTTGTGATTGTGTTCGTGTTTGACCCGTTCGATCCCCAACATGCTCCACATTTTTTTCGAACAAGACAAAACACCTACGTTATAGATGCTCTTATATTAACGTTTCGTCCATTATAGGCGATAGAAAAAACAAAGGGTGCAAGATGAATATATTTTAAACTCAAAGGACTATAGTTGTAACATACCATTGTGAATAATTTAGGGTTTAGACTTTGAATATATCTAACGCAGCCCCTTCTTATCGACAGCTATCATCTCATTTCGCTTCGATTCCGAACTGTTTCACCGCCGGCGTTGACCGGAAACCACAACAAAACTTCACCGGCGGAGGATTCCGTTTAGTTTTCTCGCATCTAAACTCACCGTACTCCTTCAGTTCACTAGAATTTAGGTATTTTTTCTACTAATTGTATCGTAATTTCGATTGTAGCTGTTTTAATTTACTTTTTATTGTACGGAGATTAATATTTCGGCATTTGATTGCAGTTGAAAGCTGAAAATATGGCTGGAAAAGGAGATAAGCCTGCTAAAGCAGATAAATCTGCTGCTGTTGCGAAATCTAGCAGTGAGTGTTTATTATTGTTTGCCTAATATATGATTTAGATTATGTTATTATGTTGCGTACAGGATAAGTTGTACAATGCGTGTGAGTTTGTTTGATTTGGTTGATTTGATGTTAAGCTTGAAAGTCATGAGGTTTTGTTATGAATTTGTTGAAAATTTTGGTTAGTAAGTTGTAGTTTATTTATTTTACTCAGATATTGTAATTAGTGTTTACATAATGGATGCTAGTTTAGTTTCCGCATTTGTGGATGTATAGTTGGATACATTGACTTATGCTGAAGGTGTTGGAAAAGATGTGTAGGATGATAAGTTAGGGTTCGATGCAAAACCGAATAGCGTAGTTTTTAGTTTCGAGATAGATGTGAAATTGTCGAGGTTTCGTGAAAAAACTGATAGGTACATTGCTTCTGTAACTGATCCGTCAAATAGCCGGATTTTGTTTTAGACCAGTAATAGGAATATAGGATCCAGATCTTTTTTCCTTTTTATGTGTGTGGTGGGGGTGGGGGTGTATGATCTCAAAAGCCTTTTCTAGATCAGCTTCTCTTGTCCCACAGACAAACATGCTTGAGTTTATACAGCGTTTATATATGTTCCGTGTGTAATTCTGTTATAAAATTGTGAATGCAGAGGGAAGGAAGAAGGAGACTGGTCTAGGTCTTACTAATACTAAAGACGGAAACTTTGGGGAATGGTATTCTGAGGTATATGGCTTGTGTATTGTTTTTTCTAGCTTCCCATGTAATTTATAGGCTGTAGTGTTGCACTTCTGTAATTTGATTATTTGAATTAGGAGATGCATGAGGGTTGAATTTGTAATGGATACACACGTACACTCAATCCTGTTTGATCTCATATCTACATGATATACATTTCAGTCATATAGGAGTCTTTATGCGAAAAATTGAAAAACAAAGTTGAACTCATATATTAAAGCCATTAGAGATAATGTACTTTATATTGTTAATCTGTAGTGGTTTTATATCGCCATCTATTAAGTGATGACAACTTGACAAGCGTTCCATACTCCCACTAAATAAAGTGCCCCCTTGTAATTGGATCTTAACTCGTGATTTCTTTGACTCCTATAGGTTGTTACAAACGGTGAAATGATCGAATATTATGAAATATCCGGATGTTACATCCTCCGCCCATGGACAATGGCCATTTGGGAGATAATGCAAGTAAGCATGGAACTATAAATTTAATCATATTTATTTGGTACTTTTGTTGCTTTTTTGTCCCATTTTCTGGCACGGTCTTAAAGAAAACATGATGGAATAAACTGTTTTCTGACATCTCTATGCAGAACTTCTTTGATCCAGAAATTAAGAAGATGAACATTAAAACATGCTATTTCCCCCTTTTTGTGTCCAATAATGTTCTACAAAAAGAGAAGGATCACATAGAGGGTTTTGCTCCCGAGGTAAATTAATAAACTTCATATCCTAACATTTTTTTTGTCGAATTTTATTTTCTGAGATTTTTATTTTTCAGGTTGCGTGGGTCACAAGATCCGGTGACTCTGATTTGGAGGTTCCTATTGCCATTCGCCCAACTAGTGAAACTGTCATGTATCCCTATTTTTCTAAGTGGATCAGGGGACACCGTGATTTGCCCTTAAGACTTAATCAGTGGTGCAATGTTGTTCGATGGGAGTTCAGTAATCCTACTCCATTTATCAGGTGCTATTTTGAATCACATCGTTTTGATCTCTGTTTGAATTTGGTTTCAATCAAATGTCAAAAGGCTAAACCTCCCATTATTGTAGGAGTCGTGAGTTTCTTTGGCAAGAAGGACACACTGCTTTTGCAACAAAAGAGGAGGCAGACACTGAGGTATACAATTAAGATCTAGAACACACTCTAAATCATTTTCACATTTAAGAAAAAGGAACTAATTGTCTATAATCTGTATTTTAGGTTCTGGAAATCCTTGAATTGTATAGACGTCTGTATGAGGAATACTTGGCTGTCCCTGTTGTGAAAGGGAGAAAGAGTGAGTTGGAGAAGTTTGCTGGCGGGCTCTATACTACTAGTGTTGAGGTATTTATGAGATACTATGAGTGGCAATTTTGAACCTTTTACTTGTGAATGGGTCAAAACGGCTTATGGTTTTCTCTCCATTCTCTAATGGGTCAACCCGCCTTACTACAACAACCATACCCAGTAAATCCCCCAAATAGCAAAGCTACTGGTAGGGTCTGGGGAGGGTGGGATGTAGGCAAACCTAACCCCTATCCCTGTGGACAGAGAGGCCGCTTCCAGAGAGACCCCCGACACAAAAAAAAAAAAAAAACACTAGGCCTCAAGAGATAGGCATAGACAGCGACCACATAACACACATAAGGATGTGGATGGGTAAAATAGTAAAGTAGGGATATATAGGGAAGTCATAAAGAAGTTTTGCGTCAACGCTCAACCTCACATGATCCGTTTTGACTTTTACCTGACCGACTAATTTCCCCATCTATATACTATTTTATTAATTATGAATTGTGTAATGATATGTCATAATAAGTGCTTCATGTTTGTAGGCCTTTATTCCAAATACTGGTCGAGGTGTACAAGGTGCAACCTCACATTGCTTGGGCCAGAATTTCGCTAAAATGTTCGAGATTAACTTCGAAGATGAAAAAGGTGAAAAGGCTATGGTCTGGCAGAACTCCTGGGCATATAGTACCAGAACGGTAATCGATCATTTTTCATAATTTTTGTAACCAACAGATGAGTTGTATGTATCAAGTTTTGAATATATAAATGTCCTGTTTGCAGATTGGGGTGATGGTGATGGTTCATGGTGATGATAAAGGCCTGGTGTTGCCCCCTAAAGTTGCAGCAGTACAAGTTATCGTCGTGCACGTGCCTTACAAAGATGCAGATGTTAAGGAAATAATAAACGCATGTTCTGCCACTGTGAAGACTTTATGTGATGCCGGTATCCGTGCTGAAGCAGACCTTAGAGAGAATTACTCTCCTGGTTGGAAGTATTCTCATTGGGAAATGAAAGGTGTTCCCCTGAGGATTGAAATAGGTCCAAAGGACCTTGCTAATAATCAGGTAAGATGTTACTCATTCGACCCATTTACTTCTAACCGGGCCAAATTCGACCCACTCATTTCTAAATGGGTCAAATGTGATTTCAGGCGCGTGCTGTTCGTCGTGACAATGGTGCAAAAGTAGACATTCCGATGGCAGATTTGGTTGATTCAGTAAAGGGAATGCTGGATACTATCCAGCAAAACATGTTTGATGTTGCTAAGGAAAAACGAGATGCTTGTATTCAAGTTACAAAAACATGGGATGAATTTATTGAAGCGTTAGGTCAAAAGAAATTGATCTTGGCTCCATGGTGTGATGAAGAGGTAATACTTTTTAGCTCCATTATTATTATTTATTGATAAATTATTATTGCATGAAGTATGCTTACAGAAATAATGTTTTAAGAAATAACTCATGCATTTTGGAGGTTGTATATTTGTATGCTATAAAAATGACTCTGGGCAACTGGCAACATGTTGGACCCATATTAATTAATTAGAAACAACCTGAATCAATCGAACTAGGTTGAAAGTGTCACTTGTTTGATTCACGTCTAAATATTATTAATAATTAACAATAATAATGCTTCAGGAAGTTGAGAAGGAGGTGAAAGCAAAGACGAAAGGGGAGACGGGTGCTGCTAAGACACTTTGTTCTCCATTGGAGCAGCCAGAACTGCCTGAAGGTATTATTACATTTTCTGTCATTTGATAGTTTCACAAAGATGATGGTTAAACACTTGGACTTGAACCGATATTGGCAAATAGTTTGTCTCATGTTAGCTTCCTTATGTGCATCGTTTGGCTTGCAAAATTTCCGCTTCATTAGTTAGAGATAGACTTTATTATATTTTATATTTTTTATTTTCACATTATAGTTTCAAAAACAATTATTTATTGAATTTTTTTCTTCTATCTGACCCTTTGGTATAAACACTAATGAGTTGTATTTTACTTTTCGAGATGCTTATGTAGCTTTTTTTTTTGTTCTGCTACAGGCACATTATGCTTTGCATCAGGGAAACCAGCAAAGAAATGGACGTACTGGGGACGAAGTTATTAGAAATTTGATTCTCGTGTTTTCTGTTACTATACTGAACTGTGAGGATTTTTTTTAAAGTTTAACCATTTGCTACGATTGTGTTTCGAAATCAAAACAATGGTTCACAATGTTTAATGTTTGACTTTGATATTGTTGGTCTTCTTAAATTGTGATTTATATGGTTATAGAGGTACGAGTTTTCTGCTAATTGTAAAAAATAAAGATCTGATAGGAAATGAATATAATACCTCGTCAATCTGTGACTATGTTGAGGTGTTGACTGACCTGTCGAAAATACTATGGGAACTCAACTGGTTAGCAAGATACATTGACGTTGAAACGAGTTGGTCTATTATAATGGATATGGCCCCAAAAGGCTATCCCAAACCCATTGGACAAACTAGCAAGCCGTGAAGATGTGATCGGATGTCTCTTCCACTTTTTCACAGAACACACACCAAGGAGATTGTATGAAAGCATGTCGTCTCACCCGTGGCACCTTTGTTGGAAGACGGTCACGCTAGAAAGTTGACTTTTAAAGGAGTCCAACTATTCCAGCAAAAGCTTTGACTAGACCCCAACCCACCCCTGTTTGCATCAAATGTTTCAAACTTTGTCTGGTCCCTGACCCGCTAAGCTCCCATACCCATCGGTCACTCCCATCCACAATAGGTGCTATAATTAGGATTGGCGTGATGTCGTTTTAGCTCCCGTATTTCTAGCATGCTTCTAGGCAATTGGGTCCAGCAGAAATTCACTGTTTTAACCCTGTTCTCCAGCTTTATCTGTTCCGAAACTATGTTTTTAACCCGTTCCAGTGCAAATAAAGCTGGAAACATTACACCAAGAGGAGCATCTGAAGCCCATCTATCTTTCCAAACGCCATCTCACTGTTTCTGCCAGCCTTCCTTAAAACAAACCCACTATATTATCAATGCCCAAAGAAGACAAGTCATGTTCAGTTTTAGTCACTTGTTTCCAAATACCCGGTACCGACAATTTTGCTGGGATGAAATTCCAAGACCTGATGAAAACTCCAAATGACTTTCCACCATATGCTATTCTTGTCATTTTTGAACCTCCACCACCACTTCGCTAGTAGTGTTATGTTTGCATCATTAAGTGCACCGACCCCTATCCCACCTTTTTCTATAGGCAAAACCATTGTATCCCACGCATCCCAACTAATCTTTTTTTTTTCCGATGTCATTCCGCAAGGAAGTATCGCCTTAACCTTTCCAGTTCTCGTATGACTTGCGCCGGTGCTTTAAAAATGGAAAAGTAGTCTGTGGGAAGTGAATTGAGGACGGACTTGATCAAAGTAATCCTCCCACCATACGAAAGAGTGTTAGCTTTCCAAACTGAAATCCTACTATTAAACGTATCGACAACTGGCTTCCAATTTTAGATTAGTGCGTAACCTGGAAGATAGGTAGAAGCATCTCATAGTTCTGCTCAAGTTCACCGCATTCGATTGAGACCATTCACCCAAAAACACGTCGTCGGCAAAGAGGAAATGTGATAGCAACGGCCCATGAGGAGTGCACTTAATGCCTTGAAACTATCCATCTGTGCATGCTTTCTTGATAACCCCAGTCAAGGCTTCCATTAGGTGTTGGATCAGTTCTGTTCTAAACATGATGGAAAACATGAAAACATATCTGTCACCGCAGACAGTGCAGAGGAGAATCCAGTGATGGAAGAAGCCATAGAGTTCGACATGCTTGTCAGTGTGGTCTGGTTCCTCCTTAGGGTGCTGACTGATGATGATGATGATTAAACCGAAAAGGGTAATCGGTTATTGGAGAGGAGGTCGATGATGATGATGTTATGATTATAGGGTATGTCTAATTGTGTAACTGTGTAACCCTTTAACCTCCACATAAGTCTCCTTATATAAGCACCCAAGAGGAAACCTAATTAGTTAATAAGGGTAATATGGTCCATCAACAATTACCAACTAATTATTTAATAGGTTATTATATATTTTGATCTATATAATGTAAATGATTATAATGGCTACTAGATTAAATATTAAACATAATATATTTAATCTTACATTCTCCCATTTAGCCGAGTAATCATTTACTATGAGTATTAGATTAGCCTGATCAGGAGTTAACACTCATTTTAGCCTTAAACAAGTACTATAGCAGAAAAATACAGCCGTTGAATCATTATACGACTCAGGACCCCCATTAGTCATACTATAGCCTTAATTTAAAACCTAATCGTTATGATCAAAATACGCATAAGCCCTTTGTTTGATTTGTAACTTTATTTGTCTATATGCCATTATACCGGTTGAACATATTCTAAGAGACATACAAAATCAAACTGAGGAAATTTCATTAACATAAAACATAAGCTAGTACAATATGCTTAAATAAGGTCTTTACTAAATCCCATATTCCGAACATGTTCTTCGTAAACCTTAGGAGGGAGACCTTTAGTCATCGGATCCGCAAGCATATCTTTAGTACTAATATACTCGATACAAAGATTATTTTCCTCAACTCGTTCACGTACGAACATATATTTTGTATCGAGATATATACCAGCTCCAGTCGAACTGTTACTGTTCGAGAAACTAACGGCAGCTGAATTATCACAGTAAAGCTTCAATGGTCTAGAAATGGAATTAACGATTTTGAGTCCAGTGATCAAATTTCTAAGCAACATTCCATGACAGGTTGCGTTATAAACAGCAATGTACTCTGCCATCATTGTGGAAGTTGTGGTCAACTGTTGTTTATGACTCTTCCAAAAGATAGGGCCGCCTGCTAACATAAAGATATAGCCCGAAGTGGATTTCTTGTCATCTTTGCATTTGGCAAAGTCAGAATCAGAATAGACCACCACTTCTAAATGATCACTTCTTCTATAAGTCAGTTTATAGTCTTTCGTCCCTTGCAGATATCGTAGTACCTTCTTAGCTGCTTTCCAGTGATCTAGGCCAGGATTAGTCTGATAACGGCCTAGCATTCCAGCAATATAAGCGATATCTGGGCGAGTACAGACTTGAGCATACATCAGGCTCCCGACTACTGACGCGTAAGGTATCTGGCTCATTTGCTCCTTCTCAACCTCTGTTGTCGGACACTGGAATGAACCGAAAACATCTCCTTTAACCATTGGAGCGACGGAGGGTTTGTACTGTTGCATGTTATAACGTGTAAGGACACGATCTATGTAAGCCTTTTGGGACAATCCTAAGATCCCTTTGTGTCTATCTCGGTGAATTTCGATGCCAATGACGTAAGAAGCATCTCCGAGATCCTTCATGTCGAAGTTATACGAGAGTAACCGCTTCGACTCATGCAACATGTCTAAACTATTACTTGCCAATAGAATATCATCTACGTAAAGGACAAGTATAGTAAAGTTGCTCCCACTCATCTTGAGGTAGGTGCATTGATCCACTTGATTCTTCATAAAACCTTGTTTCTTCATGACTTCATCAAACTTAAGGTACCATTGACGTGATGCTTGTTATAACCCGTAAATGGATTTCTTCAACTTACAGACTAGATGCTCCTAACCTTCAGGTTTAAAGCCTTCAGGTTGTTTCATGTAAACATCTTCGTCCAAGTCTCCGTTAAGGAAAGCGGTTTTAACGTCCATCTGATGCAGCTCTAAATCAAAATGAGCTACTAGGGCCATGACGATCCTTAATGAATCTTTACGAGAGACAGGTGAAAACGTCTCTTGATAATCAATTCCCTCTTTCTGAGTGTAGCCCTTTGCAACCAATCTCGCTTTGTAGCGTTCAACGTTCCCATTCGGATCCAGTTTTGTTTTGAACACCCATTTACATCCTACGGGTTTCACACCGTTGGGTAATTCTACCAAATCCCAAACGTCATTTTTCTTCATGGATTCAAGCTTTTCAATCATTGCTTTATTCCATTCAGAAGACTGATAACTGCTAATGGCTTCATTGTAAGAGATAGGATCATTGAGCTTTCCGGGATCCATTTCAGTCAGGTAGGTAACATAATCATCCCAATTAGTAGGCCTTCTTTGCCTAGATGACCTCCTGAGTGGATTATCGGGTTCAGCGTTGTCTTGGTTTTGAGCGTTTGATGTGCCTTCGTCATGAGGTATAATGGGTTCTGATTGTAGAGGTGAATTTGGAGTTGGTGCAGTAGCTTCAGGTACAGTAGTTGCATTGGGTACAAGAGGAGTAATCGGAGTAATGGTAAGCGACGAGTCTCTCCCCCCGCGTCTTGTACTTCTTGCAATTTTTCGTAAGGGTTGGTACTGCTCCCACTGACCTTGAAATCCTCTAGGAATGCAACACACTTGGTTTCAACAATACGGGTGACATGGGAAGGACAATAGAAACGATGACCCTTAGAATTATCAGGATACCCGATAAAGAAACAGGTAACTGTTTTAGGGTCAAGTTTCCTTAGGAAAGGATTGTAAAGTTTTGCTTCAGCGATGCAGCCCCATACTTTCATATATTTAAGACTCAGTTTACTTCCTGTCCAAAGTTCATAAGGAGTTTTAGGGACAGACTTAGAAGGAACTCTATTGAGTATATGAACAACTGCTTTTAACGCTTCAGTCCAGAGGAATAATGGTAAATTAGTGTTGGCTAACATACTGCGCACAATGTTCATAAGGGTATGGTTTATTCATTCAGCAACACCGTTCTGCTGAGGTGTACCAGGCATGGTGTATTGGTTCACAATCCCCTGGCCCTTACAAAACTCATAAAATGGACCAGGAGCTTGACCCACATCAGTATGTCTTCCATAATATTCACCGCCTCTATCTGATCTCACAACTTTAATCTGACGATCTAATTGCTTTTCAACTTCAGCCTTATAATCTTTAAAAGTTGTTAGAGATTCAGATTTCTCCTTAATAAGATACAAGTACATGTAACGAGAATAATCATCAATAAAAGTGATAAATGAAGTATGTCCTGTTATGCCAGCGATTTGGTAGGGACCACTAATGTCAGTGTGAATGAGTTCTAATAAATTAGAGCTCCTAGTGGCACCTTTCTTATTCGCTAATGTCATTTTACCTTTAAGACATTTGACACATGTTCCAAAATCAGAGAAATTGAGAGGAGGTAAGACTTCATCCTTTACGAGACGATTTAATCGATCTCTTGAGATGTGGCCTAAACGCTGATGCCACAACATGGACGAAGTCTCTAAGTCTCGTTTCTCTTTCATCTTTGTGAGTGATTCATTAATGTTATATGACAACAAAGATTTGGAAAAATTATCATCTAGTTCTAATCTATAGAGACCACCATCCAGAATACCAGTACCGTAAAGAACAGAATCATAGAGGATAGAGAGTTTGCGATGACCATGGGAAACAATAAAACCGTCCATGTCTAACTTTGGTCCTGATACAAGGTTCCGAGTTACCTCAGGAACATATAAGGTATCATAAAGTTTAATACATAAACCAGTTTTCATAAATAATTGTAATGTTCCAATGGCCTTCGCTTCTAATTCTCGATCATCCCCAACCTTAAGCGTTCTTTGGTTTCTTTCCAGCTTCCGGATTGTAAGGAATCCCTGAGTTGAATTGGTAACATGAACCAAAGAACCAGAATCAAACCACCAAGAATTAGCAGGAACACTTAAATTATAGGACTCAAGTATCATAAAATAATCGTTACCTTTCTTAGCCAGCCACTCCTTAAAGTCAGGGCATTCCATCTGCATATGTCCTGCCTTTTTACAGAACTTGCAGTGGATTCTGCCTAAGGAGTTCTTAGAGCTGGAAGGTGCACTTGTATTAGGATTGGACCTTTAGACTTTAGAAGCATCCTTCCTCTGATGATTGTTCTTCCTTTTCTTAGAGTTGGAGGTGGTGAAGTTAGTAACATCGGTAGTGCGATCCATCCTCATACGTTCTTCCTCCTGTACGCACATAGCGACAAGCTCACTCATTGTCCATTTGTCCTTCTGAGTGTTGTAATTGATCTTGAATGCTTCAAAGGACGAAGGAAGCGAAGTAATGATGAAATAAACGAGGAAACCATCACTGATTTCCATTTCCAGCCCCTTCAACTTATTGGCCATGTCATTCATCATCATAATGTGCTCGCGGATGCCGCTCCTCCCATCATACTTAGTTGTCACCAGCTTGAGGATAAGGGTACTAGCGTGTGCTTTAGACGTCCCCTTAAACTGCGCCTCCACAGAATCCAAGTAGGTTTTAGCATCTTCAGAATCAGGAATGGCTCCCCTGATTGCATTGCTTCATAAACATGAAAGACATGCGATTACACCTAGTCCACTTTTCATGAGTTAACTGCTCGGCAGCAGTACTTTGTGGAGTAAGGTCCGCTGGCTTATTCTCTCTTAGTGCATAATCAAAGTACAGCAGTCCAAGTGTAAGCATGAGAGCATCCTTCCATGCAGCAAAGTTATCACCAGTCAAAGGTGGAATCCCGCAATTGGGCGCTGATAGTGGAAATAAGATGAGCAAGTTATGATACTAAGGAAGAAGTCCTAATGTTATCTAAGGGCACGTTAAACTAAGGCGGCCATAAATAATGACCATTTTACATTATGAAGCTGTGATATTGTCTATTACTAACATCAAAATAATAGACTTAGTTAAAATTCTACTTAAACAAAGACAAATCAGCTTTGGCCAGAAGTGTAATCATTTAAGCATGTGTGCAAAGTGGTTGTGACAAATCAGCTTTGGCCAGAAATTGAGACAATCACTTTAATTATGCACTTGTTAAGTATGCCATCTATGAATGAATTAAATCAGCTTTGGCCAGATATTAAGACATTCATGTTTATGATGCACACTTAACATAACTTTCGTAATACTTGGATGATAAGTAGATGTATCAAATCAGCTTTGGCCAGAAATGATACATCAAAAGCTCATTCAAGTTAAGCCATTTTGGTTTTGTAAAACATTATCTGATTCTGATTAATTAACTAAGCATTTACAAAACCATTTATTTAATATAATAGCAAACCACCTGTTAGCGCAGATCGAACTCCGTTATGAGATCTCGAGTGAGATCTCGAGTCAAGTCTCGACTCATCATTATGAGGTCTCGACTTATTAAGGTCTCGAGTCGCAACCTCAGTGTATCGAGTAGCAATCATGGTCTCGACTGCTGTGAATTATGAGATCTCGAGTCCTTATGAGGTCTCGAGTCGCAACCATGGTCTCGAGTTGTGAAGATTGAAGCCCTTAGTCGAAACCTTAGTGGTCTCGAGTCGAGACCTTATGGTCTCGAGTCGAAATCGTTGTCTCGAGTTGTGAATATTTGAGAACATTTATGATTTCGAGTCGAGATCTCGTGGTCTCGAGTCGAGATCTTGGTCTCGGCTTGTTGAAAAGGACCTCGAAACTTCCTGTTAACAGCTGTTAATGTGATAATAACTGAAAACTCGAAATTTAAGGGATTGTGTGATAGTGTTTCCTGTTTTATCGTTGATCTAAATTTATCAAGGATTTCAAAAATTATAACTGTATATCTTTTTTTTAACAGTTTTCGAATAAACTTAAAAGATAAAATTGGATCAAACAGGAAAAAACACTCATCAATCCTAATTACATTCCAAAACTTAAGGAATTTTCGAGTTTTTCTTAGAACATGTGATGAACCCTAAAAAATAAAACATAATTCTGGAACCCGAAACCTGAATTTTAATAGTTTCTAAACAGATCTCGGTCATAAACATAACCCAGTTGATTTCGAGATATTTAAAACAGTTCTTTTCCTCGAAACAACGATCTCGAGTGATCCTTTATGACTCGAAACCGGCTGTAAGTTTATTAAGTTATAAAATTCCGTTTTCCAGATTTCAATCCCAGAACTAATGGATACGAAAACAGAACTGACTAATCAACATATGCTCTGATACACATGTTGGATCAGTTCTGTTCTAAACAAGATGGAAAACATGAAAACATACCTGTCACCGCAGACAGTGCAGAGGAGAATCTAGTGATGGAAGAAGCCATAGAGTTCGACATGCTTGTCAGTGTGGTCTGGTTCCTCCTTAGGGTGCTGACTGATGATGGTGATGATTAAACCGAAAAGGGTAATCGGTTATTGGAGAGGAGGTCGATGATGATGATGTTATGATTATAGGGTATGTCTAATTGTGTAACTGTGTAACCATTTAACCTCCACATAAGTCTTCTTATATAAGCATCCAAGAGGAAACATAATTAGTTAATAAGGGTAATATGGTCCATCAACAATTACCAACTAATTATTTAATATGTTATTATATATTTTGATCTATATAATGTAAATGATTATAATGGCTACTAGATTAAATATTAAACATAATATATTTAATCTTACATTAGGTACTCGATACTCCCCTTTTGTTCAAGACTATTGATTTAAGGCTCCAACCATCCTGGGGTTCAAGAGGAATGGGCTCCCTTGGCGAAGGTCCAGGGGCAACTTGGTTTATAGATAACAACTATCAGGGCCGGTCCTGAGAATTCAGGTGCCTTGTTCAAGCACGGAAAAACGTGCCCTTTAGGCGTTAACGAAATAGATCATGCAACCTAATTTTTTTCGCCGCTCACTATTATTATTATTATTATTATTATTATACCTAATGGACTTAAGTTATAAATTTTGAGAATGATAGTTTTATATCATATAAGATTTTTTTAAGTCCTTTCCGCCCACCCCAGGGCCGACTATGAGAACTATGATCAACAATAACTTGGTCTATCAACAACTTATATTATAAATAACACCTGCTATCAGTAAGTGAGAGCACTAGCAACACGGCGATGAGTAGCAATGTAGTTAACGTTGACATGCCAATCATCAGTAGTAATTGATTTAATATTGATTTTGAAGGAGTTTTTGATGATGTAAGCGGACAACTCCAAATGGTTTGAACCACCAACTAATATAGAAGTACTGATGAATTGTTTCAACTAGGACGTTATGGTTGCGAACTAGGGAGGTCTTTGGTCTGTTTATATACACACGGTTAATGGATTCTCATAGTTATTGAGCTTTCTAAATATTCGATTAAGCCTTCGTACCCACACAATACTTTAATCTAAACGTGAGTTCTCCGCGTTTCAGAATGCTATCCTGGACAGCATGGGAAATACGAAACCTACAATATATAGAAAAAATGCAAGGGGGCCTTGGAGTTACTTGTTTTTTTTGAAGGGTAACTTTCATTAGCAAACCAGCCGACCCAAACCGGGCCGATCAACAAAAACAACTACGAGATTACATATTTACAAAAGAGCTACACTTCCCCCAATCAATCCCTTTATGTCTAGATCTATTAGAGAACCAAAGAAAACCCAACGCTTTAACCTCACTCACAATTCTGTCTATTTTTATCTCTTTATTAGAAAAAAATGAAGTTATTCCTAGCTCGCCATAAGCTCCAGCAAACAATCATAATGATTCCTTGAACTTCTAAACTAATCTCCTTGTGAATACCGAGAAGATCTCTAATCGAGAACGCAAAGATGTTCGGGATTTTACACCACGAGCTAATACCGTTCCAGATCACCGAAGCAACCTGACAAGCAATAAAAATATGCTCCACTGATTCTTCGTCCGAGCCACACAACGGACACAAAGGGTCCCCAACCTGAACGTTCCTACTCTTTAAAGCAACTCCGGCAGGAATTTTATCCATTTCCATTCTCCATGAATGAATATTGACTTTAGCGGGGACCCATTTACACCATTCCAATATGAACCTGTTTTTTTTTTTTTTTTTTTCGTGTGTGTTTTAACATTAGGGTAAAACAAACTTTTCACATGTATTCAACATAACGTTTAACAAGTATTGATTTATTGTATTACTCAAAAAGATACACACCGAAACAATATGGCAGAATTTGGCGGGTTGGTGTATAATTCCACCGATCATTGCGTTTGGAATTAATGATTTACTTACATTGCATAAATCAAGCTCGGGTTCGAGAAAGATAAGGAAAGTAATACATGCTCTTGTTTTGGTGACTTTTTGGAGCATTTGGAAATCTAGAAATGAAGCCGTTTTTAGACAAGGTAATCCAAGCACGACGAGGAATTTGGACGAGATCAAATCGGTGGCGTATCTATGGGTTAAAAGTAGATCAAAAGTGGCGGCACTAACTTGGGAGGATTGGCGTCGTTTTAATTTAAGCGTTTTGAGCTAATGTAATTGTATTGTTTTGGTGTCGAATGTTGTACTTTGGTGTCAAACGTTGTATATTTGGTGGGTAGCATCTTGCTACAATGAATAAAATTTATGTCGGCCGTTTAAAAATAATAATATTTGAAGTTAAGGATTCTCGAAATATTCCAAATGGGCGAATTTATGGATCCAAACCTCATTGAAAGCCCAAAATGTCATCGGTCCGTGCAAACAAGATAAACTAATTTGTAAGCAATCAACCACACATGGCCTCGCTGGACGATTACCATAGTTGTTACTTTCAAATAATTAAAGCCCTAATTTAATAGCATCATTTCTTTACCATTTTTAAATTAATTTAAATAATAACAACCCTCAATTGTTTAAACATTTATCTATGATGATATGTTACTGAGTCACTTGAAACCCACTTACTGGAAATCAATTCGAATTGAGTTGAGCTTGCTCATAATTCAATTAATGAGCTTGGGTTAGCTTGCTAGTCTAAACAAACATATTTTTTGTATACTTATTATTTAACATATTTATTATATATATATAAATTATAACAAATAACCATGAAAATAAACAATAATAAATGTATACAAATTAAATAATAGATATCCCAATCGTTTAATCATTCCATTAAGGACGTTACGAGCCAAGTTGCTCATGAGCCACTCAAACCAGCTCACTAAAAGCATAAATTACGTTTGTAATAAATGAGCTCGAGTCTGGACTTCAGTCATTAAGCTCCGATTGTTTCATGAGTCCAAGCAAGCATTTTACTTTTATAAAATTTATATTTAATATATTAAATGGGTATTTATATAATAATTAATCTTATACATTAACTTATGATAAAAATAAATAAATATATATAAAAATTATAATTATAGAATACGAAAATAAATATTATATAGTAAATAATAGACGAGTTATATTCAAACCTGAGTTTAAAAAAATAGCCACGGACAAAACTTGAGCTTTATAAACAAAACTTTAAACCGAGCTGATCCAACCCCAAGTTTGAAACACAAATACCAATAAAACTCAAGCTTTAGAAATAAAACTCGAATCAAGTTAAACCCGCACTCTCCTAAATTAAACTAGCCCTAAATGCCATAATAATGATCACACCCACCAACTTTCCTTTCCTAAGACTGGAAGGTATGGGGGTCGGCTAGGCCCGGCAAGGACCGGCGCCGGTCCCCCACACCGCCCCCCTCCATCCCACCCCGGCTAAACCAGCAAGCCCTCGCCGAAGTTGCCGCCCCACTTTTTGAAATATATATCCGTTGTTTAACGGATAGAATAAATAAAAAAAAAAAAATTATTTTCCACTTTAAATATTTATCAACCTCTTCCATTTCACATCCATTTCACATCCATTTCTCCTAATCTTCTCCTTCTATCATCCATTTTTTTTTAAAAACACCCTCATTTTTTTACCATCATGAATCCATTCAACCCAAACGATCCCAACCCGAACAATCCCAACCCGAACAATCCAAACTTTTTTTCTAGTCCCGCTTACACTCCGACTATGGATTCTTCGTGGGGGTCTCCACCATTTACGTTCTCGGGTTTCCAACAATCACCTAACGCCTTCAATCAAATGTCCCAACTTCAACAAATGCAACAATACCAAGCATTCCAACAATTCATGCAACGCGGCTCGCTTCAACTTGATCAATTCCAATCGCAACCGCCAACTTCCCAACCACAACCCTCGGTTCACCTTGACGATGATGATGAAGTATTTTTTTTTTAGGAAATGTAATTTTTTTTATGTTATGAAATGAAATTATTTATGTTGTTTTATGTTGTATTTTTTAATTTTTATAAAGTTTTTATTAACTTATTAAATTAAAACTTAGGAAATTATAAAATAATGAGGTGGGGCCCCATCCTCCATCCCCTCAATTATCATGGAGGCCCATCCCCCACGAGCCGCCTACGTGGAGGCTCATCCCCGTGGGGATGGGCCAAACCATACCTTCCAGTCTAAGAGCATTCACATCCAATCCATCAAATTATACATACATTCCACTAAAAAACAACTTCTATATCAATATATTTCCACTAAAAACAAATACTTTTTCTCTCTCCTTTCAATTAAATAATATTATCATTACATTTTTCTCTCACTTCCACTCACAACCACTTTCAAAATCTATTAAAAAATTATAACGGGTGAACAGTGTCCCCCCAAATATACAGATGAACAGTAACATTTTCTCTCTCCTCTACTCACAACCACTTTTTATACCCTTTATAATATAAAAACTCCTCCTCACATAATTTGATGGTTAGGATGTGAATGCTCTAATTGTATAGAAGATTCTTTAAAGCCCCAAAGGACCCACCGCGTTGAGTTTCTGAACAAGACTGAAAGAAAGAAGAGTCTTTGACTCTTGGGCAGAGAGATATTTTGATTGTGTGTTTCAGCAGTAACCGTCCACCATGTGCGCCCCCTCTTTGACTCCACTGGTATTTTAGGCTTCATTTTTGGAATCTTCTGGTGGGTTTTGTCAGAACTGCAATAATAATTACTTCAAGTGGGTGGGTAGTTGTTCACTTATTCCTTGTGTTTGTGGAGGGGTTGACTTAAATTTATTGTCCTATTTGGATCTTTTTCTTGTTTTCTCAAGTGGGTTAGGATCAAGATTCTTACTTTTTTGTTCTGTAATGTGGGTTTTCTTCATATTGATAGGGTTTGTGAATTTGGGTTCTGCTAATTTTGTTGGAAATTAGGGTTCTTGGAGTTCAATTTTGTGGCTTGTTGACTCTGTGAAATTAGGGTTTGTGGCTTTGATTTGGGGGTTTAAGTGGCAATAATGGCTTGTATGAAGTTAGGGTCTAAAGCTGATGCATTCCAGAAGCAAGGCCAGGCTTGGTATGTTCTTTAATCTTTGTGAAATTAGTTTTTGATTTATTGAATATATATAGCATGTAATTTGGTTATATATATATGTGTGTTTGTGTGTATGTTTATGTTTATGTGTATGTTTATGTGTATGTTTGTGTGTATGTTTATGTTTATGTGTATGCATCATGAAAGGGTATGATTTAGGGCTTGGTATGTGAACATGTTTGATAAAATGATACTAATATAGTAATATATGATATGTAGACTTTAGAGGGTTAATCTTTATCCAGTTAGGTTTATTTATTTAAGGTTAGCATCAAATTTGTCTTCCTAAAAGTTTTAAAATCGCGTTTTTTTTTTCGTGATTTAGATGACATATGTATCGGTGCTGAAGTTAAAATGTGATGTGTTTGACCTCAAAAGTCAAAGGGGTATTTTGTTCAGTCAAAGGGAACTTGGTTGCATTGAGGGTAGCTTGAAAAGTTACAGTCTTGGTTTTCAAAATTTAAAGAACTTGTGTTGATGTTAACGTTTGGTAATTATCTTTTCGACCCACAAAGTCAAAGTGCAACTTGATTGCATTGAAAGGTCTTTTACTTTACACCATGATTTAGCAGTTATCTAGTTTAAATTTAAAGAAGTTACTTACCATCATGTTTTCCAAGTTTAACACGGTATATCTGACCGGTCAAAGGGTATGTCGGACTGTTGGTTCATGTCTTCTCTCAACAGAAACTTGATTGCATTGAGGCTTTATTTTTCGGTTTTACACCATATGTTGCAGCCGTAAGTTTAGTATAATTACCGCCTTGTCTTTTAGAATTTATAGAACCTGTGTTGATTTTGAAGCTTAAAAGTAATATGTTTGACCTCAAAAGTCAAAGGACACATATGCCCTTGGAACAGAAACGCGATCTTACATGGGATGGTATTTCATGCTTAACTCCAAATCTGCTCATAAAGATTAATGTATTTAGCACAATGATATCTGAATCTTTTAAGAACTATCAATTTTAAAGTTAAAAGTCAAAATTGGACCTCCAAAGTAAAATGTACTTATCTTTGACTTTTTCAAGACCAAATATTGTAAAATCCTGAGCTATTATCAGTTATTCATGCCTTTTTTTAAACATGATTTTGTGTCTGTATTTCATGTGCACTAATATGATTATTATTGTAGGTTTTGCACAACCGGTCTCCCAAGTGATATTGTTGTTGAAGTGGAAGATATGTCTTTCCATCTCCATAAGGTAAGTTTTACTGTTTCTTCTGTTCTCTATGTGTTGTCATACTTTGTCTTTGACTATCAAACGAACAAAATTTGTCGTTTCAAAATTGATGGCACCGAAAAAAGCACAACGTGCCTGAATTGTAAATATAATGTATGCTAAATGAAGTCGTCTTTCTAAACAAAAGTTGACAAATTTTGACATATTTTACTTATGGACGGGTTGACTTGGATTATGTTTCGTCTTAAACAAGTCAAAAGAAAATTAGCTGATACGTTAATGGGCCGGACGGCTTGATAGTCGTCTAAAGTGTATTTTTATAATGCACCTAACCTCCTAAATCGCTTTACTAAAAAAATAAATTATTTTTATTGTTATTATAATGATTTTTTTTGTGTAGTTTCCTTTGCTTTCAAGAAGTGGGGTCATGGAAAGATTGATAGCAGATGCATCCGAAAAAGGAGACACAAATTGTACCATAAGCCTAAATGACATTCCGGGTGGGGCCAAAACATTCGAACTCGTTGCTAAATTTTGTTACGGTGTAAAACACGAAATCACCGCCTCGAATGTCGTACACCTCCGGTGCGCAGCCGAGTATCTAGAAATGACCGAAGAATACGGAGAGGATAACTTAATTTCACAAACCGAAATCTTCTTCAATCAAGTCGTGCTTAAAAATTGGAAGGATTCTTTAAAAGCACTCCAAACGTGCGGTGATGAAAATATTCTCCCTCACGCTGAAGAGCTTAATATTGTAAGACGGTGCATAGAGTCATTGGCGGTCAAGGCGAGCACCGACCCAAATTTGTTTGGTTGGCCCGTGATTGACCACGGTGGGCCCATGCAAAGCCCAGGTGGTAGTGTGTTGTGGAACGGTATAAGCACTGGGGCCCGGCCTAAAAACGTGAGTTCCGATTGGTGGTATGATGACGTGTCATCTTTGACTTTGCCTCTTTACAAAAGGTTGACTTTGGCGATGGAAGCTCGTGGGATTAAACAAGAAATCATCGCGGGTTCTCTCGAGTATTATACAAAGAAATATTTACCAGGGTTAAGTCGCCGGAAAAGCGCACCGGTGGGCGTGGTCTCCATTGAGCCACCATCGGAAGAGGACCAAAAGATTTTACTCGAAGAAGTCGACCGTTTACTTCCAATGCAAAAAGGTCTAGTTTCAACTAAGTTCTTATTCGGGTTATTACGAACCGCGTTGATTCTTCGGGCTAGCCAGTCTTGCCTATTGAATTTGGAAAAAAGAATTGGGATGCAGCTTGATCAGGCAACTCTTGAAGATTTATTAATGCCAAATTTTTCTTACTCGATGGAAACTTTGTATAACATTGAGTGCGTGCAACGGATGGTTGAGCATTTTATGGCTATTGATCAGGCAACGGGTGGTGCATCTCCTTGTTCTATCGAGGATGAACAGTTGTTGGGTTCACCATCTTTGACACCTGTCACGATGGTGGCTAAGCTCGTTGACGGTTACTTAGCGGAAGTTGCACCCGATGTTAATTTGAAGCTCCCGAAGTTTATGTCTCTTGCTGAGGCTGTACCTGAGTATGCTAGACCTTTGGATGATGGTTTGTATCGCGCAATCGACATTTATTTGAAGGTAAAGGAGTTATGATGCTCTACTTTTCACTAGAGGTGGCAAAATGGACGGGTTGGGTAACGGGTCAAAACGGGTACATTTCTATAAGCAATCAGCGTGTCAATTATGATTACAAATATTATAATGTTCTAACAGTAGTATAAATTAGAATGATAGCATTTAGTACACTTTATGCATAAAAATATACCCTGGGCGACTTTTGGCTCGTTTGACACGTTTCCTTCTAGGAAATTTTCTATTTGACCTGTTTGGCCCGTTAGATATTCAAAAAAAAGAAGAAAAAAAAAAAGAAAGCCCGAATTGCCCCATTCAAAAGTAATCGGTCAAAAGTGTTATCTTTTCACTGTTGTTGGTTAAATACTAGTTTGATAAAATGGTTAAACTGTTAGTTACATGTGTGTTAAATTTAATTTTTAATAACCTAAATTTAAAAACTGGTCATGCAAAGAAGATACAATTTTCATGAGATAAATAGAGACTTTAAAAAAACTACATGACCCTTGTGTTAGTATGGAGATAACACTTGTCTTAAAGGGTACAATGGTCCATTCTGATCTATGCTCATCTTAGAGGAAGTGCTCAACTCAAGTGCTCAACTATTAGTTAAATGTCTAAACTACCCCTTCAATGTTGACAAGAGTACGAAAATTTTATATAATGCATGAAATGTGAATAGATATCTCAAAAAATTGCCATAAAAGGAGATAGCGCAATTTTCGCCGGCGAAAGAATATGTAAAAGACCAAATTACGCCTCTCCTAACGTTGTGAAACAGATTTCCTGAAGTGTACTCTGTTTCCATCTGATCAATGTTCGTTTTAAAAAAAAAGTGTTTACCTATAAGTTAAATGTCTAAAATACCCCTTGATCTCTTACTGGCAGAAGAGGAAATTTTTGCCATAAAAGCACATATTTTAGTTCTTTCTTAACATTGCAAGACCGTATTTTGAAGGGTATAATCGACAATCTAATATTTTTGCTAATTTTACAAATGCAGTCTCATCCATGGTTAGCAGATGCAGATAGAGAACAACTATGCAGACTCATGGACTGCCAAAAACTATCATTAGAAGCCTGCACACACGCCGCACAGAACGAAAGATTGCCGTTAAGAATCATAGTCCAAGTTCTTTTCTTCGAGCAGTTGCAGCTCAGGACCTCTATCGCCGGCTGTTTCTTGGTCTCGGACAATCTTGCAGACGGGTCAAGACAGTTTAGAAGCGGGTTAGGTGCAGCATCACAGGAGGGCGGTTGGAACACGGCTGTGAGAGAGAATCAAGTTCTAAAAGTGGGTATGGATAGCATGCGGTTGCGGGTGTCTGAGCTCGAAAAAGAGTGTTCCAACATGAAACAGGAGATTGAAAAACTGGGGCGGGCTAAGGGCGGCAGTGGCAGTGGTGGTGGCGGCGGTAGTACGTGGGGTAATATGTCGAAAAAGTTTGGGTTCAAATTTAAGTCTCAAATGTGTAGTGCACAAGAGGGAAGTGTTAGCAAGCAAAATAATGCAAGTGGGAAGCTTGAAAAGAGTAGAGGGAAGCAACAAAAGCATAAGAAAGATTTGTCTTGGGAAGGGTAAAAATAGGAAAAGTATATGTTAAAAAAATATTTGTTTGGCAAATGTAATGTTAGACTAAATTCAAGTCTCAAATTGCTAAACAAATATTTTTTTTGAGTAAATTACGTTTTTGGCCCCTGTGGTTATATCACTTTTACTATATTAGCCCAAAATAAGAATTTTTAACATATCTGGCCCCATGGTCTCTATAACTAACCATTTTGACCCCTAAGTCTAGAGATCATAGGGGTCAAAATGGTTAGTTATAGAGACCGTGGGGCCCAAAATGGTTAAACTTAGGGGTCAAAATGGTTAGTTATAGAGACCATGAGGGGCAGATATATTAAAAATTCTTATTTTAGGCTAATATAGTAAAAGTGATATAACCACAGAGGCAAAAAACGTAATTTACTCTATTTTTTTTTATTTAGTTTCAACCTCTTTGTTTTTTAGCCCTTTGTTTATGTTTATTATATTAAGTTTGACTTTAAATATTGTGTGGTCAAAGTCATTTGTAAGAACTAATAAATATTGGATGTGAATGCTCTAAGAAGACCTAAATGTAGAGGAAAAAAAGTATGTTTGCCTTTTGTATTATTTAGTATATCATTAGGTTATACGTAGTGGGGCGGTATGCCCAAGCATAGCGCCGGGCACACCGCCACGAGGGGCGCCATCAATCGGATTTTTGGGGGAGGCGCGATGTCTATAGCGCGGTTATGAAATGTTATTTAACATTTTTGACCGTTAAAAAACGGTCATGTTCAATAAAAAAAATCAATTTTTTTATTTTCACACTATAAATAACTCCTAACTCTTCCATTTTTTTAACAAATCATACTCAAATACCCTCTCCTTCTCTATATATTTTTTAAAAAGTTTTGAAGCTACTCCCACCCTATTAAAAAAAATGGGTTCCCCGTCGGAAGACTCGTTCACCGATATTTACCGAAGATTTTTTTCACCCGAAGAAGACGTGGAGGAGGAAGAAGCGGTTACGAGTGTGTGTACTTTTATGATACAAGCACTTGAGCACGTTCGGCCTACTCCCCCTCCACGACCCATCTTGCGGCGCACCTATATCTTGCGAGATCGTGAAGCCGCGAACGAGCGTTTGATGAGAGACTATTTTGATGCGACACCTGTTCACGGACCCAATGTTTTTAGACGGCGTTTTCGTATGAGCCAAAGGTTATTTTTGCGCATTTCTAATGATTTGGAAAATAAGTATGATTTCTTTAAGCAAAGAATGGACGCGCGAGGATATTTAGGCTTCACCTCAATTCCAAAGGTCACATCCGCGTTACGCATATTAGCATACGGAAACACGTACGACATCAATGACGAGTACTTGAAGATGGCGGAGAAAACAACCCGAGATTGCTTGGAACATTTTTGCTATGGTATTTTTTATTGACTTTTATTTATTTACTTACTTTTATATATTGATTTTTTAGTAGCTTACTAGTAAAACTTTTATATATTAAATTATATTTTAGGTATATGCCAGTTATATGGAAAACGTTATTTGAGAAATCCCACTTGGAACGACCTTCAACAAATATATGAGGTGCATCTAGAAAAGCATGGAATACCCGGCATGATTGGAAGCTTGGATTGTCGTCAATGGCGTTGGTATAATTGTCCAACCGCATGGCGAGGTCAACATACACGGGGTGATCAAAAAGGGCCAACTATGGTATTACAAGCTGTTGCGTCATACGACCTTTGGGTTTGTTCGGCCTTCTTTGGTGTAGCCGGGTGTTTTAACGATATTAATACGTTAGAGGCTTCACCATTAATAGAGAGCTACATTTCTGGAACTATACCAAAGGCCGGTTTTCATGCGAACGGGAACGACTACGAGCATGGCTACTATTTGGGCGATGGTATATACCCGGAGTATTCGATTATTGTTAAAACGTTTTCTGAAACGTTCGATGAGAAAAGAAAGTATTTTAAAAAATTACAAGAGTCTTCAAGAAAGGATATCGAGAGGTGTTTTGGGATTCTACAGCAACGATGGCATTTTATCAGAAATCCTTGTCGCATGTGGCATAAGGATAAAATACGAATGACCATGTATGCTTGCATCATTTTGCATAATATGATCATTGAGGATGATGGAAAAGCGATATGCCAAAACTACATTCCGGAAGATTTAGTCGAAGGAACCCAAGCAACAATGGAAGAGAGACTCGCAAATGCTCAACTATTGCGATCTAAGGAAATACATAACACGTTGAAGGTGGATTTGGTTGAGCATGCTTGGGCGATTCGCCCAATTCGATACAACAATGACGACGAAGAAGAGGTTGAGGAATTCGAAGACGGGAACTTTGAAGACGTAGGTTTGGATGCTGGAGAAAACGAAGAGGAAGAAGGAGAGAACGAAAATGAAGCCGAAGAATAATATTTGAAGTGTTGTTTTTCTTATTTTTTTAGTCCAACTTTTTTTTTTTGGAACCGTTTTTTTTTATGTTATTGTAATGTTTTTATTTTTATTTTAGTGTAATGTTTTTTTTAATTTAATGAAATGAATTTTAATTTTATAAAGTTAGAAAATAATTATAAAAAATTAGAAATTAATAATTAAGTAATGATTAGGCGGGACTTTATGACTACGGGCTTAAATGCATAACGCCCCATAACGCTCATCCGCACACGTGGCACGCCACGTGTCGCATAACGCCCACAAAGGGGGGTTATGACTACACATGGCCTTAGAGTCTTCACACATTGTAAATCGACTAAACCGATAAACCAAATAATAGGCCGGTTTGAAATAAAAAAAAATTCGGTTTTGTCAGTTTAACAATCTGGCTTGGTTTCAAAATTGGAACCGGTCATGTAAATCAAACCCGCTATATAACTTAAATTCGTAATATCTTTATTTGGTAAGGTTTTGGTTGAGTTGTCTTGATACCTATATAGTTTGAGGTTACATTAAATTCACTTAATTAAACATAGAACACTTTTGTTTAGTAATCCTTCAGAATTTGAAAAAGATCACTTAATTAAACATAGAACACTTTTGTTTAGTAATCCTTCAGAATTTGAAAAAGATATGTATAGAGTGACGACTCTCTATTTGACATTATGATTTTGTTAGGTAAAGATTCGTAAATTTTGATGTGCGGCACTGCGGCTTGTTATGAGGAAGATAAAAAGTATAGATGACAATGAGTTATATTTTATTTCTAACGGGTCAAATGCGTTAATTAAGCTACGGCTAAGTGAGTTGAAAGTCATCCTAATGGTATTTAAATGCATACAACCTTCTATATTACTATTTGAGTTAAATGCTCGGATAGTCCCTGTGGTTTGGCCCTTTTTTCACCTTTAGTCCCTAACTTTCTAAAATTACCTCTATAGTCCCTAACTTTTCAATTTTCGTTCCCGGATAGTCCCTGGAGCGGATGTCAATTAGTTTGTCCAGTTAAATTTGTGTGAAATGACTAAAGTACCCTTACTATAAATATAATAAATTAAAACATTAAAATAAGACAAAATTGCAGAAAACAACCTTTATGTATACCCCAAACTGCACTTTATACCTTTCACTATGAAATCCGCCAAAACCAACCTTTACGTTCATGTTTTGTTACAGTTTCAACCTTTACCACTAACACCGTTTGTTTTCTTGGTTAAATTACCTCACATGCTTTGCATGTGAGGGTATTTTGGTCATTTTACATCCCCTTTTAATATTACTTTTTTTTATAATAAACAACAAATAATTGTGTAGGCTGTCTTCACCCCTTAGTTCAAACAAAACCCTGATTGCAGTTTTGATAAACAAAAAACAATTGTGCAGATTATCCCATTCATTCAGATTTTTATATTAAAACAGGAAAGACTCGAGACATTGGAGGTAGTTGACAGTGGAGGTAGTTGTTGACGGAACCGGCATAACTCCGTTCAATTTTCAATGATTCAATCAAGCTCCGATCGTCCCTGTAAAACCCAAGACAAACACCAAGAAATAACCCAATTCCAACACCAATGATTTCAAGAAAAATGCCAAGAAACCCCATTGGAAACAGAGCACGTGAAGTAAAACAGAGGATATACAGAAACAAAATGTTTAAAGAAAACGGGAACAGTGATGGGTCTGGAGGTGACAAAGACGGCGATTGTGTTGTGATAGAGAGAAGTAGATCAGAGATGAAGAGAGAGAAAGATAGAGATCGGTAGAAAGCAGAGATTCGATTGGAGATAAGGGCCGACCATCGTTTAAAGATAGATAAGAAAGATTGTAGCTTTGAACTCGAATTAGAACGAAATCACCACCTCAGATCTGAACGGAACAACCAGTCCACCGTTGGAACTAACAAATTTAGACAAGATATAATACATATTATTGCTACTGTATTTGATTTGGAAAAGTAAGGTATAGAATTCTTTTGTTTAAAGTAACTGTGAAACCCTCAATAGTTGGTTAACAATGTTTAGATCTTGTTGGTTCTATGAGACATTTAAACAAACAGCTGGTAGCCAATGTATAAAAGTACAAGAATCTCTGACAAGGTTTTGATCCAATTATATATTTACCGCATATGATGAAAGCGTCCCAAAAATGTCTCGAGTCTTTCCTGTTTTAATATAAAAATATGAATGAATGGGATAATCTGCACAATTGTTTTTTGTTTATCAAACCTGCAATCAGGGTTTTGTTTGAACTAAGGGGTGAAGACAGCCTACACAATTATTTGTTGTTTATTATAAAAAAAGTAATATTAAAAGGGGATGTAAAATGACCAAAATACCCTCACATGCAAAGCATGTGAGGTAATTTAACCAAGAAAACAAACGGTGTTAGTGGTAAAGGTTGAAACTGTAACAAAACATGAACGTAAAGGTTGGTTTTGGCGGATTTCATAGTGAAAGGTATAAAGTGCAGTTTGGGGTATACATAAAGGTTGTTTTCTGCAATTTTTGTCTTAAAATAAATATGATTTTTATAGGCCCACTTTGGTTACCCCAACCCACCCCCAATTACCCCCATTTTCATCAACTCATCTTCATCTTCTTTCCCTGTATATCTAGAGAGAGAAAACACAGAAACACAGAGAGAAAGAGGATGTAGATAGAGAAACAAGAGAGCGATACAGAGAGGGAGAAAGAAACATAGCGGTGGTTGTTGCCGGAATCAAAGTTGCAGGTTTTTCACACGACGGTGGATCGCCGGACATCAGCTTTGTCTTTGACATAGTCAACATTGATGTTCTTGCTTCTGTTTCTTAGTCTTTACCCTTTCGTGCATCCGATAATGAAGCCATTGCTGTTAATTTACCCATCAGTACGGTTTCAAACTACCAAATCCCCTTACCATTGGTTATCTGTTTCATCAAGAATCTTTCACCCAAGATTGTGGTTTCAGTTGATCGTGGGTATGAAAGGACGGATTTACCTTTCCCAAGTCATCTAATTCACACTCTTCATTCTGTCTCGAACCTACTCGAGTCTCTTGATGCTGCGAACATGACTCCAGACTCGTTACAAAAGATTGAACGGTTCTTGATCCAGCCAAGCGTCAAAAAGACCATAACCGGAAGGTTTTCTTTCCCGGAGAAGACTCAGCATTGGCGCTTGTTCTTTGCTGGCAATCGGCGCTTGTTCTTTGCTGGCAACATCGGGAGAATTCTGATTCGGGGATTTCACATGTTCTTTGCTGGCAACATCGGGAACTCGTTTCAGCTTCTGCTTGGAGATGTTGAAACCGAAGAAAGATTGGATAGATTGTGGGGTAATAACATGATTAATGGTTACATGTAATGGGCTTGAGAGAATAGAGAGAGAAAGGGATAGTAGAGAGAGATATGTGGCTTTTATTATATATAATACTTAATTAATTTATTTTGTTTTACTTAAGGGCATTATAGTCATTTTACACCAACTTAACTAATAAAACTAACCTCCATCCACGTCAGGGACTATCCGGGAACGTAAATTGAAAAGTTGGGGACTATAGAGGTAATTTCAGAAAGTTAGAGACTAAAGGTGAAAAAAGACCAAACCACAGGGACTATCCGGGCATTTAACTCTTACTATATTAAAAATAGTTTAAGAATATTGCTTTAAATATATACTTTTGTAATGTACTAGATTAAAAATAGTTTAGGAATATTACTGTAAATATATACTTTTGTAAACATATGTAACACGTTGAATATTTGTGTAACACCCAAATTTCCTATTCCGAAAAGGTAATATTAGCATACTCTTATTTAACAAAATTCGGGCATGACCCGTTCGTACTATGAACAATTCCCTGTTTGACCAACTTGTAAGAACTTAAATACGACACAGCGGAAAATATGAGCCCAAAAATTTCGTTCTTGATTAGAAATAATACTTACATGAAGGTTCAACTACCAAAATTTTCATACATTCATTAAAAAGGATTTACCACGTTCCATTATATTAATGCTTCAAGACCTATATTTCTCAAACTATTTGACCGATTCCTTCCCGTACAACCCTTGCTCTTGATTCGATCTTCAATCCTTCTATTTCCATAAAGATGCTAAGTCCTCGCAACCTGCATTCACCACATACATGTACATCGGTTAGATTTAATAACATCATTCCTAAACTAAACATAAATAATCAATAACCAGACCGCGTTTCGTCTTCCCATACTAATCCTTACGAATAAGCTTTCCGTGTACATTCGTGCATTCCAATTCCTTAAACTTGATAACGACATTAATAGAATACCTGCATTCTCATTTCACACTCAAGACAATGGTTTAGTAACTTAACACTTCAACTAATTTAAACTATACAAACACTTACACAAGTTCCGTTCGCTCATAGCAATGAACCCTACTTCAAACACAGGCACAACCCACATGTATATGTAGGCGTGAACATCCACACGTGATTAACGTACCCCAATACAAACGTACAACTCCTTTAAAACACTTAAATCATCCCTAGGTTTACTAAGGTATACTAATTACAACCTTCCATACAATTAAACCACGTACGTACGACCTGGTATGCATTCTTACTTCTAATCATAAACACCTATAAGTTTCAAATATTGGATGGTAATTTATTCCATATGCATAAATGTGTAAATATAAATAAATAACCACGAACTTAGTTCATTCCTTTGCATTCTTACTCATACATTATAATCGTGATTACGCTTCCTAAACGCATCTTAATTGGGTTTTAGAGTACCTTGTGAAGAAGCGGAGGCCCGTAACCATCACTTTATTTAAAATTAGCATAAACATTAATTAAGTGGCCTTGAAAAGCATTTACGACCAGTTCCACACACAAACAAATAAATAATTTGCCAGCAGCAAGGTCTGTCGCAGGCTGCGACAACCTTGTCTACTCTTTCGCGGGGCGCCAGAGCTCCACCGTAAGCTACGGTAACTACTTACCGTAGCTTACGGTAGCCTCCAAAAAGCTTACGGTGACAATAGACTGCCTTACGGCAGAAAGAAAGGTCCAACACCCACCGTAACTTACGGTGGGCACCGTAAGCTACGGTGGCGCCCAGTTCAGCCCTCCAACGTGTTACCAAAATCCTCCTAACTTGCTCGTTTTGCGTCCGAATCACTTGGAACTTGTTCCTAAATATTTGTAAAACAGTTCCCTACCTATTAGACTAAGAATCCTCACCCCGGGTCCTTTATCATTACGAATTTCATTACCGTTACCTTACTTATATTTATTTATTCAACCCGTTTAATCCCATCAAACTACCTTGACTTAAATAACTACCTTCGTCTAACTAGATCAATACCTATCTTAATACCTTCATTCATTAAATTAACCATACATGATTTCCCACGTTCATAAACATGAAAATTCTATATGTATACTAAGAAGTGAGTCGAAAGTCACTTAATACCTAATTTCGACGCCATCTCTTTACTTCAATTCTCACTTACTTTAAATGTAGCATTCCGAATTCAACATTATCCAATTCTACTCATTCGACCCATAACCTTAATACAATCTTTACATGAGATTCATGATATTAACGAAATATGAAACTAGAAATTAAATATCATTCGCATTACATGCTTCTAAGTTCGTAAGCGTGAAAACTTACCTTTGTTGCTATTTGCTTGCGCTCCGGAATGATTTGAACCTTCTTCTTTTATTCCTACAATTCTCAAAATCAACTTACTTTAAACCTCATGTCACAATTACATTCGTTTTCTTGGTTTGAAAGCACTATCATTCAAAGTTTCTAAATTCTAACATGGTGGTGTTGTCTAACATGAGTTTCACTTCATTCAAGCATTTTAACAAACACTTGGCATGCATACAACTAACTAAGCATAATGTACAAGCATCATAAACATAATGTAACTATTACATATCAACACCATCATGAACACCAAATTTCATAAATTTTCTATGTAGCTTTCATTTTAAATTGTTTCTAACTAACAATCCCTTGTCATGAACACTATCATACTTGATCATTAAATTAATTAACATAGAACTTCTACATAATTCTTCTCATCATCACACTTTCAAGCGGGTTTTCATATTCACTATTAATTTAGCCAAATTCAAGCATCAATCATGTTCTATTGGTGTTTTCTAATCCTTATTCATACTAATTTCACCAAAAGTTTATGGGTTTATGAACACCCATCACATTCAAAGTCATCAAACACCAAAATTCTACTTACCTCTTGTTGAAGAATGCATAGATGATCCAAAATCGAGACATGCATGGACTCAAGATCACATCTAGGGCTTTAATTTGCTGAATTTACGATGATTAGGGGTTTTCCCCCTTTTCTTCTTCCTGATCCACGCGACACACACACACCTACCAGTGTGTGTGTTTGTGTTTTCACCCCATTTAACCATTCAAGTTTCATTTTTAACATGTTTGCCCCCTAAGGATTCATTCCTTTATTATTTTTGGCTAGTTTCTTTTCCTTTTTAATTTAAACCTTACTTATAGATATTAGACAAGATAGTAATTTTATTTATCTTTCAAATATTAGTTAAACCTACACAAATTCTTGCTATTAACATAAATACACACGCACACACATATATATAAGGATTATATGTGTTATAACTTTCTTGTAATAAATTTTATGTTAAACTACATTCGATTTCGCATTTTGGGATGTTACAAATCTACCCCCCTTAAAGGAGGTTTCGTCCCCGAAACCTTTCTCATTCTTATTAGGCCAATTTTATTCTTACTCTTGATTCAATTCATTCAAAACGTTTACTATATCCCGAAAGCACTTGTGACTTGTGTAAGAGGTAACATCCACTCACCATCATAAGCGTATATCATGTTTCCTGCCTTCTTAATTAATCATTGGACTTTCATATATTTACCATCCAATGTCGGTCATTCTATTTCAATCTCAGGTGTATTAAAGAGCATATTACATTCTAACATTAGCCTCACTAATACTTTGGGCCATTTACCTGCCCAATTTTACTGACATTCATTTTGAATTCAAACGTTATCACTGGATAGTTATTATTTCATTCCGCTTATCTTAGAGAAAAATCATCACATTCTATTACTAACGTTGTCCTTAATTTCTATCACGTCCCCATGTGAGGTGAGTATATAATAGTACGCATTATCATAAACACTCAGGCATTAACATGCTAACATAACTATCAATTTCATATCTCATTATCCGTACTTGTCATGAGGATTAAACATTAATCTACATTTCTGTCACCACTTGATCTACTTACAACCTTATGTCTAACCTTATATTTAATCTTTCACATTACTTCATTATACTAACCAGGCATGTCGTGCAAGAGCACCATAAGAGCATTTATCAACTAGTCCCAGTTTTTCGTCAAGGGCCTTAAATCTTCCTCTTAATAACATAAATATTTTCTAAGGTTGACCATTACAAGTAAATCATTTCATACCATACCATACTTGTCCTACCAATCAATTCATTCATAGGTACAATTAATTTTATAAATTCTTACTTATTAATCTAGAATTAAACGTTCTACTAACCTCGCCTTTGTCGCATAGACCAGTGATCCTTGAGCCAGATAGATTCGCTTCTTTGCTGGTACCTTTCGTACCAGATTCGCTCTCATTCATTCGCGAAACATCAGTAATTTTCTTGATGTTTATTATTTTTTTTCTATCAAGTAGGATACATGCCTATAATGTGACAGACAATTATGGCGTTTTGAAAAGATAAATAAATTCAATTTTCCATATAGTGGCTTTTAATATAATAATGTTTGGAAATAATGTTACCGTCTCTTCATTTTACTGTTTTGCAATTACTGTTTCGTTCAATTTCATCTGTCAATTAGTGTTGCTTTTTCCAGTAATACTTTGTTTGGTGTTTTTTGGCATTTTATATAGCAACATCGTGCTTTACTAGCATCCGTTCTCACAGTTTTCACACTATCAGGCGTTTTGGTGTTTGTAGTTTTTGGCGTTTTATACTCAATTTTTTTATTATAATAAACAACAGAGAATTAGATAACAAACAATAGAAAATGAAAAAAAATTAAAAATTATAATCTAATTTCTCATCCAAATCTTCACTGTCATCAGCCTCTTCTACTTTAACCTTTTTGGCGTTTTGAACCTGTTTTTGAATACCTTATGTAGATCCTTATTTTCCTACATAACGCCCGTCTTTAGAATATGCTTATTTTTTGTGGCATCCTTTATTGTGGTTTGATATATACTTGTTTGGTGACATGTTGAAGATCAACGCCTGCTCGAATGTATTGATCCCTTCATGCCATCAATATATCCATCAAGAACAAAGTGACATGATGACATGTCAGTGTCATCAGTCTCTTTTTCATGAATATTTGTCCATCTCATTCAGCAAAAGCTTATAGAGATACCCACCTCAGAGAAGAATCCATTCAGTGAAACTTTATTCAGAACAATACTCAATATAGAAGAAACGAGGTTCCGCATCTGTGGCTTTTTAACTATTTTTTTGGCGTTTTAAAGTGAATGGTTTCTAGGAAACATGACGTTGTTTTTTGGTTGTTATCAGTTGATTGTGCAGAGACGTCTCTCTTATAGGATGTTTTTGGCGCGTAGTTTAAGTGGGATTTTATTTATAATAAATGATATAAATAAAGTAGCCGTTTTTTAGTTACTGTGTGTATTTTTACTGTTTTTGTTCAGCTTTTTAGGAGTTTTTAGGGTCATAGACGTTCCATCTTCCAAGGTTGGCGTTTTTTAATGGCTTTAAGTAGTTTTTGGCTTTTTTTTTTTTCCATTTTTAGCTTTTTATAATACTTCTCCAAATTACTTTTATTATAGTTGGGAGTTTTTGGCTTTTTTACTACATTATGGCGTTTCACAATCATTATGACTTTTTGGCGTTTTATTAATATAATGTATTTTTTTATTATAAGTTGAAAAATACATAACAAACAACAGAAAAAGAAAATTAAAAAAATAAAAATAGAAACAATTCATCTTCCAAATCTTCACTGTCATCAGTCTCTTTTTTCTTTGAAACATGTTCACTGGCGGTTTGGCTTTGTCATGCTTGTGTTTTTGTGGCCTGTCACGACCCCCGACCCCACCCTGGACGGGAGCGGGAGCCGTGAAGCAGCCAAGTGGTACTGGTGGTTTATTTTGAAAAGTATTGCATCGGAAAATTTCATCAGGACCGTGAGTTAGGAAAAATATCAGAGTTTTGAAACACCGGATTTTATTTATTAAACAGATGGGATGAACCCATGTTTTGCAAAGGTAGCTTTAATATGGGATAAGCTCGAATACTTAAAACAACTTTTCTTAACTTAATTTAATTGATAAAATAAGCCACTTCTGTAAGCCTTTTGGTGCTGTATCCAACCCTTATTCCAATCTACTGTAATCACCTGAAACGCGTTTTAAAAATATTCGGTCAGCAGGAAATACTGGTGAGTTCATTCAGTTTGTACAAAAAGACACATTGTTATAATTTACAGTATTAAGAGCGATTACAATGTTTATATCAACCAATTACCCCAAATCGGTATTTGTCACTCGATCGGATCTGTGACTATGGTTATATCACCCATTGGCTAACCCGTTGTCCAATGGTGAAGATTAGTGTATACAAAACCCCACATACCGGCAGTAATTGCAGAATACAAAGACTTAATCACTGTAATTACAACTCTGAAAACAAATAGGGTTTTGAAAGCAATTTGATAAAAAGAAGAATGACTCACATTATAAGCATGCAGTCTTGATTTAACAAGCTTATTGATTCTACGCCTTCTGATAACTAAGCATTTACTTTATAGTTCTGAATCTTCTGATGATTAATATCTTGTTTGATAGTAAGTTTATGGATCGGAGTTTGCTGATAGTTAAACATATAGTTTAACAGAGTGGAATATGTATTAGTGTAAAACCATATCAAACCTAACGATGGTCACGAGGTCAGAACCTTAACGAAATTCACAAAGTATGGTCTTATTTAGACAGCACTTTGGCATTCGTTAGTTGGTTCCCGAATCGATCGGAAAGAATATCGTATCGGTGATTATTGGTTAGAACACCAACGTATAGAGAGAAGAATAGAAGAAATGAGCAAAGAAAAATGAATTCTAAGCTTTCTATTTATAGGTAAGGTGTCACGGCCCCCGACCCGGTTTGACCCGTTTCAGGAGCCGCGGGACAGAAATCCCGTGGTATTTAATTACTTGAGTTTAGCAGCGGAAATTTATCATCAGGATCTTTTTAAAACTGAAATATTTCCCGATTATTTTGTTTCACAACTCGGGATAAAACCCCGGTAATTTACAATCATTTGATTTCACGAAGAAACCTTTTATTTTACAAAACATGTTTCTTTATTTTATCCTGAGCCACTTTCTTAAGCTTGTAGTGCTTCACGGCACTTTTCCTGGATCATAACAGATCACCTGAAACATGTTTGAAAAAGGTTTTGTCAGCGGGAAATACTGAGTGAATCATT
Organism: Helianthus tuberosus; assembly: GCA_030545235.1. Classification (NCBI taxonomy): domain Eukaryota; kingdom Viridiplantae; phylum Streptophyta; class Magnoliopsida; order Asterales; family Asteraceae; genus Helianthus; species Helianthus tuberosus. Next base: position 36,910,400 of record CM060440.1, on the reverse strand, counting down.
CTATTTACATAAAATGATGCATAGTTATTAATTGCAGCATAAGAGCGATTACAATGGCTTCTATCTTATTTTTATCTGGCGCCCTGTCACAATGGTGACATGTCACAATGGTGACGATGGTCATACCACTATTAGGTCAATGAACCTAAATAGTGATGATTATCCCTAGTAGGTCAATGAACCTAACTGAGAGAAAATTAGTAATGTGCACAATACCCCACTAGCCAGTGATTCAATATATCCACGACTTAGTCCCTGTAATTATAACTGTTGAAAATAATTTGAGGTATTGTAAAATAGTTGATAAAAAGAGAATGACTCACATTGCAGATTTAATTTGAGCAGAGTTTAGCCTACTGATTAGCCTTTTAACCTAAATTTAATAACAGGCACACAATTCTGGGTTAGTAATCAATACAGCATTTACGATAACTCACAAGATCAACCCTCACAACGAATGACAAAGTGCTATGCTTAAACATCCATCGAATTAACGACTAATGACAAAGCATCACCCTAATGTGGGCAGCACTTAAACATCCATTGAGTACATTGATCGATCGGAAAATGAATCGTAATAGCGATCGAGTTAATACCCTGATTGCGGCGTCGATTAGTGATCCGTGTGTGTTAATTGTGGTAAACAGAGCATAACTCAGTGTATATTTGTAATTTGATCGTCGAACGAACAACAGAATGCAAGTGCCAGGCCCTTCTATTTATACCCAAAATTTGCACCTCCCGCTAGTCGCGGAAGAATCCGTGGCACGTGCCGCGTGTCGCCTGGGATGTCAAAATAGGGTAGGCCTGCTTCGTCACCTATCTAGCCCTGATGAGTCGACGTTGCATGAAAATTCTATTTCGACAGCATTTTATAAGGATAATCGTTAATAGGGTTTTACCCCCCTTAAGTTTTAGGGGCCCTGATTCTAATTCCAATTATTCTGAAAATTTTAGGGTTTGTGCAGAATCACTTGGGTGTCTCAATTAGGTTTTCCTATTAGACAATTAAAATAATAAATATGACTTTTGATGAGAGTTGTTACATTCTCCCCATCTTAATAAAAATCTCGTCCTCGAGATTTACTGGAATAATTGAGGATACTTTTGCTTCTTTTCTGATTCCAGTTCCCAAGTGTATTAGGGTCCTATCTTTAAATCCCACTTTACTTGAACTAACACTAATCGTTTGTGTTTTGAGAAATTCGATCTTTCTATCTTCTATCTGAAGAGGTTTCTCTAAAAATTTTAAATTTTTCGTTTACCTTTATATCTGGGAGATGTACTACCAAAGATTCGTCTAATAGACATTTCTTGAGATTGGATACATGAAATATATCATGTACTCCAGCTAACTCTCCTGGTAGTTGTAAACGATAAGCAACTGGTCCTATACGTTGAATCACTGGAAATGGTCCTACGTACCTTGGACTTAGCTTTCCTTTCTTACCGAATCTAACAACTCCTTTCCAAGGAGATACTTTCAATAGCCTTTTGTCTCCAACTTGAAACTCCAACGGCTTTCGTCTATTATCTGTATAACTCTTCTGGCGATCTCTAGCCGTCTTCAGCCTTTCCTTCGTGATACTGAATATCACGATCGTAGTTACTTTAGGATTTTCATCCATCTCCTTTGCCTCATGTTTAATTCTTTTTGCCTAAATACATATCTTAAATTCTTATGATCCGTATAGACAGTAAACTTACTTCCATACAGATAATGTCTCCAATCTTTAAGGGCAAAAATTATGGCTCCTAATTCTAAGTCATGAGTGGTATAGTGCTTTTTCAATTGCCTTAATGCACACGCAATTACCTTTTTGCATTGCATTAACACACATCCAAATCCTAGCTTTGAAGCATCACCGTATACTTCAAAATCTTCAGTTCCTTCTGGTAAGGCTAAGATTGGAGCATTGGTTAATTTCTGCTTTAGAATCCTAAAAGACTTCTTCTTGTTTAGATCCCCCTTCAAACTTAACTGTTTTATAGATTAGCCTAGTTAATGGTATAGCTATCTTGGAAAAAGTCTTAATAAACCGTCTATAGTATCCGGCTAAACCTACAAAACTCCTAATTTCCATTGCGGATTGCGGAACCTTTCATTTGGTAATTGCTGCTATCATACCAGGATCTATGTGAATACCTTCATGATTCACCATATGACCTAGAAATTGCACTTCTGGCAGCCAAAATTCACATTTCGAGAATTTGGCGTAAAGCTTCTCTTTTCTTAACAAAGTTAAGAGTGCATGCAAGTGCTGACAATGTTTTTCCTGACTTTTTGGAATAAATAAGTATATCGTTGATGAAGACAATTACAAATTTATCCAAGTACGGTTTACAGATCCTATTCATCATGTCCATGAATGTGACAGGAGCATTCGTTAACCCAAAGGGCATGACTGTAAACTCGTAATGACCATACCTAGTTCTGAAAGCAGTTTTAGGTATGTCTTCCTCTTGTACTTTCAATTTATGATATCCGGAACGTAAGTTGATCTTTAGAAAAATATCTAGCTCTTTGAAGTTGATCGAAAAGATCATCACTCCTAGGTAATGGGTATCGATTCTTAATTGTAACTTTATTCAATTCCCTATAATCAATACACATTCTCATCGAATCATCCTTTTTCTTAACAAACAACACTGGTGCCCCCCACGGGGATAAACTAGGTTGTATGAAACCTTTAATTAATAATTCATCTAATTGTTTTTTCAGTTTTAATATTTCTGTGGGTGTTAATCGATAAGGTGCCTTGGCTATCGGTATAGTTCCTGGACTTAGATGAATCCTAAATTCTACCTCCCTATCGGGTGGTAACCCTGGTAACTCTTCGAGGAATACATCTGGGTATTCTGAAACTACAGAAATTTCCTTAAGTTCTTTATCTTTAGTATTAATGATTACTGAAATCATATATACTATTCCTTGCTTTCGTTCATAATTAGCAACTTTCATTACTGATATGAACTTTATGGGTTTACATGGCTTATCTCTTGTAATCATTATTACTTCTCCAGTGGTTGCACAATTTTCTATGGAATTCTTATCACAGATAATTCGAGCATGATTGTTTACTAACCAATTCATTTTTAACACAACATCGAATTCAACTAATTTCATAGATAATAGGGTTGCAGAAAATTTATGACTTAAAAGTCTTATTTCTACATTTTGCAGAATCTTATTTATTTTAAATGAATTCCCATCTGCCGTTTCTTCTGTAGAAATTTGCCTAATGCTGGTTAAAGGTAAGTTAAGAGTTTGGCAGAATGAAGTATTTCTAAAACTTTGGTTTGCACCAGAGTCAATTAATACTTTTGTGTAAACGTTGTGAACTAAGAATGTACCGGCTATCACATCTGGAATGAGCTCTGCTTCCTGAGCAGTTAGTTGGAAGGCTCTTACATTCCTTTTTGCTCCTTCTGCAGGTTTGGCTTTATTGTCAGATGGTTTGTTCAGTTTTGGACAATCTGGCCTAAGATGTCCAGCTTCTCCACAGTTGTAGCAGACTGAAAATTTCTTCCTCCTGCATTCTTCTTCTTGATGCCCCGGAATTTTGCAAAAATTGCAATATCCTTTGCATCTTCCAAAATGCTTCCTTTTGCAAGAATTGCAAAATGGGCTAGTGGAAGATTGTCCATTCCCTCCTTTCTTGAAATTGTTATGGTTACCCGGACGGAATCCTTGGGTAATCTTTTGGGCTACTTCCTTTTTTCGATCTTCTTCTCTTGTGCGTACTAGTTCGTCAGTTAGGGTGTTAGCTAATTCCACAGCATCGTCAATAGTGCGCGGTCTCGCATCCGTAACGATGTTACGGATTTCGTTAATCAGTCCCCAAATATAGCGAGAAATGAGTACCGGTTCTGGAGAAGCCAGTGTTGGTACCACTCTAGCATATTCAAAGAATGTCGAAGTATAACCGCGACAATCTACACCTATCATTCGATGATTTAAGAACTTATTTGCCATTTGATCTTTTTCATATTCGGGACATAATTTTCTTTCTACAAGATTCTTAAATTCTTCCCAGTTCATGGCATAGGCCCTATTTCTTCCTTTAGCCTGTAACACCGTATTCCACCATTCTAATGCCCCTTCTTTAAAAAGATTTGACGCGTACATGACCTAATCATCCTGAGCACATTTACTTATGGCAATTACTGCCTCGGTTTTCTCTAACCAACGCAGTGCTGCAGTCGCTCCTTCATTGCCTGCAAACTCAGTGGGTTTACAAGCAAGAAATTCTTTGTAAGTGCAACCAGGCGTTGCAGCTTTCATTTTCTTAGGTAGCGGAGATTGCCGTGGTTCCTCATCATGATTAACATGATCATTGCCTCCGTTTATGCTATTGCTGAAGTTATCTTCAGAAATACGTTTGCTAGGAACGATTTGTTGCGGTTCGATTGGATTTTTAACAGCAGCAACGATTGCTGGAATAGCGTTGGCTATCCCTTGAGAAACTATTGCTGGAATAGCGTTGGCTATCCCTTGAGTAATGATATTTTCTATATCCTGCCTAGTCATATATTGATCCCCCGGTTGTTGCTCAGATTGATTAACTTCATTAACTGGTTCATTATTAGCGTTTTCCATCTGATAACTAATTTATAGATAAATAATTAGTATGGAAGAAATAATCCAATGTCACAATTAATTGCACATAATCACGTAAACGAATATACAAACAAAATTGTAACTTTCTAAAATTTCATTTGTTTTATAGATTATATCATGTTTCTATATACACCCGTTTTATTATTTATTTTACACATACTGATTTTACTATTACTATTACACAACCATAGTTCCATAAATCCCCTATCCTTTGTCAGATGATATTCTAGTAATGGCGTTCCCTCTCATTGTATTTCCAGGAGATCTGTCCCCCGATCTCTTGGATCCTATTCCCAGTATCCATTAGTTCTTCACCAAAGCGAAGTTCAACCATATTCTCGTTACTCATTGGTAGATTTGGTAAAGGTTCTGGATTGAACTGAGGAAAAAGCTTATAGGGATTGTTTTGTAAGTGTATTTCATTAGTCAACCATTCGTCTATCTGCGAGTGGATTGAAGGGTTTGGAATAGCTGGTTCTAAGTTCATTGGTAGTTGTGTTTCAAGAGAGTGAATAAAAACATTTTCATTAACAGACTTAATAATATTATAGCTTGCCATTATAAAATCTAACTCTTCCTGAGATGGTAATCCCTTAATTTGCCTAGAGCTTTCCCCAATTTCCATTTTCTGAGGCTTGGGTTTCTCGAGAGGTAAAGCGTTGAATTCTATAGATTCTTCTATGTTTGGTATATACCTATTGAAATCTCTGGAAACCTCTATTCTTACTGGATAGAGATTTAAATTCTGAAGGGCGTCAGACAAAACTTTGAATCAAAATATTTTAAAGATTTGTATTTATTGCTACTGAATCAGGTTTCTGGCTTATATTAAATAAGGGTGCTAAAACTTTGAATCAAAATATTTTAAAGATTTGTATTTATTGCTACATTGGCTAGCATAGAAAGATCTGCCCATACTGTACAAAATTAGTCAGATAATAAAACACATAATCACAAAATAGCAATTAATAAAAATTAAGTATTTTCTAAATACTTAATTGACTTAAATCAGTGGCTCGATCAGTGGCTCTGATACCACCTTTTTCTGTCACGGCCCCCGACCCGGTTTGACCCGTTTCAGGAGCCGCGGGACAGAAATCCCGTGGTATTTAATTAATTGAGTTTAGCAGCGGAAATTTATCATCAGGATCTTTTTAAAACTGAAATATTTCCCGATTATTTTGTTTCACAACTCGGGATAAAACCCCGGTAATTTACAATCATTTGATTTCACGAAGAAACCTTTTATTTTACAAAACATGTTTCTTTATTTTATCCTGAGCCACTTTCTTAAGCTTGTAGTGCTTCACGGCACTTTTCCTGGATCATAACAGATCACCTGAAACATGTTTGAAAAAGGTTTTGTCAGCGGGAAATACTGAGTGAATCATTCTATTTACATAAAATGATGCATAGTTATTAATTACAGCATAAGAGCGATTACAATGGCTTCTATCTTATTTTTATCTGGCGCCCTGTCACAATGGTGACATGTCACAATGGTAACGATGGTCATACCACTATTAGGTCAATGAACCTAACTGGGAGAAAATTAGTAATGTGCACAATACCCCACTAGCCAGTGATTCAATACATCCACGACTTAGTCCCTGTAATTATAACTGTTGAAAATAATTTGAGGTATTGTAAAATAGTTGATAAAAAGAGAATGACTCACATTGCAGATTTAATTTGAGCAGAGTTTAGCCTACTGATTAGCCTTTTAACCTAAATTTAATAACAGGCACACACTTATGGGTTAGTAATCAATACAGCATTTACGATAACTCACGAGATCAACCCTCACAACGAATGACAAAGTGCTATGCTTAAACATCCATCGAATTAACGACTAATGACAAAGCATCACCCTAATGTGGGCAGCTGATGTGGGGTAAAATACACATATTTGTCCCATGTAAATTGTATAATTTTTGTATAGTTTTATTTGTTTTTAGGCTTGTATTATCTTAGTTTATGTTTTGGTAGGTCCCGGTTTATACAAGGAGCAAAACGATGAATTTAAAATTAAAAAGAAAAAGAAATTGAGGAAGTTTAGAATTTACTAAATCAAATGTAATTGCTAACTTGAGTTCAAAGAAAATATAATTAAATTTATGTTGAAGTTAGCTTGTTAAATGTGTTTTTAATGATCATTGAATTAGTAAATTGTTAATTATCGTATATTCTTATGAGAGCAAAAGAGAATGTCATAAATTGCAATTAAATAGGTTCTTGATTGAGTTGCAGGTTACACAAGAACAAACAAATAGAATTTGAGGTAAAGTAATAGTGAGAGGGAACGAGACATGTCTTGAGAAGGCAATTAATTCAGAGGAGTGGGAAATGCTATTTTTGCCCTTAATGAATCTTGGTATCACATTTGTTGGGCTGTTGACGTATCGTGTGGCTGGCCCAAAGCTGATTTCATGACCAGGCCAATTAATTAGATGATTGTGAGGCGATGTGGCCCATGCTAATTTTTGTAATCCGCAGTCAAGAGCCCATGTCGTTAATTACAAACAGTATGGGATTTTATTGGATATGAGATACATCAAAAAAAAAGACGGCTGAAGATTACGATCATACGACAGAGGAACATCAGACGCACGAAACCTAGTTACGAATTTAGAGACTTTTGGAGCAATCTTGGAGCATACTTTGAAGACAATTGGAGATTTCAAGACACGGGAATCATTGGTACGAGTCGAAGCTGAAGAATCGAAGAATTAATCGGGTTTTCTAATCCCTTGTTTTATCGATTACTTTCTTGGAACTTTGTTACAATGAATTCTGTTCTAGACATCTTTGTTTTGTTTTCATTTACTGAGATGCTTGGCTAATTTTATAAACCACCTAGACTATGATGAATGGATTAATATAAAGATTTTACCGTTTTCGTTATTTGCATGATTGTTATGGGTGATTGTGTTTAGTAAGAGGTTTGATTTAATGGTTTGATGTGTGTGCGTACTTTGAGTTGGTTTATTGTTATTACTTGCTTCATATGATTCTTAGTGACGGTCTATATCACAACGTAGAGTCATATTAGGGTTTAGGGTTTCGGTGAGTGTCTATATCACGTTAGAAAACCTTCACTCTTTAGGGAGAATTGCGCAATAACCCCTAGAAGTAAGTGGTAATAATTTGCTAAGTCTTAGTGTTCTACTAGTCCTAATACCTGGGAAGTGAGGGGCTATTGGTAGGTCTTACCCGGCGAATTGCTTTAGATAGGCCTTGGGAAAGGTTATGTCTTGGTTTACCTGTCGGTCTTATTAGTCTATCAAGTCAAACTGATTACTTCAAACTACCCTAGATCTAGGATTGGGAAAGAATAGGTCAACATTAGGGTACTTACACAATAATTAGACAACTGGGAAGGCGTCTAATAACCGGTAGAATTAACGGCCTAGGTAGTGCCACAGGTTTCTCCTTGAGAAGGGTCGAGGGGCCTCGTTGGTTCTTAATAGGTTTAGTATTTTAAGATCCCGGTTCCATAACTCGTGCATTTAACTTATTCGGTAATCTCTTAAAAACAATCCAGGATTCTTGTCTAGGTGGTCCCGTTCTCATATAAGTAAAGTTCACAGTTTTCGTTCGTCTTTAGTATAGTTTTAGTTTATTTAGTAGTTTAATATAGATTTCCTTAGTTTTCCGTACCCCCCCCCCCCCCCAAAAAAAAACAAATAAACAAGTTTTAGTCGTGTCTGTCAGTGTCTAGTCAGAGTCTAGTCTACGTGATACATAGAGTCCTGTGGTTCGATATCCGGACTTCCTAGGTTATACTACATTGATCGGTACACTTGCCGATTGTGTGGTTTTAGGTCGAGTCTATAATTAAAGCTTTATAGTGTCTAGAATAGAGAGTCTAATTTAGTTTGTTTTTAATAGTCTGTTTAGCACACATCAGCAGCACTTAAACATCCATTGAGTACATTGATCGATCAGAAAATGAATCGTAATAGCGATCGAGTTAATACCCTGATTGCGGCGTCGATTAGTGATCCGTGTGTGTTAATTGTGGTAAACAGAGCATAACTCAGTGTATATTTGTAATTTGATCGTCGAACGAACAGCAGAATGCAAGTGCCAGGCCCTTCTATTTATACCCAAAATTTGCACCTCCCGCTAGTCGCGGAAGAATCCGTGGCACGTGCCGCGTGTCGCCTGGGATGTCAAAATAGGGTAGGCCTGCTTCGTCACCTATCTAGCCCTGATGAGTCGACGTTGCATGAAAATTCTATTTCGACAGCATTTTATAAGGATAATCGTTAATAGGGTTTTACCCCCCTTGAGTTTTAGGGGCCCTGATTCTAATTCCAATTATTCTGAAAATTTTAGGGTTTGTGCAGAATCACTTGGGTGTCTCAATTAGGTTTTCCTATTGGACAATTAAAATAATAAATATGACTTTTGATTAGAGTTGTTACATAAGGAGTATGAAATTTCTAGAAAGTTTCCTTTGTACTCTCTAGGAAATTACATATGTCTTTTCTAGGAAGTCACCTATACATTTTCTAGGAAGCTTCCTACCCATATATATATATATATATATATATATATATATATATATATATATATATATCCTCTTACACCTTCCTTGCACCTTCCTTAGATATTATCTACCTCATATATATCTATTTTCATGTATATCTATTTAGGTGTTTAATTCACTTAGTTAATTAATCTTACTTAGCCGATTAATTAATCTTGCTTAGCTTAATTAATCTTACTTAGCTGTTAAATTTACTTATTTATTAAGTTTCTTAATCGCTAAGTTTTACTTAACTATTAAGTTTACTTAATTGCTAAGTGTCACACCCCGATATTTCCACGTATTACCGGTGGGCCCGGTGGGGAGTATTGTGACGTAGTTAATATCATCATGGTCAATTAATCACAGTTTAATGCACAGCGGAAGTCTAAAAGTAATTTATACACACCGAGTTGAAAGTAACATAAAATATTATACAACGGATTGTGAGTGGATCCACAGGCGGATCTAAAGTAAAAAGAAATATTGTTCAACAAATTTAAGCATCAAAAGCTTGCAAGACTCTTTATTTGATACTAGGAGTAGCCAGCCCATTACGCGTAGTACCTGCACTTAACCTTTTTGAAAAATACGTCAGTTTACACTGGTAAATACAATTAACTGACTCTTTTGAAAAACATTTATAAAATTGATTTGGATGCACAAGGCATAAAATCTTTTATAACTTGGGACAATTATTTAAAAATAATATTGTATACAGTTTTACGTGTTTTTCGTCCATTTAGGACCCGGTTAGAAGTGCCGGATAAGATTGTTAGACACACCACTTGGTATAATACCCACAAGAAGTTTCCTCACGAGTGGGGTACCGTTTTACATACGCAACTGTCAGGTGTATGCCTACACCCCGTGCTTAAGTCGTGGCCATTTCTAATGAATGAGCCGAGGATATTCAGGACATGGTCATTAACCCCCCAAAGGCATTGCATCAAACAAGACAGATTAAAACGGGTTATGTAAATGTATTAATTACAATCCGATTTAAATAACTACATACCCGACCAAGCGGTATTATTATAATACCGTATCCCAAGCCCGTATAACGAAAAATAAGTTAAAAGTATTTACCTGAGCTAAAATATAATTTTATTCCCAGCCGTATATCAATCAGCAAGTACAAGTAGCTTTTACTGGGCTCCTAATCTGGAACGAAGGTTTTAATAACCTATTAGATTCCTAACGGGTCTTATTTAAGTCTTAACTTAGACCGGTTACTTTTAATGAAAGGTTTACGGTTCAAAACGCAAGATTAAGCGAATACCGGATTAGAATGTGATTTAGACCCGACAAGTTTGAAGACTTGTATAAAATGGGTAAACTAAGCACATTCTGGATTTGAAGTAAAAATGATAAGGTTTGACCCGTTTCGGTTAATTTATGCAAACTAGTTACATAAACCGCACCGAACGCGAATATGCATAACGGGTAACCAAATGAGTCATGTACAGGTTCCATAAGTTAATATGCTTAAAATATGTTATGATATCAGTAGGATACCTTACATTATGCCCAAAACGAATTTAAAATCAAATTAAGCCCCGTAAGGGTAATTTAGTCATTTTAATGTTTATAAAAGAGGTTAAATAGTAATATGAGGTTCTGGTCTAAAATAATCAGTAAAATATTTATTTTAACAAGTTATATCAGTAAGATATCATACATATGTGAAATTTATCATTTATGGCCAAACTATGCACCGTATGGGCATTTTGGTCATTTCACATATGCTATAAAGGTCAAATTTGGAAATCTGAGTTCAAAACTTTAACTTACTATTAAAGCATAAAAAATTATCCATAACATTAGTAGGTAACAAGCCTTAGGTGCCAAATATGGTTTTAAACCATACTATGCGCCCAAATCGCATAAAAGTCGGTATTTGACGATATTCGGGTTGATTAAGGAAATCTGAGATTTTGATCAGCCTTTACTATTTAAAATAACTTATTTAATATATAAAATAAGTAGAAAAAGGTTTGATATGTAAAGGATGTGTAAAACTCATTTTATTAGCAAAAAGGGCATTATTGTCAATTACCGAGCCTATGCAAGAACTCTATGTTATGATCAGATTAAAATTTAATAAAAATTTCCAAAAATCCCAAAATATTATATTACATCAGTGGGTAGAAAGTTTGGTGTCAAAATTTGAGTTTAAATGTGATTTATACTAAAAATGTCATTTAATTAGTAAAAAACTTTCATTTTACGATATTGTGCATAACTCTCATTTAGACCATAAACTGATGTCAAATTTTTAGGACATACTTAAATATCAGTAATAAAGGTTTTTGTCCACTCACATTTTCAAAAATCTCATTTTTATATCAAAAGGGCATAATGGTCAACATTTAAGCATTTAACGGAAACATGCAAATGATTCAGATTTCAAAGGACCCATATAGTATAATCTCAGAGGGTTATACTAACATGAAATATGGTCCTAAAGGAACCCTAAGGCATATCTAAAACAAGATAAATCGGGTCAGAACTGAAAGTCAAAGCAAAAGTCTACTTTTGCGACTTTCGGTTGTGAACCGAACCCAAACTCAGAATTGTCGGGTTGAACATGCCTAAACATGTTCTTATATTATTTACCAAGTTATTTTAGTGTTAAAACATGTTCCATAACTTCTACATTATCAGTTATGAATTATTTTGTAAAAATTGACCCGTTTGACTTTTTATTAAGAAGTTTGACCCGACAATTGACTGAGATAACGTGGTAATTTGAAGGTGCCCTTTTTAAGGGTTTAATACCTACATAATTACCAACACATAGCCACTTTCAATTCGAATAATGGTTGGACCGTTAGTGATTAATCACCAAGTCAAAGCTTAATTACGATGTCTTTGACTTTCGGTCATTAAGCTAATAAAACTTTAACTAAGGAAGCTAAGAACACTTACTAGAGTACTTAGCACAATTTTTGAACTTAAGAAAGCTTCCTTGAGCAGCAGGAGGCTTCAGAGAGTGAGCTTTGAGTGAAAAATATTTCAAGTGTGCATGAACAAGAACAAGAAGGTCCCTTATATAGTGTTTTGCAAGTCCTAAGATCAAAGCATGTGTCCCTAAGCTGTTACCAGATGTTCCCAAGTGTCCCTAGGCTGTTAAAACCAGTTGCAAAGTCCCTGGTATCCAAAAACTAGGTTGCAAAGGTGGTGGAATGGTTGTAACCTGCATCTGTCCATTTTTCTGCCCAGATACAGTCTTTACGGACCGTAAGCCTAAGCCCTTACGGTCCGTATCTGTAATTTAAATCGTATCGCCCAGTTAAGCCATCTTACGGACCATAAGGCGAAAGCTTTGCAGTCCGTAAGCCTTTCATCAGAGACAAAAATTTGGAGAACTTTAACATTTGACCATGCAAACTATCATAACTCGAATCTATGGTCATTATCAGCAGGAGGGTCCCCTTGATCAGTTCTGAAAAGTCCTTGGAAGTGTTGCCATGCATAATAAAGCTTTGGAGTCTTTGAAAGATCATGTGAATGAAGAATTTTTCGGATTTGCACATGGGATTCTATGTTCTTGGATTTGGATTATTCCTCACACAATTTAACCGGATGTTTATGAAATCTTTATCAAATATTCATGAGAATGTATTTATATTTACAAAGGTTTTGGGAATGTTAAAAGGTCACTCAAATGTAGAATTAACATGTTGACACTTTTAATCCCTCCAGTTATCTTTTAGCATGATCCGGGTTTATGACACGTTTAAAGTTTATGACACATGTCTTTATTATATTGGGCATGATTTTTGCGAGGTGTTACACTAAGCATTCTAGTTAAACAGCTCCCTGAGTATGAGTTCTAATTCTAAATACAATGGAACTCGTATTAGTGTATTAACCCAATTCTACTTTAACGATAATCACGAAATCAAAACCGTCACGATGAATTGACAAAGTATAGCCGTATACGGGCAACACCTAAACATTCATTGGATCGGTTTCAATTGATCGGATAAAGTATCGTACCAGTGATTAGAGTTATTACCCTAATAACGGGCAGAGTTTCGGGTTTTAGAGTATAATACCCGAGTATTATAGCACTATATGTTTAGAGACAAAGAAAAGAACTGAACGAATTGAAATGTGCAGAGCTTGTTCTATTTATAGCTGAAACAGAAGTCTCTCGCGCCCCGCGAGAGTTTCTTCTTCTTCCTTCGCGGCTTGCGAGGAACCGTAGAGCGGTTTAGGGTATGCTGAGTCATGGTGTGGTCTTGACACGTGTCTCTCAACGTGTCCGGATAGAAACAAGTCTCTCGCGCCCCGCGAGAGATCTTTCTTCGTTGGTCGCGGCCCGCGACAGAACAAAAATTCATTTTTATTTGATTTTTCAAAGAGAATTTCATCGTACGTGTTTGGGATTACGATTACGGATTATTATGGGACTTATTTGAGAGTTGTTACATGGCCGTTTGGAAAGACAAAATGACATGAGTTTTTTTTCAATATGTATCTTCAAGCCACTCATCAGTGTCATTCGTCTCTTCATGCCATTATAATATTCATCAATAACAAAACACAAAAAATGACATACGTCTAACATCAGTATCTTTTATTTTATGATTTGTCCATCTCATGCAGCAAAATGTTATTTGAGTCACAGCACCTCAGGGAAGAATGCATTCTCCGAAACTTCGCGTAGAACAATATTGAATACACAAGAAACGATATTTGCCATTTTTGGCGTTTTACTGAGGAAATATTGTATCTGAAAGAAACGTCGATTTTTTTGGAATCTTTGATGTTTTAGTGTTTTGGCGTCTTCTAAGATGATTGGTCTATAGTAAAATATGGCGTTTTTTGAGTAGGTGTGTAACGCCCTGTATTCCCGTATTTCCAATTTTAGAAAATACGTGTCCGTTTTTCTATTTTTGGAATCACGGTCAAAATCGGACCGAAAAAACTGCTTAGAAACGACAACCGAGTCATTTTACGTGATTTTACCGCAAACGACCAACGAACGCGTCACGCTACGATTTCCGACGATATTCTACGTATTTTGAACTTAAAACATTATTCTACAACATTATACGACGCTTGGGTTCGAAAAGAAAAGGATCTCGTAAACATGACTGGGTCGCTTGCATTAATGGGCTTTAAGCCCAAGCCCACTTAACCCACACTTAGGTGGTGTTTGTTTTTTTGCTAGAAGCACTTCAGAACCTCTTATGTCTTCGCCGCGCAGACCACGCGCAGACATAAGGGTCTGCAGCTTGTTTGTTTTCTCGCAGACCTTTCATTAAAAAAGGTCTGCGAGACATCTTCTTCATACAGACATGAATCAATGTCTTCTAAGGTCTGCACAACCTCTTCGCCTCCACATTTTGAAAACACAGAGAACCCTTCTCCTCCTCCACCCTTCTCCTGCTCCACAGACCGCCGCCACCTCCACAGACCGCCGCCACCTCCCCCTCCGACATCTCCCGCACATCTCCAGCCGCACCACCACCACCTCGAGAACTCCACTGTCTCCCGCACATCTCCAGGTATGAATTTAGGGTTTTTTTAGAGAGAGACCGTAGATAGAGGGGGGCGGCAGGAGAGAGAAGGAAAGAAGAGAGAGGGATCGGCGGTGGTGGTGGGTTTGATGGCGGAGGTGGAACGAAGAGAGAGGGGGGGGGGGGGGCGACAGGAGAGAGAGAGGGAAAGAAGAGAGAGAGATCGGCGGCGGTGGTGGGTTTTGATGGCGGTGTTGGTGGGTTTGATGGCGGTGGTGGAACGAAGAGAGAGAGAGAGAGAGAGGGGGGGCGACAGGAGAGAGAGAGGGAAAGAAGAGAGAGAGATCGGCGGTGTTGGTGGCGGTGGTGGTAGCCGACGCGGTGGTGGCGGATGGTTGTGGTTGTGGTGGTGGTAGATGAAGGCAGAGAGAGAGACAAGAGAGAGGAGAAGGTTTGCAGTGTGTGTGTTGAAGAGGTTTTTATGTAAAAAAAATAAACCCTCTTCTCCTTACAGACTGTAGACATTTGATCCACCTCTTCTCCTGTAAATGTGGTCCGCAGACTGCAGACCTTTTACCTCTTTAAAAACAAACACCACCTTAACCTAGCTAGTTAAGAGAGTGAAACCCTAATCCCCTTTCAAACTTTGCAGCCGACATCACTCATCTCCCTCTCATCTCTCGCGATTTTCCGGCGACCGGAGCCGCACTCCGGCGAGCTCCGGCGTCTCAGTCCCTCTGGCCAACCACGCACACCCACTCTACCACAACCATCTCCCTCTCACTCCAAACCTCACCGTTCCCCCTCTCTCGCGTATCGGCCGACGGCCTCGTTACCGGCGACCGTCGATGGTGACGATGATGATGATGTTACTGTTGCTGTTGATGATCGATGAAGATATGATGAAGATGGTGGTGCGGCACAGTAGCGGTAGCGAGCCGCTTCCGGCGGCTCTGGTTTCGGCTTGGGTCGGGTCGGGTCTGGTTCGACAGACTTCGGGTTAGTGTTCCGGGTTTTCGTTCACACCGATCAGACTATCAGGTCAGTTTCGTTTCGATTTATTCAGTTTCATTTCTATTTATTTGGTTCATTTCGATTTATTTGGTTCTCATACGGTTCAGTATTGATTCGAGTTTCAGTTTGTTTGGTCCTGGAACATCGGGTCTTGGTTCGGGTCAGACTCGGTACGGTCCCTATTCGGGATCCGTTTTGGTTTCGGTCAAGCGGGTCATAGACAGTCAAAGACGGTCAACATCGGGGCAGCTACGGTCATCGCAACAGGAACCTGTTCATATTTATTTCGTTCCTCAATCACCTTCTCTGTTATTACGTATCACTTTATACAAATCAACTAAAATTTAGGGTGGGATTTTAGAGGGCGTGATTTTTAAAAAAATTGAAAAAAAACGCCCCAAAACACCCCTCCCCCCACTACACCCGGCGTTAGCCGGCGTTATTTTCAAATAAAATGGAAGGTGGCGTGATTTTTAAAACGCTGAAGTGCTCTTAATGTGGCCAATGGGAGTCTGACAACCCCACTTTTGCATGTGATTGTGTTTGACCAGCCAATCCATTTGTTTCCTTTTTTTTTAATGATTGAATGGGGGTTATTGGCATAATGCCCCACTACGCCACTTTTGCTATAATGCCCCAACGCTGACTAGGATGTCACGTGTCGGATAATGCCCCATGGTGGGGGCATTATGTTTGTTCACCACTACACATGGTCTTATAGAACTGATCATTAATCAGATGTGGGTTTTCCTTTTATTTGACATTGAAGGCACTGCACCATTGTTTTATTATTATTGTGTGTATATAATAAAAAAATCCATGATTTACTAACTGATCGTGTGTTAACATTTTAAAACAAGTTTGTTTTGTTTAGAATTCTTTTTATTATATTATTAACCGGTTATAATCGAACTATTATTTTAGTCAGAAAGGTTAAGGGTACATTTAGTCGACTCGAATAAAAAAATCAGATTTGTATAAAACTAAACTTATATTTGTTTTATAAAAAAAAACTAAACTAATCCATTTGTTATTTAGAGTATATATATATATATATATATATATATATATACTACTTTAATAAGCACTAGTCACTTACCCGCGCGATGCGTCGGGAGTGGTGATTTACAATAGGATATTTGTTTACCGTTAGTTTATCCGTCGTCTCGTGATATATTGTATAGTACTTAAGTTAGTTTTCTTATTCGTGATATGATGACACTGGTATTTTTCTGTTAGTTTATCGATTCTTTGGTGATATACTCGGATAAATTTTTGTAGCTGTAGATTCGGCGTGATCTTCTACAAGAAGAGTACAAAACAAGGAAGTAGATGTAATTAAAAACAAGAAGAGTTCAAAACAGTCAAGTAGCTGGACAAAACAATAAAAACAAAATTTGGGGAGTCTCTTGTATCTCTTCCTGTTTTACCAATACATCCGTTTGCTTATGACTTTCTTGTATCTTCTCCTCTACTGTACCAGATTTCGACACATAAAAAAATGTTAGACGCCTACAGGTGCTTTAAAATAGTAATTAAAAGGTAATTTCTGGAAGCAAATAAGGCACAAAATCTTCTAACTTACCTTCTTTTTGATACGGATGCGATTAATTAATCACGCAACACTTCCTGGTAGACAACATTTGATGTGTAAACTCCGCGTTGTTTGAATTCTTTGGCGAGATGTACCAACACCTTCGTACTTTGTCTTGAAATCCCTCTTGATAACGCTACATAAAGTTGTCCATGTGAAAATACAGAATCTGGTAGATAAATACCAATGTTCGGAATTGTTTGACCTTGAGCTTTATTAATCGTCATGGAAAAGCTAAGTCGAATTGGAAATTGTTTTCTTTTCAGCTTGAATGGGAACATGTCATCTTCAGAAAGGGTTAGAGGGATTCTTGGCAAAAAAACTCTTTTTCCGGCATGTTGACCGACTGCAATTTCCGCATCAATAACATTTCGCATGAAACCCTTACATATCAACCGCGTGCCATTACACAGGCCATGTGATGGATTGATATTACGTAACAATATTATTGGGCATCCAATTTTTAAACGAAGCTTATGAGACGGCAAACCACTAACATTTAGCGAGTTTAAGAACTCGACCTGATAGAAGTTGCGCTGATCGTCTTCAACTTCATCAAAACTATAATAAACTTTTTCCTCCCCTTGAAAAATTTCAATCATTTGATTATTAATCTCATCAACACTATCATTTTTAGTGGACAATATTGCTCTAGAGATTATATAATCTGAAGAATATACATTATCTTCAATTGATGGAAAGATGACATGGATCAATTCTTTTATAGCGTTTTCTCTGTTGTTGCACAGAATTGTCATGTCATCGGGTATGCGGATATAGTTTCCTTCGATTGGTTCTTCGGTTCCATCGCCGACTCTTAAAAGAAATTTAGAAAACCATGGATCTTTCAGCGCTCTCATATTTATGGTCAACCCCATCTTCTTAGTCAAAGACCAAAGAGGTGACATTCGTACGCTGGAGTCTACAATCTGTGCTCGAGTGCCACGTTTAATAACCGGCAACACCTGTCTGAAGTCACCTCCCATAACCATTATCTTTCCACCAAATGGGAGACTAACACCTATAATGTCTTGGAATGTACGATCGACTGCCTCTATCGCCTGTCGTTTAGCCATCGACGCTTCATCCCATATGATTATTTTGGCAGACCGAATCAGTTTAGCGGCCCCACTCTGTTTTTTGATATTGCACATTGAATTATTTTCAAGATTAAGAGGAATCTTGAATCTCGAGTGAGCCGTTCTACCTCCTGGCATATTATTAGCCGCTGCACCTGATGAAGCTGTTGCGAGAGCAATAAGACCACGTGACCGAATTTCAGCAAGCAAGGCAATGTACAAAAATGTTTTTCCAGTTCCACCTGGACCATCAATAAAGAACACGCCTGGAAGATCATTATCAACATGCATGATGATCTCATCAAACACGTTTTTTTGGTCCGGATTAAGTGAATCTTTGGCACTCAAGTGTTCAGGTTCCAAAACAATCCCATACTCTTCTTGTAACTCACGATAACCTGCATCTTGTAAGTTAACATCGTCTGTTATCTTAGGAAGGTCGAATTCATTGAAATTTTTACCCATGGATTGTACCAAGACACTAATTTCGGTAAGAACCATATTTTGAACTTGTTCTATACTTTGACAGTGTAACCGATGATCTTCAGACAGTGAATCAAAGTGGTCATTCCATAACTTTCGAATATCTCCAGGTTGGCAAAAAATCATTATGGTCGCAAATAACCTTCTAAGAGCATTGGGAAACTGAAACGTAGAGGCTTCTTCGAGACATTGTGATAGATATTCATCGTCTTCTATTAAGCCTAACTCAAGAGCTGCTTTCCGAAATGTCGCACACTGTTGACCATTAACTGTGCAAAGATGTTCAAAAGAAGTAGGCCCTCTGACATTTGACAAAAGTAGGCGTAAGTAGTACCTTTCTCCTTCGGCTGGATTAGCGGAAACGATACGACCTCTTTGTTTTTTACCGAAACGACGACTCCAACGGCGTGTGCTTCCATTCCACGTAAAGTGTTTTGGAAAATCTTTATACAAATGTACCCTTGTTGTTTCATCGTTTATATTTATCTCAAAAAATGCTGTTAGCATGGTTCTCTTATCCCTTTCCCTATCAACAATATTAGGCATTAAGTCATCATCTCTAAATCTAACCATCTGATTATTTGGGAGATGAAGTTGTAAGGCTAGAACAGTAGGAAAGATTTGAGAAAGAGAGAAGGAAAAAATGTGCCACATAGCCTCTGGGGGCGATATGTAGCGTGCATCTTGAAATCTTTTTATCTCATTAATAACAACCCCTGGCTCACTTTGATCGACTTAAATAACATGTTTGTCATGTCCTTTATAAACATATTTGAAAAGATATTTCACAGATTTTATACTTGAGCAAACTTCAACATTCATGTGGCAGTTAAACATCATCAAAAGCCTTGGGTTATATGGGACCACCCATCTATTATCAAGTGTTTGTCCTCGTAGGTCCACTTCTATCCCGGTGTCTCTCCTTCGATACAACGGATACGAATCTTCTCCTTGTGTTGTCTGTTCGTTAAATTGTCTAGGATAGCGAAACCGACAAATTTTAGGATCACCCTGCATACAAGGACTGCTTGATCGTAAATTGCCGCAAGGACTGTGAATCATGTGCTTGACAACCATCTCATGCAATCTGGGATGTGTTAGTTTGTTAGGAATTTCAGCACACACAACCTTATCATAATGGTCCGCGTTATTGATCTTGTGTTGCGGGTACATGATTAGGAGAAAATGTGCGTGCGGCAAACCCCGCTTTTGAAATTCAATGACATAGACGTATGCCTTAACTTCCCCGAGGACATGTTTCTTGAAGAGTTGATCCTTAAGATCTTCTAATTTAGCCCGGAACACTCTTGAAACAAGGTCTGGACGATCTTGTGCAGTTTGACCAACATGTAAATTATCACATATCTCAGGCCACTTAGGATTACATGTCATTGTAAGGAATACATCAGGGTTGCCGTCATCTTGAACTAACGTCATCGCATCTAGAAACCGACGTCGCATGTCGCGAGGCCCCCCGATGAAAGATGCAGGCAACACAATTCTTTTCCCGACTCTGTTTGCATGAACCTCACCAGTATTGACGCAATCCACAATACCTTGGTACAATTCGGCCCGAATCTTAGCCTGGTTTCTCTCACAAAATTCTAAGCGTGACGTCTCAATTTTGATGTAAACATCAACCACAAACTGCTGTAGCAGCCTACCACCGAACAGAAGCACATTTTCGGTAGATTGAATCTGGAACTTGTAACAATAGTACTCTCTGATCGGAGTGTCGCGCTCCGGTCAAAGATAATATTTATATGCCCAAATTACCCTTAAAAAATAGCTAGTGGTAGCAAGGGGTCGAACCACGAAGAGTATGTGGTTTGCGAATGGATTCACTTGAATTAAAACGATTGTCACAATTTATGAAGCTTGCTTATGATATTCTTGTATTTTTGTTTTTATGGAAGATATGAATTTAACTAAATAAATTGGTTTACTTGGATAACAACTTCTAGTTAACAATTGTAATGAATATTTGGTTACTAAACAATAATAAGTAAAGGAATCACACCCGGTTTCGGTAGTTGCTAACTTATGGTTTCTACAAGTTTTAGGCTTCAACTCAAATGCATACAATTAACGGATTTAGTGTATTATGACTTAGGTGCCAATAACTATCAACGTTTCAATGAACGGACAAGAATGCACTTTGTAATCAACACATGTAAATCCTAACCAAGACAATGCATATTACACATAACCATTTCATAAAGTCATAACTTTTAACATCGCTCGACAATTTATGAATACGAAACAAATGTAAGCTATTGTCAAAGGTTTCTAAAATCATACACAAATTGTCACAAATTGAAGCAAGAACAATTCAAAACCATAAATTAAACAACTACCTATACCGGGGTGAAACCAAGATGATTAGCCACTCATGGATGAAGAAGCTTGATCACCGGATGAATGAAACACCATGAACACCATCTTGAAGCTTGGAGGATAGAAAATGCAGAGTATTCTTGATGCAAGATGATAGCTTGAAGAAGATGATGGTGAAAATTGTAAGTCCGTGATTATGAGTTCTTGGTTCTGGACTTGAACCTGGATATGGATTTGTACACGGGTATGGCTCTCCTTCTTCTTTGATGATGATCTCCCTTTATAGCCATGGAAGACTTGTAGCTTTCAATTCTCCTCAAGACTCTTGGATGATCTTCATGGTGTGTCTCCATTGAGGTTTGAATGCTCAAGAGCTTGGAGGGTGATTAATTTCTCCAAAGTCTGCTCAAGGTTAATGCTCTTGCCCCCCCCCCCCCCAAAGACTAAAAACCCGTATTATGCAAGAAAGTCAAGCCATCAATCATTTAAAGCATCCAAGAAAATGAAGTTCCGGAGTAGTTTTCTGGTGCCCGTCGCCGACGGCATGCCTGCCCGTCGCCGACGGGCTCTCGTTTGGTGACTTTCTGATTTTGTTATTTCTTGCTTCCGGTTGACCCGTTTCACTTCCCGGTGCTTCATTTTTTCAACCCGATGACCCGTAAAGCTCCCAAAAAGCTCCTTAACTTTGTCAAACCTACAAAACATTTTTTTAGATTAAAAGGAGGCTATCCGTAATTAAAGTTTACGTAAAATCATCAAGTTATACAATTATGGGCACCGATTTTCAACCACGCATCACATCCCCACACTTGTCTTTTGCTTGCCCTCAAGCAAATCTGTTTTTCATTTTCTTATGGGTCAAACAATGAATACACTTCTCATCACAGAGACAAAGGTTAAGGTCCAATGTCATGCTAAAGTTCAAACTTTATACAATTACAACATATTTAACGATAACGTGAATATTCACATATACAATGGTTATCCAGGATTAACTTGCCCTTAAAACTAACAATTCATGCATATCCCTCACAATGTTCTCTCCGCTTGGCTTAAAATTGGCTAATATATATAATGTATTAGCACTTCTATCATTAATTCGCTCAAAACCGATTAGAACACGTACCCGCATAGGCTTGCAACTCAATCATTCTCCACCGCCGAACACGAATACTAAGCACAAGTCATAAGGTCTTTGTAAGGGTTGTAACGAGGATAGGGCTAAGGGTAGGAAATAGGATATTTTTAAGTGGCTAAGGTGATGAAATTTTCGATTTTTATTACAAAACAACTATTCTACCAATATTAAACTAGAAGGCAACAAGCTATGGCCTTTTATTTCTCAACTAAGAATACATATTTTTGTTCTTTTCTCAATGATTTTCCATTCTTTTTCATACATTTTCTGAATGATTTTTTTTTTACACAACAAATAAATACAACTACACAAACTTTGATTCCTAAAATCGAATTTCCATCACACGGGTTAAAAACAAAAAGGTTTAAGGTTTATGGGCTAAAGGTGGTCAAACGAAAGGTATATGCTCAAGATGGGCTACTAGGGGATAATTTTGGGTAAGGGTATAAAAATGGTGTAAAAGCAAAAGGTTTACCTACTGCCTTAATCATTCTCGTGCTTGTATTCGGTCTATGGTCTTGAACGTATCAAAAGTTGCAAGTTCTACAATACGTGACTAATGGTCCACTCAAACAAAGAAATACGTAAATGTAAATCTATGATATAGAAATGGCTCAAAACCTCACGTATAAGGGTATGATATGTGATATGCATCAAATGCTAGTTCCTTAGGCGAATTATTCCCAAATAACCACCCGTTAAATACCCTTCATGCTTATTAATTTAAACTTGACCATGACAAAAGACCAAATGGGTTGTGCCATCCCTTGTTGATTTATTACTTTTGAAACAAGAAACTTTTGAAAATTTTTTGAAATTTCCCCCATCACCACACTTGAGGTAAACATTGTCCTCAATGTGTAGTTTTTAAATGAACGGGTCAAAATCTAAAATTTTTACTACTCCCCCATCCCCACACTTGAGTTACATTGTCCTCAATGTGTAAGAACTAGAGTTTTAAAACGCATAAGGGATGTGACACGGCTAATCCTCCCCAAAATATCACCCCGGTTAAACACAACAAACAATCTACTAATTTGCTAACTAAAACAAAACCAAGAGTAAAAAGAAACGTATGCACCTGATTTTTGACGTTTAATGCCCATGTCTTCTTCTTTTCTTCATAAAAATGGTTGTCTCGCGAATATCATGTACCTACAAATTCTAACCCTTGTGTAGAAGCATGCTTCTCACAACCATCAAAATTTGTTAGTTACCTAATTCTACCATTTTTATGAAAAATTTTACCAAGTCATACATTATTTTACTTTGATTTATAAAAACAAGAAAACAAACCTAACTCACTTTCGTAGGAATCACGGCGGCATTTAGCATATGCACGCAAGCCCTTTAAACCTCCCGATAGCTCGGGAGGACGAGTAGGTCTCGTGAGGGTTATATAGGGAACACACCCACAACGTTCATTTAACTAGACGAAAAATAAATAAATAACAAAAAGAATTAAAGAAAATAAACTGTACAACAACAACATAAATCATACCATACCTCTACCGCTGATATCGTTCGTTAGGGTCCGTTGGCGGGTTCGGTTGGTATGGATAACCAGTGAGAGATTCAAACATCTCCCGAAAGTTATCAAGCGGGCTTTGCTCCCCTTGTTGTAGTGGTGGTTGGTAGGGAATGGGGACGAAGCTTGAACCTACCGCTTCGGGCCAGTGAGGAATCGGGTCGGATGGGCCCAATGGATGGGGAAGGTCGGGGTAATTGGTCCACCCCGAGTGTTCGGCATATGGAAGGCCGGCTAGGAGGTCTCTTTGGTGGCGCTCTTGATCGTGGAGCACCTTGGCGTTGTTAATAGCCATTTCACGAGAAACATATAGAGCACTCCATCGACGTCGCTCTAATTCTCTAGCTTCATTTATCCGTGCCGCCTCTTCTTCCTCATATGCCCTTCTTCGGGCCCTTTCTTCTTCTTGCGATTGTACCAAGCGTTCCATTTGAGCTCGTTGATCCTCCATGTATTTTTCCATTCTCTCGCGATAAGCCGCTTGAGAATCCCATTGCTCATGTGAATAGGTCCCGTGAACCCCTTCCCAATCTTCTCTCCTCCTGTTGTACTCTCGGCCTTCACCTATGCAAGCGGAGACATTGTCATAGTTTGCTTGTTCCCCGCGGGTGAAGTTCCCATACGTTGGTACCCGTCGTTGCTTTACAAAATTGGCCACTTCTGCATTGATTTCTCTATGTGGCCTCATGTACCTTCGTTGTGGTTGACGGGGACCAGAAGGCCTAGCTTCTTCTTCTTCTTCTTCAATCATCATCTCTTCATCTCCCCTAGCCTCTTGAGGATTTGGATCAGGGAAGTCGTACCTATGACCCAATTTGTCGGTCACTACGTAATCGTCTCCATGCAGCTCTACAGTTATTCCCTAATTATTTCTTATTGATGCTTGGTTAAATTCCTCAAGGGGCTTGGTAACCCAAAGCGAATTCGGAGGCAAACAGTTTTGTTGAACAATCATGGCACTAATGAGGCGTGCGTATGGAATAAAACGCCTCTGGGACGACTCCCGAGTGTTCCACGTATTCATCATCATTATGTGTCTCCATGACAATGTAGGGGTTCCGTATATCAAAGAATGCACCACCCTATAGTCACCTGCTTTGACACTTCCACGATCACCAAACCTCACCAAAATGCTCTCAACAGAAATCCCTTGGAGAATCTTTCCCTCAATCGACATGTGTTTCCTTTTAGCTTCTCCTCCATCATGGTAAGGTAAAATAACTGCGGTCATCTGCTCCGGATCACCAGCATTCATATGATTATCCAAAAATTGTTGCATATTTGGATAATCATATGCTTGCACACCCAAAGAATCAAAGCGTGCAATGCAGTTGATTGTTTCAAAAGACATTGTCATTACCCCTCGAGTTGTCTTCCCAACCAATTTCCACTCAGCAGGAGGACTATCTTTATTCTCAAACTTCAACGTCGACAACCACTCACATACTTCTGACAAATAGATCCGCGAAGTGTTATCTTCGCACCAGTCAAGCACTCTTTCCCAACCTTGGCGTTCAAACATTTGTGTTATTCCGATTTGTTTAAATTCTTCAACATTCACCACTCTTTCACACAACACCCTTTCCAGAATTGAAGTTTGAACTTTGGTGACCATCTTCCATCTCCAAAGTTTTGCCTCTAGCTTTTTATCATTGAATCTGGATAAGGGTTTGTTTTTATCATCATCCCACACTGTTGCACTCTGACTATCTCGGTACTTTGCCCATTCCCAGTCTTGTCGAAATAGTCTCGGATCACCTTCTTCAATGGAGCTTAGTTGCTCCTATTTCCTCGGTAATAAACCTGAAGAAGACCCTGCCCCAGCTGATGAACCTTGTGCTGTGGTCTTTTGCTTCTTTCTGCCACCGGCCATAACTATAATCACAAAAACAAACAACAAATCATCAAGATGAACCCAAACCTTACTAGATCCTCAAACTTTGAACATGATGTATGATGTTGAAGTTTTAACTAACAAGCATATGCAAAATCGCCATTTTAAACTTCCTAAGTTGCTCATTTTGTCATAAACTTATCAATTTCTTGTTAATCTTACAATCTCTTATAATTTCAACAAAATTTCAACATCATCTTCATGTTCATACCAAGTGTAATCACTTCACTATGGCTAACATGCTCAAATTTCATCCAAAACAACCAATCTAACTTAAAATCATGCTAGAACATCATACATTGTTTAAACAACCTACTCTTAAACAAACACGTCTAAAATTTTGGAAGAAAAACAATACACATATGATAATCAAGCATAATTTTTAAAAGAAATCCATACCTTTGATGTTGTAGATACAAGGAACTAAGAAAAGATGAAAAATAAGAACTTTGATGAACACCCTTTTAAAAAAGAACCGAATTTGCACACCCAGAGATCTTGCAATTTAGCAAGAATTGATGGAAACTATGTTGGGGGTTTTGTTCCTCTCGAAAAATTACACAAAATGGACTCAAGAATTAGGTGATTTGGTGAAGGATTGAAGAAGTTATGAAGGTTTGAAGGATTGGTGTTCTTGAGGGTTTTGGTGAGGAAGATGAAGTTGGGAAAGTGTTATGAGAGAGTGAATGCAGGTTTTTAGAAGTAGTAAATGATGTTGGGTGTTTGTAGGTCGAATTATATGGTTAAAATGGGGTTTAGGTGGTGTTTGGTGAGGTAAAAATGGTTTTAAGTTCGAACCTAGCACCAAAAAAACAAATCAGCCCGGTACTGTTTTTGAGAGCCCGTCGCCGACGGGGACCCTACCCGTCGCCGACGGGTGCTGGTTTTCGCTTATTTCTCCGACGCCTTATCTTACTGGATACGGGATAATTGGGCCGACGGGTGTTTCTAGGGGGCGTCGGCGACGGCTTGAAGCCCCGTCGCCGACGGGCTTTAATTTTCAGAATTTTTTTTTTTTTGAAAAAATATATTTAAAAATATGGATTTTTTATAAAGGGACTATATACCTTAAAAATTCCTAAAAAATATTAAAAATCTTTTTTTTGATTTTTATTATAAGTAAAAAAATTAAAAATACGACGAAAAATCGTAACAATTCTACCACCCCCTAAAAAAACGTGTATTGTCCTCAATGCACAAACAACTTCTAAAAACATACCTTACGTCTTCAAAACCTGTTTATGATGTCCGGACTTCACACAATCAAATAAGGTTAGTAGGAAACGAGAACGATTATATCTAATACACACAAAAATTTAAAACTATACACAATTCTAACTAAAATGTTCCAAGTCCTTTTTAATTGACCTCATAAACCGGAATGCTTACCATGAAGCTTATCGATTCTCTGTTTTCGTTCATGTTTTCGTTACCATCAAGAAACGGTTTTAATCGGTGACCATTTACCGTTTGTCTTGACCCATCTTTCGGGTCCTCGATCGTAACATCACCCAATTGTCCGACCCGGGTGATCACATAGGGTCCCATCCACTTGCTCCTGAGCTTTCCGGGAAAGAACTTGAGCCTTGAATTGTAAAGCCATACTTTTTGCCCTACTTCAAATTCCTTCGGCTTCAACTTCGCGTCATGTGCCCTCTTCATGTCATCCTTGTATTTCGAGGCGCACTCATACGCTTCTTCCCTAAGCTCCTCCAACTCGCAAAGCTTTAACTTTCGCTCTTTTCCTGCATCATCATATTTCATGTTAACCTCTTTGATGGCCCACCAGGCACGATGCACAAGTTCGACCGGTAAGTGGCAATTTCGCCCATAAACTAAGCGATAAGGTGTAGTTCCAATAGGTGTTTTATGAGCCGTTCTATAAGCCCATAAAACATCATTCAACTTCGTTGACCAATCTTTTCGGTCGGGTCGAATGGTCTTTTGCAAAATTTATTTTATTTGCCTATTGGAAACCTCCACTTGACCACTTGTTTGTGGGTGGTAAGGGGTAGCGATTCGATGGTCAACACCATACCGTTTCAAGAGTTTGCCAAAGTTAAAATTCTTAAAGTGAGATCCCCCATCACTAATGATTACCCGGGGAATCCCAAATCGAGAAATTATATTTGTTTGTACAAAATTGCAAACAACGGTATGGTCATTCGTCTTGGTGGCAATCGCTTCAACCCACTTGGATACATAATCGACCGCCACCAAGATGTATAAGTTGCCATGCGAATTAGGGAATGGGCCCATGAAATCGATCCACCAAACATCAAAAATATCTACAATGAGGATCGGTTGCATGGGCATTTCATCCCTTTTAGAAATACCCCCTAACTTTTGACATTCTACACAGTTTTTAGCGAAGTTAAAAGCATCCTTAAAAATCGTCGGCCAATAAAGACCGCTATTGAGCACTTTGTGCCCGGTTTTATGACCACTGAAATGGCCCCCACAAGCAAATGAATGCAAGTGCATCAAAACGCTAGGAATCTCCTCGTCGGGTATGCATCTTCGAGCGATTTGATCCGGACAGAACTTGAATAAGTCCGGTTCTTCCAACATGTAGTACTTGATTTTAGATAAGAAGTGCAACCTCTTTCTTCTATCCCAATGAGCTGGCAAATCACCTGTAACCAAATAATTAACGATATTAGCATACCATGGTAATATGTCAACTTTTAAAATTTGCTCATCGGGAAAGTTCTCATTGATCTCTTCACGGGAAGAATCATCCTCCACAACCAACCGAGATAAATGGTCCGCAACCACATTTTCACTTCCTTTCTTGTCTCTGATTTCCAAATCAAACTCTTGCAGCAAGAGAACCCATCGGATTAATCTCGGCTTTGCATCCTTCTTGTTCATAAGGTACCTAACTGCAGAATGATCAGAATATACAATCACCTTAGTACCCCATATATAAGCACGAAATTTATCCAACGCATATACCACCGCAAGTAGCTCTTTCTCGGTAGTTGTATAATTTAATTGTGCATCCGAGAGAGTCTTACTTGCGTAGTAAATGGCAACCGGTTTCTTGTCTACCCTTTGACCCAATACGGCCCCCACCGCATAATCACTTGCATCACACATAATTTCGAATGGTAAAGGCCAATTCGGTGATTGCAAGATTGGGGCTTCAACCAACTTTTTCTTCAAAATGTTAAAGGCGTTTTGGCAATTTTTATCAAAATCAAATGTTTTATCTTTTAACAACAAATTGCATAGGGGTTTTGTTATATCACTAAAGCTTTTTATGAACCGCCTATAAAACCCCGCGTGTCCCAAAAACGACCGAACACCCTTAACGGTTGTAGGATAAGGCAAAGTGGATATGACTTGCACTTTTGCTCTATCCACCTCAATCCCACGACTCGAGATGACATGCCCCAACACAATCCCTTCTTGAACCATAAAATGGCTCTTTTCCCAACTCAAAACCAGATTTTTCTCAACACATCTTTTCAAAACTTTTTCGAGTTGGTCAAGGCATGTATCAAATGATGGCCCAAATATTGAGAAATCATCCATGAAGATTTCCAAAGACTCCCCCACCATATCTGAAAAGATACTCTTCATACACCTTTGGAAGGTGGCGGGGGCATTACAAAGTCCAAAGGGCATTCGCCTAAATGCGAAGGTACCGTATGGACAAGTAAAGGTAGTCTTTGCTTGGTCTTCCGGATGTATAGCAATTTGATTGTAACCCGAATAACCATCCAGAAAACAATAAAATTTTTGTCCGGCCAATTTCTCAACAATTTGGTCAATAAATGGTAAAGGGAAATGATCTTTGGAAGTTGCAACATTTAACTTCCTATAGTCAATACAAATACGCCACCCGGTTACCGGCCGAGTGGCTACCTCTTCACCTGCGTCATTCGTGACGACTTGAATACCCGCCTTCTTAGGAACTGTTTGTGTTGGGCTCACCCATTCGCTATCTGAGATTGGGTAAATGATACCCGCATCAAGCCATTTCAGTACTTCCTTCTTGACCACCTCTCGCATGTTTGGGTTTAGTCTCCTTTGTGTGTCGTGAGAAGGACTCATACCCTCTTCCGTGATGATCTTGTGCATCACTACCGAGGGACTAATTCCCTTCAAGTCCGCAATGGTCCACCCGATCGCAGATCTATGAGTGACCAAAACTCTCATCAACTTGCTCCCCGGTCAAGTTAGATGCAATGATAACCGGGAGCGTGCTACCTTTACCCACATAAGCATACTTAAGATGCTTGGGTAGCACCTTCAACTCTAGCATCGGAGGTTCTTCCAATGATGGCTTCAACTTTGTATCGATGCTCTCCGGAAGACTTTCCACGTGATGTGTCCAAGTGGACATTCCTCTTCGACACGAATGTCGCATAGAGGTATACACTCGTCAACGATGTCCACCATATAGCATTCACCGCCAACTAGAGGATTCATAAGTCCGGAAAAAATATGCAACCTCAACCTCCGGTTTCCAAATGTCATGTCAACCGTTCCCGTTTTGCAATCAATTTGAAAATTTGTGGTTGCCAAAAACGGTCGACCCAAAATCACCGTAGGTTGCTTGGTTGGGTCCTTGGCCACATAATCAAGTACTAAAAAGTCCACCGGATAGTAAAAATCCTCAATTTTTACTATCACATCCGAAACAATTCCACGGGGTAATTTGGGTGTCAAGTCGGCTAACACCACGGTGGTGTTCGATGGCTTGAGTGGGCCAAAATCGTATTGATCATACAAACTACCCGGTAGAATGCTCACACTAGCACCAAGATCTAGAAGTGCCCGATTGATTTTAAAATCGCCTACTTGAATTGAAATGATAGGCGCACCCGGATCTTGGAGCTTAGGTGGAAGTGCACCCAAAAGAATCGAACTCACCTTATCGGTTAAATCTAATTTCTTTGGAAATTTATGAGTTCGCTTTTGAGTACACAAATCTTTTAAATACTTAGCATAAGATGGTACTTGTTTAATTGCATCCAAAAGAGGTAAATTTATTTTTACTTGTTTGAAAATTTCCAACAACTCTTCTTGTTGTGGACCTCTTTTGTTTACAACTTTTTTCAAGGGTCCCTTCAATGCTTCGGGATAAGGGCCGGTATTTGCCTCCACACCCTTTTCCTTAGCCTTAGGGACGGGTATGGTCACAACGGGTGTGTTGTTATTCTTTTTTAAGTCATTTTTATTTTGACCCGTTTGACCATCCTCTTTTTCATCTTCACTAGCATCTTCCACCACCCCTTCAACAAATTGGGGTGGTGGTGTTTTGACACCATTATCCACTACTCGACCACTACGTAAAGTAAGTTTATTAATTGGTACCTCATGTGTGTTCCTTGAGCTCGACCCTTGATGCTTAGGGTTTACCGTGGTGTCACTTGTAAGCCTTCCCGAGCTTCCTCTAACTTGAGCCATTTCCTCCGCGAGTTGGGTTACTTGTTTTGCTAACAACTCATGCGTCTTGTCCCGAATCTCATTCCCCTTCTTGGACTCTTGCATCATTGAAAGCATAGCATCCAACTTCGCATTGAAATCATTGCCACCCCCTTGGTTGTTTGATCCACTTCCATTACCGCCTTGGTTGTTGTAATTTCTTTGATACCCACTTTGATAATTATTATCTCTACCTTGGTATCCTTGGTTGTAAGGACGTTGATAACCCCCTTGGTTACCACCTTGACGATTTGGATATGATGACCCGCTTTGATTACCCGGTTGAAAATTCGGGTTCATTTGATTCGAGCGTTCCCATATCGGAAGTTGGGATGGTTTCTCAACCCCGGGTGGTAAGTGTTCGAATTCATGTCATTATTTTTTCTATCCCCGAACACTTCGTTGACTTCCTCGGTGTACTCACTAGGCCCCGTTGGACATTGATCGGCCTTATGGCCAATTTCTCCACAATCGGTATCAAGGTGAATGCGGTCCAATTTGTAGTATGTGAGGATTGTGGAGAAATTGGTCATAAGGCCGATCAATGTCCAACGGGGCCTAGTGAGTACACCGAGGAAGTCAACGAAGTGTTCAGGGATAGAAAAAATAATGACATGAATTCGAACACTTACCACCCGGGGTTGAGAAACCATCCCAACTTCCGATATGGGAACGCCGCGAATCAAATGAACCCGAATTTTCAACCGGGTAATCAAAGCGGGTCATCATATCCAAATCGTCAAGGTGGTAACCAAGGGGGTTATCAACGTCCTTACAACCAAGGATACCAAGGTAGAGATAATAATTATCAAAGTGGGTATCAAAGAAATTACAACAACCAAGGCGGTAATGGAAGTGGATCAAACAACCAAGGGGGTGGCAATGATTTCAATGCGAAGTTGGATGCTATGCTTTCAATGATGCAAGAGTCCAAGAAGGGGAATGAGATTCGGGACAAGACGCATGAGTTGTTAGCAAAACAAGTAACCCAACTCGCGGAGGAAATGGCTCAAGTTAGAGGAAGCTCGGGAAGGCTTACAAGTGACACCACGGTAAACCCTAAGCATCAAGGGTCGAGCTCAAGGAACACACATGAGGTACCAATTAATAAACTTACTTTACGTAGTGGTCGAGTAGTGGATAATGGTGTCAAAACACCACCACCCCAATTTGTTGAAGGGGTGGTGGAAGATGCTAGTGAAGATGAAAAAGAGGATGGTCAAACGGGTCAAAATAAAAATGACTTGAAAAAGAATAATAACACACCCGTTGTAACCATACCCGTCCCTAAGGCTAAGGAAAAGGGTGTGGAGGCAAATACCGCCCCTTATCCCGAAGCATTGAAGGGACCCGTGAAAAAAGTTGTAAACAAAAGAGGTCCACAACAAGAAGAGTTGTTGGAAATTTTCAAACAAGTCAAAATAAATTTACCTCTTTTGGATGCAATTAAACAAGTACCATCTTATGCTAAGTATTTAAAAGATTTGTGTACTCAAAAGCGAACTCATAAATTTCCAAAGAAATTAGATTTAATCGATAATGTAAGTTCGATTCTTTTGGGTGCACTTCCACCTAAGCTCCAAGATCCGGGTGCGCTTATCATTTCAATTCAAGTAGGCGATTTTAAAATCAATCGGGCACTTCTAGATCTTGGTGCTAGCGTGAGCATTCTACCGGGTAGTTTGTAAGACCAATACGAGTTTGGCCCACTCAAGCCGTCGAACACCACCGTGGTGTTAGCCGACTTGACACCCAAATTACCCCGTGGAATTGTTTCGGATGTGATAGTAAAAATTGAGGATTTTTACTATCCGGTGGACTTTTTAGTACTTGATTATGTGGCCAAGGACCCAACCAAGCAACCTACGGTGATTTTGGGTCGACCGTTTTTGGCAACCGCAAATTCTCAAATTGATTGCAAAACGGGAACGGTTGACATGACATTTGGAAACCGGAGGTTGAGGTTGCATATTTTTTCCGGACTTATGAATCCTCTAGTTGGCGGTGAATGCTATATGGTGGACATCGTTGACGAGTGTATACCTCTATGCGACATTCGTGTCGAAGAGGAATGTCCACTTGGACACATCACGTGGAAAGTCTTCCGGAGAGCATCGATACAAAGTTGAAGCCATCATTGGAAGAACCTCCGATGCTAGAGTTGAAGGTGCTACCCAAGCATCTTAAGTATGCTTATGTGGGTAAAGGTAGCACGCTCCCGGTTATCATTGCATCTAACTTGACCGGGGAGCAAGTTGATGAGAGTTTTGGTCACTCATAGATCTGCGATCGGGTGGACCATTGCGGACTTGAAGGGAATTAGTCCCTCGGTAGTGATGCACAAGATCATCACGGAAGAGGGTATGAGTCCTTCTCACGACACACAAAGGAGACTAAACCCAAACATGCGAGAGGTGGTCAAGAAGGAAGTACTGAAATGGCTTGATGCGGGTATCATTTACCCAATCTCGGATAGCGAATTGGTGAGCCCAACACAAACAGTCTCTAAGAAGGCGGGTATTCAAGTCGTCACTAATGACGCAGGTGAAGAGGTAGCCACTCGGCCGGTAACCGGGTGGCGTATTTGTATTGACTATAGGAAGTTAAATGTTGCAACTTCCAAAGATCATTTCCCTTTACCATTTATTGACCAAATTGTTGAGAAATTGGCCGGACAAAAATTTTATTGTTTTCTGGATGGTTATTCAGGTTACAATCAAATTGCTATACATCCGGAAGACCAAGCAAAGACTACGTTTACTTGTCCATACGGTACCTTCGCATTTAGGCGAATGCCCTTTGGAATTTGTAATGCCCCCGCCACCTTCCAAAGGTGTATGACGAGTATCTTTTCAGATATGGTGGGGGAGTCTTTGGAAATCTTCATGGATGATTTCTCAATATTTGGGCCATCATTTGATACATGCCTTGACCAACTCGAAAAAGTTTTGAAAAGATGTGTTGAGAAAAATCTGGTTTTGAGTTGGGAAAAGAGCCATTTTATGGTTCAAGAAGGGATTGTGTTGGGGCATGTCATCTCGAGTCGTGGGATTGAGGTGGATAGAGCAAAAGTGCAAGTCATATACACTTTGCCTTATCCTACAACCGTTAAGGGTGTTCGGTCGTTTTTGGGACACGCGGGGTTTTATATGCGGTTCATAAAAAGCTTTAGTGATATAACAAAACCCCTATGCAATTTGTTGTTAAAAGATAAAACATTTGATTTTGATAAAAATTGCCAAAACGCCTTTAACATTATGTGTGATGCAAGTGATTATGCGGTGGGGGCCGTATTGGGTCAAAGGGTAGACAAGAAACCGGTTTCCATTTACTACGCAAGTAAGACTCTCTCGGATGCACAATTAAATTATACAACTACCGAGAAAGAGCTACTTGCGGTGGTATATGCGTTGGATAAATTTCGTGCTTATATATGGGGTTCTAAGGTGATTGTATATTCTGATCATTCTGCAGTTAGGTACCTTATGAACAAGAAGGATGCAAAGACGAGATTAATCCGATGGGTTCTCTTGCTACAAGAGTTTGATTACAAGAAAGGGACTGAGAATGTGGTTACGGACCACTTGTCTCGGTTGGTTGTGGAGGATGATTCTTCCCGTGAAGAGATCAATGAGAACTTTCCTGATGAGCAAATTTTAAAAATTGGAATATTACCATGGTATGCTAACATCGTTAATTATTTAGTTACAGGTGATTTGCCGGCTCATTGAGATAGAAGGAAGAGGTTGCACTTCCTATCTAAAATCAAGTACTACACGTTGGAAGAACCGGACTTATTCAAGTTTTGTCCGGATCAAATCGTTCGAAGATGCATACCCGACGAGGAGATTCCTAGCGTTTTGATGCACTTGCATTCATTTGCTTGTGGGGGCCATTTCAGTGGTCACAAAACCGGGCACAAAGTGCTCAATAGCGGTTTTTATTGGCCGACGATTTTTAAGGATGCTTTTAATTTCGCTAAAAACTGTGTAGAATGTCAAAAGTTAGGGGGTATATCAAGAAGGGATGAAATGCCCATGCAACCGATCCTCATTGTAGATATTTTTGATATGTGGGGGATCGATTTCATGGGCCCATTCCCTAATTCGCATGGCAACTTATACATCTTGGTGGCGGTCGATTATGTATCCAAGTGGTTCGAAGCGATTGCCACCAAGACGAATGACCATACCGTTGTTTGCAATTTTGTACAAACAAATATAATTTCTCAATTTGGGATTCCCCGGGTAATCATTAGTGATGGGGGATCTCACTTTAAGAATTTTAACTTTGGCAAACTCTTGAAACGGTATGGTGTTGACCATCGAATTGCTACTCCTTACCACCCACAAACAAGTGGTCAAGTGGAGGTTTCCAATAGGCAAATAAAAGGAATTTTGCAAAAGACCATTCGAGCCGACCGAAAGGATTGGTCAACGAAGTTGAATGATGCTTTATGGGCTTATAGAACGGCTCATAAAACACCTATTGGAACTACACCTTATCGCTTAGTTTATGGGCGAAATTGCCATTTACCGGTTGAACTTGTGCATCGTGCTTGGTGGGCTATCAAAGAGGTTAACATGAAATATGATGATGCAGGAAAAGAGCGAAAGTTAAAGCTTTGCGAGTTGGAGGAGCTTAGAGAAGAAGCGTATGAGTGTGCCTCGAAATACAAGGATGATATGAAGAGGGCAGATGACGCCAAGCTGAGAAAGAAAGAATTTGAAGTAGGGCAAAAGGTATGGCTTTACAATTCAAGGCTCAAGTTCTTTCCCGGAAAGCTCCAGAGCAAGTGGATGGGACCTTATGTGATCACCCGGGTCGGACAATTGGGTGATGTTACGATCGAGGACCCGAAGGATGGGTCAAGACAAACGGTAAATGGTCATCGATTAAAACCGTTTCTTGATGGTAACGAAAAAATGGACCAAAACAGAGAATCGGTAAGCTTCGTGGTAAGCATTCCGGTTTACGAGGTCAATTAAAAGGACTTGTAATTGTTTTTAGTTAGAATTGTGTATAGTTTTAAATTTTTGTATATTTTAGATATAATCGTTTTCGTTTCTACTAACCTTATTTGATAGTGTGAAGTCCGGACATCATAAACAGGTTTTGAAGACGTAAGGTATGTTTTTAGAAGTTGTTTGTGCATTGAGGACAATACACGTTTTTTTAGGGGGTGGTAGAATTGTTACGATTTTTCGTCGTATTTTTAATTTTTTTACTTATAATAAAAATCAAAAAAAAGATTTTTAATATTTTTTAGGAATTTTTAAGGTATATAGTCCCTTTATAAAAAATCCATATTTTTAAATATATTTTTTCAAAAAAAAAAAATTCTGAAAATTAAAGCCCGTCGGCGACGGGGCTTCAAGCCGTCGCCGACGCCCCCTAGAAACACCCGTCGGCCCAATTATCCCATATCCAGTAAGATAAGGCGTCGGAGAAATAAGCGAAAACCAGCACCCGTTGGCGACGGGTAGGGTCCCCGTCGGCGACGGGTAGGGTCCCCGTCGGCGACGGGCTCTCAAAAACAGTACCGGGCTGATTTGTTTTTTTGGTGCTAGGTTCGAACTTAAAACCATTTTTACCTCACCAAACACCACCTAAACCCCATTTTAACCATATAATTCGACCTACAAACACCCAACATCATTTACTACTTCTAAAAACCTGCATTCACTCTCTCATAACACTTTCCCAACTTCATCTTCCTCACCAAAACCCTCAAGAACACCAATCCTTCAAACCTTCATAACTTCTTCAATCCTTCACCAAATCACCTGATTCTTGAGTCCATTTTGTGTAATTTTTCGAGAGGAACAAAACCCCCAACATAGTTTACATCAATTCTTGCTAAATTGCAAGATCTCTGGGTGTGCAAATTCGGTTTTTTTTAAAAGGGTGTTCATCAAAGTTCTTATTTTTCATCTTTTCTTAGTTCCTTGTATCTACAACATCAAAGGTATGGATTTCTTTTAAAAATTATACTTGATTATCATATGTGTATTGTTTTTCTTCCGAAATTTTAGACGTGTTTGTTTAAGAGTAGGTTGTTTAAACAATGTATGATGTTCTAGCATGATTTTAAGTTAGATTGGTTGTTTTGGATGAAATTTGAGCATGTTAGCCATAGTGAAGTGATTACACTTGGTATGAACATGATTGAACATGAAGATGATGTTGAAATTTTGTTGAAATTATAAGAGATTGTAAGATTAACAAGAAATTGATAAGTTTATGACAAAATGAGCAACTTAGGAAGTTTAAAATGGCGATTTTGCATATGCTTGTTAGTTAAAACTTCAACATCATACATCATGTTCAAAGTTTGAGGATCTAGTAAGGTTTGGGTTCATCTTGATGATTTGTTGTTTGTTTTTGTGATTATAGTTATGGCCGGTGGCAGAAAGAAGCAAAAGACCACAGCACAAGGTTCATCAGCTGGGGCAGGGTCTTCTTCAGGTTTATTACCGAGGAAATGGGAGCAACTAAGCTCCATTGAAGAAGGTGATCCGAGACTATTTCGACAAGACTGGGAATGGGCAAAGTACCGAGATAGTCAGAGTGCAACAGTGTGGGATGATGATAAAAACAAACCCTTATCCAGATTCAATGATAAAAAGCTAGAGGCAAAACTTTGGAGATGGAAGATGGTCACCAAAGTTCAAACTTCAATTCTGGAAAGGGTGTTGTGTGAAAGAGTGGTGAATGTTGAAGAATTTAAACAAATCGGAATAACACAAATGTTTGAACGCCAAGGTTGGAAAAGAGTGCTTGACTGGTGCGAAGATAACACTTCACGGATCTATTTGTCAGAAGTATGTGAGTGATTGTCGACGTTGAAGTTTGAGAATAAAGATAGTTCTCCTGCTGAGTGGAAATTGGTTGGGAAGACAACTCAAGGGGTAATGACAATGTCTTTTGAAACAATCAACTGCATTGCACGCTTTGATTCTTTGGGTGTGCAAGCATATGATTATCCAAATATGCAACAATTTTTGGATAATCATATGAATGCTGGTGATCCGGAGCAGATGACCGCAGTTATTTTACCTTACCATGATGGAGGAGAAGCTAAAAGGAAACACATGTCGATTGAGGGAAAGATTCTCCAAGGGATTTCTGTTGAGAACATTTTGGTGAGGTTTGGTGATCGTGGAAGTGTCAAAGCAGATGACTGTAGGGTGGTGCATTCTTTGATATACGGAACCCCTACATTGTCATGGAGACACATAGTGATGATGAATACGTGGAACACTCGGGAGTCGTCCCAGAGGCGTTTTATTCCATACGTACGCCTCATTAGTGCCATGATTGTTCAACAAAACTGTTTGCCTCCGAATTCTCTTTGGGTTACCAAGCCCCTTGAGGAATTTAACCAAGCATCAATAAGAAAGAATTGGGGAATAACTGTAGAGCTGCATGGAGACGATTACGTAGTGACCGACAAATTGGGTCATAGGTACGACTTCCCTGATCCAAATCCTCAAGGGGCTGGGGGAGATGAAGAGATGATGATTGAAGAAGAAGAAGAAGCTGGGCCTTCTGGTCCCCGTCAACCACAACGAAGGTACATGAGGCCACATAGAGAAATCAATGCAGAAGTGGCCAATTTTGTAAAGCAACGACGGGTACCAACGTATGGGAACTTCACCCGCGGGGAACAAGCAAACTATGACAATGTCTCCGCTTGCATAGGTGAAGGCCGAGAGTACAACAGGAGGAGAGAAGATTGGGAAGGGGTTCACGGGACCTATTCACATGAGCAATGGGATTCTCAAGCGGCTTATCGCGAGAGAATGGAAAAATACATGGAGGATCAAGGAGCTCAAATGGAACGCTTGGTACAATCGCAAGAAGAAGAAATGGCCCGAAGAAGGGCATATGAGGAAGAAGAGGCGGCACGGATAAATGAAGCTAGAGAATTAGAGCGACGTCGATGGAGTGCTCTATATGTTTCTCGTGAAATGGCTATTAACAACGCCAAGGTGCTCCACGATCAAGAGTGCCACCAAAGAGACCTCCTAGCCGGCCTTCCATATGCCGAACACTCGGGGTGGACCAATTACCCCGACCTTCCCCATCCATTGGGCCCATCCGACCCGATTCCTCACTGGCCCGAAGCGGTAGGTTCAAGCTTCGTCCCCATTCCCTACCAACCACCACCACAACAAGGGGAGCAAAGCCCGCTTGATAACTTTCGGGAGATGTTTGAATCTCTCACTGGTTATCCATACCAACCGAACCCGCCAACGGACCCTAACGAACGATATCAGCGGTAGAGGTATGGTATGATTTATGTTGTTGTTGTACAGTTTATTTTCTTTAATTCTTTTTGTTATTTATTTATTTTTCGTCTAGTTAAATGAACGTTGTGGGTGTGTTCCCTATATAACCCTCACGAGACCTACTCGTCCTCCCGAGCTATCGGGAGGTTTAAAGGGCTTGCGTGCATATGCTAAATGCCGCCGTGATTCCTACGAAAGTGAGTTAGGTTTGTTTTCTTGTTTTTATAAATCAAAGTAAAATAATGTTTGACTTGGTAAAATTTTTCATAAAAATGGTAGAATTAGGTAACTAACAAATTTTGATGGTTGTGAGAAGCATGCTTCTACACAAGGGTTAGAATTTGTAGGTACATGATATTCGCGAGACAACCATTTTTATGAAGAAAAGAAGAAGACATGGGCATTAAACGTCAAAAATCAGGTGCATACGTTTCTTTTTACTCTTGGTTTTGTTTTAGTTAGCAAATTAGTAGATTGTTTGTTGTGTTTAACCGGGGTGATATTTTGGGGAGGATTAGCCGTGTCACATCCCTTATGCGTTTTAAAACTCTAGTTCTTACACATTGAGGACAATGTAACTCAAGTGTGGGGATGGGGGAGTAGTAAAAATTTTAGATTTTGACCCGTTCATTTAAAAACTACACATTGAGGACAATGTTTACCTCAAGTGTGGTGATGGGGGAAATTTCAAAAAAATTTCAAAAGTTTCTTGTTTCAAAAGTAATAAATCAACAAGGGATGGCACAACCCATTTGGTCTTTTGTCATGGTCAAGTTTAAATTAATAAGCATGAAGGGTATTTAACGGGTGGTTATTTGGGAATAATTCTCCTAAGGAACTAGCATTTGATGCATATCACATATCATACCCTTATACGTGAGGTTTTGAGCCATTTCTATATCATAGATTTACATTTACGTATTTCTTTGTTTGAGTGGACCATTAGTCACGTATTGTAGAACTTGCAACTTTTGATACGTTCAAGACCATAGACCGAATA
Organism: Helianthus tuberosus; assembly: GCA_030545235.1. Classification (NCBI taxonomy): domain Eukaryota; kingdom Viridiplantae; phylum Streptophyta; class Magnoliopsida; order Asterales; family Asteraceae; genus Helianthus; species Helianthus tuberosus. The sequence continues at coordinate 36,869,971 of CM060440.1, read as the reverse complement.
CAAGCACGAGAATGATTAAGGCAGTAGGTAAACCTTTTGCTTTTACACCATTTTTATACCCTTACCCAAAATTATCCCCTAGTAGCCCATCTTGAGCATATACCTTTCGTTTGACCACCTTTAGCCCATAAACCTTAAACCTTTTTGTTTTTAACCCGTGTGATGGAAATTCGATTTTAGGAATCAAAGTTTGTGTAGTTGTATTTATTTGTTGTGTAAAAAAAAAAAAATCATTCAGAAAATGTATGAAAAAGAATGGAAAATCATTGAGAAAAGAACAAAAATATGTATTCTTAGTTGAGAAATAAAAGGCCATAGCTTGTTGCCTTCTAGTTTAATATTGGTAGAATAGTTGTTTTGTAATAAAAATCGAAAATTTCATCACCTTAGCCACTTAAAAATATCCTATTTCCTACACTTAGCCCTATCCTCGTTACAACCCTTACAAAGACCTTATGACTTGTGCTTAGTATTCGTGTTCGGCGGTGGAGAATGATTGAGTTGCAAGCCTATGCGGGTACGTGTTCTAATCGGTTTTGAGCGAATTAATGATAGAAGTGCTAATACATTATATATATTAGCCAATTTTAAGCCAAGCGGAGAGAACATTGTGAGGGATATGCATGAATTGTTAGTTTTAAGGGCAAGTTAATCCTGGATAACCATTGTATATGTGAATATTCACGTTATCGTTAAATATGTTGTAATTGTATAAAGTTTGAACTTTAGCATGACATTGGACCTTAACCTTTGTCTCCGGGATGAGAAGTGTATTCATTGTTTGACCCATAAGAAAATGAAAAACAGATTTGCTTGAGGGCAAGCAAAAGACAAGTGTGGGGGTGTGATTGCGTGGTTGAAAACCGGTGCCCATAATTGTATAACTTGATGATTTTACGTAAACTTTAATTACGGATAGCCTCCTTTTAATCTAAAAAATGTTTTGTAGGTTTGACAAAGTTAAGGAGCTTTTTGGGAGCTTTACGGGTCATCGGGTTGAAAAAACGAAGCACCGGGAAGTGAAACGGGTCAACCGGAAGCAAAAAATAACAAAATCAGAAAGTCACCAAACGAGAGACCGTCGGCGACGGGCAGGCATGCCGTCGGCGACGGGCACCAGAAAACCACTCCGGAACTTCATTTTCTTGGATGCTTTAAATTATTGATGGCTTGACTTTCTTGCATAATACGGGTTTTTAGTCTTGGGGGGGGGGGCAAGAGCATTAACCTTGAGCAGACTTTGGAGAAATTAATCACCCTCCAAGCTCTTGAGCATTCAAACCTCAATGGAGACACACCATGAAGATCATCCAAGAGTCTTGAGGAGAATTGAAAGCTACAAGTCTTCCATGGCTATAAAGGGAGATCATCATCAAAGAAGAAGGAGAGCCATACCCGTGTACAAATCCATATCCAGGTTCAAGTCCAGAACCAAGAACTCACAATCACGGACTTACAATTTTCACCATCATCTTCTTCAAGCTATCATCTTGCATCAAGAATACTCTGCATTTTCTATCCTCCAAGCTTCAAGATGGTGTTCATGGTGTTTCATTCATCCGGTGATCAAGCTTCTTCATCCATGAGTGGCTAATCATCTTGGTTTCACCCCGGTATAGGTAGTTGTTTAATTTATGGTTTTGAATTGTTCTTGCTTCAATTTGTGACAATTTGTGTATGATTTTAGAAACCTTTGACAATAGCTTACATTTGTTTCGTATTCATAAATTGTCGAGCGATGTTAAAAGTTATGACTTTATGAAATGGTTATGTGTAATATGCATTGTCTTGGTTAGGATTTACATGTGTTGATTACAAAGTGCATTCTTGTCCGTTCATTGAAACGTTGATAGTTATTGGCACCTAAGTCATAATACACTAAATCCGTTAATTGTATGCATTTGAGTTGAAGCCTAAAACTTGTAGAAACCATAAGTTAGCAACTACCGAAACCGGGTGTGATTCCTTTACTTATTATTGTTTAGTAACCAAATATTAATTACAATTGTTAACTAGAAGTTGTTATCCAAGTAAACCAATTTATTTAGTTAAATTCATATCTTCCATAAAAACAAAAATACAAGAATATCATAAGCAAGCTTCATAAATTGTGACAATCGTTTTAATTCAAGTGAATCCATTCGCAAACCACATACTCTTCGTGGTTTGACCCCTTGCTACCACTAGCTACTTATTAACTAACTAATATTCAAAGAAAAAGAAACAAATGCACCTGAATTTTTCTTGTTCTTCTTGTGGTCAATCTTTGATGAAAATGAGTTGTACCTACAAATCTAAATCCTTGTGTAGAAGCATGCTTCTCACAACCATCAATATTTGTTAGTTACTTGTTCTACCATTTTTACAAAAGATTTACCATGCCATTCGTTATCTTCTCTCTCTTTTTTTTTTATTTAACAAAATTAACAATCCTAACTCACTTTCGTAGGAATCACGGCGGCATTTAGCGTATGCACGCAAGCCCTTTAAACCTCCCGATAGCTTGGGGGGACGAGTAGGTCTCGTGAGGGTTATATAGGGAACACACCCACAACGTTCATTTAACTACTAAAATAAAATAAAACAAATAATAATACAAACTCTACAACTATCATACCTGATTTACCTCTCATGGTGGTCGAAGTGCACATTTGCCTACCGAGTTTCCAACATACGCTCGGTAATTAGCATGCCGAATCCATTCTCTTTTTCTTCTATTCGGCATTCGTAACGTACAACTTCGGGGTCGCTTCTTACCAAACGGGCCAATGTCTTGCAATGCCACCCTTCGAATCCTTATATCCGAACCTTCATCCCCAACTTTGTTGGTTGGAGTGATAAGTATGGGAGAAGGATAGGCATGAATGTGGGCTTCTTTCGGTTTGGACCCGTCTTGCGGTGTTATGTCTTCCGCTCGGTTCAAACATTCAGTTTCTTGCTCCGGAAGATCTATAACCTCTTCCACCACATCACCATCAACCAAGGTACCATTCGCCAAAACCTCTTGGTCTCGCTTAAGTTGGGCTATCTCCTCGGTTAATTGACTAACCTGAATAACCAAAGCCTCAAATGATTTGTCTCTCAGCTCGTCTTTCTTTTTCATTTCTATCATCATATCCATAATCATATCGAGCTTAGAGTTTAACGAATCTTGAGGTTCCTTGTATGTCGGCTGAGGGGAGTCATGATAATAGTCATCATACTCCTCCTGGTAACTCGGGAAATGCGGCAAGTCGGGTTGATAGTTGTTGTAACCGTGCTCTTGCTCATAATGGTAATCTAGCTCCGAATAGTAATATTCTTGATAATCTGGTGGTGGTGGATTAGCGCATGGATAATATGAGGATGGACCATTGAAATCTTCATAGTCCGCCCTCCTATATTCATACAATCCGCTGAGGTAGTCTTCCCGATCCTTGTTGGCTCGAACTTTTTCGTGGAAAACAGAGCAATCTTCTAAATAATGCTCTCCGCTTCCGCAACACTCACACGGATCATCATCTACCCAATTCATATTGAAAGATGGTACCTACAAAACATGTTCCTGCACAAACAAGCTCGACCACCCGAAGTAAAATCACAACTATACAAGACAAAGGAAAGAAAATAAACTAAAAAACTTAAACAGATAATCACTAATTTCAAACAATAATCCAAACACAAAGCGCACTGACTCCCCGGCAACGGCGCCAAAATTTGATCGGAGTGTCGCGCTCCGGTCAAAGATAATATTTATATGCCCAAATTACCCTTAACAAATAGCTAGTGGTAGCAAGGGGTCGAACCACGAAGAGTATGTGGTTTGCGAATGGATTCACTTGAATTAAAACGATTGTCACAATTTATGAAGCTTGCTTATGATATTCTTGTATTTTTGTTTTTATGGAAGATATGAATTTAACTAAATAAATTGGTTTACTTGGATAACAACTTCTAGTTAACAATTGTAATGAATATTTGGTTACTAAACAATAATAAGTAAAGGAATCACACCCGGTTTCGGTAGTTGCTAACTTATGGTTTCTACAAGTTTTAGGCTTCAACTCAAATGCATACAATTAACGGATTTAGTGTATTATGACTTAGGTGCCAATAACTATCAACGTTTCAATGAACGGACAAGAATGCACTTTGTAATCAACACATGTAAATCCTAACCAAGACAATGCATATTACACATAACCATTTCATAAAGTCATAACTTTTAACATCGCTCGACAATTTATGAATACGAAACAAATGTAAGCTATTGTCAAAGGTTTCTAAAATCATACACAAATTGTCACAAATAGAAGCAAGAACAATTCAAAACCATAAATTAAACAACTACCTATACCGGGGTGAAACCAAGATGATTAGCCACTCATGGATGAAGAAGCTTGATCACCGGATGAATGAAACACCATGAACACCATCTTGAAGCTTGGAGGATAGAAAATGCAGAGTATTCTTGATGCAAGATGATAGCTTGAAGAAGATGATGGTGAAAATTGTAAGTCCGTGATTGTGAGTTCTTGGTTCTGGACTTGAACCTGGATATGGATTTGTACACGGGTATGGCTCTCCTTCTTCTTTGATGATGATCTCCCTTTATAGCCATGGAAGACTTGTAGCTTTCAATTCTCCTCAAGACTCTTGGATGATCTTCATGGTGTGTCTCCATTGAGGTTTGAATGCTCAAGAGCTTGGAGGGTGATTAATTTCTCCAAAGTCTGCTCAAGGTTAATGCTCTTGCCCCCCCCCCCCAAAGACTAAAAACCCGTATTATGCAAGAAAGTCAAGCCATCAATCATTTAAAGCATCCAAGAAAATGAAGTTCCGGAGTGGTTTTCTGGTGCCCGTCGCCGACGGGCTCTCGTTTGGTGACTTTCTGATTTTGTTATTTCTTGCTTCCGGTTGACCCGTTTCACTTCCCGGTGCTTCGTTTTTTCAACCCGATGACCCGTAAAGCTCCCAAAAAGCTCCTTAACTTTGTCAAACCTACAAAACATTTTTTAGATTAAAAGGAGGCTATCCGTAATTAAAGTTTACGTAAAATCATCAAGTTATACAATTATGGGCACCGGTTTTCAACCACGCATCACTCTCGCATAGCCACGGTTGTTCTACCACTTCGTGTGTTAGCCTCTGAACGATGAAGATGTATTAAAAACAAACAGTTAATAAAAATAAAACGCATTACGCTATTTTTATGATCTTCACTTAAAAAGGATAACAAACTGTTGGTACCTTCCATTTCTCCTTCGATGTTGTCATTGTTGCGAACCTCATTGATTGATACTCCGTGACGTGGTATGTTAGCATGCCAACCCGACTCACCATTAGGAAAAAATAGAGGATACGGCAATGGATCGTAACAACTGAAGTACGGCTGAATAGTTTGTCTATATTCAGACCTACCGTACACAACAATACTTCGTTTATACGAAGTGATATTGTCATTACCTTCAACCCAAATACCAGCAACCTATATAATTGTGAACTATAAGTAAAATAAGCAATACTATTAAATAATTGCAATTAATATAATATTATATATACCTCCGATGTCGTTGGTCGGTTGTACACCCTTTGGTCAAGTTCAACCGAAGTATTCAAAGTGACTCTATAGTTGTCCAGAGGTCCTAGTTCCGCAAGTCTTCTAAATGTATCGACATATGGGTTTGTAGAAAGAACGCGTGTTAAAATCTGAGTAATACGCCGATCAAGATTTGGCCATCGGAGTCTGTGATCTAACTCAGTATCGGGATCGTAAAAATACAACTGCAAGTACCTAGGGGTCCCATCCCTCGGAACTAATTGGTCGATTCTGTGATATATTCCTTTATGTGCACGAAAAGTATATACGCCGTCTCTCATATTGTTCAATGTATCATCCAATGTCACACCCATTGAGGCAAAAGAAAAATTGGTGTTATAAGCACGGATGTTTTGCCTAAACATATCTCCAATTTCATCTTGAGACGTGAAAAGTCGGTACAATTCCTCTAGAATTTCTAAGTTTGCTAGCACTGTTTTCCCACTCATACAACAAAAGGTATCAAATTCAAATTGAAATCGTTTTGCTCCACAATTAGGACATGCACCTCGTTCCTTTAAAACACGATGCTCTCCAGGTACTCCATTGTAAACAAAATTATAAGGATCATCTTCTACGCTCCCATCTTGGAAGGAAGGTTGATCAACTACTTCAACAAATTGGGGTAATAAAGTACGCGGATGAATTCGAATACCTAAAAAAATTGTTCTATTAAGTAATGAAGGTTGTAAAAGATGTCAAGTTCGAAAAAGAAATCATTGTTAAATAAATAGAAACCTCGTGATGTTCTATGCCTGACTGCGTCAATTACAGAGGGGAATGTGGTTGTCGGCGTAACATCATCTATCGGAGTTTGTTGACTTGACTGCCATTTGAAATACGCATTCCATTATCGTTTTGTGTATTAGAACATCCTTTATTGTACTCCTTGTGTTTTATAGTAGAAACACTTGAGGCATTCTCATTTGTTGTTTGTGTAATTTGAGTAATATTAGTTTGTAAACTTCTTAACGGTGTCCTTTCTGTTGACCTATTACTCATTAAAGATATTGATGAAGCACTTTGGGAGGCATCACCACTCCCAAATTTAGATACTTTGTTATTTTCTTTGCGTGCAGCATAGTATCTTTTTTTATACTCTTTTCGTTTTTCAGCTTTAGTAGATGCACTCGAGCTAGAAGCATGATTACGAGGGTTTGGTTGTCCATTAGTCATTGTAAATTGATAAAGTGACAAATACCTTGCAAATTAAATAAAAGAGAGTTATCATAGATGATGAAATTCTCAAATCATTACAACATTCCAACACATAACTTAGAGAAAAACAAACCGAATGATAACATTGAAATACATAATGATAACATTAAAATACATGACTTAAACCGAATATCGTGACTTAGAGAAAAAAATACACAAATCCTTAAAACATTGACATACATAATGATAACATTAAGTGAAAGCCAATCTAAATACTTGGTGAAACAATGGTCTCCACAAACACCGCACCCTTAAAACCTCGAAACCAAGAAACGGGATAAAAACATTCGAAGGGCTTCATATCCATTTCAATTGTAAATAACTTCCCTAATTTAGTCATCACAAACCGATTACCATTTGTCACATAATGTGTTATATCGCACCATAATGACAATGATATCGGGGGGATCGGAGGACATGATAAGACCTTAATCCAGTAATCCCCTTGTAGCGTCCATAAGTCAATTGTCATCTCAAACATGCCAGTGCTAGCAAACATGTGAAGCTCATTTTTTACATTCACTAAAACACCTTGAACCATTCCTATAGAAGGAACGGGTGGAAAGCTTATCTCCTTGAACTGCTCCGAATTAACATCAAAACAAATCATCACATTCGTACCTCCAAGCCAACATTCGCAAACAGTGAAATATAGAGTACCACCACAAAATGTGCCAGCTAACCAATTGAAATGATGGCTTAGGTACTCTTGTCTTGTTATGAAAGGAATATTTCTCCAAGAGTCTACTTCCCTAGAATAAACATAGACACCAAGTACACCACTCCTACGCTTTATATGCAAGACCTTGTAATCATCGTCAGCGTCAACGTACAAACCAACGGCATCAAGGTTATTTATATAGAATCCATGAGAATCAGGAGTTGACAAACGCTTGAAAGCAGTAGTTGTTGGATTCCAAAGAAGCAGCTCGTATGTATGATTCAAGCAAACACACAACAATCCATTCAAATGTGAAAGTATTGAGACATCATTATTTTGGTGATGGAATGGAAATGTAACTATGGAGCTTGGCCCAAAGTCATTGGATTTAGAGATGGTCGGATGAACAGAGCATGTTAGGTCGTCAATTAGTAGAACTCTCTGGTTAGATGAAACTAATGAGCGAGAACAATGTATCCTTTCGAAATCTTATGTTGACAGTAACGCATACCATTGCTTACATACACTCTTATAACGACCTACATCCTTCGCTGGCACCCTCGTTAATATTTCAAACACGATTGTATGAACAGGAAGGTCAGCCATGGTTATACCTTCGTTTAACACAGATAATGACTATTTAGTTGTCTAATCTAAGAAGATTATAGTTTGGTGAAAAATAGGTGTAACCATTACATGTAAATCAAGTAATATAACATACTTGTAATAACAAAGTAAAGTATACTTCTACAATTACTTCAATATGAGGGAAACAAAAAGCAAAACACCAAGAGAGACTTTAATATTCAACAAGTAAACATATAACAACACCAAATGTTTCTAACTTAAACACAAACTTGGATAACGATCCATAATTTAAATATCCCGTGCCTCGACCATATCTGGTTCGTACGTAATCGTACTCAACTCCGCAGACTTCAAAATATTAACTGAAATAACAAATAAAATATAACTTTTATTAAATTACATGAGCCATTAAATCTAACTAATTTTTAGAATGTTCATGTGTAAAGCATAACATACTATCTGGTAGATGAACCAATTTGACACGTGATACATATATGATAGACCTTTGTTGCACGGCTCGAATGGAACATATAACATCGGAAGGCTTCAGGGCAGACAAAAACAATTGTATTGTGTGACCACTGTATATTAGGATTTTGGGTTAAAGTTCTTCTAATAATAATATTTTCTTACATATAATGTAAATATTTTGTTTGTAATAATAAATAATAACTTACGTCTTATCTTGAAGAGAAAGTTCAAAACAACATCGATCACGTTTGCCTTCTATTATTCTCCCAACCACATCTATAACAAAATCAGTCAAATCGTATACACCATATTATACATACATATATAAAGTTTTATATATTTAATAAAAAATATAGATAGAGAATTTATATGTACCAACAATATCCATTTGAGGTCTCCTGTCATGCTTCAATTCTATAATGGAAGGGACCAATGGATATAAAGAAGCACCCATTGGAATCGTAAGCATAAGTGAAGAAAGCTTTGTATATTCGTTGATGACAATTTTTTTCTCGGACCAAACTAACACGTAATTCTGGTACTTTGGGTACTCATATAGTTGAGATTCTCAATTTGGAAATGATTCAAGGAAAAAAAAACCACCCATCAATGCCGCGTCATTATATATGTGTATCAAATGTTGTGGGACGAACGCAAAAAATTTTTGTCTCTAAAAATAAAAGAAATTTAGTGGTGGAAAAACGCTTACTCGTATAACACAAAGTAAATTAAAATAATGTTCTTACGTGTTGATCAAGAAAAATAACCACTAATCTCTTTTCATCGACGTCATGCCAAATAAACTCCACCTTAACAAAGATTATATTATACCATGCTCTATCATTTCTCAATGATGAAAATTCTTCAACGGAAAAATGATCAGACATATCCTATTAAGTGTTCAATGTTAGTTAACTAAATAAATAAAAACTCTAGAAACTTAAATTTAAACTAAAACATGATTAAAATTAAACAACAACAAATTTAAATTTAAGCTAGTACATAATTAAAAGTTACATAATTAAGATTCAAACTAATTCGAGAAAAAAAAAACTACAGTCATCATCAAAGTTGTTCTAAGGTTCCCAAACCATTTCTTCATCCAATGGTGGTTCGTAAACCGCCACAGGGTCAGTTTCGTACCCTTCAGCCCAGGTCGGTAGTTCTTGTGTTTGACTGTGGTTTTCCACATAAGGGGGGTTTGAAGGTTGAGGATGCATAGGCAGTATAGGAGTGTTTGCCACCGGACGATGGCACCCCTCCTCAATTTGTATTGCACCAAATTGTAGTTGAGCGAAGGTATAGTCATACGCCCAATTCAACTCTTCATCCGTCCAACCAAATGGATTATCATGTTCAGGGTTTGTCAACGGATGAGGGTTTGCCACTGGAGGTGGGGTTGAAACCGGAGGCGGGGTTGAAACCGGAGGCGGGGTTGAAACCGGAGGTGGGGTTGACACCGGAGGTGGGTTTGCCACCGGACGAAAAGGGTTTCTAACTTCAGGGTTTGAAGTTAAAGGGTTTGAATCAGGAAGGTTTAAATGGCGACTGGATGATCGTCCATGGTTTGTTGATCCTAGTGGTTCAACGGGAATTGGATAACCACCACCCATACCTCTCAATTGATATGTGTTTGGAGTGATTTGTAAACTGAAAAATACAATTTTGATGGATATAAAGATCAATTTTAAAGGAAATAAAAATAGTTTGGTTAAATATAAAAAAAAGGATTGTGTAAACTGAAACATACAATTTTTATTGGATATAAAGATCAATTTTCTTACCATGTTAAAAATTAACATCAAAGTAAACTCAAACATAAGGATTCTGTAAATTGAAAAATGCAATTTTTACATAAGGATTATTTTAACTATAACAGAACAAACAAAACAAACTCAAACATAAGGATTCTGTATCTCCACCGCTCCATCTTCATCTATATCAGAACAAACAAAACAAACTCAAAATCAGCTACAAAAAAAATCAGCTACAAACATACCAGATGATACTTGCAAGATAAACAGCTACAAACAAAATGAGCTACAAAAACGTTGTGTAAAGTTATCCTACAAAAACGTACTTGCATGAACTTCAAGGCTATTTTCGTTGTGATACATTAAGCATCAGTAATCGTAAGATTTATTTTCTAGATACACAAATATAAAAAGTAAGTAGTCAAATAAATTGGATACTCTAAATTCAAGTATTATCTATTTGTTTTTTTAGTATGTTTTTGAATACTATTGTTTGACGAAACTTTGTTACACGAGTTAAAATATCAAATTTACTATACCTGTCCCGTTCATATTTTGTTGATAAAAACTAACAAATAACGAGTATCGCATTACAAATTGGTCCCGTCCCGTTCATATTTTGTTGTTTTCGGTTCCCAATCGAATAATGAGTTTAAAAAACGATAATTAACCGATGATCCGAACTGCCATTTCTTTTGGTAAAAAAAGTAATATAAATCCAGTAAACATTTTAGTTAACTTTGATGTTAAAATTTTACAATAAAAATTGCATTTTTCAGTTTACAGAATCCTTATGTTTGAGTTTACTTTGATGTTAATTTTTAACATGGTAAGAAAATTGATCTTTATATCCAATAAAAATTGTATGTTTCAGTTTACACAATCCTTTTTTTTTATATTTAACCAAACTATTTTTATTTCCTTTAAAATTGATCTTTATATCCATCAAAATTGTATTTTTCAGTTTACAAATCACTCCAAACACATATCAATTGAGAGGTATGGGTGGTGGTTATCCAATTCCCGTTGAACCACTATGATCAACAAAACATGCACGATCATCCCGTCGCCATTTAAACCTTCCTGATTCAAACCCTCTAACTTCAAACCCTGAAGTTAGAAACCCTTTTCGTCCGGTGGCAAACCCACCTCCGGTGTCAACCCCACCTCCGGTTTCAACCCCACCTCCGGTTTCAACCCCACCTCCAGTGGCAAACCCTCATCCGTTGACAAAGCCTGAACATGATGATCCATTTGGTTGGACGGATGAAGAGTTTAATTGGGCGTACGACTATACCTTCGCTCAACTACAATTTGGTGCAATAAAAATTGAGGAGGGGTGCCATCGTCCGGTGGCAAACACTCCTATACTGCCTATGCATCCTCCACCTTCAAACCCCCCTTATGTGGAAAACCACAGTCAAACACAAGAACTACCGACCTGGACTGAAGGGTACGAAACTGACCCTGGGGCGGTTTACGAACCACCATTGGATGAAGAAATGGTTTGGGAACCTTAGAACAACTTTGATGATGACTGTAGTTTTTTTTTCTCGAATTAGTTTGAATCTTAATTATGTAACTTTTAATTATGTATTAGTTTAAATTTAAATTTGTTGTTGTTTAATTTTAATCATGTTTTAGTTTAAATTTAAGTTTCTAGAGTTTTTATTTATTTAGTTAACTAACATTGAACACTTAATAGGATATGTCTGATCATTTTTCCGTTGAAGAATTTTCATCATTGAGAAATGATAGAGCATGGTATAATATAATCTTTGTTAAGGTGGAGTTTATTTGGCATGACGTCGATGAAAAGAGATTAGTGGTTATTTTTCTTGATCAACACGTAAGAACATTATTTTAATTTACTTTGTGTTATACGAGTAAGCGTTTTTCCACCACTAAATTTCTTTTCTTTTTAGAGACAAAAAATTGTTGCGTTCGTCCCACAACATTTGATACACATATATAATGACGCGACATTGATGGGTGGTTTTTTTTCCTTGAATCATTTCCAAATTGAGTATCTCAACTATCATGAGTACCCAAAGTACCAGAATTACGTGTTAGTTTGGTCCGAGAAAAAAATTGTCATAAACGATTATACAAAGCTTTCTTCACTTATGCTTACGATTCCAATGGGTGCTTCTTTATATCCATTGGTCCCTTCCATTATAGAATTGAAGCATGACAGGAGACCTCAAATGGATATTGTTGGTACATATAAATTCTCTATCTATATTTTTTATTAAATATATAAAACTTTATATATGTATGTATAATATGGTGTATACGATGTGACTGATTTTGTTATAGATGTGGTTGGGAGAATAATAGAAGGTAAACGTGATCGATGTTGTTTTGAACTTTCTCTTCAAGATAAGACGTAAGTTATTATTTATTATTAACATATTACAAACATGGTAGAGGATCCTGTAAAAAAGGCCTAAAGTGTGAGAAAGGTAAGAAAGAATCTCAGCCATTAGATCTTTGATCTAATGGTTGAGATAATAGGGACCAAATTGTAAAATATTTTTATTAATTTGGACTGAATTGAAATATCTAGGGGCAATTGTGTCTTTTTATACCCATTTTGTAAATCAAAATCCCTACAATTTCTCTCTCTCTCTCTCCAGATCTCTCTCTATCATCTATCATACGTTCAGAATTTCTCTCTCCAAGACCAACTCCAAGAACACTACGAATCGGAAGATCAAACATCAATCGGAAGCCGGTGTCGGAAGCGGTTGTTGAAGACGATCGTTGTTGATAAATTAATGTGTCGGACGGTGGCGGAAGCCGGTGGCGGAAGCGGTTGTTGAAGACGATTGTGTCAGACGGTGGCGGAATAAAAATTTCGATCTACAATGCGCCATTGATTATATTAGGGTTCTGATTCAGAAATTATTGGAGATAATCACACTGTTATCATGAATATTGTGGAATCTTAATATCCGATTGGGGCAACGATGGAGTTTATACTATAGCAGAGACATTGAAGCAGAGGATTTGCTACGTGGAACTGTGAAGAAGATGATACAGATGTGTAAGGATTTTGAATGGTGTTATTTTTCTTTTCATTAATGGTGTTATTTTCTTCTCTGAATGGTGTTATTTTTTTCTTTTCTGAATGGTGTTATTTTCTTATCTGAATGGTGTTATTTTTTTTCTTTTCATTAATGGTGTTTTTTTCCTTTCTTAATGGTGTTATTTTCTTTTCTGAATGGTGTTTTTTACTTTTCTGAATGGTGTTATTTTGTTTCTGAATGGTGTTATTTTCTTTTTCTGAATGGTGTTTATATTTATTTACTGAATGGTGTTATATTCTTGTACTGAATGGTGTTATTTTTATTGTCTGAATGGTGTTATACTGTTTATTGAATGATGTTATTTTTTTTTACTGGATGGTTTTTTTTTGTTTCTGAATGGTGTTATTTTTTGTTTCTGAATGGTGTTATTTTGTATCTGTATGGTGTTATTTTGTTTCTGAATGGTTTTATTTTTGGTTACTGAATGGTGTTATTTCTTGTACTGAATGGTGTTATCTTGTGTACTGAATGGTGTTATATTTTTGTTTACTTAATGGTGTTATATTTTTTTCGTAAAAACACCATGAATTGAACTATGAATTTTTTTAAAACACCATGTCATGAACATGGATCTGATTCTGTGAATGATGCAAAAAAAATTAAAATGAATGATGTTATGGACGGTTATATTCCTTAAATCAAGGATTTTCTCTCTCCAAATCCTTAAATCAAGGATTACCATATTTGAATTTGTTAATGCATTTACAATCTTACCCTTTTCTATTAATTTAGATCTAATGGTTGAGATTTTTTCTTACCTTTCTCACACTTTTGGTCTTTTTTACAATAACTCCACCCTTACAAACATAATATTTACATTATAGGTAAGAAAATATTATTATTAGAAGAACTTTAACCCAAAATCGTAATATACAGTGGTCACACAATACAATTGTTTTTGTCTGCCCTGAAGCCTTCCGATGTTATACGTTCCATTCGAGCCGTGCAACAAAGGTCTATCATATATGTATCACGTGTCAAATTGGTTCATCTACCAGATAGTATGTTATGCTTTACACATGAACATTCTAAAAATTAGTTAGATTTAATGGCTCATGTAATTTAATAAAAAGTTATATTTTATTTGTTATTTTAGTTAATATTTTGAAGTCTACGGAGTTGAGTACGATTACGTACGAACCAGATATGGTCGAGGCACAGGATATTTAAATTATGGATCGTTATCAAAGTTTGTGTTTAAGTTAGAAACATTTGGTGTTGTTATATGTTTAGTTGTTGAATATTAAAGTCTCTCTTGGTGTTTTGCTTTTTGTTTCCCTCATATTGAAGTAATTGTAGAAGTATACTTTACTTTGTTATTACAAGTATGTTATATTACTTGATTTACATGTAATGGTTACACCTATTTTTCACCAAACTATAATCTTCTTAGATTGGACAACTAAATAGTCATTATCTGTGTTAAACGAAGGTATAACCATGGCTGACCTTCCTGTTCATACAATCGTGTTTGAAATATTAACGAGGGTGCCAACGAAGGATGTAGGTCATTATAAGAGTGTATGTAAGCAATGGTATGCGTCACTGTCAACACAAGATTTCGTAAGGATACATTGTTCTCGCTCATTAGTTTCATCTAACCAGAGAGTTCTACTAATTGACGACCTAACATGCTCTGTTCATCCGACCATCTCTAAATCCAATGACTTTGGGCCAAGCTCCATAGTTACATTTCCATTCCATCACCAAAATAATGATGTCTCAATACTTTCACATTTGAATGGATTGTTGTGTGTTTGCTTGAATCATACATACGAGCTGCTTCTTTGGAATCCAACAACTACTGCTTTCAAGCGTTTGTCAACTCCTGATTCTCATGGATTCTATATAAATAACCTTGATGCCGTTGGTTTGTACGTTGACGCTGACGATGATTACAAGGTCTTGCATATAAAGCGTAGGAGTGGTGTACTTGGTGTCTATGTTTATTCTAGGGAAGTAGACTCTTGGAGAAATATTCCTTTCATAACAAGACAAGAGTACCTAAGCCCTCATTTCAATTGGTCAGCTGGCACATTTTGTGGTGGTACTCTATATTTCACTGTTTGCGAATGTTGGCTTGGAGGTACGAATGTGATTATTTGTTTTGATGTTAATTCGGAGCAGTTCAAGGAGATAAGCTTTCCACCCGTTCCTTTTATAGGAATGGTTCAATGTGTTTTAGTGAATGTAAAAAATGAGCTTCATATGTTTGCTAGCACTGGCATGTTTGAGATGACAATTGACCTATGGACGCTACAAGGGGATTACTGGATTAAGGTCTTATCATGTCCCCCGATCCCCCCGATATCATTGTCATTGTGGTGCGATATAACACATTATGTGACAAATGGTAATTGGTTTGTGATGACTAAATTAGGGAAGTTGTTTACAATTGAAATGGATATGAAGCCCTTCGAATGTTTTTATCCCGTTTCTTGGTTTCGAGGTTTTAAGTGTGCGGTGTTTGTGGAGACCATTGTTTCCCCAAGTATTTAGATTGGCTTTCACTTAATGTTATCATTATGTATGTCAATGTTTTAAGGATTTGTGTATTTTTTTCTCTAAGTCACGATATTCGGTTTAAGTCATGTATTTTAATGTTATCATTATGTATTTCAATGTTATCATTCGGTTTGTTTTTCTCTAAGTTATGTGTTGGAATTTTGTAATGATTTGAGAATTTCATCATCTATGATAACTCTCTTTTATTTAATTTGCAAGGTATTTGTCACTTTATCAATTTACAATGAATAATGGACAACCAAACCCTCGTAATCATGCTTCTAGCTTGAGTGCATCTACTAAAGCTGAAAAACGAAAAGAGTATAAAAAATGATACTATGCTGCACGCAAAGAAAATAACAAAGTATCTAAATTTGGGAGTGGTGATGCCTCCCAAAGTGCTTCATCAATATCTTTAATGAGTAATAGGTCAACAGAAAGGACACCGTTAAGAAGTTTACAAACTAATATTACTCAAATTACACAAACAACAAATGAGAACGCCTCAAGTGTTTCTACTATAAAACACAAGGAGTACAATAAAGGATGTTCTAATACACAAAACGATAATGGAATGCGTATTTCAAATGGCAGTCAAGTCAATAAACTCCGATAGATGATGTTACGCCGACAACCACATTCCCCTCTGTAATTGACGTAGTCAAGCATAGAACATCACGAGGTTTCTATTTATTTAACAATGATTTCTTTTTCGAACGTGACATCTTTTACAACCTTCATTACTTAATACAACAATTTTTTTAGGTATTCGAATTCATCCGCGTACTTTATTACCCCAATTTGCTGAAGTAGTTGATCAACCTTCCTTCCAAGATGGGAGCGTAGAAGATTATCCTTATAATTTTGTTTACAATGGAGTACCTGGAGAGCATCGTGTTTTAAAGGAACGAGGTGCATGTCCTAATTGTGGAGCAAAATAATTTCAATTTGAATTTGATACCTTTTGTTGTATGAGTGGGAAAACAGTGCTAGAAAACTTAGAAATTCCAGAGGAATTGTACCGACTTTTCACGTCTCAAGATGAAATTGGAGATATGTTTAGGCAAAACATCCGTGCTTATAACACCAAATTTTCTTTTGCCTCAATGGGTGTGACATTGGATGATACATTGAACAATATGAGAGACGGCGTATATACTTTTCGTGCACATAAAGGAATGTATCACAGAATCGACCAATTAGTTCCGAGGGATGGGACCCCTAGGTACTTGCAGTTGTATTTTTACTATCCCGATACTGAGTTAGATCACAGACTCCGATGGCCAAATCTTGATCGGCGTATTACTCAGATTTTAACACGCGTTCTTTCTACAAACCCATATGTCGATACATTTAGAAGACTTGCGGAACTAGGACCTCTGGACAACTATAGAGTCACTTTGAATACTTCGGTTGAACTTGACCAAAGGGTGTACAACCGACCAACGACATCGGAGGTATATATAATATTATATTAATTGCAATTATTTAATAGTATTGCTTATTTTACTTATAGTTCACAATTATATAAGTTGCTGGTATTTGGGTTGAAGGTAATGACAATATCACTTCGTATAAACGAAGTATTGTTGTGTACGGTAGGTCTGAATATAGACAAACTATTCAGCCGTACTTCAGTTGTTACGATCCATTGTCGTATCCTCTATTTTTTCCTAATGGTGAGTCGGGTTGGCATGCTAACATACCACGTCACGGAGTATCAATCAATGAGGTTCGCAACAATGACAACATCGAAGGAGAAATGGAAGGTACCAACAATTTGTTATCCTTTTTAAGTGAAGATCATAAAAATAGCGTAATGCGTTTTATTTTTATTAACTGTTTGTTTTTAATACATCTTCATCGTTCAGAGGCTAACACACGAAGTGGTAGAACAACCGTGGCTATGCGAGAGTACTACTGTTACAAGTTCCAGATTTGATCTACCGAAAATGTGCTTCTGTTCGGTGGTAGGCTGCTACAGCAGTTTGTGGTTGATGTTTACATCAAAATTGAGACGTCACGCTTAGAATTTTGTGAGAGACCCAAATTTCTGCTATAAATAGGTTGGATCATGAGCAGTCCTCTGGTGTCGAAACCAAAACTCAAAAACGAAGTTTGGCTGCTCAAAAGTCGAATTTACTTTTAAAATAGCGAGGCGCTGCTACGATACAGGGTATTAAGTCGATCGCTGCTACGATTCAATGTCCGATCGATTGAACTATCCAATGAATGTTTAAGTGCTGCTCAAATTAGGGTTATACTTTGTCATTCGTCGTGAATTCGATGAATGTTTAAGTATTGCACTTTATCATTCGTCATGAGGGTTTTAATCTCGTGAGTTATCGTAAATGTTGTATTAGTTACTGACCTAGTTCGTGTGCATTGTTGTTTACATTAGATTATCAAGCTAATCAGTAGGCTAAACTCTGCCCGTATAAATCTGCAATGTGAGTCATTCTCTTTTTATCAAAAGTATTTTGCAATACTCCATTTTCAAATGTTATAATTACAGGGATTAAGTCGTGGTTATCTTAATCACTGGCTAGTGGGGTATTGTGCACATTACTAGTTTCTCACAGTTACGTTAATAAATCCTAAACGTGATAATCATCACTACTTGGGGAAAGACCCAATAGTGGTATGACCATCGTCACCAGGTGACACGGCGCCAGATAAAAATAAGATAGAAGCCATTGTAATCGCTCTTATGCTGTAATTTATAACTATGTGTCATTTTATCAAAATGAGTGACTCACCAGTATTTCCCCGCTGATAAAATATTTTTAAAACATGTTTCAGGCGACCTGCTGTAAATCAAGGAAAACGTGCTACGGAGCACTAACAAGCTTGAAGAGGTGGCTCAGTTAAAATAAATAAACATGTTTTATAAATCAGGGAATTTCCTAGTAAAATTCCTCTATTGTAAATTACGGGGTTTATCCCGAATTATGAAATAAAATAATCAGGCATTTTCAAGTTTTAAAAGATCCTGATAAATTTTCCGCTGTCTCATCATTTAATAAATACCACGGGTTCCTGTCCCGCGGCTCCTGACCGGGGCTAGGGCCGTGACAGGAAAATGTGGTATCAGAGCCACTGATTTAAGCCTATTATGTATTTAAAAATACTTAATTTTCCTGATTATCTTCTTGTGAATATGTGTTTTAACTGACTACTTGTTAGTTACAGTATGGGTAAGCAAAGAATGTCGGATATCTATCTTAAATTAGATAGTTTACCGAAAGATAAGGGAACTTCATCCCAATCAAATTCCTCAAGATACTCAGCAGATACTGAGGAGGGAATATTTGTTCGTAAGGCACAGTATGAGAAACCACTTACCCCAAATAAAAGAAGTTTGATTATTAGAAAAAGTCAATAGAAAATGAGGAAGTTACAAACAAAAGAAGTGATAATTAATAAAGAGACTCAGGGAACAGGTGATAACCCACCATGGGAAGATGAGTTAGATGAACAATGGGCAAATCTCTACATGTTAGCCACTGTAGCAGTAAATGTTAACCTTTAAACTACGAACACCCCGACCCAGTAATAGCACCTATATTATCCATAAGCAGAACCTTCAATATAATAAATAACCACTAGTATATTTCAAATTTTAGTTGTACTATAAATAAATATTTTGTTTCAATAAAATAGTTTATTAGATATTTGTAATTAATAATAAACTTCTGATTGCCATTTTTGTGCTTATGTGAAAATTTAACCTAGAATTTTATATTTCCTCATATTTGCTAAACAGCATGAATGAGTTATCTGAAGCCCTTCAGAATCTCAACCTCTATCCTGTTAAAGTGGAAGTTTCCAGAGACTTTACTGGTTACTTGGCCGATGTTGAGGAACCTATGGAATTCCAAGCTCCACCTCCGGAGAAATCAAAG
Source organism: Helianthus tuberosus (assembly GCA_030545235.1). NCBI lineage: Eukaryota > Viridiplantae > Streptophyta > Magnoliopsida > Asterales > Asteraceae > Helianthus > Helianthus tuberosus. The sequence goes on along the minus strand of CM060440.1, from coordinate 36,850,199 downwards.
CCAAAGAAAAGAAGAATATTTGTGGGTTGGAGGCGTGTGCGCAGAAGGAAACCAGCGACTAGGAGAGTTCCCAAGATAGAAAATCCCATGGATAAAGGAAAAGGGATCGAGATTGGGGAAAATTTTAGACAAGTAGAAATAGAAATTGGGGAAAGTTCTAAGCAAGCCGAGGAATTGCCACTGCAGGAGGAACTAGATCGCAGACTGGCAAATTGTGATATCCTTAGGCCTATCAGTGAAAACCTATTCCCTTATCCTGCTGAAACCCAACTTCCAGTAAACTTGAAACCAGCCATCCCAGACCCTCTGATTCATACTCAACCTCTAGGAGAAATGGACGAATGGTGGACCAACGACTGGCAGTTTCAAAACCTCCTAAATAATCCTTATACCTTTTTCCCTCAGTTCGACCCAGAACCTGCACCAAACCCACCAATGAGTAATGAAAACTTAGCTGAACTCCGTCATTTTGGTGAGGAGCTGATAGATGCAGGGAATAGGATCCGGGAGGTGGGAGAACAAATCTCCTGGAAGTACGACGAGAGGGAACGTCGCTTCTAAAAGTGCCAGCCGACGGGAGATAGTGTGGTTGTGAAGCTGTGATTGTATAATAATAATAATAATAATAATAATAATAATAATAATTATAATAAAATATAATTATGTGTTATAACTTAAAAATAAAACTTTGTAAGATAATTTGTTTGTATGGATGCCTAATATATATAATATCAAACGTCGAAAGATCGACAATTTTATCTATATTTGTTTATGTGATTATGTGTAATTATTTTGTTATGTTTGGTTATTAATTACTTTATACTAATTACTTATATAAATTAATTACCAGATGGCACACGCTAGTAATGAACCAGTTAATGAAGTTAATCAATCTGAGCATAACAATGAAGATCAATTCCTGAATAGGCAAGATATCGAGAATATCGTTGCTCAGGGAATAGCCAATGCTATTCCTGCAATACTTGCTGCTGCTCGAAATCCAGTTGAACCTCAACAAATTATTCCTAGCAAACGCACACACGGTGACAATTTCAGTAATAGTGTAAATGGAGGCGGCAATCATACTGATAACAACAATGATGGAATGCAAGCTCCGCTCCTTAAGAAAATGAAAGCTACAACACCTGGTTGCACTTACAAGGAATTTCTTGCCTGTAAACCAGCTGAATTTGCAGGCAATGAAGGAGCGACTGCGGCACTGCGTTGGTTGGAGAAAACCGAAGCAGTAATTATGATAGGTAAATGTGTCGAGGAAGACAAGGTCATGTACGCGTCGCTTCTTTTTAAAGAAGGGGCGCTAGAATGGTGGAATACAGTACTTCAAGCCAAAGGAATAAATATGGCCTATGCCATGACTTGGGAAGAATTTAAGCAGCTAGTAGAAAGAAAATTATGTCTCGAGTATGAAAAGGAACAAATGACAAATAAGTTCCTGAACCACCGGATGGTGGATGCGAGAGTAGTACCAACTCTGGCTTCGCCAGAGCCAGTACTTATTTCCCGCTATATCTGGGGTTTAATCGGCGAAATCTGTGACATTGTCAAAGCTGCGAGACCACACACTATTGACGATGCTGTGGAATTAGCTAACACCCTAACTGACGGACTGGTACGCACAAGAGAAGAAACCCAGAAAAGGGAAGTGGCCCAAAAGATTACCCAAGGATTCCTTGTGGGTAATCATAGCAATTTCAAGAGAAAGGGAACCGGGCAATCTTCCACTGTTTCATTTTGCAATGCCTGTAAAAGGAAGCATTTTGGAAGATGCAAAGGGTATTGCAATTTCTGCAAAATCCCGGGGCATCAAGAAGAAGATTGCAGGAAGAAGAAAGCAACAGTCTGCTACAACTGTGGAGAAGCTGGACACTTTAGGCCGGACTGCCCAAAATTGGTTAAACCAGCTGATAACAAAGCCAAACCTGCAGAAGGAGCTACCAAGAAAAATGCAAGAGCCTTCCATTTGACTACTCAGGAAGCAGAACTAATTCCTGACGTGATAGCTGGTATGTTCCTAGTTCACGACGTTTATCCAAAAGTATTATTGACTCTGGTGCAAACCAAAGTTTTATAAATACTTCATTCTGCCAAGCTCTTAATTTACCATTAACCAATCTTAGGCAGATATTCATGGTAGAAACGGCAGATGGGAATTCTGTTAACATAGATAAGGTTTTGCGAGAAGAAAAGATAGAACTCTTAGGTCATAAATTTTCTGCAAACCTGTTACCTATGAAGTTAGCAGAATTCGATGTGGTATTAGGAATGGATTGGTTGGTAGCCAACCATGCTCGAATTCTTTGTGATAAGAATTCCGTAGAAATTTATACACCTACAGGAGAATTAGTGGTGATTATAGGAGATAAACCACGTAAGCCAATGAAATTCATTTCAGTAATGAAATTGGCCAGCTATTCAAGAAAACAAGAAATGGTGTATATGATTTCAGTAATCCTTAACACGAAAGGTAAGGAACTCAAAGAAATTCCAGTAGTCTCAGAATACCCAGAGGTATTCCCAGAAGAACTACCTGGATTACCACCTGATAGGGAAGTAGAATTTAGAATTCATCTAATTCCTGGAACTACACCGATAGCCAAGGCACCTTATCGGTTAGCACCCACTGAAATGCTAGAATTGAAAAAGCAGTTAGATGAATTGCTAAGCAAAGGATTCATACAACCTAGTTCATCCCCATGGGGTGTTGTTTGTGAAAAAGAAAGATGGGTCGATGCGAATGTGTATCGATTACAGGGAATTAAATAAGGTTACAATTAAGAATCGATACCCATTACCTAGGATTGATGATCTTTTTGATCAACTTCAGGGAGCTAGATATTTTTCTAAGATAGATTTACGCTCCGGATATCATCAATTGAAAGTACAAGAAGAAGACATACCTAAAACTGCTTTCAGAACTAGGTATGGTCATTACGAGTTTACAGTCATGCCCTTCGGATTAACAAATGCTCCCGCAGCATTTATGGACATGATGAATAGAATCTGTAAACCGTACTTGGATAAATTCGTAATTGTCTTCATCGACGATATACTTATTTATTCCAAAAGCCAGGAAGAGCATTGTCAGCACCTGCATGCACTCTTAACTTTGTTAAGAAAGGAAAAACTTTATGCCAAATTCTCGAAGTGTGAATTTTGGCTGCAAGAAGTGCAATTTTTAGGACACATGGTGAATCACGAAGGAATTCACGTAGATCCTGCTAAAATGGAAGCAATCACCAAATGGAAGGTTTCACAATCAGCGATGGAAGTTAGAAGTTTTATAGGGTTAGCCGGATATTATAGACGGTTTATTAAGGATTTTTACAAGATAACAGTACCATTAACTAAGCTAACCTGTAAAGCAGTTAAATTTGAATGGGGACCTAGACAAGAAGAGGCCTTCAGGATTTTAAAACAGAAGTTAACAAACGCTCCAATTCTTGCTTTACCCGAAGGAACAGAAGATTTTGAAGTATACTGTGATGCTTCAAAACTAGGATTAGGATGTGTGTTAATGCGACGCAAGAAGGTAATTGCGTATGCATCAAGGCAATTGAAAAAGCACGAAGAAAACTATACAACTCATGACTTAGAGTTAGGAGCCATAATTTTTGCCCTTAAAATTTGGAGACATTATTTGTATGGAAGTAAGTTTACTGTCTATACAGATCATAAGAGCTTAAGATATATATTTGGGCAAAAAGAATTAAACATGAGGCAAAGGAGATGGATGGAAATCCTAAGTGACTACGACTGCGATATTCAATATCATGAAGGAAAAGCAAACGTAGTTGCGAATGCTTTAAGTCGTAAGTATCATGAGAAGCAACGACGAGTTCGTGCTCTTAGATTAAATCTACAGTTAGATTTAATGGAACAACTGAAAAGCATTCAAGAAACAGCAATCAAGGATGATGCTGAAGGTATGAAAGGACGAATAAAAGAATTGGAACGAGGAAGTGATGGAATTTGGAGATTCCACAAAAGAAGGATTTGGGTACTTAGGAGACTTAAGAAATAAGATTTTAGAAGAAGCCCATAAATCTAGGTATACTATGCACCCTGGTAACAATAAGATGTACCAAGATTTAAGAAATAATTTCTGGTGGATAGGAATGAAAAAGGACATAGCTAGATATGTTTCTAAGTGTCTAACTTGTTCACAAGTTAAGGCAGAACACCAGAAACCTTCAGGTCTACTACAACAATTAGAAATGCCTGTATGGAAGTGGGAGCTCTTAACAATGGATTTTGTTACTAAGTTGCCCAAAACCAGAAAACGTAATGATGCGATTTGGGTAATCGTGGATCGATTAACCAAATCAGCTCATTTTCTACCTATGAAAGAAACCTTTAGCATGGAAAAGTTAGCCAAGTTGTATGTAGATGAAGTTGTATCCTTACATGGAGTTCCACTCTCCATTGTATCGGATAGGGATAGTCGTTTCACTTCCCACTTCTGGACAAGTTTCCAAGAAGCTATGGGAACTCGACTAAATCTAAGTACTGCATATCATCCTCAAACAGACGGACAGAGTAAAAGGACGATTCAAACCCTAGAAGACATGCTTAGGGCATGTGTGATAGATTTTGGTGGAAATTGCTATGACCACCTACCTTTAATTGAATTCTCCTATAATAATAGTTATCACTCAAGCATCGAAGTTGCCCCATTCGAAGCACTGTACGGACGTAAGTGTAGAACTCCAGTATGTTGGGCAGAAATAGGAGAAAGTCAATTATCAGGTCCTGAAATAGTGCAAGAAACTACCGACAAAATTACTCAAATCAAGGAAAGACTCAAGACGGCACGAGATCGCCAGAAAAGTTATGCCGATAATCGACGCAAGCCTCTAGAGTTCCAAGTTGGAGACAAGGTTCTCTTAAAAGTTTCTCCTTGGAAAGGAGTAGTTCGGTTCGGTAAGAAAGGAAAGTTGAGTCCAAGATACGTAGGACCATTCCCAGTAATACAGCAAATAGGACCAGTTGCTTATCACTTACAACTACCAGAGGAGCTAGCTGGAGTACATGATGTATTTTATGTATCCAATCTCAAGAAATGTCTATCTGATGAATCCTTGGTAGTACCTCTTCAAGATGTAGAGGTAAATGAAAAGTTAAAATTTGTTGAGAAACCATTACAAATAGAAGACAGAAAGATTAAGTTTCTCAAGCACAAGCGACTGATCGGATTATCGCGCTCCGGTCAAAGATAATATTTATATGCCCAAATTACCCTTAACAAATAGCTAGTGGTAGCAAGGGGTCGAACCACGAAGAGTATGTGGTTTGCGAGTGGATTCGATTGAATAATAGAGAACTGTCACAATTTATGAAGCTTGCTATGATATTCTTGTATTTTTGTTTTGTTGGAAGATATGAATTTAACTAAGTGAATGGGTTTAATTGAATAACAACTACTAATTAACAATTGCACTAAAGATTGATTACTAGACAAGAATAAGAAAAAGGATTCACACCCGGTTTCGGTAATTGATAACTTAAGGTTTCTACAAGTTTTAAGATTCAACTCAATTGCATACAATTAACGGATTTAGTGTACCATGACTTAGGTGCCAATAACTATCAACGTTTCAAAGAACGGACAAGAATGCACTTTGTAATCAACACAAGTAAAACCTAACCAAGATAATGCATATTACACATAACCATTTCATAAAGTCATAACTTTTAACATCGCCCGACAATTTACGAATACGAAACAAATGCAAGCTATTGTCAAAGGTTTCAAAAATCAAACACAATTTGTCACAAAGTTGAAGCAAGAAACAATTCGAAACTTTAAATTAAACAACTACCTACACCGGGGTGAAACCGAGATGATTAGCCGCTCATGGTTGAAGAAGCTTGATCACTGATGTGTGTAAAATGCAACATATAAATTACATCAAATGAGGCATAAAACTAACCCTTTTTAAGTACTAATATTGGAAAAAGAGTGTTTTTGTCTTCCTTTTGTATTTTCAGGATTAAATGAGCTCAAAAACACAAAAGAAGCAAAAAGACAGCTAAATCCAACATAAATACAAGGAAAGGAACATTAGTGGACTGCCCGACCCCTCAACGACATCTTCCCAAGCAAAATAGAGAAGGCAGAACACTGAACACGCCCCGTGCTCAGCCAGCACGGGGCCGTGCCCAAGAAGCAGCAGAAAAGACAAACCTATAGAAGCTTCTATTGCCCACCACGGGCCGTGCCCAGCGGACACGGGGGCGTGTCGAAAGTACAGCAGGCGCATTTATTGTAATTGCGAATTACAATTAATGAGGAGAGAGAGTGTCAGACAGGCACGGGGCCGTGCCCAGCGGACACGGGGCCGTGCCCAGCTCTCTGTTCAGCCTATAAATAGGAGTGCTTGGATTCATTTCATCTCATCTCATCCCTTGGCACACCACATCTCTCACACTTCATCCACCACCATCACAACACCATCATCCACCTCCATCATCCATTGTCCATCGTAGAGTGTGTGAGTCGTCTCGGGATCCAAGATTGATCGTAAGAGTTCTTGACAATCAAGGCCATGTTTGCCTAAGTCTCTTACATCACTTGATGAAGACAAAGTGTCTAGCATAATACTTTTTATTTCTAATCTTTTGCACTTTTTATTTGGTTTTGTATTAATGACTTTAATAACTAGTTACTTATGTTGAAGGTGATCTTTCCTTATCGTTTGTCCGTGGTGTCTTGGCATTATTTTACTGTCTATATAAAATAAAGGATTTTCACCATTCATATCTCCACGGTCTATATGGAGGTATGTTGGCTACCTGGTCGGGGGTTAAGGGAACGGTTTAGTAAAGGTCTTGCCATTGTTCAGCGTTTAGAGGTCCTGCAATGGACCTGGGTCAAATTTAGTAGGACCTCCTTCAATACTTCACGGTATTGGATGGCGGGGGTCCAAACTCTTTGATCCCCTCATAAGTTAACTACTATTAATACTATAACCCGGCTATTTAGGACTGTATCCCTGCTGACTCAGACTACTTAGCCGAGGGTAACGTCACCGCCAAAAGCGGGGCCTACCACAATACTGCATTAATAACTTAATTCATTATCTTCCAATAATCCACCCTTTTAGGATTGTATCCTTGCTGACTCAAACTACTGGGGTGAGGGTAACGTCACCTTCAAAAGAGGGGCCTACTACAATAACTAAGATAATCTCTTAATTATGTGCAAAAGTGCGGAAATAATCAAAGGTTATACTAGATACGAGTCGGAACCAAGTGATTCATCTTGTCTATCTGTTTTTTATTTTATTTTTATTTTTCAGCATTTTAGTTAGTTTTTATTTTTCTTAGTTTAAAACATTTTTCTAAACTTTTATTTTGATTAGACGTTGAGGATAAACCGGTACTAAAAGCTCTTGTGTCCTTGGACGACCTCGGTATCTTACCAACGCTATACTACGCTCAACGATGGGTGCACTTGCCCATATGTGTGTTTAGTGTTAGTAAAATATCGTGTTTTATAAATTTAAAACTTGGCTAAAATAAGTGTTAAAAAGGGCTTAAAATATATACCTAATATAAGTAACACTTCGCACGTATCAAGTTTTTGGCGCCACTGCCGGGGACACAAGGATTTTAAGAAAGCTTAAAATCGACGGCCTAATCAGTTTTTCAAAACCTTTTTAAAACGCGCGCACATTTTTCTGCATTTTAGTTTAATTTTGCATTTACAGTAACCTGTACACGGGGCCGTGTTCACTGAACACGGGGCCGTGTTGCACATTTTCATAAAAACACACAGTAACAGAAGCTTGAACACGGGCCGTGCTCATTGAACACGCCCCGTGCTCAACGAAATCAGTAAATTTAATTAAAACGCCCAGATACAGATCCTGAACACGGGGCCGTGCTCACTGAACACGGGGCCGTGTCCAGCCTCTGTTTCCGTTTTTATTCTTGTTTTCTGATCTCGAGACTCGGTTGTGGTCTGCTGAGTGATTCTTATGGATCAATACTCAGGAGGTTACAACTACACCTATGAGGAGGATGATTATAGGGGTAATTATTGCACTAATTGTCGTAATGCACGCTCGATTCAAAATAATCACTCATATCAACCATCCAATTCATACACCTACTATGAGGAGCCCAGGTACGAGCCATCAACTTCATATGCATCCTATGAAGACCAAAGGTATGAACCTCCTCCCTCATACTCATATTTTGATGAACCAAGGTATGAGCCCTCATACTCATACTTTGAGGAACCAAGATATGAGCCACCACCTTCATATGCCTATTATGAGGAACCATGGCGTGAACAACCCACCTCATATGAGTATTATGGAGAACAAAATTACGAACCTTATCCATCATATGCTTACAATGAAGAACAATGGTGCGAACCATCGACTTCATATGAGTATTATGAGGAACAAAGGGTCGAACAACCGGATTCAAGCTTAGAAAATTCTGATTCTTTTTCTATAACCGAAGTGACCGATAGGATATTAGAACACATTAGAGTTATCGATCGATGTATAAAAGAAGCTCGCGCAAGGGAAGAGGAGTCCCGCGCAAGAGAAGAATTAAAAAAGGAAAAGATAACTGAAAATGTAAAAATGGAAGAACAAATAAGTGAAAAACCGACACATGAGTTAAACAACGAAAAAGGTGAGTCCGACAACGTTAAAATCCAAGAAGAGTCTAATTTTGAAGAAATTAATCTCTTGACACCTTCTTTCGAAAATCATTGTTTAGTACCCACTCATGCTAAGTTTTTAAAAGAGTTAAACACTAACACTAAAATTGACGAAACGGTAAGTGTTAAGTTAACTAATGATCAAACTTCACTAATAAAAGAAGACCCATTTGAAATTAACATCACACCGGTTCCATGTTTCTTTCAAAATTCGTTTATTAGTAATGTCACTGTCGATAAAGATCGATGTGTTAACATAATGCCTAACTACATTTTCGAAAGATTAAGCATTAGTGATTTTTCTCCACTTCAAATACCCATTTTTCTATCCAATCGGAAAGTAATAAAATCAATCGGTATAGTTGAAGATGTCTTGGTTCAAGCAAATCAAATGGTAATCCCAACCGACTTTGTCATCCTCGATGACGCTCCTCTAGTGTTGGGACGACCATTTGTAAAACTCACGAAGCTTTGAAAAACCGGAAGTTCAATAATCTACCTCTTCAATTAGGGGCATTTAAAAGAAGTGTCGATCTCGAACGATCAATGAAATATCCATTCGGCAATAATGACCCCCTAATTGAAGATGAAGATGAACCACCCGATACAAGTGAAGAGATTGACCACTTTGTTGAAGAAGAGGTCGCCATAGAACAAACTTTTAAAGTTCTTGATCGAAACGAGCAACCAAATAAGGAGTCTCCTAAAGACCCACCACTTGAGCTCAAAGAACTTCCAAAAGGTTTGGAATATGCTTTTCTAGACAAAGATGGTAAGTTACCTGTAATTATTTCGTCTAAATTAGATAACTTAGAAAAAGAAAAATTAATTAATCTTTTGAAAAAACACAAAAATGCAATAGCTTGGAAACTTGTTGACATAAAAGGAATTAGTCCTTCTATGTGCACACACAAAATTTTGATGAATGATGACTACAAATCAGTCATACAACCACAACGTCGAGTAAATCCAAATGTTCAAGAAGTGGTTAAAAACGAAGTCATCAAGTTACTTGACGCCGGACTTATCTATCCTATCTCCGATAGTCCTTGGGTGAGTCCCGTCCAAGTAGTTCCAAAGAAAGGAGGTATGACAGTAATAACTAACGAAAAGAATGAACTAATACCAACGAGAACCGTCACAGGATGGAGAGTATGTATAGATTATAGACGATTAAATGAAGCAACAAGAAAGGATCACTTTCCTTTACCCTTCATTGATCAAATGTTAGAAAGATTATCCGGTCATAAATTTTACTGTTTCTTGGATGGTTTTTCAGGTTACTTTCAAATCCCGATAGCACCCGAAGACCAAGAAAAGACAACTTTCACATGTCCCTATGGAACTTTTGCTTATCGACGCATGTCGTTTGGTCTATGTAATGCCCCAGCAACATTCCAACGTTGCATGGTAGCTATTTTCCATGACATGATAGAAAAGACAATGGAAGTCTTCATGGACGACTTTTCTATCTTTGGGGATTCATATGACCAATGCCTCGATAACCTTGAACGAATGCTATCCCGATGTGAGGAAACAAACCTCGCCCTTAATTGGGAAAAATGCCATTTCATGGTAACGGAGGGAATAGTACTCGGTCACAAGATCTCAAGCGAAGGAATGGAGGTGGATCGAGCCAAAATAGATACCATTTCTAGGTTACCACCTCCATCCTCCGTACGAGCTATCAGAAGTTTCCTAGGGCATGCCGGATTTTATAGACGATTTATCAAAGACTTTTCAAAAATCTCAAGGCCTCTAACAAAATTACTTGAAAAAGATGCTCCTTTCATCTTTGACAAGGATTGCAATCAAGCATTTCTAACCCTAAAGGAAATGCTAGTCAATGCACCTATCATGATAGCGCCTGATTGGAAATTTCCTTTCGAAATCATGTGTGATGCCAGTGACTTTGCAGTTGGAGCTGTCTTGGGACAGAGAAAAGAAAAGCATTTCCACCCAATCTATTATGCTAGTAAAACACTCAATGATGCACAAGAAAATTACACAACAACTGAAAAAGAGTTACTAGCTGTGGTATTTGCTTTTGATAAATTTCGTTCTTATCTTGTTCTTTCTAAAACTATAGTCTATACAGACCATGCAGCCATTCGATATCTCTTCAAGAAGCAAGATGCAAAACCACGTTTGATTAGGTGGATTCTACTCCTCCAAGAATTTGACATTGAAATCAAGGACAAAAGAGGAGCAGAAAATACCGCAGCAGATCATCTTTCACGCTTAGAAGACCCAGCTTTAGAGGCAACCAGGCACGAGCAAATCAACGAAAAATTTCCAACTGAGTCCCTGGAAATGGTGGAATACAAGGAAGAACCATGGTACGCCGACTATGCTAACTACCTAGCTAGCGGTATAGTCGCAAAAGGATGGCCACATCATCAAAGAAAAAAATTCTTTGCCAATGTGAAACACTACTTTTGGGAAGATCCATATCTTTTCAAAATGTGTGCAGACCAACTCGTCAGACGATGCGTACATGGTAGTGAAGCACGAAGAATTCTCCGCCATTGTCATGAAGGTCCATACGGAGGACATCATGGTGCTGCTAGTACCGCACGAAAGGTATTCGATTCAGGATTTTATTGGCCAACCATTTACAAAGACGCTCAAAGTCTTGTAAAAACATGTGATGCTTGCCAAAGAAAAGGTAATATTTCTTCCAAAAACGAAATGCCACAAAATGGCATTCTTGTTTGTGAAATTTTTGATGTGTGGGGACTCGACTTTATGGGACCCTTCCCACCATCGAAAGGAAACAAATATATACTTGTGGCAGTAGATTACTTGTCTAAATGGGCCGAGGCCGAGGCACTTCCAACAAATGATGGAAGAGTCGTGGTAAGATTTCTGAAAAAATTATTCTCTCGTTTTGGCACACCTAAAGCTTTAATAAGTGATAGAGGTACCCATTTTTACAACCATCAACTTGAAAATTTTTTAACAAGATATGGGGTATATCACCGGGTTTCGACAGCATATCACCCTCAAACAAACGGACAAGCCGAAGTGACTAATAGAGGTTTAAAACGAATACTCGAAAAAACCGTAGGGTTAAATAAAAAGGAATGGGCTGATAAATTAGACGATGCTTTATGGGCTTTTCGAACTGCTTATAAAACAACAATAGGTACAACCCCATATAAGCTAGTTTATGGAAAAAAAGTTGTCATTTGCCAGTAGAAATTGCACACAAAGCCTACTGGGCAATCAAAAATGTAAACTTAGATCTAGAATTTGCTGGTAAAAATCGATTTTGTCAATTAAATGAATTAGACGAGCTTAGGAATTATGCATACTCAAACTCTGAAATTTATAAGGAAAGAATGAAAGATTTGCATGATAAACATATTAAACCTAATAAATTTCGGGTAGGGGATCTAGTTCTTTTGTTTAATTCACGACTTCGATTGTTTCCTGGTAAATTAAAGTCTAGGTGGTCAGGACCTTTTTCCATCACCCACATCTTTCCACACGGTGCAGTAGAAATTAAATCTCGAAATGGGCCACCATTTAAAGTCAATGGCCAACGGCTAAAACTCTATCAAGGATTCATTGAGGATGAGGAAGAAGAAATCTCGCTTCAAACGGTGGAAGAATAAAAACATCATGCCTGGTAAGTTACGAACGATTGAGACGACAAAATAAAGCGGTAAGTTTTCTAACCATAGCTTATGGATAAAAGGGGCACGCACACGAGCACTAAAAAAAAAAAAACCTCGCTCGGCACGGGGCCGTGTTCACGCTGCAGACGAGATAAAATCCCTTTTTCAAAGCAATTTCTTCATTCCACACGCCCCGTTTCCCCACAAAAGCTCTGGTTCCAGGCGATTTTTCGCGAAATTTCGACGTCTCCTATCGATCTAACAACGTCAAGGTATGATTCTATCACTATTAGTAGTTAGATTAGTTAATTGCATGTAGTTAAAACACCAAAAATTTGGGGAAAAATCTAGGGTTCTTGAAGTTCATCCGGATCAAACCTCAAATTTTTGTTTAGATCTGTTTGCATTTAGTTAGATTAGTGTTAAGGGAAGTAAATACACTTGTATTATTCATAGATTCACCCGATTTCTTACAAAAACCCCAAACCCTTGTTCTTGAACCGAAAAAGATGAAATTGATAGGGTAAACGGGTTATTTTGGGAAAAACGGCACTTAGGGTTTCATTTTCGGGGGAAACCGCACCTATTGGACCAAAAATTTTCAAGTTTTCGAAACCGGGACGAAAAATGAAGTTTTTGAGTAACAGACCTCTGGACACGGGGCCGTGTCCGCTGGACACGGGGTCGTGTCCAGCCCGCTGTTTGCAGTTTGTCCGAAAACATTTCTGTTTCGTGCTAACTTTTGGTGTATTCTTGCAGATGGCCAGGAAGTTTACAAGATTCAACGCCAATCAGTTAGATGCAAGAGCTCGATACGAGCTTCTTCAAACAAGGCCAGAGGAACACCCGAGGCAGGCTTGCACAGAACTGCTAACCATGGTGAATCAAATTGACCGTTTCAACAACATTGTCACGGGACCACTCAGAGTCGCACTAACAACCCGACTCCGTTCCGTCCATGAATGCACCTTGGAATTCTACAGCACCTTTGCATTCACTTCAAGGTGCGACCCGTTCGATAATGACGGGGTGTCATTCCGGTGTGGCGGGACGAGGTATTCGATCTCCATGGCACAATTCGGGTCGATTATCGGGTTGTATGCGGAAGAGGATGCGGGAAACGAAGAAAATACAGGGGGATTGAGAGAGGTTGAAGACAACGAACGCCAAGCCATGTGGGCTCAGATTGGGGAAGGGTTCTACAATCCGAGCAGCACTAAGAGTACCAAGCTGAGGGATCCGCTATACAGATGCATTCATAGGCTCCTCGGCTACTCTCTTAGCCAAAGACATGACAGTGGTGGCGTCGTGGGGTTAAGAGATTTGCTTGTCCTCCACTGCATTCACAACCGCAGGCCGCTCGATGTTCCGTTCCTCATGCTCCGAAACATGCATCACAACCGCCTTGCTAGTGCACCAACCCCTATTTTCTTCGGGGGATGGGTGTACCGTCTCTTCAAGCACTTCGCCCACATTCCGAGGTCATTTGAGAGGAGCCCATGGTCGGGTACGGTGGATATTCACATATGCCGCTCAATGAACCTGATTTATGAGGCAGAAGACGGGACGGTAACCTTTCAAAGGATGCAAGGTCATGCATGGAACCCGCAAGAAGCGCTTGTCCTCCCAGCTCCGCAACATCATCAGTACCACTACCAACCCCACGGTGATCCGGGCCAATCGTCCTCCTCGGGAGGTGGTTTTCCTAATTTTCAAAGTTTGCATGATTTGTTGCAGGAAAACCTCATGTGTACTCGGAACACCTATAACATGGCGAGCAACACCTACCACCGGGTCGGAGCTATTGAGAGAAACCTATCCGAGATACAAGACGATGTCGGATACATACGAGACCACATTGCACGCCATGGAGGGGATGATGACGATGATGATGATGATGATGATGCTATGGAGTAAGCGGGAGGAGCATAGGAGGAAGCGGTTGATTGATGACTCCCCAGGTTAACCCTTTGCAATCTTGAACAATTGATGGCCTGCGTGCCAAGTGTTAGACAATTTACTTTTCCTAACTATTTTTTCCATTTTATTTTTCTTTTTTTTTCCTACTTTATGCTTGGAACAATTAACTATGGTAATGTAGGATGTTTATGTTGCTTGGTGTGGTATTAAGTGATGAAACAGGTACAAACCAAGGCTTGGAATGCTAAGCCTCAGCACTTATAGGACCAGGATGGAAAAACCAGGGGAAGAAACCTGTTTTGCAGGCTTTCAGACTGTCCACACGGGGACGTGTCCAGCCAACACGCCCCCGTGCTCACCTCCCAGACCTGCTGTTTGGTTACTGTCCTGCAGAAATTTTGTCAGACACGGGGATGTGCCCACCCAACACGCCCCCGTGTTCACCTTCTGTAAGTTCTCGTTACTGGCACCTGAACACGGGGTCGTGCCCACTCAACACGGGGTCGTGTCCAGGCTGCCAGTAACACAAAAACTTTTGCTTTTTACACCTATTTACACATCTAATCAACCTAAAAAAATTATTTTTGGGACACATTGAGGACAATGTGTAATTTAAGTGTGGGGGGGATGCTAAAACCTTGAATTTTGCAAGTCCTAAATACAAGCCTTACACAAAACTCTATTGGAACCGCTAATCACCCCAAATTTTTTCAAAAATTTCATTTTTTTACTTGTCTAGGTTTAACTCGGGAAATTCAAGTTCTCAAAAAGGTTATATTTTTATGAATTTACAACCGATAGCGTAGTGATAAAAAGAACCAACATAAGAAAATTATGAAAAGGCATGACAAACTTAGTTAAAATTTGATTATATATACTTGATCACATAAAAACCCATTCCCACAAAAGTGAGTTTTGAGCCTTTATTGAGCATACAATTACATATCATTAGACTAAATGCTCATTTTTCGTTTCTTGTGTGAATAGCTGCTTGGTTCTTACAACTCTAGAACTTGCCTTGACGATACATTCCCGGTCCTTATCAACTTAAACCCGAGTAAGTAAATGATGGAGGCATTAGGACTAACCCCTTTTTATTTCTACACCATTATTTTTCTTTTTCTTTACCACCTACCCAAAAATCCCCCTAGTTAACCCCTTTGAGCCTAAACCTTTTCATTTCATCACCCAAACCAAAAACCCTTTTACCCACCAAAACCTTTTTATTTTTAACCCTTTGTTTTAGTAACAAGTTCGGTTTTTCGTAAAAAAATATATATATATATATATATATAAACAAACAAGTTCATCAAAAATAACTTTGTTTGAATAAAAGCTTCATCAAAATAAAAAGTTACAAAAATAGAAAATCTTACGAAAACCGACACTTGTTACGTTTTTCGCCCTTTTTCTACTAACCACTATCCCAACCACCTACCTTTAACCCAAGCCTAACCCTTAACCCACAAAGTCCTCTTGATATTTACAAAGGTATAAAAGTTAAAAAGGAGGAGGATTGATTGCTTGGCAAGCTTATGGTAGGAATAAGTTCCATGCCGCTCTCGAGTGATTCACTAAAAATACACCTTCGGCCGATTATGAGTGATTTCTCCCGTGAGGTATGTGAACTTGTATATAAATGGAATTTTAAAAAGGCATGTTATGCCCAAATAAGTAATTTCTCCTATGAAAAGTTCTAAATAAATCATTACGAATAGGATTGTAAATAAATAAAGATAAAACCCAAAAAGATCTTGGATTCCCAACACTCTACGACAAGCCAAAAACCTTCTCTTCTACCCATTCCATTTGGGAGTGTAAGCAACATGTTAAAGAGTTTTGCTTGAGGACAAGCAAAAGTTCAAGTGTGGGGGTATTTGATGTGTGTAAAATGCAACATATAAATTACATCAAATGAGGCATAAAACTAACCCTTTTTAAGTACTAATATTGGAAAAAGAGTGTTTTTGTCTTCCTTTTGTATTTTCAGGATTAAATGAGCTCAAAAACACAAAAGAAGCAAAAAGACAGCTAAATCCAACATAAATACAAGGAAAGGAACATTAGTGGACTGCCCGACCCCTCAACGGCATCTTCCCAAGCAAAATAGAGAAGGCAGAACACTGAACACGCCCCGTGCTCAGCCAGCACGGGGCCGTGCCCAAGAAGCAGCAGAAAAGACAAACCTATAGAAGCTTCTATTGCCCACCACGGGCCGTGCCCAGCGGACACGGGGGCGTGTCGAAAGTACAGCAGGCGCATTTATTGTAATTGCGAATTACAATTAATGAGGAGAGAGAGTGTCAGACAGGCACGGGGCCGTGCCCAGCGGACACGGGGCCGTGCCCAGCTCTCTGTTCAGCCTATAAATAGGAGTGCTTGGATTCATTTCATCTCATCTCATCCCTTGGCACACCACATCTCTCACACTTCATCCACCACCATCACAACACCATCATCCACCACCATCATCCATTGTCCATCGTAGAGTGTGTGAGTCGTCTCGGGATCCAAGATTGATCGTAAGAGTTCTTGACAATCAAGGCCATGTTTGCCTAAGTCTCTTACATCACTTGGTGAAGACAAAGTGTCTAGCATAATACTTTTTATTTCTAATCTTTTGCACTTTTTATTTGGTTTTGTATTAATGACTTTAATAACTAGTTACTTATGTTGAAGGTGATCTTTCCTTATCGTTTGTCCGTGGTGTCTTGGCATTATTTTACTGTCTATATAAAATAAAGGATTTTCACCATTCATATCTCCACGGTCTATATGGAGGTATGTTAGCTACCTGGTCGGGGGTTAAGGGAACGGTTTAGTAAAGGTCTTGCCATTGTTCAGCGTTTAGAGGTCCTGCAATGGACCTGGGTCAAATTTAGTAGGACCTCCTTCAATACTTCACGGTATTGGATGGCGGGGGTCCAAACTCTTTGATCCCCTCATAAGTTAACTACTATTAATACTATAACCCGGCTATTTAGGACTGTATCCCTGCTGACTCAGACTACTTAGCCGAGGGTAACGTCACCGCCAAAAGCGGGGCCTACCACAATACTGCATTAATAACTTAATTCATTATCTTCCAATAATCCACCCTTTTAGGATTGTATCCTTGCTGACTCAAACTACTGGGGTGAGGGTAACGTCACCTTCAAAAGAGGGGCCTACTACAATAACTAAGATAATCTCTTAATTATGTGCAAAAGTGCGGAAATAATCAAAGGTTATACTAGATACGAGTCGGAACCAAGTGATTCATCTTGTCTATCTGTTTTTTATTTTATTTTTATTTTTCAGCATTTTAGTTAGTTTTTATTTTTCTTAGTTTAAAACATTTTTCTAAACTTTTATTTTGATTAGACGTTGAGGATAAACCGGTACTAAAAGCTCTTGTGTCCTTGGACGACCTCGGTATCTTACCAACGCTATACTACGCTCAACGATGGGTGCACTTGCCCATATGTGTGTTTAGTGTTAGTAAAATATCGTGTTTTATAAATTTAAAACTTGGCTAAAATAAGTGTTAAAAAGGGCTTAAAATATATACCTAATATAAGTAACACTTCGCACACATCAATCACCGGATGATTGGAACTTGATGAAGATCATCTTGGAGCTTGAAAGATGGAGGAATGGTGAATGATGAATGTTGGTGGAAGATGGTGGTGGAAGAGTTGATGATTGTAAATGATGTTAGTGATAATGTTTCTTCATGTTCTTGGCTCCCTTTTATCATTGTGAATAGAGATGATTTATGTTATAAAAATGGCTCTAGCAATTATATAAAAACCCCACTTTGAGTGTAAATCCCGGTTGTAAGGCAAAAAGCAAGATTGGAATCATTTCTACAACCCAAAAACAACTTTTCCTGTTTCTGAAATGCACAACCCGTCGCCGACGGTACCCAACCCGTCGCCGACGGGCTCCCAAAAACACAAATATGGCCGACGGCCTATAACACTGGTTACGGATGTTTTGGCTTACGGATATTTCCCGAACCAGTCGGGGACGGGTTCATACCCGTCGCCGACGGCTTGTCTAAGTTGGTTTCTTCAGTTTTCGCTTCATGCACTCCCGGTTGATTCGTAACACGTCCTGGTGCTCCGGTTTTCGACCCGGTGACCCGTAAAGCTCCCGAAAAGCTCCTTAACTTTGTTAAACCTGCATAAACACAATTCTAATTAAAAGTAGGCCATTCAAGATTAAAACTCATATAAAAATATAAAGTTACACGATTACGAGCACCGATTTTCAACCACGTATCACATCCCCACACTTATCTTTTGCTTGCCCTCAAGTAAATCTGTTTTTCACTTTCACGTGGGTCGAACAACGAACACACTTTCCATTCCCGAGACAAAGGTTAAGGTCTATTGTCATACAAAAGTTCAAATTCTTTACAATTTTCATATTTTTACCGGTCACGTGAAAAATCACATATAATAATGGTTATCCAAGATTAACCCGCCCGTAAAACTAACAAATCATACATATCCCTCACAATGTTCTCTCCACTCGGCTTAACATTTGGCTAATGTGTAATGTATTAGCACTTCAACAATTAATCGCTCAATACTGATTAGAACACGTACCCGCATAGGCTTGCAACTCAATAATTCTCCACCACCGATCACGAATACGAAGCACGCGTCATAAGGTCTTTGAACGGGTTGTAACGGGGCTAGGCTAAGGGTAGGAAATAGGATATTTTAAAGTGGCTAAGGTGATGTAAATTCGATTTTTATTACGAACGATTATTCTAAACAAAACTAAACTACAAACATCAACTTCAAGGCAACAACTTTAGCCTTTTATTTCTCGACTAAGAACATATATTTTTGTTCTTTTCTCAACAAATTTCTATCTTTTTCATGTATTTTCTGAATTTTCTATATTTTTTTATATATGCAAACAAACAAACAACTATACAAACTTGACTCCTATAATCGAATTTCCATCACACGGGTTAAAAACAAAAAGGTTTAAGGTTATGGGCTAAAGGTGGTCAAACGAAGGGTTTAGGCTCAAGATTGGCTACTAGGGGATAATTTTTGGGTAAGGGTATAAGAATGGTGTAAAAGGAAAAAGGTTTACCTAATGCCTTAATCATTCTCATGCTCGTATTCGGTCTATGGTCTTGAATGTATCAAAAGTTGCAAGTTCTACAATATGCGACTAATGGTCCACTCAAACAACGAAATATGTAAATGTAATGTAAATCTATGATATAGAAGTGGCTCAAAACCTCACGTATAAGGGTATGATATGTGATATGCATCAAATGCTAGTTCCTTAGGCGAATTATTCCCAAATAACCACCCGTTAAATACCCTTCATGCTATTAATTTGAACTTGACCATGACAAAAGACCAAATGGGTTGTGACATCCCTCGTTGACTTAGTTACTTGTGCTTTTAAGATTGCTTTTGAAACAAGAAACTTTTGAAAAAATTTTGAAATTTTCCTCCATCCCCACACTTGAGGTAAACATTGTCCTCAATGTGTAGTATTTAAATGAATGGGTCAAAATCTAAAACTTTTACTACTCCCCCATCCCCACACTTGAGGCAAACATTGTCCTCAATGTGTAAGAACTAGAGTTTTAAAAAGCACAAGGGATGTGCCACGGCTAACCCTCCCAAAGTTTCACCCCGGAAAAATACAAAATACAAAATACAATCCACTTAATACTAAACTAATAATCGAGGTAAAAAGGAAACGCATGCACCTGATTTTGTCGCTTGATGCCCCTATCTTCTTCTCTGCATAAAAACGGTTGTCTCGCGAACATCATGTACCTACAAATTCTAACCCTTGTGTAGAAGCATGCTTCTCACAACCATCAAATTTTGTTAGTTACCTAGTTCTACCATTTTTATGAAAATATTACCAAGCAATGCGTTATTTTACCTTTATTTATGTGGAAAAAGTAAATAAAATACGAAATAAAAATAAAGCAAACAAAATAAACACAATAACAACACAAAACATACCATACCTTCACCGTTGATATCGCTCGTTGGGGTCAACTGGCGGGTTCGGTTGGTATTGATAACCAGTGAGGGCCTCAAACATCTCCCTATAGTTATCGAGTGGGCTCTGCTCCCCTTGAGGTGGTGGTTGGTATGGAATCGGGATGAAGCTGGAGCCTACCGCTTCGGGCCAGTGAGGGGTCGGGTCGGATGGGCCTTGTGGATGGGGAAGGTCGGGGTAATTGGTCCACTCCGAATGTTCTGCATATGGGAGGCCGGCTTGATAGTCTCTTTGATGTCGCTCCTGATTGTGGAGCACCTTGAAATTATTAATAGCCATTTGTTGAGAGACATATAAGGCACTCCATCGGCGTCGTTCCAATTCTCTTGCTTCATTTTGACGCGTTGCCTCTTCTTCCTCCCATGCCCGTCTTCGGGCCCTATCTTCCTCTTGCGCTTGTACCAAGCGTTCCATTTGTGACCGTTGTTCCTCCATTTGCTTCTCCATTCTCTCGCGATAAGCCGCTTGAGAGGCCCATTGTTCATGCGAGAAGGTCCCGTGCATCCCTTCCCAATTCTCTCTCCTCCTGTTATATTCTCGGCCCTCGCCTATACATGCCGAAACATTGTCAGAAGTCGCTTGGTCCCCGCGGGTAAAGTTTCGGTACATCGGCACCTGTCTTTGTTTCACAAAGTTTGCCACTTCTGCATTGATCTCCCTGTGTGGCCTCATGTACCTCCGTTGTGGTCCCCGGGGACCAGAAGGCTCAACCTCTTTTTCTTCCTCAAGCATTTCTTCATCTCCCCCAGCCCCTTGTGCATCTGGATTAGGAAAGTCATACCTGTGACCCAATTGGTCGGTCACCACGTAATCGTTTCCCTTCAGCTCCACATCTATTCTCCAATTCTTTTTCATTGAGGCTATGTTGAATTCCTCAAGAGGTTTGGACACCCAAAGCGATTCCGGAGGCAAACAATTCTGTTGGACGATCATAGCACTGATGAGGCGTGCATATGGAATGAAACGCCTTTGGGATGCCTCCCGGGTGATCCATGTGTTCATCATTACTGAAGAAACACTAGATAAATGGTCGGAACCGAAATATCTAGGGGGTTTGAATCCGCATAAAAGGGTTAGCTCTCTCTCGGTTGATTCAGTTACAGCCGATATTCTTCACCGATGGTTCTGCAAAAAATAACACCGTTAGCCTCGCCAAGGGGAGAAGAGGGTTCTCTCCTTGACCCGACTCCGGTGTGAGAATAAGTATTTGTATGGAGAAGAGAAAAGTATTTGAGAAGTGAGTGTGACTTGAGTTTATACCTGAACAGTTCTCGTATTTATAACCGGGAGTTTGGGAGGGAAAACCTGTTATTGAAAAGATGACGGAAGATGCTAACGCCGTAGCGGTTATATTTTCTTCCGTTAAGTTCTTTGATCCAACGTCAAGTTGTCTCGATCCGATGTGAATGCACACGGATCGTGGTTTGATCTATGGCTGGGGGATTGCCACGTGGAAAGTGATTAAGTGGAGATTATTCTCCAATTGCATGCCTTCGTTGTGATTCCAGGGTTGCCTGTGGTAATGACACGTGTCTAGACGGTTATAACCGTCTGGGTGGTGCACGATTGTATTTCTTTCTAGAAGATTACTGCTATAATCTGGTGTGACATCTGGCTGTGTGGACACAGACGAATAAATCACAAGTCTGGGTAAAATGATATCCAAGTCTGGATATTTGGGCGGAAGTATTGATCTCAGGATTTTTATCCTTTGCTAATGGGAGAAGGCGCAAGGATTTATGTTTTCCTTTGGGCGCGCGACTATAGATTGCTGATTACTTTCTTCCTTTTGTAAGACCAATGCGCGGCCGCGCAAGGTAAAAGGGTTGAAAGGCCAGTTTGTGGTATGGTCTTAAATATTTTTTATGAGGTTTTTGGGACCTTACCCCTTCAAGTCCCCCCAGTCTAGTGTTGTACTTATGCAAATAAGTGGAGCACTGGACTTATGAGAGGGAAATGTTTTTGGGTGCGAGAAATAAGAAATCTTCTCTGAGAAAATTTGAATTTGTTGAGTTTGTAAAGATTTTTTATGGAAAATCTTTGACTTGAAGCTAGTGCAGTAAATTGATTTTGACAACCTGTCATTGTCAGTTGTTTTTTACTGTCTGTGTCTGATATTAACTTTTCCTGCTGCTTGTTTCTTCTGTGTCCTCTTTGTTGGACCAGTGCGCGGCCGCGCAAGGTCTAAAGAGGATTAAAAATGAAGTTGTGGTTTTTCCCTTAAGTCTTCTTTATTGGACCGGTGCGCAGTCGCGCAAGGTCTAAAGAAGGTTAGGAAATCGAGGTTGTGGTATGGTCCAAACGCTCGGAACGAGGTTTTTGGGACCTTACCCCTTCAAGTCCCCCCAGTCTAGTGTTGTTCTTATGCAAATAAGTGGAGCACTGGACTATGAGAGAGAAATGCTTTTTGCTGCAGGGTTTTTGGCGCGAAAGTGGAGAATTTTTTATGAGAAAATACTCTTGTGCATTATCTTTTGTTTTTTCGATAAATCTTTGGGGAAAACTTGTGAGTTTTTTTCTTTGTTCTGACCTACTTCGTCATGATCTGGCGTACCGGTTAACTGGAAAGATCAGCCTTTGCTTGAAGGAGTATCTTCCGGTTAACTGGAAAGATCAGCCTTTGCTTGCGTACCGGCGACGTCAAAACAGGTGTTATTCTGATCCTTCCTTTGGGAATGAAGGGATACCAGTTGTTGATGGGGAGATTGAGCTGGCTGTTGTTCCCCCTTGTTAGGGTGTTCGGGGAAGTACTGTAAATGCTGCTGAAGGTGCCTTGCTGCACTAGTAACTTTCCTTTGTTGATGCAATGTTATGCATTCATGTTTTGTGTTTATGTTTGAATTACAATATGTTGCATGTGTATAATTACTTTGTTTAGGTATAGCGAATGAAAATGGTATTGTGCTCATGTGCAAATGTAAGTCTAGACTGTGCACGAGGCTTGCTATTTTTTAGACCGTTCATGAGGCTTACAATGTTCACCATACTGTTTTCGCGTATACCAAAGGAATTACATGCAATTTGTAACAAATAATAACATGTAAAGATAATTTTTGCATTAATAGGGTGTGGGCTCCATAAAGTGAAAAAATACCTTGCCTGTATAAGTCTGACTTGTTGAATAGCTTGGCTAGTTGTTGCGCATTCCCGGTGTGAGGAATAGTTGCTAGTTGTGTCCTTTTAACTTGGTGCTCGTTGATTGGTTGTACTAGCGTATTTCCATGGGTTGTCAGGGTTGCGCGTTTATGAAGGAGCAAGTGTATGTGTGTTCGCTCGGAGAATACGCGTATGGCGACTTAAAGGAGTATGCGCGGATAGCGACTTATGTGCTTAAATGTAAGGGAGCAAGCGTGGATGGCGACTTACGTGCTTGTATGTAAGGGAGCAAGCGCGGATGGCGACTTACGTGCTCAAATGTAAAGAAGCCTGCGCGTATGGCGACTTATGTGCGCGGATGGCGACTTACGTGCTCAAATGTAAAGAAGCCTGCGCGTATGGCGACTTACGTGCTTGTATGTAAGGGAGCAAGCGCGGATGGCGACTTACGTGCTCAAATGTAAAGAAGCCTGCGTGTATGGCGACTTACGTGCTTGTATGTAAGGGAGCAAGCGCGGATGGCGACTTACGTGCTCAAATGTAAAGAAGCCTGCGCGTATGGCGACTTACGTGCTTGTATGTAAGGGAGCAAGCGCGGATGGCGACTTACGTGCTCAAATGTAAAGAAGCATGCGCGTATGGCGACTTACGTGCTTGTAAAGGAACATTCGACCCGCATGGAGACTGACGTGCTCTTATCCTTTAAATAAGGAGTATAAGTTTTACCAAAAAAAAATTATGTGATTTTTCAATCGGTGGTATTATACCGCAACAATAGTATTTATATTGTTCCTATCATCTTGAAAAGATAACGGATTGCGTATGTCTTTTTTAATGATTTCTTTCATCCATCAAATTTTAAGTACCAGTTGTACAAATATAGACGCTCTAATTATGCTAGTCAATATAAATGCTTGTGCATATATATCCGTTATAGCTTAAATAAGTGTCAGGTTGTAACACTTTCATGTTGAAAAGTCATGGCACTTGAATTAGCATAAGTGCCAGTTTAAATGTTTATAAGTGATAACACCAACTGTTTAGTGTATACTAGAAGGTGTTCACGTTATGTAAAAGAATTATGGGATTTGTTCTCTTTCCCTCATTTTGTTTAAGGAAAAATCAAAAGGATCTTTCGGAGGAATTTGTAGTACCTAGGTTTTGATGAAAACCGTATTAGTCAAGGCTTATAGCCCAAGAAGCAAAGCTCCGGAAGTTATGCGTTGTGCGACCTCAGATCTGCAGCTTCGTTGATCATAGAGCTTAAATGAAACCCCCAACTCTGGAGTGTTTGTGCAAAATTTGGTTCATGGCGATCTGGAACCTGTTGAACCAGTACTCTGGAGTTTTTCTTCATGAATAGATCTGAACGGTTATGAATAGATCTGAACGGTTATGAACTCCCTGCGCTTTTGTGCAGCAGTTTGTTGTAGGACATGCTTTTCAAGTTGTACATGTACGTAATTGGATAAATTATGCTAGAAACATATAGTCCGTCCGGTAATGTCCGAAGATACCAGTAATAATCACTGGTCGTTCTTCCTGAGGGCCCCCAGGAACAACAGGAAACACAACTTGCTGTTTTCTCCAATGTTGATCATAGTTTTGTTTATTTGGTCTTCATGACGGACCTCCTTGAACCATGTGTATTTGTTTAGGTTTCTGATAACTGCTATATCTGGATTGTATTTTAATGGTACGACTGGATTAGATGTCCCCCCGACGTGGTGTTGGTGGGTCTAATACTGTGGTGTTGATTTCTTTCTCAGATCTGATGTTTGGGAAATCAGATCTGGCGATTTGAATAACGATTGTGTCTAAAGCAGCTTGGCATCTGCTAAACCAATGTTCTGGAGATTCTTCTATTTGTAAATTGTTTCCGACGTTTGGTCGAGGACCAGGTTGCCGGTGAGATGACGAATTTTCTGCCATGTGCAAAAACAGAAAATGGAATGAACTGAATCGAAACGAGGTAGAAACTAGAAAAACTGAGAAAACGGTGGGCGCCAATGAAGAAACACTAGATAAATGGTCGGAACCGAAATATCTAGGGGGTTTGAATCCGCATAAAAGGGTTAGCTCTCTCTCGGTTGATTCAGTTAAAGCCGATATTCTTCACCGATGGTTCTGCAAAAAAGAACACCGTTAGCCTCGCCAAGGGGAGAAGAGGGTTCTCTCCTTGACCCGACTCCGGTGTGAGAATAAGTATTTGTATGGAGAAGAGAAAAGTATTTGAGAAGTGAGTGTGACTTGAGTTTATACCTGAACAGTTCTCGTATTTATAACCAGGAGTTTGGGAGGGAAAACCTGTTATTGAAAAGATGACGGAAGATGCTAACGCCGTAGCGGTTATATTTTCTTCCGTTAAGTTCTTTGATCCAACGTCAAGTTGTCTCGATCCGATGTGAATGCACACGGATCATGGTTTGATCTATGGCTGGGGGATTGCCACGTGGAAAGTGATTAAGTGGAGATTATTCTCCAATTGCATGCCTTCGTTGTGATTCCAGGGTTGCCTGTGGTAATGACACGTGTCCAGACGGTTATAACCGTCTGGGTGGTGCACGATTGTATTTCTTTCTAGAAGATTACTGCTGTAATCTGGTGTGACATCTGGCTGTGTGGACACAGACGAATAAATCCCAAGTCTGGGTAAAATGATATCCAAGTCTGGATATTTGGGCGGAAGTATTGATCTCAGGATTTTTATCCTTTGCTAATGGGAGAAGGCGCAAGGATTTATGTTTTCCTTTGGGCGCGCGACTATAGATTGCTGATTACTTTCTTCCTTTTGTAAGACCAATGCGCGGCCGCGCAAGGTAAAAGGGTTGAAAGGCCAGTTTGTGGTATGGTCTTAAATACTTTTTATGAGGTTTTTGGGACCTTACCCCTTCAATTACGATGTGCCTCCATGACAATGTAGGAGTCCCGTATAACAAGGAATGGACAATCCTACAATCGCTTGCTCTCACCCCTCCTTGATCACCGAATCTCACCATCACATTTCTAGGGAAATTCCTTGAATAATTTTCCCTTCAATCGACATTTGATTTCTTTTAGCCTCTCCCCCATCGCTGTACGGTAAGATAACCGCTGTCATTTGATCCGGGTCAGTTTCGTTCACATGATTATCCAAAAAAATTTCCATGGCCAGATAGTCATATGCTTGCACCCCCAACGAATCAAAACGAGCGATGCAGTTAATTGTTTCGAAGGACATCGTCATTGTCCCTCGAGTTGTCTTCCCGACCAATTTCCATTCAGCGGGAGGGCTATTTTTATTCATAAACCTCAACGTTGACAACCATTCACACACTTCCGACAAATATATCCGTGAAGTGTTATCTTCGCACCAATCAAGCACTCTTTCCCATCCCAGACGCTCAAACATTTGCACAATCCCGATTTGCCTAAACTCTTCCACATTTACTACCCTCTCGCACAACACCCTTTCCGGTACTGAAGTATTAACTTTGTTGACCATTTTCCATTTCCAAAGTTTTGCCTCTAACTTCCTATCTTGGTACGCGGATAAGGATTTGTTCTTCTCATCATCCCATATTTTAGCGCTTTCACTATCCCGGAACTTTGCCCACGCCCAATCCTGTCTATACAGTCTCGCATCATTCTCTTGTACGGAGCTTAATTGCTCCCACTTCTTCGGTATTAAACCAGAAGAAGATCCTGCTCCAGCTGATGAACCTTGCTCTGTAGTCTTTTGCTTCTTTCTACCTCCAGCCATAACTACAATCACAAAACAAACAAGGCATCAATATAAACCCAAACCTTACTAAACTCTCAAACTTTGAACATGATGTATGATGTTGAAATTTTAATTAACAAGTGAATGTAAAATCGCCATTTTAAACTTCCAAAGTCGCTCATTTTATCATAAACTTATCAATTTCCTTGTTATCTTGCAATTTCTTATAAGTTCAACAAAATTCAACATCATCTTCATGTTCAATCATGTACATAACAAGTGTAATCACTTCACCATGGTTATAACATGCTCAAATCCTATCCAAAACAACTAATCTTACTCAATCATGCTAGAACAACATACATTGTTTAAACAACCTACTCTTAAACTAAAGAGTCTAAAATTTCGGAAGAAAAACACTAACATATGATAATCAAGCATAAAATTAAGGGAAATCTATACCTTTGATGTTGTAGACACAAAGAACTAAGAAAAGATGTAAAGCAAGTAGATTGATGAACACCCTTTCAAAAACCCGAATTTACACGCCCAGAAATCTTGCAAACTAGCAAGAATTGATGAAAACCGTGTTGGGGGTTTTGTTCCTCTCGAAAAATTACCCAAGATGGACCCAAAAATCAGGAGATTTGGTGGAGAATTGAGAGAGTTACGAGAGCTTAAAGGATTAGGGTTTTGGAGTTTTTGGTGAAGAAGATGAAGTGAGAGAGAAGGGATGGCAGTGATTTTTAGAAGTTGAATGATGTGGTTAGGTTATGGGGCGAATTGGGTGGTCAATATTGATTTTTGTGGCCTTTTAATGGGTTTGCAAGTGTTTAAACTCGAACCAAACAACAAACAAGCAACCTGCGTCGAACCATTTTTGCATGCCCGTCGCCGACGGGTTCCTGTTTGAGCGAGTTTGCCCGACGGCTTAAGCTCCTGTCTACGGCCTTTTTGACCCGACGGGTCTTTCCCGAAGGCGTCGTCGACGCCTATACTCCCGTCGCCGACGGGTTACAGTTATTTTTTTTTATTTATTATGAAAAATAGGTATAAAATTATGAAATTTTAATAAAGGGACTATATACATTAAAAATCCTAAAAAAATATTAAAAATCTTTTTATAAATTTTTATAAGTTAAATTTTTAAAACGCGAAAACCGTTAACGGTTCTATCACCCCCTAAAAAAAACGTGTATTGTCCTCAATGCACAAAACAAATTCTAAAAACATACCTTACGTCTTCAAGACTCATTCGGGATATCCGGACTTCACACAATCAAACAGGGTTAGTAGGAAACGAAAACGATTCTAACCAAAACACACAAACTATTAAAACTATACATAACTCTACAAAAATGTTACCAGTCCTTTTTAGTTGACCTCATAAATCGGAATGCTTACCACGAAGCTCACCGATTCCTTGTTTTCATCCATCTTTTCGTTACCATCGAGAAACGGTTTTAGTCGATGACCATTTACCGTTTGCCGTGACCCATCCTTCGGGTCCTCGATCGTAACATCGCCCAATTTTCCGACCCGGGTGATCACATAGGGTCCCATCCATTTGCTTCGGAGCTTTCCGGGAAAGAATTTGAGTTTCGAATTGTAGAGCCACACTTTTTGTCCAACTTCGAACTCTTTCTTCCTCAACTTGGCATCATGCGCCTTCTTCATCCCATCTTTGTACTTGGACGCGCATTCGTATGCCATTTCTCTTAGCTCCTCCAACTCGCATAGCTTGAGTTTCCGTTCCCTGCCTGCATCATCATATTGAACATTAACTTCTTTAATAGCCCATAATGATTTATGCACAAGTTCGACCGGTAAATGACAATTTTTACCGTAAGCCAACCGATAAGGTGTAGTGCCAATGGGTGTCTTATGTGCCGTACGGTAGGCCCATAAAGCATCGTTCAATTTGATTGACCAATCCTTTCGGTCCGCCCGCACGGTCTTTTGCAAAATCTCTTTAATTTGCCTATTTGATACCTCAACTTGTCCGCTTGTTTGCGGGTGATAGGGGGTAGCAATTCTATGGTCAACACCAAACCGTTTTAAAAGTTTTCCAAACCGAAAGTTTTTAAAGTGAGATCCTCCATCACTTATAATGACACGAGGAATCCCAAACCTTGAAAAAATATTGGTTTGAACAAAATTACAAACCATGGAATGGTCGTTTGTCTTGGTGGCTATTGCTTCGACCCACTTTGACACGTAGTCAACGGCCACCAAGATGTACAAGTTGCCATAAGAATTGGGGAATGGGCCCATGAAATCAATACCCCACACATCGAAAATGTCGACTACAAGGATTGGTTGCATGGGCATCTCATCCCTTTTTGAAATACCCCATAATTTCTGGCATTCTACACAATTCTTGGAAAACTCATTTGCATCTTTAAAAATGGTTGGCTAATAAAGACCACTATTCAACACTTTATGACTCGTTTTGTGACCACTAAAATGGCCACCACATGCAAACGAATGTAGATGTTGTAACACGCTTGGAATTTCCTCATCATCTATGCATCTTCTAATCACTTGATCCGCACACTCTTTCCACAAATGCGGTTCTTCCAACCGGTAATACTTGATTTGAGATAGGAAATGTTGCCTCTTCCGTCTATCCCAATGTGCCAGTAAGTCACCTGTAATAAGATAATTCACAATGTTAGCATACCAAGGTAACTTATCTAATTTCATAATATGCTCATCAGGGAAAGACTCATTGATCTCTAATGTTTTAGGATCATCTTCAACTATCAACCGAGACAAGTGGTCCGCTACCACATTCTCGGTACCCTTTTTGTCCTGTATCTCCAAATTGAACTCTTGAAGCAACAACACCCATCAGATCAACCTCAGTTTTGCATCTTTCTTCTCCATGAGGTACCTAACTGCAGTGTGATCAGAATAAATAATCACTTTACTACCCCATATATATGACCGAAATTTATCCAATGCATATACCACCGCGAGTAGCTCTTTTTCGGTGGTGGTGTAATTCAATTGTGCATCCGAAAGAGTCTTACTTGCGTAGTATATGGCAATGGGCTTCTTGTCAATCCGTTGTCCCAACACGGCCCCCACCGCATAATCACTCGCATCGCACATAATTTCAAAAGGGAAAGACCAATTTGGCGATTGCAAGATTGGGGCCTTAACTAGCTTTTCTTTTAATTTGTTAAAAGCATTTTGACACTTTTCATTGAAATCAAACGGTTGGTCTTTTAACAACAAGTTACACAAAGGCTTGGTTATATCACTAAAACCCTTAATAAATCGTCGATAAAAACCCCCGTGACCTAAAAATGACCTAACACCTTTAACAGTTGTGGGATACGGCAAAGTAGATATAACTTGTACCTTTGCACGATCTACCTCTATCCCACGACTTGATACCACGTGTCCCAACACGATTCCCTCTTGAACCATAAAATGGCTCTTTTCCCAACTTAGGACCAAACTAGTTTCGACACATCTTTTTAATACTTTATCTAGTTGGTCTAAACAAGCCTCAAATGATGACCCAAAAATTGAGAAGTCATCCATGAAAATTTCCAAAGACTTCCCCACCATATCTGAAAAGATACTCATCATACTCCTTTGGAAGGTGGCGGGGGCGTTACATAATCCAAGCGGCATTCGCCTAAATGCGAAGGTGTCGTAGGGACAAGTAAACGTGGTCTTTAATTGATCTTCCGGATTGATGGCAATTTGGTTATAACCAGAATAGCCATCTAAGAAGCAATAAAATTGTTACCCCGACAGTTTCTCAACAATTTGGTCAATGAACGGTAAAGGAAAATGATCTTTGGAAGTTGCGGTATTCAACTTCCTATAATCAATGCAAATTCGCCACCCGGTTACCGGCCGAGTGGCTACCTCTTCACCTGCGTCATTTTTGACGACTTGTATACCCGCTTTCTTTGGAACCGTTTGTGTTGGGCTCACCCATTGGCTATCCGAGATCGGGTAAATGATACCCGCATCAAGCCATTTCAGCACTTCTTTTTTCACCACCTCCCGCATGTTCGGATTCAATCTTCGTTGTGCATCTCGAACGGGAGCCACATTCTCTTCCGTGATGATTTTGTGCATCACCACCGAGGGACTAATACCCTTCAAATCAGCAATGGTCCATCCAATCGCCGCCCGATTGGTGGCCAACACACCCATCAATTGCTCCTCTTGCTCCTTGGTTAAGTTTGATGCAATGATAACCGGAAGTGTATTGCCTTTACCAACATAAGCATACTTGAGATGCTTAGGCAACTCCTTCAATTCAACCTCCGGAGGCTCTACTAATGACGGCTTCAATTTAGTGTCAATGCTCTCCGGTAAACTCTCAATGTGGTGCGTCCATGTCGGTTTTCCTTCTCTAACCGCAAGCACCTCCAATCTTTTCACTTCCTCGTCTATGCTCTTTTCCATCTCTACCCGTGACCTGTCAAACATATAACAATCCTCCATTGTGTTTTCCCCGTCCACGACTGTGTCGCAAAGAGGTATACACGTGTCAACGATGTCCGTCATATAGCATTCATCATCAACTGAAGGGTTCGTAAGTCCGGAAAAAACATGCAACCTCAACCTTCGGTTTCCAAATGTCATGTCAACCGTTCCCATTTTGCAATCAATTTGAGAATTTGCGGTTGCTAAAAACGGTCGACCCAAAATCACCGTAGGTTGCTTGGTTGGGTCCTTGGACACATAATCAAGTACTAAAAAGTCCACCGGATAGTAAAAATCCTCGATTTTTACTATCACATCCGAAACAATTCCACGGGGTAGTTTGGGTGTCAAATCGGCTAACACCACAGTGGTGTTTGACGACTGAAGTGGACCAAACTCGTATTGGTCATACAAACTACCCGGTAGAATGCTCACGCTAGCACCAAGATCTAGAAGTGCCCGATTGATTTTAAAATCGCCTACTTGAATTGAAATGATAGGTGCACCCGGATCTTGGAGCTTAGGTGGAAGTGCACCCAAAAGAATCGAACTCACATTATCGGTTAAATCTAATTTTTTTGGAAATGTATGAGTTCGCTTCTGCGTACATAATTCTTTCAAGTACTTAGCATAAGACGGTACTTGTTTAATTGCATCCAAAAGAGGTAAGTTTATTTTTACGTGTTTGAAAATCTCCAACAACTCTTCTTGTTGTGGACCTCTTTTGTTTACAATTTTTTTCACAGGTCCCTTCAATGCTTCGGGATAAGGGGCGGTATTAGCCTCCACTCCCTTTTCCTTAGCTTTAGGGACGGGTATGGTCACAACGGGAGTGTTATTGCTCTTTTTCAAGTCATTTTTATTTTGACCCGTTTAACCATCCTCATTTTCATCCTCACTAGCATCTTCCACCACCCCTTCAACAAATTGGGGTGGTGGTGTTTTGACACCATTATCTACAATTCGACCACTACGTAAAGTAAGTTTATTAATTGGTACCTCACGTGTGTTCCTTGAGCTCGACCCTTGATGCTTAGGGTTTACCGTGGTGTCACTTGGGAGCTTTCCCGAGCTTCCTCTCACTTGAGCCATTTCCTCCGCGAGTTGGCCTACTTGTTTTGCTAACAACTCATGTGCCTTGTCCCGAATCTCATTCTCCTTCTTGGATTCTTGCATCATCGAAAGCATAGCATCCAACTTCGCATTCAAATCATTGCCACCCCCTTGGTTGTTTGACCCACTTCCATTACCGCCTTGGTTGTTGTAATTTCTTTGATACCCACCTTGATAATTATTGTCTCTACCTTGGTATCCTTGATTGTAATTACGTTGGTAACCCCCTTGGTTACCACCTTGGCGATTTTGGTATGATGACCCGCTTTGATTACCCGGTTGAAAATTCGGGTTCATTTGATTCGCGGCATTCCCATATCGAAAGTTGGGATGGTTTCTCAATCCAGGGTGGTAAGTGTTCGAATTCATGTCATTATTTTTTCTATCCCCGAACACTTGATTGACTTCCTCGGTGTACTCACCCGGCCCCGTTGGACATTGATCGGTCCTATGGCCAATTTCTCCACAATCCTCACACACCACGAATTGGACCGCATTCACCTCCTTCTTTTTTATATGAGCCATTTCCCGTTCTAAGGTAGAAATCCGATCCTTAGAATCAAGATCGGGAAGCGAACGGGAAACGGGATGTTTCTTGGCTCTATCGGCCGATTCCTTTTCCTTTTACCGTTTGCTCATCCGCTCAAGAAATTCCCAATCGTCATCTTCATGATTGCTCAAAAGAGTCCCGTTGCTCGTTGACTCGAGGCGATTCCATGTCGCGTCATCCAACCCACATACGAAGCACTTTACCAATTCCCACTTTTCTATTTGGTGATGTGGGCATTTTCGCATCAATTCCTTGAATCGAGTGAACGCTTCATGTAACGGTTCACTCGATAGTTGCCGAAACGACCGTATTTCATCCCTAGCGTCGTCGGTCTTCGCCATTGAATAGTATTCGTCTAAAAAGATTTGTTGCGTCTCACCCCATGTCCGGATGCTATTCGCCGGAAGTGTGAGAAACCATTGCTTTGCTTTGTCTTTCAACGAAAATTGGAACAAGCGAAGTTTGACCTCCTCTAATGCGAAGTTGTGCCCCCCGATAGTGTTACAAATGGACGAAAACTCGGCCAAGTGCGTGTACGGCTCATCATTATACCTCCCATTGAAATGGGGAAGTATGTTGATGTAGTGGGGCTTGCAGTCAAACATTCTCCTTTCACACACTATAGGAGAGTCATTATCGGTGACTACCGGTCGAAAACGGTCATTCACTCCCCGTGGAGGTTGTTGATGACGTTGTGGACCGTTTACTTCTTGATCGACCGGTCTTCTGTTATCCCTTCTATCACCTCCCCTATCATCTCTTCGGTCTCCACCTTGGTTACCCCTTTGATTACCTCCTCCCACGAAACGAGGAATCCGATTAGGATTACCATTGTTGTTATTGTTGTTGTTGTAAAACCCATCATTTCGGTTCCTTCGATTGTTGTTTCGTGGTTGGCGGTTATTTCCGTAACCGTCATTCCTCCCCACATAATTGGCGTTTTGATAGCCAAACTCCTCACCTTCAAATCCTTGTGCATTGTAAATATTACCCTGATTCACGTACCCCCAATCTTCGTCATCATTGACCCGATCATCATAGTAGCCCCCGTCATCCGAATTATCCGTATGAACGCTCACATGCTCCGGCGATTGATAACCGGGAACACTATGCGGTTCGTCATCGGGAGTGGCGTTCCTCAAATCGTCTACGTTGAAAAATGGGTCTTCGTTCGCGGGATTGCCACGATCTCGATTACCTCGATGGTCGGAATTGACATTCCGGTCATCAAAGTTGAGGGGTAAGGAAGCTTGTTGATGAAGGTTTTGTTGTTGGGGTGTTCTTTGGTTGTTGTTGGGATTTTGGTTTTGGAAAGGTGGTGTGGGTGGTCCGGTATTGCTGTTACCACCCGGTCGTTCTTGAGGCATAGGTTGAATATTTGAAGCGGAATTGAAATTGTTTCGGTATTGAAATTGGTGTGGATTTTGGTTTGCCATTGAATCGGTTTCAATGGATGGTGTACGTTGTGGTATTTGAGAGGCTTGGTTAGAGGCAAGTGTTGCTTCCAACTGGCTTGCTAGATTTCTTCTTGCTACTCTTTCGATTTCCGGTTCGAAGACTAACGGTGAAGTCCTCTCGGAATTTCGCGTATGCATATACTACCTGTAACCTGCACAAGTAAAACACCTTCGTAACAAGGAAAAAAGACAAAGTACACAAAGAAAATAAACAACTTAAACAGATAATCACGAATTTTAAACAATAATCCAAACACAAAGCGCACGCACTCCCCGGCAACGGCGCCAAAATTTGATCGGATTATCGCGCTCCGGTCAAAGATAATATTTATATGCCCAAATTACCCTTAACAAATAGCTAGTGGTAGCAAGGGGTCGAACCACGAAGAGTATGTGGTTTGCGAGTGGATTCGATTGAATAATAGAGAACTGTCACAATTTATGAAGCTTGCTATGATATTCTTGTATTTTTGTTTTGTTGGAAGATATGAATTTAACTAAGTGAATGGGTTTAATTGAATAACAACTACTAATTAACAATTGCACTAAAGATTGATTACTAGACAAGAATAAGAAAAAGGATTCACACCCGGTTTCGGTAATTGATAACTTAAGGTTTCTACAAGTTTTAAGATTCAACTCAATTGCATACATTTAACGGATTTAGTGTACCGTGACTTAGGTGCCAATAACTATCAACGTTTCAAAAAACGGACAAGAATGCACTTTGTAATCAACACAAGTAAAACCTAACCAAGACAATGCATATTACACATAACCATTTCATAAAGTCATAACTTTTAACATCGCTCGACAATTTACGAATACGAAACAAATGCAAGCTATTGTTAAAGCTTTCAAAAATCAAACACAATTTGTCACAAAGTTGAAGCAAGAAACAATTCGAAACTTTAAATTAAACAACTACCTACACCGGGGTGAAACCGAGATGATTAGCCGCTCATGGTTGAAGAAGCTTGATCACCGGATGATTGGAACTTGATGAAGATCATCTTGGAGCTTGAAAGATGGAGGAATGGTGAATGATGAATGTTGGTGGAAGATGGTGGTGGAAGAGTTGATGATTGTAAATGATGTTAGTGATAATGTTTCTTCATGTTCTTGGCTCCCTTTTATCATTATGAATAGAGATGATTTATGTTATAAAAATGGCTCTAGCAATTATATAAAAACCCCACTTTGAGTGTAAATCCCGGTTGTAAGGCAAAAAGCAAGATTGTAATCATTTCTACAACCCAAAAACAACTTTTCCCGTTTCTGAAATGCACAACCTGTCGCCGACGGGCTCCCAAAAACACAAATATGGCCGACGGCCTATAACACTGGTTACGGATGTTTTGGCTTACGGGTATTTCCCGAACCCGTCGGGGATGGGTTCATACCCATCGCCGACGGCTTGTCTAAGTTGGTTTCTTCAGTTTTCGCTTCATGCACTCCCGGTTGATTCGTAACACGTCCTGGTGCTCCGGTTTTCGACCCGGTGACCCGTAAAGCTCCCGAAAAGCTCCTTAACTTTGTTAAACCTGCATAAACACAATTCTAATTAAAAGTAGGCCATTCAAGATTAAAACTCATATAAAAATATAAAGTTACACGATTACGAGCACCGGTTTTCAACCACGTATCAGCGACTAGTACTAGTCAAAGTCAAGTGGGATTCAAAAAGAGGACTCGAGTATACTTGGGAGCTAGAATCAGAGATAAAACGAAAGTATCCTCACTTATTTCAATAAATCTTGAGGACGAGATTTTAAATAAGGTGGGGAAGATGTAAGGACTCTAAAAATGTCCCAAATTGACCCGTGAGTAGAAAACTGGACCCCTGAAACCCTAATCCATTTCAAGAATCAAGAAAACAAGATTTTTGGTCTTCAGGCGGGACGCGTAAAGGAGAAGCGGACCCTTACGCGGGCCGCGTCAACTTAAGATTTGACCGGATAAACATCTGGGCCACGCGTTGTCCACCTGGCATACCTACTCGTGTAACAACCCTTATCAAAACTATTATTTATTTTATTATTTCATCCAATAGGAAACCCTAATTGAGACACCCAAGTGATTCTGTACAAACCCTAAAATTTTCAGAACAATCAGAATCAGGATCAGGGCCCCTAAAACTCAGGGGGGGTAAAACCCTAGTTACGATTATCTTAAAATCTCGCTGTCAAAATTTCAAATTTCGAATCTGTCAAATCAGCTAGGCTAGTCCCAGACGTGGTTGACCTATAAAGATTCCATGTCCCTTACGGGGGCCGTAAGGGTTAAGGCTTACAGTCCGTAAGCCTGGCCAATTTTGCGTATAAATAGCAGACGTTGGGACTTGATTTCTGGAATTAAAACGACGTAAAATTTCGCTACATGCACTGAGTTACGTTCTGTTTACTATTAAAAACACACACGGATCACTAATCGTCGCCGCAATACAGGGTAATAACTCGATCGCTGATACGATTCAATGTCCGATCGATTAAACTATCCAATGGATGTTTAAGTGCTGCCCACATTAGGGTTTATGCTTTGTCATTCGTTGTTAATTCAATGGATGTTTAAGTATCGCACTTTTTCATTCTATGTGAGGGTTTAATCTCGTGAGTTATCGTAAATGCTGTATTAAGTTACTAACCGAATTGTGTGCTTATTATTAATTTAGGTCAAAAGGCTAATCAGTAGGCTAGGCTCTGCTCGATTAAATCTGCAATGTGAGTCATTCTCTTTTTATCAAATTTATTTACAAAAGCATGTTTATTTTCAAGATTATAATTACAGTGATTAAGTATATGTAGTCACCAAAATACAGCCGGTATGTGGGGTATTGTGCACATTACTACTGTTTTATCACTTTAGGTGGGCGAACCTAATTAGTGATATTCGTCACCATTGGGGCAGCCAATGGGGGATATGACCACAGTCACCGAAACGAGTCGATGACAAATATTGTGGGTATTTGGTTGAAATAAACATTGTAATCTCTCTTAATACTGTCAATTATAACAAACGAGTCGTTTTAGCAAAATGAATGATTCACTCAGTATTTCCCGCTGATAAAAACTTTTTCAAACATGTTTCAGGTGATCTGTTGTGATCCAGAAAAAGTGCCGAGAAGCACTACAAGCTTAAGGAAGGGGCTCAATATAAAATAAGGAAACATGTTTTGTAAAATAAAATATTTCTCCGTGAAATCTCAAGATTGTAAATTACCGGGTTTTATCCCGAGTTGTGAAATAAAATAATCGGGAAATATTTCGCATTTTAAAAAGATCCTGAAGAAACTTCCGCTGTAAATTAAATACCACGGGATTTCTGTCCCGCGGCTCCTGAAACGGGTCAAACCGGGTCGGGGGCCGTGACAGAAAAAGGTGGTATCAGAGCCACTGATTTAAGCCTATTAAGTATTTAGAAAATACTTAAATTTTACTGATTGCCATTTTGTGATTATGTGTTTTATTAACTGACTAATTGTTAGTTACAGTATGGGTAAACAAAAGCTGTCAAATATCTATCTTAAATTAGATAGGTCATCCAACGAGAAGGGAAGTTCATCCCAAACCAAATCCTCAAATCATTCTGTAATTCCTGAAGAAGGGATATTTGTGAGAAAGGCACATTATGAGGAACCACTTTCTCCTAATAAAAGAAGTTTGATTATTAGGAAAAGTCAGGAGAAAATAAGGAAAATCCGAGTAAAGAAGATTAAACAGGAAACCCAGGAGTTAACCAGTAAATCACCTTGGGAAGACAAGTTAGATGAAAAATGGGCGGATCTATATATGCTAGCCACTGTAGCAGTTAATGCAAATCTTTAAAATAATCTGACTCAAGTTTTAGTATCCAGATCATCTACAGTCTAGAAACCTTACCCAGTAAATAAATAATTTACAATAAACCTTAGTGTGTGTTAATTTTTAGTTGTTTTGTAGTTAACCAGTATGAAATAATATTTAAAGGTTATCTATGAAATTTTGTTATAAAAATTTCTAATTGTGTGTATTTTGCTAAACAGCATGAGTGACTTGTCTGACGCCCTTCAAAACCTAAATCTCTATCCGGTAAAAATAGAGGTTTCGAGAGATTTCAATAGGTACATACCAGACATAGAAGAACCTATTGAATTCAATGCTCCCCTCCGGAGAAACCTAAACCCAAGAAAAGGAGGAGATTTGTGGGATGGAGACGTGTGCGTAGAAGGAAGCCTACAACTAGGAAGATCCCTAAAATAGAAAACCCTTTAGATAAAGGGAAGGAAATTGAAGCTGGGGAAGAATCTAGGGAGATGGAAATACAGTTTGAGGAATACTCTAAACAGATAGAAATGGAATTGGGAAGAGATTCTGGGCCACCGGGAATGGAATATGGAGAAGGTTCTAGGCAAACCCAGAGGGAAGTTGGGGAAAGTTCTAGACAGGTTGAGGAGTTACCTTTTCAAGAGGAATTAGATCGGGCATTGGCGAGCTGTGATGTCGTCAGGCCAATTAATAATAATCTATACCCTACTCTTGAAACACAACTACCAATAAATTTGGAACCAGCAATCCCAGAACCTATAATCTACACCCAACCTTTAGGAATGGATGAATGGTGGACAAATGATTGGCAATTTCAAAACCTGATCAACAGTCCTTATTCCTTTCTTCCTCAGTTCGACCCGGAACCATTACCAAATCCACCCATGAGTAACGAGAATTTAGCAGAACTCCGCCATTTTGGCGAAGAGTTAATGGATACGGGAAATAGAATCCGGGAGATAGGGGGACAAATTGCCTGGAAGTATGATGAAAGGGAGCTTCGTTTTTAGGAAGACAAATGATGAGAGATAGTGGGTTGGTGAAGTTGTGTTTGTATAATAAACAATAATAGTAATAAAAAATCAGTATGTGTAAAATAAACAATAAAACGGTTGTAAGATAAAAATGTATATGGAAGCATAATATAATCTATAAAATAAAAGAAAATTTTACAATTTTGGTTGTATATTTGTTTACATAATTATGTGCGATTAATTGTTATATTGGATTGTTTCTTATTTTATACTAATTATTTATAAATTAAATTATCAGATGGAAAACGCTAATAATGAACCAGTTAATGAGGTTAATCAATCTGAACAACAACCGGGGGATCAATATATGACTAGGCAGGATATAGAAAATATTGTTGCTCAAGGGATAGCCAATGCTATTCCAGCAATCGTTGCTGCTGTTAAAAATCCAATCGAACCGCAACAAATCGTTCCTAGCAAACGTATTTCTGAAGATAACTTCAGTAATAGCATAAACGGAGGCAATGATCATGTTAATCATGATGAGGAACCAGGGCAAGCTCCGCTCCCTAAGAAAATGAAAGCTGCAACTCCTGGTTGCACTTACAAAGAATTTCTTGCTTGTAAACCCACTGAGTTTGCAGGCAATGAAGGAGCGACTGCGGCACTGCGTTGGTTAGAGAAAACCGAGGCAGTAATTGCCATAAGCAAATGTGACAAAGACGATAATGTCATGTATGCGTCAAATCTTTTCAAAGAAGGGGCGCTAGAATGGTGGAACACGGTGCTACAGGCTAAAGGAAGAAATAGGGCCTACGCCATGAACTGGGAAGAATTTAAGAGTCTTATAGAAAGAAAATTCTGTCCCGAATATGAAAAAGATCAAATGGAAAATAAGTTCTTAAACCATCGAATGATAGGTGTAGATTGTAGCGGTTACACTTCGACATTCTTTGAATATGCTAGAGTGGTACCAACACTAGCTTTGCCAGAACCGGTACTCATTTCTCGTTATATTTGGGGATTGATTGGTGAAATCCGCAATATCGTTAAAGCTGCGAGACCTCGCGCTATTGACGATGCTGTGGAATTAGCTAATACCCTAACCGACGAACTGGTGCGCACAAGAGATGATAACAGGAAAAAGGAACTGGCTCAGAAAATTACCCAAGGAGTTCGTATGGGTAATAGTAGCAACTTCAAGAGAAAAGGGACAGGGCAATCCTCAAATCCGTCTTTCTGCAGGAATTGCAAAAAGAAACATTATGGAAGATGTAATGTAACCTGCAATTTTTGTAAAATGGTAGGACATCGTGAAGAAAACTGCAGGAAGAAATCCACAATTTGTTACAATTGTGGAGAAACAGGACATTTCAAAACAGAATGTCCTAAATTGGTCAAACCAGCTGACGGAGCTACAAAGAAGAATGTCA
Organism: Helianthus tuberosus; assembly: GCA_030545235.1. Lineage (NCBI taxonomy): Eukaryota > Viridiplantae > Streptophyta > Magnoliopsida > Asterales > Asteraceae > Helianthus > Helianthus tuberosus. The sequence continues at coordinate 36,809,335 of CM060440.1, read as the reverse complement.
GAGCATTCCAGCTGACTACTCAAGAAGCAGAACTCATTCCAGATGTGATAGCTGGTACGTTCTTAGTTCACAACATTTATGCAAAAGTATTATTTGACTCTGGTGCAAACCAAAGTTTTATTAATACTTCATTCTGCCAAGCTCTTAATTTACCTTTAACCAACCTTAGGCAGATTTTTACAGTAGAAACGGCAGACGAAAATTCTGTTAGCATAGATAAAGTTTTGCAAAAGGAAAATATAGAACTCTCAGGTCATAAATTCTTTGCAAACCTATTACCTATGAAATTAGCCGAATTTGATGTTGTGTTAGGAATGGATTGGTTAGTGGCCTACCATGCTCGAATTCTTTGTGATCAGAATTCCATAGAAATTCAAGCACCCACCGGAGAAGTAATCACGATTACAGGAGATAAACCACGTAAGCCCATGAAGTTCATATCAGTAATGAAAGTTGCTAGTTATGAACGAAAACAAGGAATAGTGTATATGATTTCGGTAATCATTAGCACTAAGGGTAAGGAACTTAAGGAAATTCCTGTAGTCTCAGAATACCCAGATGTATTCCCAGAAGAATTACCGGGATTACCACCAGATAGGGAGGTAGAATTTAGGATTCATCTAATCCCAGGAACTATACCGATAGCCAAGGCACCTTATCGGTTAGCACCCACGGAAATGTTAGAACTAAAAAAGCAATTAGATGAATTACTAAGTAAAGGTTTCATACAACCTAGTTCATCCCCTTGGGGAGCACCAGTGTTGTTTGTTAAGAAAAAGGATGGTTCGATGAGAATGTGTATTGATTATAGAGAATTGAATAAGGTTACAATTAAGAATCAATACCCATTACCTAGGATTGATGATCTTTTCGATCAACTTCAAGGAGCTAGATATTTTTCTAAGATCGACTTACGCTCCGGATATCATCAATTGAAGGTACAAGAAGAAGACATACCTAAGACTGCTTTCAGAACTAGGTATGGTCATTACGAGTTTACAGTCATGCCCTTCGGGTTAACGAATGCACCTGCAGCATTCATGGACATGATGAATAGAATTTGTAAACCGTACTTGGATAAATTTGTAATTGTCTTCATCGACGATATACTTATTTATTTCAAAAGTCAAGACGAACATTGTCAGCACTTGCATGCACTCTTAACTTTGTTAAGAAAAGAAAAGCTGTACGCCAAATTCTCGAAGTGTGAATTTTGGTTACAGGAAGTGCAATTCTTAGGACACATGGTGAATCACGAAGGTATTCATGTAGATCCTGCTAAGATAGAGGCAATTACCAAATGGAAGGTTCCGCAAACCGCAATGGAAATTCAAAGTTTTATAGGTTTAGCCGGATACTATAGACGGTTTATTAAGGATTTTTCCAAAATAGTTGTACCATTAACTAAGCTAACCTGTAAAGCAGTTAAGTTTGAATGGGGACCTAAGCAAGAAGAAGCCTTTAGGATTCTAAAATAGAAATTAACCAATGCTCCAATCTTAGCCTTACCAGAAGGAACTGAAGATTTTGAAGTATATTGTGATGCTTAAAAACTAGGATTTGGATGTGTGTTGATGCAACGCAAAAAGGTAATTACGTATGCTTCAAGACAATTGAAGAAGCACGAAGAAAACTATACGACTCATGATTTAGAATTAGGAGCCATAATTTTTGCCCTTAAGATCTGGAGACATTATCTGTACGGAAGTAAGTTTACTGTCTATACAGATCATAAGAGTTTAAGATATATATTCGGGCAAAAAGAGTTAAATATGAGGTAAAGAAGATGGATGGAAATCCTGAGTGACTACGACTGTGATATTCAATATCATGAAGGAAAGGCAAATGTAGTTGCAGATGCCTTAAGTCGTAAGTATCATGAGAAGCAAAAGCGAGTTCGTGCTCTTAGGTTAAATCTACAGTTAGATTTAATGGAACAATTGAAGAATGTTCAAGAAACAGCAATCAAGGATGATGCTGAAGGAATGAAGGGAAAAATAAAAGAATTAGAACAAGGAGCAGATGGAATTTGGAGATTCCATAAAAACAGAATTTGGGTACCTAAGCAGGGAGAATTAAGAAATAAAATTTTAGAAGAAGCCCATAAGTCTAGGTATACCATACACCCAGGAAACAATAAGATGTACCAAGATTTAAGAAAGAATTTATGGTGGATAGGCATGAAAAAGGATATAGCAAGATATGTTTCTAAGTGTCTTACTTGTTCACAAGTTAAGGCAGAACATCAGAAACCTTCAGGGCTACTACAACAATTAGAAATGCCTGTATGGAAATGGGAACTCATAACAATGGATTTTGTTACTAAGTTACCCAAAACCAGAAAAGGTAATGATGCGATTTGGGTAATTGTGGATCGATTAACCAAATCAGCTCACTTTCTACCAATGAAAGAAACCTTTAGCATGGAAAGACTGGCAAAGTTGTATGTAGATGAAATTGTATCTCTACATGGAGTTCCACTCTCCATTGTTTCGGATAGGGATAGTCGTTTTACTTCTCATTTCTGGAAAAGTTTCCAAGAAGCAATGGGAACTCGACTAAACCTAAGCACGGCGTATCATCCACAAACAGACGGGCAAAGTGAAAGGACGATCCAAACTTTAGAAGACATGCTCCGAGCATGTGTGATAGATTTTGATGGAAATTGGGACGATCACTTACCTCTGATCGAATTCTCCTATAACAATAGTTATCATTCAAGTATTGAAACTGCCCCATTCGAAGCACTATATGGAAGAAAGTGCAGAACTCCAGTTTGTTGGGCAGAAATAGGAGAAAGTCAATTGTCAGGTCCCGAGTTAGTGCAAGAAACTACTGATAAGATTACTCAAATCAAGGAAAGGCTAAAGACGGCTCGAGATCGCCAGAAGAGTTATGCAGACAATAGATGCAAGCCATTAGAATTCCAAGTTGGAGACAGAGTACTTTTGAAAGTTTCTCCTTGGAAAGGAGTAGTTCGATTCGGTAAGAAAGGAAAGCTAAGTCCAAGGTACGTAGGACCATTTCCAGTGATCCAACGTATAGGACCAGTTGCTTATCGTTTACAACTACCAGAAGAATTAGCTGGAGTACATGACGTATTTCATGTATCCAACCTCAAGAAATGTTTATCAGACGAATCTTTGGTAGTACCTCTTCAAGATATAGAGGTAAACGAAAAGTTAAAATTTGTAGAGAAACCTCTTCAGATAGAAGACAGAAAAGTGAAGTTTCTCAAGCACAAACGACTAGTGCTAGTTAAAGTAAAGTGGGATTCAAAACGAGGACCCGAATACACTTGGGAACTAGAATCAGAAATGAAGCAAAAGTATCCTCAATTATTGCAGTAAATCTCGAGGACGAGATTTTTATTAAGGTGGGGAGAATGTAACAACCCTCATCAAAACTATTATTTATTTTATTATTTCATCCAATAGGAAACCCTAATTGAGACACCCAAGTGATTCTGCACAAACCCTAAAATTTTCAGAACAATCAGAATCAGGATCAGGGCCCCTAAAACTCAGGGGGGGTAAAACCCTAGTTACGATTATCTTAAAATCTCGCTGTCAAAATTTCAAATTTCGAATCTGTCAAATCAGCTAGGCTAGTCCCAGACGTGGCTGACCTATAAAGATTCCATGTCCCTTACGGACCGTAAGGGTTAAGGCTTACGGTCCGTAAGCCTGGCCAATTTTGCGTATAAATAGCAGACGTTGGGACTTGATTTCTGGAATTAAAACGACGTAAAATTTCGCTACATGCACTGAGTTACGTTCTGTTTACTATTAAAAACACACACGGATCACTAATCGCCGCCGCAATACAGGGTAATAACTCGATCGCTGATACGATTCAATGTCCGATCGATTAAACTATCCAATGGATGTTTAAGTGCTGCCCACATTAGGGTTTATGCTTTGTCATTCGTTGTTAATTCAATGGATGTTTAAGTATCGCACTTTGTCATTCTATGTGAGGGTTTAATCTCGTGAGTTATCGTAAATGCTGTATTAAGTTACTAACCGAATTGTGTGCTTATTATTAATTTAGGTCAAAAGGCTAATCAGTAGGCTAGGCTCTGCTCGATTAAATCTGCAATGTGAGTCATTCTCTTTTTATCAAATTTATTTACAAAAGCATGTTTATTTTCAAGATTATAATTACAGTGATTAAGTATATGTAGTCACCAAAATACAGCCGGTATGTGGGGTATTGTGTACATTACTACTGTTTTATCACTTTAGGTGGGCGAACCTAATTAGTGATATTCGTCACCATTGGGGCAGCCAATGGGGGATATGACATAGTCACCGAAACGAGTCGATGACAAATATTGTGGGTATTTGGTTGAAATAAACATTGTAATCACTCTTAATACTGTGAATTATAACAAACGAGTCGTTTTAGCAAAATGAATGATTCACTCAGTATTTTCCGCTGACAAAAACTTTTTCAAACATGTTTCAGGTGATCTGTTGTGATCCAGGAAAAGTGCCGAGAAGCACTACAATCTTAAGGAAGTGGCTCAATATAAAATAAGGAAACATGTTTTGTAAAATAAAATATTTCTCCGTGAAATCTCAAGATTGTAAATTACCGGGTTTTATCCCGAGTTGTGAAATAAAATAATCGGGAAATATTTTGCATTTTAAAAAGATCCTGAAGAAACTTCCGCTGTAAATTAAATACCACGGGATTTCAGTCCCGCGGCTCCTGAAACGGGTCAAACCGGGTCGGGGGCCGTGACAACTCATGACCCATCAAGCCTACACGTAGAATAGGTGGCCACGCGGGCCCCGTAAAGATCAAGGGTAGGCTCACGCGGGCCGCGTGAGACCCAAATTTCTGCTATAAATAGGTTGGATCATGAGCAGTCCTCTGGTGTCGAAACCAAAACTCAAAAACGAAGTTTGGCTGCTCAAAAGTCGAATTTACTTTTAAAATAGCGAGGCGCTGCTACGATACAGGGTATTAACTCGATCACTGCTACGATTCAATGTCCGATCGATTGAAACTATCCGATGAATGTTTAAGTGCTGCTCAAATTAGGGTTATACTTTGTCATTCGTCGTGAATTCGATGAATGTTTAAATATTGCACTTTGTCATTCGTCGTGAGGGTTTTAATCTCGTGAGTTATCGTAAATGTTGTATTAGTTACTGACCTAGTTCGTGTGCATTGTTGTTTACATTAGGTTATCAGGCTAATCAGTAGGCTAAACTCTGCCCGTATAAATCTGCAATGTGAGTCATTCTCTTTTTAACAAAAGTATTTTACAATACTCCTATTTCAAATGTTATAATTACAGGGATTAAGTCGTGGTTATCTTAATCACTGGCTAGTGGGGTATTGTGCACATTACTAATTTCTCACAGTTAGGCTAATAAATCCTAACCGTGATAATCATCACTACTTGGGGAAAGACCCAATAGTGGTATGACCATCGTCACCAGGTGACACGGCGCCAGATAAAAATAAGATAGAAGCCATTGTAATCGCTCTTATGCTGTAATTTATAACTATGTGTCATTTTATCAAAATGAGTGACTCACCAGTATTTCCCCGCTGATAAAATATTTTTAAAACATGTTTCAGGCGACCTGCTGTAAATCAAGGAAAGCGTGCTACGGAGCACTAACAAGCTTGAAGAGGTGGCTCAGTTAAAATAAATGTCACACCCCAATATTTCCACATTTCACCGGTGGGCCCGGTAGGGGAGTATCGTGACGTGGTTGGTAACATTATAGTCAAACAACACAATATTTAAATGCACAGTGGAAGCAAAAGATAGATATATTTCAACCGAATATAAATGTAATATCAAGTATCACAACAGTTGAAAGTAATCCACAGGTGGATCAAAATAAAATGGAAACATTGTTCAACAGTTTTGACATCCAAGCTTGCGAGACTTATTGTGGACGCTAGGAGAAAGCCAGCCTAGTTCGTGTAGTACCTGCACTTAACCTTTTTGGGAAAATACGCCAGTTTACACTGGTAAATACAATCAACCGACTCATTTTAAAAAGGTTTAATAAAATTGATTTAAATGCACGTGGCACAAACTTTTTATAACTTGGGATAATTATTTGAATATAATCTTGTAAAAGAATTACATGTTCCTTATGCGTTCAGTAGCCCGATCCGTAGATCGGGTTAAAGATCAATAGACACACCACAGTATTTATTTAGGCACTGAAGGGTGTACGCCTACACCCCGTGCTTAGGTCGTGGCCATTTCGTAAAATGATGCCAAGGATATCCGGGACATGGTCATTAACCCCCCAAAGGCTTTAAGCAAACAAAACATTTTAAAACGGAGCATATCAATGATTTAACCTCTATTCGATTAAAGATTCAATGCCGGACCAAGCGGTATTTTATATACCGTACCCCAAGCCTGTATAAGGGAAAATAAGTTAAAAGTATTTACCTGAGCAAAGTAATAATCACAATAAGCAAGTGCGTGTAGCTTTTACCGGGTCTCCTATTCTGGAACGAAGGTTTATAATAACCTATTAGAATCCTAACGGGTCTTTAATTAAGTCTAAACTTAGACCGGTTAGTTTCAAAGAAAGATACGGTTCAAACGCACGATTAAGCGAAGACCGGATTAGAATGTGTTTTAGTCCCGACAAGTTTGAAGACTTGTATAATAACTAAACACCTTCTGGATTTTGAGATAAAAATGATAAGGTTTGACCCGTTTTGGCTAATTTATGTAAACTAGTAACATAAACCGAACCGAACGCGCAAGAAGCGTAACGGGTAACCATAAGGGTCCTAAACAGGTTTCCTAAGTTAATATGCCTTAAATATGTTGTGATATCAGTAGGATACCTTCCATTATGCCCAAAATGAGTTTAACCTTATCATTTTTATCTCAAAATCCAGAAGGTGTTTAGTTTACCCATATTATACAAGTCTTCAAACTTGTCGGGACTAAAACACATTCTAATCCGGTCTTCGCTTAATCATGCGTTTGAACCGTATCTTTCTTTGAAACTAACCGGTCTAAGTTTAGACTTAATTAAAGACCCGTTAGGATTCTAATAGGTTATTATAAACCTTCGTTCCAGAATAGGAGACCCGGTAAAAGCTACACGCACTTGCTTATTGTGATTATTACTTTGCTCAGGTAAATACTTTTAACTTATTTTCCCCTATACGGGCTTGGGGTACGATATATAAAATACCGCTTGGTCCGGCATTGAATCTTTAATCGAATAGAGGTTAAATCATTTATATGCTCCGTTTTGAAATGTTTTGTTTGCTTAAAGCCTTTGGGGGGTTAATGACCATGTCCCGGATATCCTTGGCATCATTTTACGAAATGGGCACGACCTAAGCACGGGGTGTAGGCGTACACCCGTCAGTGCCTAAATAAATATTGTGGTGTGTCTATTGATCTTTAACCCGGTCTACGGTTCGGGCTACTGAACGCATAAGGAACATGTAATTCTTTTACAAGATTATATTCAAATAATTATCCCAAGTTATAAAAAGTTTGTGCCACGTGCATTCAAATCAATTTTATTAAACCTTTTTAAAATGAGTCGGTTGATTGTATTTACCAGTGTAAACTGACGTATTTTCCCAAAAAGGTTAAGTGCAGGTACTACACGAACTAGGCTGGCTTTCTCCTAGCGTCCACAATAAGTCTCGCAAGCTTGGATGTCAAAACTGTTGAACAATGTTTCCATTTTATTTTGATCCACCTGTGGATTACTTTCAACTGTTGTGATACTTGATATTACATTTATATTCGGTTGAAATATATCTATCTTTTGCTTCCGCTGTGCATTTAAATATTGTGTTGTTTGACTATAATGTTACCAACCACGTCACGATACTCCCCTACCGGGCCCACCGGTGAAACGTGGAAATATTGGGGTGTGACAGGTTGGTATCAGAGCCAACATTGAGTGAATTAAACACTAGCCTTTTGTGTTTAATCTCAATGACACAATTGCACATTCCTGAATTTTCGAGTCTAGACAATTAACATAGGACAAATTCTGTTTTGTTTTACTTTTGTCTTTTATTATATATATATTCTTGTTGTTATCTTTGTTTATGTTGACAGGTTAAACAATGCCGCCAAGATTCCGAGGAAGAGGTAAGGGGCCGATCACCGCCCCCAACGATCATGAAGCCGGGCCTTCGCGCAGGCGAAATCCTTCCACTACTATGAGAGCCGACGCACAACGAGACTGGAGGACCCAACTGGAGCCCGCTAGACGGTCTGTCTCGCACAGCTCAATGCCTCCATACTGTCATTTCTTTGGGCCGCATTCAGAAAACGAGCCCGATAACCCACAACCTTCATACATACCTTTGCAGCGATCTGCTTCGCACCGTTCCTTTAGCGACCCTACTCCTGTCTTCCAGGGCCGGTTTAACCTGGCCAACTATATTCAAGAACCAGTGGGTTTTAACCCATTGGGACCAGAGGACTATTTCTCAGGAGATAACACCATGGACATGGAGGAGGACACGGATCCCGTCGAACCTGCAAGCGGTACCCCCAACCATCCTATTGAGATCTCTGACGGATCATCTTTTTACGGATCACCCTACGGTGGTCCAGACAGTTTCCAAGCAAGGTTTAACCAACATGAGTGGTATTTTACACCTCCTCATAACCAGCAGCAGCAGGATCCCTCCGAGGATTCACGATTCGTGGCAGTCACGCCACCGCCTCCACCGCCCGCCAGTACATCAAGCACCTCCGGATCCACCAAGGCGTAGGAGAACAGGCGCGCGAATATCCGCGCGAGGAGGGGACTTTCACTTCAGCACCCCTCATCACTCCAGTGGCAGCCACTACCCGCCACTGCATGAAGACCCACAGATGGGTGGGCCTTCAAACCCAGCTGCAGAGGTGAATTCTGCACAAGTTGCGCCACCGCCACCATCGGGTTTTGGTAACCCGATTCCTGCATATACTGGTTCAACGAGGTACAATCCGTTTGAGCAGCCGGCTCACACAACCTACAACTATGCTGAAGACCCTTACCAAGTGGCATCAAACTACCTCGCCCTTAATCCTGAAGGACCATATGGAACCCCTTGGGGAATGAGATACACAACTCATGGGTATCAAGTACCTGCACGACCACCGATTCGGCAACAGTCGCAGCCACCACGATTTTCACCGCCAGGACGGGAAGAAATTCTTCAAAGATTGGACCAAGTCGAGCGAGAATTTCACAGAGATCGCAGGGAACGACAAGGCTTCCTCAAGGGCCTAGCAGGCTTGCTAAAGGGGAAGAAGAAGAGGGATCATTAAATCCCTACGTGTATTGTTGTATTTCCTACTTTTCAATTAAGTCCCTGCGTGGACATTCATCTTTGTATTTAGTCCCGGCGTGGACATTTAGTTATGTACTTAGTTCCTGCGTGGACTTGTCGTTCTTTAGCCCCTGGGTGGGTATGACTTCTTGTATTCTGCCCCTGCGTGGGCATGTCTTTCTGTTGACCCCTGCGTGGGTATGTTTGACTAGTTAAGCCCCTGCGTGGGCAAGTTGTTATGTTGAAAGACCCGTTTAGGGCAGTGTGTACTTTTTATGATTAATGGAATGTTAAGTTTATAAATTTCATTTTTGTCATTGTATGCATAAATATATTATACATGAAATAAGTAAATCAAAATCATTCCTTTTAAAAACAATCTGCCTATTTAAATATTAACTAAGAATCTTAAAGGTATAACCTAGCCCGCGTGTCATTATAAGACCTGGCCAAGATGGTAAGACCTGTTTAAAAGATTCAAATCCCTGTTAATATCTGAAACCATGTTAACGCTCTTGGCAGACGTGATTCGTTAAAATCACGCTCGTCATTCTTATAATAGGATTCTTCAAAAGATTCCTAAACCCAACTTAATAATCTATAAATCATGGGTTTAAATCATCAATTAAGATGATCATATGTTGACCATCCATTGGTAGTATAGTGCCTACGGGCCCTGCTCATTGTCATATCAGACAAAAGACAGTAGTAGTCTACGACTCCCTGTCAGAAAAAGGTAGTGAACTTTGATTCAAACCTTAATGCCTCGATTCCATAAAATATGGGCTTATAAATTAAACTTGTCTACGGGACTAGGCCTTTTTGTGCTACTAACAAAACTATTATTGTTTTATAATTAGGATAAATTATAATAGAAATCCTAAATAAATGTGAGTAACAAATTAACCAGATATGGCCTGTGTTACCATGGTTAATGAATTGCCATAAAAGACAATTCCATAATAAACTCCCAAATAAATTAGTGTCGATGTCTTATGTAACAGTTAAAACTACAATGGCTGACTCTGACGAGATCAACAGTCATCCCCTGGAAAATAATGAGAATGCCAGAATTAATATAACCAGGGAAGAACTTCGTACACTGATCGATACAGCAGTATCTAAAGCTATGGATCGGCAGTATAGTGAAGCTAGCGGGACTCGAAGCAAAGCCTCATCTGTACCCCACTCTAAGTCTGTCCCTAAGACTCATTCTGAGGCTCACAGCAAGCTGCCCTCCAAAAAGGAAGAGCCAAAGAAAGATGATGATCGTCAGTCCTCAAACCAACAAAGTGTTCCATCTCAAAAGATCATACTGAATCAAGGACCCCGTGATAAGGGTTGCTCCTACAAATATTTTGTTTCGTGCAAACACAGGGATTTCACTGGGGAAAAAAGGAGCCATAGACTGCATGACATGGCTGGATGAGATGGACACCGTGGTTGATATCAGCGGGTGCGCTGAGAAGGATGTAGTTAAGTTTGTATCTCAATCGTTCAAAGGTGAAGCCTTAGCCTGGTGGAGATCGTTGATCCAAGCTACTGGGAAGATTCCACTGTACAATATGACATGGGAACAATTTGTTACCCTCATCAGGGAGAACTACTGTCCTCAGCATGAGGTCGAAAAGATTGAGTCTGATTTTCTGTCATTGGTAATGAAAAATCTGGATTGCCAAGCTTACCTCACGAGCTTTAATACAATGTCAAGGTTGGTTCCGTATCTGGTGACCCCGGAACCCAAAAGAATAGCTCATTTCATTGGGGGTTTAGCCCCAGAAATTAAGGCAAGCGTGAAGGCCTCTCGGCCAGCTACTTTCAGAGATCGCTGAGGAACACGGATGCCGAGAAAAGGAAGCGTGAAGATGACAGTTCACGAAGGTCAAACAAGAAGCACAGGGGAAACAATGACCACAAGAAGGGGTCTGGTTCTAAGAAGGATGGGCATCAATCTGGAGATAAGCCCAAGTGTAAGATTTGTCAGAAGCACCACTTTGGGAGGTGCAGACTTGACTCAAAATCCCAACCTCAGCCGAGACCATGTGGGATTTGCAAATCTTCGGAACATAAAACCCTAGAGTGCAAGAAGCTGAAAGACGCAACGTGCTACAGTTGCAACGAAAAACGGCACATTAAGACAAATTGCCCAAAATCTGCAAGGAAAGCTGATGAAGGAAAGAAGACCAATGCTAGGGTCTTCAGGATGGATGCAAAGGAAGTTGTCCAGGACGATAACGTGATCACAGGTACCTTCCTCATAAATGATGTTTATGCGAGAGTACTATTTGATTCAGGAGCTGATAAATCGTTTGTAGATAATAAGTTTTGTAAATTACTGAATTTACCTGTTAAAACCCTAAGTGTGAAGTATGAGGTGGAATTAGCAGATGGCACCTTGGAAACCGCCTCAACCATATTAGATGGATGTTTCATATCCATTAAGAACCACTCTTTTCCTTTGTCCCTACTTCCTTTGAAGTTAGTCGGTTTCGACGTAGTTTTGGGTATGGACTGGTTATCTCATAACCAGGCCCAGATTGTCTGTAATAAGAAACAAGTGGTGATCAAGACTCTGTCTGGTGAACCACTTACCATTCAGGGAGATACCCAGTATGGACTGCCTGAGCAAGTGACTATGCTCAAGGCCTCTAGGTGTTTGAAGAAGGGTTATGTCATCTACATGGCACAAGTGACTATTGACGAGCCGAAGCCTAAGATTGAGGATATTCCCGTCATTTCTGAATACCCTGAAGTTTTTCCTGAAGAACTACCTGGGTTACCACCAGATAGGCAAGTGGAATTCAGAATTGACATCATCCCTGGAGCAGCACCAGTTGCCAGAGCACCTTATAGGTTGGCACCAACCGAGATGAAGGAATTGAGGACACAACTAGATGAATTGCTAGCCAAAGGTTTCATTAGACCTAGTTCGTCTCCTTGGGGAGCACCAATCTTGTTTGTTAAGAAGAAGGATGGATCGATGCGTCTGTGCATCGACTACCGTGAGCTTAATAAGGTCACTATCAAGAATAGGTATCCATTACCCAGGATCGACGATCTGTTCGATCAACTTCAAGGGGCAAGTTACTTCTCTAAGATTGACTTAAGGTCAGGCTATCACCAATTGAAGGTTAAAGATGAAGACGTACACAAGACTGCATTTAGGACTCGTTATGGTCATTACGAGTTCCTAGTGATGCCTTTTGGGCTCACTAATGCACCAGCGGCATTCATGGATCTCATGAACCGTGTCTGCAAACCATACTTAGACAAATTTGTCATCGTTTTCATCGACGACATTCTCATCTACTCGAAGAACCAAGCTGATCATGAGAAACATCTTCGATGTATTCTTTCACTACTTCAACAGGAGAAGCTTTACGCCAAATTTTCGAAGTGTGAATTTTGGCTTCGAGAAGTCCAATTTCTTGGACATGTTGTTAGTGAGCATGGAATCCAAGTAGATCCCGCTAAGGTGGAAGCTGTCATGAATTGGCAAGAGGCAAAGATGCCTACAGAGATTCGTAGCTTCCTAGGCTTAGCAGGATACTATAGGCGATTTATCGAAAAATTTTCAAGGATTGCTGCACCCCTAACTTCTTTAACTAGGAAGAAGATTAAGTTCAACTGGGGACCCAAGCAGCAAGAATCTTTCGATATTTTGAAGCAGAAGTTGAGCAACGCTCCTGTACTGACATTGCCTGATGGAATTGAAGAGTTTGTGGTATATTGCGATGCATCACACACCGGGATGGGGTGTGTGCTTATGCAGAAAGGCAAGGTTATTGCCTATGCTTCACGCCAGTTAAAGGTGCATGAAAAGAATTACACCACCCATGACTTGGAGTTGGGTGCCGTTGTATTTGCACTAAAGCTATGGAGACACTATTTATATGGTATCAAGTGTGTGATTTATTCCGATCACAAGAGCCTCCAGCACTTGTTTAATCAGAAGGATTTAAACATGAGGTAACGACGATGGATGGAGACATTGAATGATTATGACTGTGAGATCAGATATCATCCTGGCAAGGCGAATGTAGTCGCCGATGCCTTAAGTCGAAAGGAAAGGGTGAAACCCATAAGAATCAATGCCAAGAGCATTGAAATAAAGAACAGTTTGAATGAAAGGTTGTTAGCTGCACAGAAGGAAGCTGTGTTGGAAGCTAACTATCCAAATGAAAAGCTAGGAGTAACTGAAGAACAGTTATCTCAGGGCAAGGACGGAATTCTGAGATTAAATGGACGAATATGGGTTCCAATTTATGGAGGACTTCGGGATGTTATCCTCCAGGAAGCCCACAGTTCTAAATACTCCGTCCATCCTGGAGCTGATAAGATGTACCAGGATCTGAAGGCAAATTTTTGGTGGATAGGCTTGAACAAGTCTATAGCCACCTATGTAGCTAAGTGTTTGACGTGTGCACAAGTCAAAGCCGAACATCAGAAACCATCAGGTTTGCTACAACAGCCTGAACTTCACACGTGGAAGTGGGAAATGGTGACAATGGATTTCATCACCAAGTTGCCAAAGACAAGGAAAGGAAATGATACGATATGGGTGATAGTAGATAGACTGACTAAGTCAGCACATTTCCTACCCATTAAGGAGACCTATAGCTCCGACATGTTAGCCCAATTGTACGTAGATAAGATTGTATCTCTACATGGCGTACCTGTGTCTATTATCTTTGACAGAGATACTAGATACACGTCACATTTTTGGAAAAGTTTCCAACAATCTTTGGTCACGCACTTAAATTTCAGTACGGGTTACCATCCTCAGACGGACGGCCAGAGTGAGCGTACTATCCAAACGTTGGAGGACATGCTTCGTGCATGTGTGATTAATTTAGGTGGTAGTTGGGATAACCACCTGCCATTAATCGAGTTCTCATATAACAATAGCTACCATTCGAGCATTAAAGCTGCGCCTTTCGAGGCCTTGTACGGTAGAAAGTGCAGAACGCCCGTTTGTTGGGCGGAAGTTGGAGATGTCCAATTGTCAGGACCTGAAATAGTCTTTGAAACAACGGACAAGATTGTCCAGATTCGTGACCGCCTGAAAGCTGCCAGGGATAGGCAGAAAAGCTACGCAGATCTAAAACGTAAACCTCTGAAATTCGAGGTAGGTGATAAAGTGTTGCTTAAAGTATCACCCTGGAAGGGAGTGATGCGATTTGGTAAGAAAGGTAAGTTAAGCCTGAGATATATAGGACCATTCGAGGTCATCGAATGTGTCGGATCGGTTGCTTATAAGTTAAAATTGCCTGAAGAGCTCAGTGGTATTCATAACGTATTCCACATCTGCAATCTGAAGAAGTGTTTCGCTGATGAATCACTAGTCATACCACATACAGATGTGCACATAGAAGAGAGCTTGAAGTTTGTTGAAAAACCTGTGTCGATCGAGGATCGACAGGTTAAGAAGCTTCGAAGGAAGCATGTGCCAACAGTAAAGGTTAAATGGGATGCCCGTAGAGGTCCCGAATACACGTGGGAGGTAGAGTCCACAATGAAAGAAAAGTACCCTCATTTGTTTCAGTAAATCTCGAGGTCGAGATTTCTTTTAAGGGGGTGAGGATGTAACACCTCGAAAATTCACGTCCTATAATGTATTGACACGTGTCATAAGTTTGAACGTGTGAAAGAATACTCTAAAGGGACTAAAGTTGACAAACATGGAAAGTTTGTGAATATAAGGGTTCAAAATGTTAACAAGGGATAAATATACTTTACAGTAACCCTACATGATGCTCGTACCCTTAAATGAATGAATCATGGATCATACGAAGCTAATTGTGAAAGAAAGTGAGAGATTACAAACTACAGGGGTTAAATGTGTCAACATGTTTAAGGTATACCTCTAAGTGAACTTTTAGCAAACCCGAAGCTTTGTAACGATTAAAGATGCTCACTAGAATACATGATAAAAATTTCACCAAGTTTCGTTATCGTATGAAAAAGTTATGATCAAATTCGTATACGAGGGGTTAAAGCGTCAACGTTGAAAATTGTGACTTTTCGGGTAAACATGAAGTGACCAAGGACTTAGCAAAGTGGGTATAAGTCTTGAAAGCCCTTGTAAGTAAATTGGAGGGGCTCATAATGCAAAAATAAAGGTTGGATGACCTTTCGAAGGGCCAAGAGCCAAGATGCAACAACTAGAAAATGTTTAACCTGACAGCATGCCTCAAGCGGGCCGCGTAAAGCTTAACAGAAGCTTACGCGGGCCGCGTCCGACCCCCAGATGCAGAAAAGTGAGACAGCAGCCTGTTTAAGCGCAATAACCGACTTAAAATCGATTTTCCACTTCCTTGGGCGACCCCTACATGCTTTTTAGACCTTAGGGAACATCTGTGGATGATCCATGACCAATGGTAGACTTAGTTGTCAACAATCCATTGAGTTTTAAACACTATATAAAGGGTCATTAGTTACAACTTTGATCATACCATCACCACTCAACTTCTGATCAATTCTGGAGCTCAAGGCCACTCTCTAAGGATCACAAATCGTGCATAGGACTTCTGTAAGTATGCTTGACCTTCCTTGATTAAGTTTTGCTTAGTTATTAGCCTAAAAGTCAAACCGTCGTAATTAGCGTTTGACTTAGCGATTAATCATTAATGGTCCAGTGATTAGTCGAATTAAAGGTAGTTATAAGTTGGTAATTATGTGGGCATTAAACCCTTAAAAGGGCACCCTCTGATTCCCACTCTAACTAGACCATTTGTCAGGTCAAAGTTGATTAGAAAAAGTCAACAGAATGCTAATCTTTGAATTAACGCATAATTAACAATGTAGAAGGCATGTAACCTATTTTATCACTCATATAACTTGGTAATAAGTAAAATAACTGGTCTAAGCTTGTTTGATCCGACAATTTTCTGTTTAGACCCGGTTCGAAACCGAAAGTCGCAGAACTTTGACTTTTGCTTTGACTTCAGTTCTGACCCGTTTTAGTAGAGTTTAGAAATGCCTTAGGACTTCCTTAGGACCAGGTTACATGATAGTATAGCCCTCTGTGATTGGTTCATTGGTTGTCCGATTCATATGCACGTTTCCGTTAATTGCCTAATGTTGACCAATATGCCCTTTTGACCATAAAACGATAATTTTGGATATGTGAAAGGACAACAATCTTTGTTACTGATGTATAAACATGTCCCTAAATTTTCACATCAGTTAGAGGTCTAGATTAGGAGTTATGCTCAATGACGTAATTAAACCGCTTTTTAGTAATTAAACGGCGTCATTAGCATAAAGCCTATCTAAATCCAATTTTCGACACCAAAAATTTTACCCACTGATGTAATATAATATTTTGGGATTTTTGAAGATTTTTAATTATTTTTAACCTGCTCATAACCTAAGGTTATGACCTTAATTCGGTAAATGCCGATTATACCCTTTTCGGTCATAAAATGAGTTCTACATAATATTTTGACACCAATCCAATTGCTACTGATTTTATATAATAAATAAAGTATTTTGAACTTTATAACCTAACCAGGAAACTCAGATTTCCTGTATAACCCGGAAATCGCTTAAAATGGCTTTTTAAGCGTATTAAACGCATAGTTTGGGTTTAAAACCATTTTGGCATATAAGACTTATCACCAACTGATATAACATGATAAATTAAGTCATTTTACTGATGTATTCAGACCCGAGTCTCAGATTTATAATTAATCTCTTTTATAATCTTTAAAATGACCAAAATACCCCTACGGGGCTTATATTGAGATTAAACTCGTTTTGGGCATAATGGAAGGTATCCTACTGATATCACAACATATTTAAGGCATATTAACTTAGAAAACCTGTTTAGGACCCTTATGGTTACCCGTTACGCTTCTTGCGCGTTCGGTTCGGTTTATGTAACTAGTTTACATAAATTAGCCAAAACGGGTCAAACCTTATCATTTTTATCTCAAAATCCAGAAGGTGTTTAGTTTACCCATATTATACAAGTCTTCAAACTTTTCGGGACTAAAACACATTCTAATCCGGTCTTCGCTTAATCGTGCGTTTGAACCGTATCTTTCTTTGAAACTAACCGGTCTAAGTTTAGACTTAATTAAAGACCCGTTAGGATTCTAATTGGTTATTATAAACCTTCGTTCCAGAATAGGAGACCAGGTAAAAGCTACACGCACTTGCTTATTGTGATTATTACTTTGCTCAGGTAAATACTTTTAACTTATTTTCCCTTATACGGGCTTGGGGTACGGTATATAAAATACCGCTTGGTCCGGCATTGAATCTTTAATCGAATAGAGGTTAAATCATTGATATGCTCCGTTTTGAAATGTTTTGTTTGCTTAAAGCCTTTGGGGGGTTAATGACCATGTCCCGGATATCCTTGGCATCATTTTACGAAATGGCCACGACCTAAGCACGGGGTGTAGGCGTACACCCGTCAGTGCCTAAATAAATACTGTGGTGTGTCTATTGATCTTTAACCCGGTCTACGGATCGGGCTACTGAACGCATAAGGAACATGTAATTCTTTTACAAGATTATATTCAAATAATTATCCCAAGTTATAAAAAGTTTGTGCCACGTGCATTCAAATCAATTTTATTAAACCTTTTTAAAATGAGTCGGTTGATTGTATTTACCAGTGTAAACTGACGTATTTTCCCAAAAAGGTTAAGTGCAGGTACTACACGAACTAGGCTGGCTTTCTCCTAGCGTCCACAATAAGTCTCGCAAGCTTGGATGTCAAAACTGTTGAACAATGTTTCCATTTTATTTTGATCCACCTGTGGATTACTTTCAACTGTTGTGATACTTGATATTACATTTATATTCGGTTGAAATATATCTATCTTTTGCTTCCGCTGTGCATTTAAATATTGTGTTGTTTGACTATAATGTTACAACCACGTCACGATACTCCCCTACCGGGCCCACCGGTTAAACGTGGAAATATTGGGGTGTGACAATAAATAAACATGTTTTATAAATCAGGGAATTTCCTAATAAAATTCCTCTATTGTAAATTACGGGGTTTATCCCGAATTATGAAATAAAATAATCGGGCATTTTCAAGTTTTAAAAGATCCTGATAAATCTTCCGCTGTCGCATCATTTAATAAATACCACGGGTTCCTGTCCCACGGCTCCTGACCGGGTCAAACCGGGGCTAGGGCCGTGACAGGAACTCACCCCTTATATAGGTTCATTCAACCCTTGAACCTATTGAGCGATATGGCCTGGGAGCTCATCCCCTTACATGACCCTTGCCATGGAGTTTTTTGCTAGGTTCTCAACCTGATTTTAGGATAGAAATGCAAATTAGATAAAACATCATCATTCATTCTGTAACATCCCTTTTTTTTAAATAATTTTGTTATCTTGTTAAGATATATATATATAGTTGTGGGGTAAATAGAATTATTAGTAAACACACATACTCATGATAACTTATATAAACATAAATATTAGAACACTTAGAAAATAAAAGTTTAATATACTTGAAGGGCCAAATATGACAAACTAGTCTCTATGTTTAGTAAAAAGGATGTGAGTCAAATTGTTGCTGGAAATTAGAAGACAAACTTCCAGAGTAAAGTGTGTGTACTGTATGCGACACCAAGAAGGGAGAAGGAGAGTTGATTTTTATCTCTAAAAAAATTTATGGAAATCTTGATGAAAAAGACATTTGTAGCAATGCCCACTTGATTGTTAAATCTCCAAGTACTAATTTGTAAGTTCACAATTTTGATTTAGGACTTGTAATTCATGAATGTGGATGCATGTGTGTGTAAATTAGTAATCTTGAATTAATGCTTTTAATTCTTGTATTTTAAGTGTGTGATTGATATTAAATTCAAAGATTTATAGCCACTTGATTAAAATCATCCTCAAGTCCTAAAGTGTTACTTAACAATATAGATTTAATGCTCCTACTTCATATATGTCGATGCATGTGGGAGTAAGGTATTAAATTCAAAGTGACATTCATGTTAGAGTTAAATATGAAACTTACAGAAACTAATGATATTAAAGGAAAAGAAATTCATTAATTGTGTATTAATTAACAAAGAATGAAATTAATAGATTAGGGTTCTTTTGTTAAATTTGGGGATTTTTATAATACACCAGATTGTTGTGTTAATCACGAAAATATGAGCTTAAAACAATACCATGTTGGTAAATTAAATCAAGTTTGGTGTAAAAGAACTAATTAGAGATGAATATGTTTATATTTTTTAGAGGATGCTAAGATACAACTGAATGCTTAATTCCATGACACATGTGTACAATATATATATATTAACCTTTCCCCATATATATATATATAGGGGATCGCTAAAATGAAAACCACCTCCAGTTATGAGAACCATGAGAACCACTTTCTAGCCATTTGATCAACTTGATGGATGGATGAGATTAAAAGTTACAAAAATTAATATTAAATAGTTTTTGTCTTATTATGTCTTTAATATTATAATCCAAAAGGGTAATTTAGTAAAATAACTCTATTTTGTCTTTTTATCTTTATTGTTTTTTATTAGTTTTTTGTTTTATTATATTATTACTTTTTTTTAAACATAACTTTTTTATTAAAAACATTTTAAAATTCAGATTTTTTTAAACATTTTTTATACTTTTTACAATTTAAGTTTTACGTTAAACTTTTAACGTTTTACGTTTTTTTGACGCGCCGTTTTTACGCCGGGTTTTTTCAAGCGTCGTTATTTTAACATACCGTTTTTTTACGCGCCGTTTTTTACGCGCCAATTTTTCAACGCCGTTTTTTTACGCGCCGTTTTTTCAACGCGTCGTTTTTTACGAGCCAATTTTTTAACGCCGTTTTTTACGCGCCAATTTTTTACGACCCGTTTTACGACCCGTCTTGCGCCCGACTTTTTCACGCGTCGTTTTTTCAACAAGCCGTTTTTTGCCGCACCGTTTTTTACGTCACGTTTTTTACAAGCCGTCCCGTTTTAGCGCGCCGTTTTAGCGTCACGTTTTTTTACAAGCCGTCTCGTTTTTTGCCGTCCCGTTTTAGCCGTCCCGTTTTTTGCCGTCCCGTTTTTTGCCGTCCCGTTTTAGCCGTCCCGTTTTTTTACAAGCCGTCCCGTTTTTTGCTGCGCCGTTTTTTACGTAACGTTTTTTACAAGCCGTCCCGTTTTAGCGCGCCGTTTTAGCGTCACGTTTTTTTACAAGCCGTCCCGTTTTTTGCCGTCCCGTTTTAGCCGTCCCGTTTTTTGCCGTCCCGTTTTTTGCCGTCCCGTTTTAGCCGTCCCGTTTTTTTACAAGTCGTCCCGTTTTTTGCCGCGCCGTTTTTTACGTCACGTTTTTTACAAGCCGTCCCGTTTTAGCGCGCCGTTTTAGCGTCACGTTTTTTTACAAGCCGTCTCGTTTTTTGCCGTCCCGTTTTAGCCGTCCCGTTTTTTGCCGTCCCGTTTTTTGCCGTCCCGCTTTTTACGATTTACGCGTCGGCTTTTTACGTTTTACGCCCCGGTTTTTTACGTTTTACGCGTCGGTTTTTTACGTTTTGCGCGTCGGTTTTATACGTTTTACGTTAAAATTTTTACGTTTTTATGTTTTACGTAAAACTTTTTACGTTTTACGTAAAACTTTTTACATTTTATGTTTTACGTTAAAATTTTTGCATTTTACGTGTTACGTTTTTACGTAAAACGTTTTACGTTTTATGTTTTTACATTTTACGTTTTACGTAAAACGTAAAAAGTTTTACGTTTTACGTTTTACGTAAAACGTAAAAAGTTTTACGTTTTACGCTTTACGTTTTACGCGCCGGTTTTTTACGTTTTACGAGCCGGTTTTTTACGTTAACGTTTTTTACGTTTATACGATTTACGCGCCGGTTTTTTACGTTTTACGCGCCGGTTTTTTACGTTTCCGTTTTTTTAACGCACCGTTTTTTTCGCCCGTTTTTTTTCGCCCGTTTTTTTAACGCCGTTTTTTTCGCCCGTTTTTTTAACGCCGTTTTTTTCGCCCGTTTTTTTTAACGCCGTTTTTTTAACGCGCCGTTTTTTTAACGCACCGTTTTTTTTGCCGCGGCTTTTCCACGCGCTGTTTTTTTCGCCCGGTTTTTTAACGTGCCGTTTTTTTTTAACGCGCCGTTTTTTTCCGCCCGTTTTTTTAACGCGCCGTTTTTTCGTCCGTTTTTTTAACGCGGCCGTTTTTTTAACGCGTCGTTTTTTTACGTTTTTCGCCCGTTTTTTTAACGCGCCGAACTTTTTTTCGTTTTACCGCGTCGTTTTTTAACGCTTTACGTTTTTACGTTGTTTTCGTTTTAACGCGCCGTTTTTTTTTTACGTTTTACGTTTTTACGTTTTTTACATTTTTAACGCGTCGTTGTTTTTTACGTTTTATGTTTTTACGTTTTTTACATTTTTAACGCGCCGTTTTTTTTACGTTATACGTTTTTACGTTTTTTACCGCGGCTTTTCCACGCGCCGTTTTTTGCGCCCCATTTTTTTAACGCGCCGTTTTTTTTTAACGCGCCGTTTTTTCCGCCCGTTTTTTTAACGCGCCGTTTTTTTCGCCCGTTTTTTTTAACTCGCCCGTTTTTTTAGCGCACCGTTTTTTTACGTTTTTCGCCCGTTTTTTTAACGCGCCGAACTTTTTTACGTTTTACCGCGTCGTTTTTTAACTTTTTACGTTTTTACGTTGTTTTCGTTTTAACGCGCCGTTTTTTTTTTTACGTTTTACGTTTTTTACTTTTTTATCGCGTCGTTTTTTTTTTTACGTTTTACGCTTTTACGATTTTTACATTTTAACGCGCCGTTTTTTTTTACGTTTTATGTTTTTACATTTTTAACGCGTCGTTTTTACGATTTACGTTAAAAACTTTTTACATTTTACGTAAAACTTTTTACGATTTTTTCGTTTTACGTGTTACGTTTAAAAAGTTTACGTTTTCACGTTTTACGTTAAAAAGTTTACGGTTTAACAGATTTTTTTTACAAAAACATTTTTTACGCAACACGAACGCACCCAGAAACGCAAACTTTTTACGTTGTACGTTTTACGTAAACTTTTTACGTTTTACGTAAAACTTTTTACGTAAAAAGTTTTACGTTTTTACGTTAAACAGTTTACATTTTTTACGTTAAAAAAGTTTACGATTTAACTTTTTTTTTAACAAAAACTTTTTTACGTAAAAACGAACGCACCCAGAAATCGCATACTCGGGGAGGTGTCCTAGATATATCGTTATCATCATCGACTAGAGGGGAAAAATACAAAAACATCAAAACAAAGGGTATCTCGAAAAATAAAACGGGGTTTGGCTCAGATTAGCGGATAATCAAAAGGCTGCAAAAGAGGGGTTGCAGGTTTAAAAAACCTACCCTCCGGTGTCCTTGCCGCGCCATCTTCCGTTTTTTTTATCATCACCGCCGATTCAAAAAGGCGCCAGATTCAACCAGATTCAACCGATTTAAACACACCCAAAAATGGCACAAGGAACCTGAACATACAGATCGGATAAAAAAAACCTCAGATTTTGAACCTCGTAAAACATTCAAACATTCAAAACCCACAAGGAACCTGAACATCATTCAACCCACATATCAAACATTCAAACCCCATAGATCAAGAACACAGGCCAAAAGCTTCAACCGATTCAAACATTCAAAACCCAGAAAAAGAAAGAACACATACAAAAAATTCAACAGATCAAGAACATCATCGTAAAAAACAAACCATCAAGAAAAGTCAAAACCCCATAGATTCAAACCCAGATTCAACCTCAGAAAAGTCAATATCAACAGATCTAAACCAAAAAAATATCAAAGAAATACCAACAAGGTGTGGCTAATCCACCACCACCGTCGCCGTCACAGGGGTGTGGGTGACCCACCACCACCGTCGCCGTCACAGGGTGGGGCTGACCCACCACCACCGCCTTCATCCACCGCCGCCGACCAACCGGCCAAACCCACCATTTCCACCACTAAAACCCACCCTTCGGTCACCATCTCCGGTCACCGGAGTAGCAGAGAGAAGAGAGTGGTTCGGGTGGGGAACGATGAGGTTCGGTCACCATCTTCAGAACAACACCCCCCCCCCCTCACCCACCGGCCGGAGGTCAAACCGCACCACCACAAAACCCGCCCTTCACCGGTCGTCTCCGAACAGTTGCAGCCACCATCTCTTTTGCAGATCTGAGATAGGTTGCAGATCGGAGGGGTTTGGAGGAGATGAGAGATAGGTTGCAAATCGAAGGGGGTGTGGTGTTTAGGGGTTGCCGGAGTGGGGGGATGTGGTGGCGGATGAGAGAGATTTGGCGATTTCTTGTATGAAGAAAGAGAGAGACATAGACTTTTATAAAGATGAGCTGCAACTTTTAAATAGAAAAGAGAGGAGAGAGGAGAGAGAAGAGTGCATCTTTTAAAGAGATGAGAGAGGATGGATATGACATATAGGGTAAATGACCAAATTACCCTTTTTGTTGGCTGAATGTGATTGGTGGAGAGTGGTTCTCATGGTTCTCATAACTGGGGGTGGTTTTCATTTTAGCGGCTCCCTATATATATATATATATATATATATAGGGGAGGGTTTATTGGGGAACACTAAAAAAGTGGGGAACGGGAGAACACTTTTAAAAATTATACTTAACATGTTAAAAAAAATATTTTTCTAAATTTTTTTTGGCACTTTTTCTTGTAAATACAAGTAGAAACATTTTTGATAAAAAAAATCAAAAACTAAAAATATAAAAAAATGTTTAAAAAACAGTTATATCTTATAGAATTAACTTAACATGTTAAAAATATTTTTTTTTAAACTTTTTCAGCGCTTTTCTTTATAAAGAGGAGGAGAAACTAGTCGAGTAAAAAAAAAATTTCTAAAAAAAAAAAATTTAGCCTTTTTTTAATTGTTTTTTTTAATATTTTTAGTTTTTGATTTTTTTATCAAAAATGTTTCTACTTGTATTTACAAGAAAAAGCGCCGAAAAAAAATTAGAAAAATATTTTTTTTAACATGTTAAGTATAATTTTTAAAAGTGTTCCCCCGTTCCCCACTTTTTTAGTGTTCCCCAATGAACCTCACACTATATATATATATATAGGTTAAGAGTAAAATACAAATGCGTTTATCGTACGATACGTACGCGATCATCCCAGCCGTTCGATCAGGTGCGGATCTGGTGCTAATTCAATACATATCGCATGTGAAAAAATGGTTAGTTTGGGGTAATGTGAAAAATGGCATGGGGTGTGTAGATGGACAAAATCACATGTGGAAGATTTGAATATCGCATGTGAAAAAATGGCATGGGGGTAATGTGAAAAATGGCATGGGGTGTGTAGAATCGCATGTGGAAGATTGAATATCGCATGTGAAAAAATGGCTAGCATGGGGTAATGTGAAAAATGGCATGGGGTGTGTAGAATCGCATGTGGAAAATTGAATATCGCATGTGAAAAAATGGTTAGCATGGGGTAATGTGAAAAATGGCATGGGGTGTGTAGATGGAGAAAATCGCATGTGGAAGATTGAATTCGCACAGCTCGTACAGTTCGCATGGAGGTATTAAATCGCATGGGAGATGAAGATCTGACGGCTGGGGTTATCGCGTACGTAATGTACGATAAGCCCTATTGTACGTTAACCGGCCTCTATATATATATATATATATATATATATAATATTGAATGATAATGTCTTGATCATTTACAATATTACTAATCATGTACAACATTGATTATGTATAGGTAACGCTCACATGTAATAGCTTTGGAATGAAGATCTCGGAATTGAAAGAATGGATCCAAGTTTTTGTAAAATCATAAATTTCATGTTATTTTGGTACTCATGGTCTTTATAATTAGGAAATCAATGTTTTTATACTTTTGTAAAGGTTCAATCTACCTTCTAAATTTGATGAAAACGTGTTGTAATATTTTAAAATTTGTGAACCTTTTTTTAATATAAATATATAAATGACTATCCTTTGGGACTTACTTCCGCATTATTAAAATTATATTTCTTTTTGAATCATGGATGTTTCACATTCAAGAGATATTGTTTTACAAAAAGTGGTCATAGGACAACTCTTGAAATACAACCTTTGAAATACAAACCAATCTTTCTTGATCAGACATGGAACCTTTTAAGGGTCTTTCCGTTCCAATGTCTAGGAAGCTTTTTACCTTCTGTGTCAGCTAGCTTATAGGATCCGCCCTTATGTGCTTCGAGGATTGTATATGGCCCTTCCCATTTAGGGCCATGCTTTCCTTGTTTCTCTTTTTTACTAGCCTCATTGTTTCTAAGCACCAGTTCTTCTGGCTTGAAGCGTTCATGCTTAACTCTTTTGTTGTAGTAAGCTTCCATCATTTGTTTGTATTTGGCTTCTTGAATTGCAGCTTGGTCTCGTGCTTCCTCTAGGAGTTGTAAGTTCAACATGGTCTCTTTGTTGTTTGCTTCGGGATCCATGTTGATCGTTCTTTGGGTTACAACTCCTACTTCAGCTGGAATCACGGCTTCAGACCCAAACACCAAGCTGTAAGGCTTGTTTTTTCGGTTGTTCTTATGGCCCATAGGACGCTTGGCAACTCTTCAAGCCAATTGCTTTCATGCCTTCCCAATCTGGCTTTGATTCCTTCAACTATGCTTCGATTCATCCTTTTCACTTGGCCGTTTGATTGTGGGTATGCAACTGAGCTGAAAACCTGAGCTATTCTGAATTCTTTGCACCAAACGCTGAAAGGCTTTTCAGTGAATTGCTTTCCATTATCGGTGACAAGCACTCCCGGCAATCCATAGAGACAAATGATGTTTTCCCAAACGAAGTCAATGACCTGTTTGCCCGTAATTTTTGCAAGTGGTTTAACCTCCGGCCACTTGGTGAAGTAGTCTATGGCAACTAATAAGAACTTCACTCCTCCTTTGGCTGGTGGGAATGGGCCGACAATGTCCATTCCCCACTTATAAAATGGCCAGGCTGAAGATATCGGGACAAGGTCATGCTTGGGGCTTGATGTGTGCAAAATGCGACATATAAATTACATCAATTGTGGCATAAAACTAACCTTTTTTTAGTACTAATGTTGGAAAAAGTGTGCTTTTGTCTTCCTTTTGTATTTTCAGGATTAAATGAGCTCAAATTAACAAAAGAAGCAAAAAGACAGCAAAATCTAACATAAATACAAGAAAAGGAACAAACGTGACATGCCCGACCCCACGACAGCATCTTCCCAAGCAAAACAAGAAGACAGAAGACTGAACACGCCCCGTGCTCAGCCAGCACGGGGGCGTGCCCAAGTGTCAGCAGAAAAGACAAAGTGGTAGACGCTTCTATTGCCCACCACGGGGCCGTGCTCAGCGGGCACGGGGCCATGGTCAACTATAAGATTCGCACAATCCAGGCAAATCTTCATAGTACAAAGATTCTTCTGCACACGGGGTCGTGCTCAGCAGACACGGGGGCGTGGTCAGCTAACAAAGACAAGCTGCATTAAATGAAGAAAGAAAGGATGTGGACACGGGGCCGTGCCCACTGGACACGGAGCCGTGCCCGAGCTTCTGTTCAGCCTATAAATAGGAGTGCTTGGCTCAAGCTCAAACCATCCCTTAGCACACCACCTCTCTCACACTTCACCCACCACCCACCACCACCATAACACCATCATCCACCACCATCATCCATTGTCCATCATAGAGTGTGTGAGTCGTCTCGGGATCCAAGATTGATCGTAAGAGTTCTTGACAATCAAGGCCATGTTTGCCTAAGTCTCTTACATCACTTGGTGAAGACAAAGTGTCTAGTGTAATACTTTTTATTTCTAATCTTTTCGCACCTTTTACTTGGTTTTGTATTAATGACTTTAATAACTAGTTTCTTATGTTGAAGGTGATTCTTCCTTATCGTTTGTCCGTGGTGTCTTGACATTATTTTACTGTCTATATAAAATAAAAGATTTTCACCATTCATATCTCCACGGTCTATATGGAGGTATGTTGGCTACCTGGTCGGGGGTTAAGGGAACAGTTTGGTAAGAGTCTTGCCATTATTCAGCGTTTAGAGGTCCTGCAATGGACCTGGGTCAAATTTAGTAGGACCTCCTTCAATACTTAACGGTATTGGATGGCGGGGGTCCAAACTCTTTGATCCCCTCATAAGTTAACTACTATTAATACTATAACCCGGCTATTTAGGATTGTATCCTTGCTGAGTCGGACTACTTAGTCGAGGGTAACGTCACCTCCAAAAGAGGGGCCTACCATAATTTGCATTAATAACTTAATTAATTATCTTTCAATAATCCGACCCTTTAGGATTGTATCCTTGCTGACTCAAACTACTGGGTTGAGGGTAACGTCACCTCCAAAAGAGGGGCCTACTACAATAACTAAGATAATCTCTTAAATAAGTGCAAAAGTGCGGAAATAATCAAAGGTTACACTATACACGAGTCGGAACCAAGTGATTCATCTTGTCTATCTGTTTTTCTTTTATTTATTTTTCAGCATTTTAGTTAGTTTTTATTTTTCTTAGCTTAAAACCATTTTTCTAAACTTTTTGATTTGATTAGACGTTGAGGATAAACCGGTACTAAAAGCTCTTGTGTCCTTGGACGACCTCGGTATCTTACCAACACTATACTACGCTCACGATGGGTGCACTTGCCCATATGTGTGTTTAGTGTTAGTAAATATCGTGTTTTATAAATTTAAAACTTGGCTAAAGAAAGTGTAAAAGGGCTTAAAATAAACATTAAAACCATAACACACTTCACGCACATCAGGGCTCTTTGGGACCGGTGCATGAATTTGGCAAGAATCACATTTTCTCAGTTGTTCGGTGAAGGTTCATTAGTTTAGCAACCACCGTTCTTGCTCCGAAATGGGCTCCGCATATACCTTCATAAACCTCTTTGACCAAGTACTGGCCTTGTTCGTGACCTACGCATCTCAGCAAGGGTGCAAGATAACCCTTTTTGTAGAGGATTTCACCTTGCAACACGTACTGTCTAGATTTGATTTTAACCCTTTCAGCCTCGGTTTGATCAGCAGGTAACTCACCGTTTTTAAGGAATTTTTTAATTGGAGTCATCCAATTGGGGCCTTCTTCGGTGATTACGTCTTGAACTTCCAATTCTTCAATTGATGGGGTTTTCAACACTTCTACCAATAATCAAGGATCTCCAATTTTTAGTAAGTTTTTTATATATTGTATACTAGTCTAATTTCCCGTGTGATACACGGGTAGCTAATAAGAAAATAACTACTTTAATATACAAATTCAAACTCATTAAAACAAAGTGATCATTATTTACTTTAAAAGGACTTATCGCATTCAACTAATTATCTAATACTAACCGCATGAGCACGACCGGTTCATGACTCGAGTAAATAGAGTTATATTGATAGAATCAGCTTTATCAAACACAACATAATTTCATGTCCAAATCTGAATAGAATTACTACAAACAAACACATATACACCAAATCACACATGTAAACAACTATACCATTGTTTTACGGTTTCAGGTCTGATTTTAGTTGATACACAACCCTTTGACCAATTTTGTTATTCCAGTCTCTCGCCAACTTCTCCGTCTCCTTCATCCCATCCTCCCTCCACCACCTCCGGCTGTTTCTTAAACAAAACACTTGCAACCAAAATAAAAGAATTATTGATAAGTCCTTTCAACATTTGTTATTATATAAAGCAAATTATTTTGATAAAAAAACATAGTTCAGAAGATAATCAAACAAACATGAATGCAATTGACGGTGGTAAAGCGGGTAGCTTTTCGTTCTTAGGTTTGGACGCGATCTGAGAGGATATCAAAAAAGATTAGACGATTTGCCCCCCTTGCTTCCTAAAATAACAAAATTAGTAGGTTTTAAAACGGAATTGGGACGTCGAGTGAAATAACAGGAGTTAAATTGATTACTGGAAGCAAAATGCTATTGTTTTACCCGAATCCATTTGAGCACAAGCCATCATATCTTGACCAACTAAAAAAATGGTTGAGTGGATAATCAAATTTGGTGCTTGGAATTGACATAAATCTGTAAATAAAATAAGAAACAATCCCTCGCCTCATCAAGAGCATGTAGAATAACTAAAATCTCTTATTTAATATAAAAACCATGAAAAGAAATTACAATAAAATGGATGTAAGATTAAATGGATGTAACAGGTTGTAACTGAAAGGCGAAGTACGAACCAAAAACAATTAAAACAAAGAAAAACCTAATTTCAGGTACTTACTCTTTGCCTCTTATTGACAGTTTCTGCTACACGATCATGATGAAACAATTGATGCTATAATAAATCTGCATCAAAATACAAAAAACATTACTTCAATTTTTAACAAATATCATAACCTCATCCTTGAGCTAAAAAGCAAATCAGATTTAAAAACATGTAAACGCACATCTAGTTCGCATAAAACAACACCATTGAAGCTTTGACCGAACCTCATGCCAATAGATTAGCCAGGCCTTGAACTTCTTTTCTGTCAAATATGTAAACCTGCACCACATATATCTGCCAACAAATCCTAAACAGAGATCGCACAACAATATGGCCAATAAACAATGAGCAACAAAGATGGTTTAAACATTGAAGCATTTTGAAGTCTACTTATGCTCATACAAAATCTCAATTGCATATGTTCTTACCACTTAACAAAGTAAATGACATCAGACTTTAGAAAACAAATCTTCAAATCAATTTTTGTGAGGCAGTAAAACTTCAAACATGTGAAGTACAATAAACACACAAACGTGACTTATAAAAATCCTCCAAAAGCAATGATACTCCAAAACAACTAAGTAGCCTCGTTAAAAACAATAATTAGGCAGTCCCAATCAGCAAACATAACCACAAATAAATTATACTATCACCAATCAAAGTGGCATTCAAACCCATACTCATATGCAGCTTTTAAACTATCATCATGCCAAAATTCAGAATAATTTATACCAAAACCGAATAGAATTACTACAAACAAACACAAATCATATCCAAAGTACCATGAGAACTGCACCATCATCAAGCCAGTGATTCTCATTGAGTGCAATTTGAGCTGATGTAGTAAGCAAAAATTTCATGGTTTTTTGGCAACTTGCACGGTTTGCTTGATATCCACTGCAGTAACTGAGAAAAAAAAGTAACAAAGAGATAAGTTTGGTGGGACTACTTTTGTATTTGTAATCAGTAATAATAACCTCTAAGATCAATTAAGCCACCTTTATTATCCTAGCATTAAAAAGAGAAAAAGGAACTATAGTTGGTAGTTTTGCCATTTACTATGAATGGGTCAGCACCAAATAAAATTAGGTCAAATAAAAACTGGTCAAAACGCATACACCGTCAAAGCTAAAAAAATGATTTAAATCAATAGGATAGAGAATTGGGACAAAAAAGATTATGAGGCACATATCTGTAAAATTCAAACAAAGATGATATATCCATCATGGCTACATATTTAATGGTTGCCATGTGAAAGGAGAATTGAATCGGATGTCCAGTCTTTCCCATTACCATCCATAATCATTTAACCAGATTAGGAAACCTAACTTTATTCGAAAACCAAATCAAGAATCCTACCATGACGCTTACTTAACAACTTGTAGCAGACCTCGATAGGCTAAATCACGATACACGAAACATCTTATAAACAACATGAGCACGACCGGTTCATGACTCGAGTAAACGGAGTTATATTGATATAATTTGCTTTATCAAACACAACATAATCTTAATTGCAGATGTTCTTACCAATTAACAAAGTAAATGACATCAGACTTAAGAAAACAAACCTTCAAATCAGTTTTTGTGAGGCAGTAAACCTTCAAACATGTGAAGTACAATAAACACACAAACCTGACTTATAAAAAGCCTCCATAAGCAATGACCAGCAATCAAACACAAACCCTAATCAATGAATTGCAACAAAACATCAATCAAATAGACGCAATAAAGAAAATCGACAAAAAATGGAAATCCCCAAACCTGTGAAAAATACTCGTCGGCATTAAGGGTTTTCAGCATCTGTATTCATTCAGCCATATCATGTAATCGTAAAATCAATCAATCGATCACAACATCATGGTTCAATTCGATTATTTGAAAACCCTAACCTACCCTATGGTTGCAAACACAAAAAACAAACCGAACATATTAGGGTTTCAAGGTTGAAGAATACCCCTTTTGACTAATTGCAAAAGATTTATCCAAATCGTAACGATCGGTGTAGGAAGGAATTAGATTAAAGAGTGTGTTGGTGGAAAGAACGAAACCGGAAGATTGTGTATGGAAAGGATTTCATAATTTAGAAATAGGGATTTGATTGAAGAGATGATTGATAATCCGTGTGAGGGAAAAGAAGAAAGCAATTGCCGCTCGTGAAAGTGAAGGAGAATTGAGGAAAAGGAAAAGTCCCGCTCAAAACCTAATTCTCTGGCTAAATAGCAATGGAACATCAGCAGGTGATGTGGTTGCTTTATTATATGAGATATATGTATTAGCCCAAATAAAAGCAAAACTAAACCATTTTTTATTAAAAGAGCTAAGATAAAAATTGTTTAGGAAAAAAGACCACATTCAAGGCCCAGTTTCAAAATTAAACTATAGACATAACTATAACAATCATCAACCATTCGACCCCATCCCAGTTCAGTTAATCAGCGCCTAAAATCCCTAAAATAGATCAACAATCATCGTTCCCGCTTCCCATCGCAACCTGCTATGTCGATTATCTAGGGGATTGGCTATCACTAATGGTAATTACTCATGGTGCCGGGTCTTTCGAGATTGGAGGAGAATTTATAGGTGGAATTAGAGCTAATTACTCAAGGTAGGTTATTGTTAACGGCTAACTTTTCTATTAATCTTTATATTATATATGATATTCAAGAAATTTATCATTTTGAAATTTACAATCACTATGAAGAAAATGATAGTTTTGCAAAAGGCCATTCACCTCGTAGTTCGTTTAGGGTCTTTAAAAACTTGAAAAAACTTGAAACTCCGTGGATACCAGTTAAGCAATCAACATTCATGAATCATACAAGTGACAGAGTGAGTCCTATCTAGCTTTTACATCAACTGTTCCCCAAAACTTTCAGTCTAATCAACACCTCAGTTATATTATTCCCCTCAAACCAATGTGGGGGACTCCGTTGTTCCCACTATTATTTTTATGTTTGAAGGGGTATGGTCCCAAAAACCCGCGCTAACCAATCAGGTCGTGTGCATGACCATACTCCTACTACATTAATTTGTCTACTTTCTGGACCCCGCGCCGACTAATCAGGTGAAACCTAAGTCGCGCGTGAGGCCAAGCAAAGATCAGACCAAAATTCCACACTTAGCTTCCTAGATGAAAACCCTCACTTCCTGGACCTCGCGCCGGCTACACGGGTTTGCCCCAGAGGCCGCGCGGAGGGAAGAAGCGCAGGGCATTCTAGGACAATACAAAGTTACAAGTGGCAGAGAAATGGACCAATCAGCGTCCAACAGGCTGTATCCTATCGTGCTCCACGATTAGCAATCGTACATGAGACAAGAAGGTACAGAAGGACGTTTATGTGGCACCAATTAGCGTGCGACGGCACGTGCTCCATCTGATGGATTGATCGACAATATGCTTATCGCATTGACTAAGGAGGCGATTCATTATTTGCGAGAAGAAGCTGAATCGTCTACAACGCATACCAGACAACGCTTCTTAAACGAGATCGATTAGGTGCTCATGAACGTTTAATGCACGATTATTTTTGTGAAAAATCGTGTACGACGATGAACAGTTTAGGCGTCGGTTTCGTATGAGTCGTCGTCTTTTTTTAATAATTTCTAATGAACTTGCGGGACAATATTCATTTCTCACACAAAGAGAAAGTGTTAGTCGCGAAATTAGATTCTCTGGAATACAAAAGTCAACAGCTGCAATCCAGCAACTTGCGTACGGCATGGCGAGCTGGGACGAGTGAAAAATTAGTTTCAAGTTTAAATTTTAAGTATTTTTATTTTTTAGGTTTGTATTTTTTTAAGTGACATTGTACCTTTTTATTTAAATTATGTTTTTTATATTTTATTCATGTTATTTAAATTTAAATTAAATAATGTTTAAATATAAATAATAATAATAATTAATTAACTAATAATGATTGGAGCTTTAAACCAATATAAGAATGTTAAAAAAAAAGGCTTTAAAGCCACTCATATAAGGTGACGCTGAGTTTCCATAATAATATACCATATACCCTATGGATAGAGGTTTCTTAATTTACAAGAGCCCTATAATCAAAATACTAAAATAAACTTTATATTGTATGCAGTCATGAAGTAGGACAAGATCAATGGACTGACTTTCTAGATAATTAAACACAAGGGAAACTATGCATATGTTATAGTAGGGATGAGCACGGTACTTGTTCGGTATCAAACCGGTATCGGTACTAAAAGTATCGGTACCGAAAAACATAAAAAGTGGGTACCGGTACCGAATACACCGGTTCGGTACCGATACCGGTACTTACCGGTGTTTTACCTGTAAATACCGGTACTTACCGGTGTTTTACCTGTAAATACTGGTACCGAAAAACGAAGAAAGTGGGTCCCGGTATCGAATATACCTAGGACGGTTCGGTACCGGTACCCGGTACCAAATGCTCATCCCTATGTTGTAGTTGTACCGATCCATGTTAAGCTTAATTAGGCTTGTAAACGAGTCGGACAAAAACAATTAAATGCTTGGTTGGTCTCTACACTTGGTAAATTTTGCACCATTGGTCCCTATCGTTTAGTAATTACACAATTGCTCCTACAGCTTATAAAATTATTACTTATGTGTTCCTTGTGGTATGATTTTGTAATTACAGTGGTCCTTACCAACTAACATCGTTAAAATTTTTAGTTAAGTCTATGTTAAATAAACAAAGTAGCCTACGTATTAAAAAAACAAAAATAAACAATTAAGATTAAATAAAAGAGTTAAGATGGGGCCTATTTAAAAAAAAATCTTAATTTATAATTACCCTACCCTACCCTACCCCACCATCACCTTTCTTCTCCCCCCACCCCCACCCCCACCACCTCCGCATTCACAAACCATCACCACCATTACGTAGGTAGTATAGTGTGGCTTAACTCCCCTTGTCACCTCACCTCCATATCGCCCCAAACACCAATTCTGGAGTGTTATGGTGCAAATCGCCATGCGTTTAACAAGGGCCAACGATACAATTGTGGGGCCCATTAGTATTATACCGTTGAAAAACGATAACATTTTAAAATATATATATATATAAAATATTTTTTTATAAATTTACTCTGTGTTTTATCCATTTTATACCATATAACCATTCTCACTTTATACCAGACAATCGTTCTACAATTTCTTTTTCTTCATCATGTTTCCCAACAACAATAACATAAACACGTTTAGCCTGAACCACCCATTTTTTTAATTTGCAAATCGTCAACCTATGGACTCCGACAACCTGTACTGAACAAACCCACAAACGGGTGAAGTCGAGTATTATCCGATAATACGGCAAAATTCTCCACGATCTCCACATCGGTCATCACCGGCACCAATTGTCACGGCCCCCGGCCCGGTTTGACCCGGTCCAGGAGCCGCGGGACAGAAACCCCGTGGTATTTATTTAATTTGGCAGCGGAATTATTAACAGGATCGTTTAAAACTTAAAAATGCCCGATTATTTTATTTCATAATCCGGGACAAACCCCGTAATTTACAATAAAGTGATTTCACTGGGAAATCCTTATTTTACAAAAACATGTTTCTTTATTTAATCGAGCCACTTCTTCAAGCGTGTAGTGCTACACGTCACTTTTTCCTGGATCACAGCAGATCACCTGAAACATGTTTTAAAAAGGTTTTATCAGCAGGAAAATACTGGCGAGTCACTCATTTTGCACAAAACGACACGTTGTTATAATATACAGTATTAAGGGTGATTATATTGTTTCTATCAACCAATTACCCCAAATCGGTATTTGTCACTCAACTGTATCTGTGACTATGGTCAGATCACCCATTGGCTAACCCGTTGTCCAATGGTGACGGGAAACAAGTAATGTATACAAAACCCCACATACCGGCAGTAATTGAAGATTACAAAAACTTAATCCCTGTAATTATAACTTTGAAAACAAACATGATTTTGAAAGCAAATTTGGTAAAAAGAGAATGACTCACATTGCAGATTTAAACGGACAGAGTTTAGCCTACTGATCTTAGCCTGATTAACCTAATTCAATATAACAATGCACACGAAAACTAGGTCAGTAACTTAATACACCTTTTACGATAACTCACGAGATCGAAACCCTCACGACGAATGACAAAGTGCAATACTTAAACATGCATCGAATTTACGACGAATGACAAAGTATAGCCCTAATGTGGGCAGCACTTAAACATCCATCGGACTGGTCTCCATCGATCGGACATTAATTCGTAGCAGTGATCGAGTTATTACCCTGTTGTCGGGGCAACGTTTCGTGCTGTGTGTGTGTTTTGAACTGTTTAGACGATATCTCAGTGTACGAAATGAATTTTAACGTCGAACCAACGCCAAAATTCAAGTGCCACACCCCTCTATTTATACTGGAAAAACAGCTCCCTCGCGTGGCGCGAGGGGTGCCCCCTAGCATAGGGTAGCCCCGTGTCTCAGTAGCTTGGGTGAGTCAGCGGTTCGTTGAAATTCGATTTCGATAACAAACTGTTTAGATAATATCAACTAGGAAATACCCCCCTGAGTTTTAGGGGCCCTGATCCTGATTCCAATTGTTCTGAAATTTTTAGGGGTCATGCAATATCACTTGGGGGTCTCAATTAGGGTTTCATTTTGGTCAAAAGAAAATAGGACTTTTGGTGAGAGTTGTTACATCCTCCCCACCTTAATTAAAATCTCGTCCTCGATATTTACTGGAATAAGTGAGGATATTTCCGCTTCATTTCCGATTCCAGCTCCCAGGTGTATTCGGGTCCTCTCTTTGAATCCCACTTGACTTTGACCAGCACTAGTCGCTTATGCTTGAGAAACTTGACCTTTCTGTCTTCTATTTGCAGTGGCTTCTCAACAAATTTTAACTTTTCATTTACCTCTACATCTTGAAGAGGTACTACCAGGGATTCGTCAGCTAGACATTTCTTGAGATTGGATACATGAAACACGTCATGTACCCCGGCTAGCTCTTCTGGTAGTTGTAAACGATAGGCGACTGGTCCTATACGCTGGATTATTGGGAATGGTCCTACGTACCTTGGACTTAGCTTTCCCTTCTTCCCGAACCGAACTACTCATTTCCAAGGAGAAACTTTCAAAAGTACCTTATCTCCGACTTGAAATTTGAGCGGCTTGCGTCTATTCTCTGCGTAACTCTTTTGACGATTACGAGCCGTTTTCAATCTTTCCTTGATTTGAGTGATCTTGTCGGTAGTTTCTTGTACAATCTCGGGACCTGATAATTGGCTTTCTCTTATTTCTGCCCAACAAACTGGAGTTCTGCACTTTCGTCCATACAGTGCTTCGAATGGGGCAGCTTCAATGCTTGCATGGTAACTATTGTTATAGGAGAATTCAATTAAGGGTAGGTGGTCATCCCAGTTTCCACCAAAATCTATCACACATGCCCTAAGCATGTCTTATAGGGTTTGAATCGTCCTTTCACTTTGTCCGTCTGTTTAGGGATGATAAGTTGTACTTAAGTTTAGTCGTGTCCCCGTGGCTTCTTGGAAACTTGTCCAGAAATGTGAAGTGAAACGACTATCTCTATCTGATACAATAGAGAGTGGAACTCTATGTAAGGATACTACTTCGTCTACGTACAACTTTGCTAACCTTTCCATGCTAAAGGTTTCTTTCATGGGTAGAAAATGAGCTGATTTGGTTAATCGATCCACAATTACCCAAATTGCGTCGTTACTTTTCTTGGTTTTGGGCAACTTAGTAACAAAATCCATTGTTATAAGTTCCCATTTCCATACAGGCATTTCTAATTGTTGTAGTAAGCCTGAGGGTTTCTGGTGTTCTGCCTTAACTTGTGAACAAGTGAGATACTTAGAAACATATCTAGCTATATCCTTTTTCATTCCTATCCACCAGAAATTATTCCTTAAATCTTGGTACATTTTATTATTTCCAGGGTGCATGGTATACCTAGATTTATGGGCTTCCTCTAAAATCTTATTTCTTAATTCTCCCTGCTTAGGTACCCAAATTCTTTTCTTATGGAATCTCCAAATTCCATCAGCTCCTTGCTCTAATTCCTTTATCCTTCCTTTCATTCCTTCAGCATCATCCTTGATTGCGGTTTCCTGAATATTCTTCAGTTGTTCCATTAAGTCTAATTGTAAACTTAATCTAAGAGCACGAACTCGTCGTTGTTTCTCATGATACTTACGACTTAAGGCATCTGCAACTACATTTGCTTTTCCTTCGTGATATTGAATATCACAGTCGTAGTCACTTAGAATTTCCATCCATCTCCTTTGCCTCATATTTAATTCTTTTTGCCCAAATATGTATTTTAAAATCTTATGATCTGTATAGACGGTAAACTTACTTCCATATAGATAGTGTCTCCAAATCTTAAGGGCAAAAATTATGGCTCCTAACTCTAAGTCATGCGTCGTATAGTTTTCTTCGTGCTTTTTCAATTGCCTTGAGGCATACGCAATTACCTTCTTGTGTTGCATTAGCACACATCCTAATCCTAGCTTAGAAGCATCACAGTATACTTCAAAATCTTCTGATCCTTCTGGTAAGGCAAGGATTGGGGTGTTTGTTAACCTTTGTTTCAAAATCCTAAAGGCCTCTTCTAGCTTAGGTCCCCATTCAAACTT
Organism: Helianthus tuberosus; assembly: GCA_030545235.1. Classification (NCBI taxonomy): domain Eukaryota; kingdom Viridiplantae; phylum Streptophyta; class Magnoliopsida; order Asterales; family Asteraceae; genus Helianthus; species Helianthus tuberosus. The sequence continues at coordinate 36,771,203 of CM060440.1, read as the reverse complement.
AACTGATTTACAGGTCAACTTAGTTAATGGTACAACTATCTTAGAAAAATCCTTAATAAAGCGCCTATAGTACCCAGCTAATCCTAGAAAACTTCTAACTTCCGTAGCTGATTGTGGGACCTTCCATTTGGTAATTGCTTCTATCTTGGAGGGATCTACGTGAATACCTTCGTGATTCACCATGTGACCTAAAAATTGCACCTCCTGTAGCCAAAATTCACACTTCGAGAATTTGGCGTAAAGCTTTTCCTTTCTTAACAAAGTTAAGAGTGCATGCAGGTGCTCACAATGTTCGTCCTGACTTTTGGAATAAATAAGTATATCGTCGATGAAGACAATTACAAATTTATCCAAGTACGGTTTACAGATTCTATTCATCATGTCCATGAATGCTGCAGGAGCATTTGTTAGTCCGAATGGCATGACTGTAAACTCGTAGTGACCATACCTAGTTCTAAAAGCAGTTTTAGGTATGTCTTCTTCTTGTACCTTCAATTGATGATATCCGGAGCGCAAGTCGATCTTAGAAAAATATCTAGCTCTTTGAAGCTGATAAAAAAGATCATCAATCCTAGGTAATGGGTATCGATTCTTAATTGTAACCTTATTCAGTTCTCTATAATCGATACACATTCGCATCGAACCATCCTTTTTTTTTACGAACAACACTGGTGCACCCCAAGGGGATGAAATAGGTTGTATGAATCCTTTACTGAGCAATTCATCTAATTGCTTTTTCAGTTCTAACATTTCAGTGGGTGCTAATCGGTAGGCTGCTTTTGCTACTGGTGTAGTTCCAGGAATCAAATGAATTCTAAACTCTACCTCCCTATCTGGTGGTAATCCTGGTAACTCTTCTGGGAATACATCCGAGTATTCTGAAACTACAGGAATTTCCTTAAGTTCCTTACCCTTAGTGCTAATGATTACCGAAATCATATACACTATTCCTTGCTTTCGTTCATAACTAGCAACTTTCATTACTGAAATGAACTTCATGGGTTTTCGCGGCTTATCTCCTGTAACCATGATTACTTCTCCTGTAGGTGCACGAATTTCTATAGAGTTCTTATCACAAAGGATTCGTGCATGGTTGGCTACTAACCAATCCATTCCTAACACGACATCGAATCCAGCTAAATTCATGGGTAATAGGTTTGCAGAAAATTTATGACTTGAAAGTTCTATATTTTCTTTTTGCAAAACCGTATCTATGTTAACAGAGTTCCCGTTTGCCGTTTCTACTGTAAAAACTTGCCTAAGTTTCGTTAAAGGTAACTTAAGAGCTTGGCAGAACGAAGTATTTATAAAACTTTGGTTTGCACCAGAGTCAAATAATACTTTTGCATACACGTTGTGAACTAAGAACGTACTAGCTATTACGTCAGGAATTAGTTTGGCTTCCTGCGTGGTCAGTTGAAAGGCTCTTATGTTTTTCTTCGTAGCCCCTTTAGCAGGTTTGGCCTTGTTATCTGATGGTTTGACCAATTTAGGGCATTCTGGTCTGAAATGGCCAGCTTCTCCACAGTTGTAGCAGACCTTTGTTTTCTTCCTGCATTCCTCCTCTCGGTGCCCTACAACTTTGCAGAAATTGCAGACTTCGTTACATTTGCCAAAATGTTTCTTTTTACAGTTTCTGCAGAATGGCGGGGTAGAAGATTGCCCAGTTCCTCTTTTCTTGAAGTTGCTATTATTACCCACACGAAATCCTTGGGTAATTTTCTGAGGAAAATCCTTCTTTCTATTTTCTTCTCGCGTACGCACCAGTCCGTCAGTCAAAGTGTTAGCTAATTCCACCGCATCGTCGATCATGCGGGGCCTCGCAGCTTTGACAATATCACGGATCTCGCTAATTAAACCCCAAATGTAGCGAGAGATAAGTACCGGTTCTGGCGAAGCCAGAGTATGCACAATTCTGGCATACTCGAAAAACTTCGAAGTATACCCTCAACAATCCACATCTACCAATTGGTGGCTCAAGAATTTATTCGCCATTTGTTCTTTTTCATATTCCGGGCAGAATTTTCTTTCCACCAGGCGCTTAAACTCCTCCCAACTCATGGCATAGGCCATGTCACTTCCCTTAGCTTGTAACACCGTGTTCCACCATTCTAATGCTTCTTCCTTGAAAAGGTGAGAAGCGTACATGACTTTATCCTCCGCGGCGTATTTACTTATTTTGATTACTGCCTCGGTTTTCTCCAACCAACGCAGCGCTGCAGTTGCCCCTTCATTGCCTGCGAACTCAACAGGTTTACAGGCAAGAAACTCCTTGTAAGTGCAACCAGGCGTTGCAGCTTTCATTCTTTTGAGAATTTGGGCTTGCAGTACATCATTATCATTATTATTAATGTTACCGCCTCCATTTACGCTATTACTGAAGTTGTCTTCATGAGTACGTTTGCTAGGAATAATTTGGTGAGGTTCAACTGGATTTCGGGCAGCAGCAAGGATTGCTGGAATAGCATTGGCTATTCCTTGGGCAACGATATTCTCGATATCTTGCCTATTCAAAAATTGATCTTCATGGTTTTGCTCAGATTGATTAACCTCGTTAACTGGTTCATTACCAGCGTTTTCCATCTGAATTTTTATCAATTATTAATTATTACAGGCTAATATTCAGTACAACCATTCAAGTATCACTGTACAAACAGAAAAATGGCAACATTGCGACTTTTATATATATATATATATATATATATATATATATATACATGTCTATTACAAATTATACTGAAATTCAAAATATACTAGGGGTTGTACATTCATAATTTAATTTAGTCTATCTAGGAATATTATGTTTAGCATGCTTTTATACAAGGTTTATTCTATCTTCTCTTACTAAGTTGTTTATCTAATGGGCAGAGTTCCTTTAAAGTTTCTAGCTTATAGTTGATATGGGTGCTAGTACTGGGTCAGGGTGTTGAGATCTAATTTCATTGGTTGGTCCGGGTTTGGCAGTTTAATTAAAAGTTAACATTTGCTGCTGTAGTGGCTAACATATAGAGATTTGCCCATTGTTCATCTAATTCATCTTCCCATGGTGGGTTATTGCCTATTTCCTGGGTTTCCTTAATCATCACTCCTTTTGGTTGTGACTTCTTTATTTTCTCTTGACTTTTTCTAATAATCCAACTCCTTTTCTCAGTGGTAAGTGGTTTCTCAAACTGTGCTTTACGAACAAATATTCCTTCCTCAGTATCTGCTGAGTATCTTGAGGAAAGTGAGGTTCCCTTATCTTTTGGTGAACTATCTAATTGACGACAGATGTCCGAAATTCTTTGCTTACCCATACTGTAAACTAACAATTAGTCAAATAACACAAAAACACGTAATCGCAGAATGGCAATCAGAAAATTAAGTATTTCTAAAAACTTAATTGGCTTAAATCAGTGGCTCTGATACCACCTTTTTCTGTCACGGCCCCCGCCCGGTTTGACCCGGTCCAGGAGCCGCGGGACAGAAACCCCGTGGTATTTATTTAATTTGGCAGCGGAATTATTAACAGGATCGTTTAAAACTTAAAAATGCCTAATTATTTTATTTCATAATCCGGGACAAACCCCGTAATTTACAATAAAGTGATTTCACTGGGAAATCCTTATTTTACAAAAACATGTTTCTTTATTTAATCGAGCCACTTCTTCAAGCGTGTAGTGCTACACGTCACTTTTTCCTGGATCACAGCATATCACCTGAAACATGTTTTAAAAAGGTTTTATCAGCAGGAAAATACTGGCGAGTCACTCATTTTGCACAAAACGACACGTTGTTATAATATACAATATTAAGGGTGATTATATTGTTTCTATCAACCAATTACCCCAAATCGGTATTTGTCACTCGACTGTATCTGTGACTATGGTCAGATCACCCATTGGCTACCCCGTTGTCCAATGGTGACGGGAAACAAGTAATGTATACAAAACCCCACATACCGGCAGTAATTGAAGATTACAAAAACTTAATCCCTGTAATTATAACTTTGAAAACAAACATGATTTTGAAAGCAAATTTGGTAAAAAGAGAATGACTCACATTGCAGATTTAAACGGACAGAGTTTAGCCTACTGATCTTAGCCTGATTAACCTAATTCAATATAACAATGCACACGAAAACTAGGTCAGTAACTTAATACAACTTTTACGATAACTCACGAGATCGAAACCCTCACGACGAATGACAAAGTGCAATACTTAAACATCCATCGAATTTACGACGAATGACAAAGTATAGCCCTAATGTGGGCAGCACTTAAACATCCATCGGACTGGTCTCCATCGATCGGACATTAATTCGTAGCAGTGATCGAGTTATTACCCTGTTGTCGGGGCAGCGTTTCGTGCTGTGTGTGTGTTTTGAACTGTTTAGACGATATCTCAATGTACGAAATGAATTTTAACGTCGAACCAACGCCAAACTTCAAGTGCCACACCCCTCTATTTATACTGGAAAAACAGCTCCCTCGCGTGGCGTGAGGGACTGTCGCGTGGCGTGAGGGACTGTCGCGTGGCGCGAGGGGTGCCCCCCTAGCATAGGGTAGCCCCGTGTCTCAGTAGCTTGGGTGAGTCAACGGTTCGTTGAAATTCGATTTTGACAACAAACTGTTTAGATAATATCAACTAGGAAATACCCCTCCTGAGTTTTAGGGGCCCTGATCCTGATTCCAATTGTTCTGAAAATTTTAGGGGTCATGCAGTATCACTTGGGGGTCTCAATTAGGGTTTCCTTTTGGACAAAAGAAAATAGGACTTTTGGTGAGAGTTGTTACACCAATACCCAGTTTCTTCTACTATTCCACTCAAATGCCATAATCATCGCAAAATTCTCCACGATCCCCATATCCGTCACAATCATCGCAATCAATACACGAAACCCAAACGACTTCATCCAACAAACATAGACACCATAACAAGGATCCAGATCAAGAACGTGCTTCAAAGTCAGTCGAGAGGTGACACCTACCGAAGAACTAGCTTTGTCACGAGCATGGCTTAACTTATCGAAAGACCCAATTGTCGATAATATTATTTTTATCTTAATTAAATTTATATATTATTAACAAAATGTATAGTATTTTTTTTGTCAAGTAACATTGTATTATTTTACGTAGGAAATAACCAAGACCAAACCGTGTGTTTTGGAGGAGTATCTACAGGAAATTTTTCGCCACTATGAACCGTGGTGAATACCGTACACCCGGTTCGTTCTTCGGCAAATAGATGGCAATGCGAACAAAAATCTCCAACTTCAATAACATTGTCAACCGCCTTTCGAACAATCGTGTACAAGCAAGCGATGTGAACGTCATGACCATGGCCTATAATAAATATAGAATCCATCACGACACCGGGTCTACAAGGATACCTTGTTGGGAGCTGCTTTGAAATCTCCAAAATGCCATCTTGTACCACCATTTAAGCAAACTAGTTCGAGCCAATCGTCTAAACGGTCGAAGACAAGCTCTAGCACACCCGAACTGACCTCGTCTCAAGGTGCATTGGATGCTCTTTCCTATTTAAACCTAAACGAAGACACCGAAGACTTTGTTTTTGAAGAACCACAAGAGTTGTCATGGACGCCCGACGGAGATAAAAACAAGGCAGCAACAAGGGCTGATCAACCTCCTCAACTAATCCTGAGGGTTCATTGAAGTTGGACGGATTGCTCTCGATCAAGGAATAAGAGCACCAATTGTAAATGCAAGGGCAAAATGGAAAAGATTTCAAGTTCCTCGTGAAAGACTTTTCGCATTGCTCGCCGCAGGACCTGGCGTTTTTCAATGCCCGGAAAGAACGAATAAGAGCTAAATATAAGAACATGGACTAGTGGTTGTTTTTCGTTGGTTTATTTTTATTAGTTTTTTTTAAGTTGGTTTGTAATTTTTTTAATTCTAGTTTAATGGTACTTTTTTAAGTATTATCTTAATTATTTTTCCAGTTATGTAATTTTATTTTAAGTTTATAATGTTTCTACATTCAAATAAATTTAAATTAAAATAAAATTAACGAATGAGTAGCGATGAGAGATGTTTTATGGGGCTTTATCGCACTGCATGATAATTAAGGGTGGGGAGCTATACAGCCCCCTGTCTGCATGAAGTAAACGTGACGCTAATGTGACATGATAAAACTCATCAAGGTTTTATGTCACACCATCTAGCCTTATATATATATGTTTTAGATGGATTGAATTTCCTTTACTTTTTTCCATAGCCTCTAATACTAGATTAACAACATATAAATTATCAACATAAGCAAACAAGCTACATTGATATTTCATAAACATTTTAACTCAGTTACCAAGCAACTAAGCATAATTAAACATCAAAAAACAAAATCAAACAAGAAGTAATTAACTAAGTAAAATTAAACACAAAATGTTGACTAAATAAAACTAAATTAAAGTTAGTAAATAGTATGCAGTTGACTGATAAAAAAAACAACCCACAAATTAATATAGTAGATTTGGTTATATAGTGTGATTAGTGTCATGCTTTTGTGGATATTGGAATGGAATGTGGTGGCTCTTGACTCTTGTGGTTCACCTATTTATATCTTTTTATGTTTGCTCATTTACCTTCGTGGGAAGGTTCGTTTGAGAAGAAAATTAAATTGAGAAGAAAAAGAACAAACGGTACAATTGTAAAACATTAAATAGTTTTTCTTACATCTCATTTATTATTATCTTTGACTAATTAATTAGTCATAAAGACTATCGTCCTCCACACTAAATTTTTTGCCTACACACGTCAAAATTTATCCTACACGTTTTGAAAATCTATCCTACATATATTGAAATTTATCCTACACAACTCGTAATTCATCATACACACCTCGTAATTTATCCTACACTTTAAATTAATTGTTTTTCTTTTTTGAAAAAAAATATATTTTTTGAAAATAAGTTACAAATTTAATTTACTAGGTATTAAAAAGGAAGACTAACAATTAATGGTCTATCTAAGTTTACCAATATACCCTTACACTAATATTAAATACAAAAATTAAATGAAGTAAAATAAAGGATTCTTATTGGTTGAAATTTCTTCTTTTTTATTCGTTTATGTATGTCCTTTTATATATGTTTATTATATTCATTCGTTTATGTTCATTTAATTCTTCAAGTAAGTTTCTTTATTAGCTATTAGCAACCCTAATTGGCCTATCATGCATCAGCCCATCAATTATCAACCTAATCAAATTTTAGAATTAGGGCGGGTAATGTGCTAACGAATGAACAATAATGCGTTTAGATCAAACTAGGTTTACGTTAATAAGAGTTCAAATAAACCAGGTTTGTGTTAAAACAAGTTAAGATCAAAATGGGTTGCTTTAAAAAATATTGATTTGAATATGCTTTATACGAGTTTCTCTCACCCTAAACCTAAACTCGACCTCAAGACTAAAACCCTAATTATAGGTTATAAAAGTTTTAAAGGAAAACAAATTTAGTGATCCAATATATGTTATACATGTAACGCCCTAGGTAAAACTCACATCGGCCATGTACATAAGAGATGCTGAGATCATAAGAAATACCAGACCTCAAATGTCATCGACGCATTTTGGGCGCAATGGATGTGGATGAGAGGAAACTCCGCATTTGGAGGTGTTCACGTGAAGGTAGTACTATAATGGGTGACTTCCTGGAAAGTCTCCACCTAGGTAATCAAAATCAAATCTGTGAGCTCCTTTTGGGTAAACAGATAATATTGATAGTACGAGGGCCCATGTGTTACAATATATGGGTGTACATATATTGTTCTTATTACATTGATTATTATATCTTTAATATACATATATAAAAAATATATACCTAAAAAATAACTAGTTGTGTCATGTTTCATAATTATGGAGCCCAAGATTCTCTTCCACCTTTTATTTCGACCCTTTATATTCAATATTATTGCTTTACTACCTAAAGTATTCACTTATACATAATTTCAGTCACATCTTATCTTAAAATATTGTTTTACAAATTCTAAATTTTCATAACTATATACTTAATATCTTATCTTATTCAACCCGTATAAGACAATAATTTTCACCCTAGTTAAATAATAAACAACTACTCAACTTCCACATGTTTTCAAGCATACATATTTTACCATTACTAATTCATATCTCTTACTAATTCAACACTTAATGGTTCAGACAGTTTGTTTCGTGAGCAGATGTCTGAATGGTTCAGACATTTGTCTCTGAATGGTTAAGTATTATACAGAATCTGAATGGTTAAGACCTCTAATTTGAATTGGTCAGACATTTGCCTCTAAAGGGTTAAGCATTATACTGGCTTTAATAGTTCAGATCTCATCTCTTACTGGTTCAGCACTTACTCATTCAGAAGTTGCCAAACAGCCCCTAAGTCTGTAACGACCGATACCAAATAGACTACTATAATGAACCGAACCGATAAAACCGAACATAACCTTTACATATAAAACAAGCAAAAAAAAGTGTTCGACTGCAAACAAACATGGAAGACGGAGAAGGAGGTCTGAGCTTCGACTTCGAAGGCGGTCTCGACGCCGCACCTACGCAACCCACCGCATCCGTTCCCGTCATCCACCACTCCACCGACAACGGTCCACCGTCTTCCGCCGCACACCTCCCCTACTCCGCCGCCGCCCCTCCGTCCTCCGCCACCGATCCTGCTTCCGCCGCCACCGCCAACGCCAACTTTCCCGGCCGGAGGAGCTACCGTCAAACCGTATGCCGCCACTGGCTCCGCAGCCTGTGTATGAAAGGAGAAGCCTGTGGATTCCTCCATCAGTATGATAAATCACGAATGCCTATTTGTAGGTTTTTTAGGTTGTACGGAGAGTGCCGTGAACAGGATTGTGTTTATAAGCATACTAATGAAGATATCAAGGAGTGTAACATGTAATTTTCTTTATGTTTTTCATGTTAATTTGTGTTTCTTGTTACTAATTGTTGATAAACTTTTATTTGATTTGGATGAACGGTTTTTAGGGTTTATGTGCAGCATAACTCTTACATAATTAGTATTGAATATTTAGGAATTGTGAAATGATATGTGATAAGGTATGATTGAAATTATGTATATGTAAGTACTTTAATTAGCTTTTTTTAAGTGGAGAGATAGAATAGGAATGGGTGAAATAACACAAGCATAGTTGGTTATAAATGGTTTTACTTGATTAGGGAGAATTTGCTAGGCTTGCAGCTCTCGAAGGACATGATTGGGGATAGGAGGTTTTGGAGATGTCGTGTTAGGGTTATGGACTTTGTGATATGGGATATCGGTCAAAGACTGATATTTGAGATATAGGTTATCTCGGTGAGATATCGGTAATTTTAATATCATGCAGAATTTATATATATATAGCAATTTAACACTAATAATTCAGTGATATATCGGTCAAACATCGGTGATATATCGGTCAAATTGCGGTGATATATCGGTTATATCTGTCAAATATCGGTCAATATCATTGATAATATCGGTACCGATATTCTGACCGATTTTTGACACCGATATTTTACTAGGGGACCGATATATCAGCGTATTAACTGCATAGTTAGTTTGTAGCCACTTTAGTTTTTGTATTTTTGTTTATGTTTTTGGTGATATTCGAGTCAATTTCTGTTTCTGTATTCAATCCGTTACTAATTTTCAATGTCCTTTGATTTGATTTGGAGGGTTCATGAGTAGCATAATATGCTAGTTGATTTTGTTCTAAGTTGCACTCATATAACTGATATGTGTGTGTAATCTAGTATTAGTATTATTGGAAGCATAATTGGTTATTATTGGTTTGATTTGATCAGGCAAAAATTGCTAGACTTGATAGGGGATAGGAGTTTTTGGGGACGTTGTATTAGGGTCATGGACTTTGTGGGGAGTGTATAGAGAGATATGTCTTGTCACTTGTGGCCTTAGCTTTTCCTATACTTTTGTTTGCCTTAGTGCTGTTTGGGTGTATAGACCTTTTTGTTTGCCTTGTCACTTGTGGCCTTAGCTTTTCCTATACTTTTGTTTGCCTTGGTGCTTGTTTTTTTCTGTCTACTTGCTTCTTTATATGTAGCTACTATAGTTTACTTATCACTGTATGTTAGCCGTTAGCGATAGTTTACTAGTTCCATCATTGAATCATTAATACTCTTGTTTGGTTGCTTGTGCTGATTCATATAGTGATTCATGGATCTTGAAGTTAGTATAAACACACCCTTCTTTTTCTAGCAACTGTGTCAGCAATCTGTTTATTAGTACACGAACATTAGGGAATGTTTTTGATGCTAAATCTTAAAATGCAGGTACAAGTTGGGATTTTGTCCAAACGGTCCTGACTGTCGATATAGGCATGCAAAGCTCCCGGGACCTCCTCCTTCGGTGGAAGAAGTACTCCAGAAGATTCAGCAATTAACTTCCTACAATTACGGCAATTCTAATAGGTTTTTTCAAAACCGAAACGCCAACAACTCGCAACAATCTGACAAATTTCAATTTCCACAAGGTAACAATGATGCAAATCAAGGTGCGAAACCTAGTACCACAGATTCTGCTTCAATGCTGCCTGCAGCGCCTTTGTCGCCACATCAGCAGCAACAGGTTAGCCAGTTAGCTCAGTCCCAAGCGCAGTCAAATGGTCAACAAAATCAAGCAAATAAAACTGCTATACCCTTGCCTCAAGGAACATCAAGGTGCGTTAAGGAGATCTACGACTCATATAGGTTTTGTTAATTACTTCATGTATCTATAATGTGGATGCCATTTGAGGGTTCCACTTCCATCATATTACGTTTGTTATAAATAATTACAGTTTATAATTATCGTTGTTGTAATCGGATAATGTACCTTTTCATCTTCTTTGTCTGTTTCTTTTGTTTTTGTTAATTAAGAACAAGTTACTGTTAAACATATTTGTTCGCTTTTGCTTGCAGATCAAGCTAAACATGTTGTAAGATTATTGTTCGTTGTTTATGGTAGAAATCATGATTTTCTGTGTTTATTATTCACAATATATTGCAGTTTTCATTTTGGCTTTTTGTTGCTGATTTTTTTTATATATGGAAAACTAGGTATTTTATTGTAAAAAGTTGCAACCGTGAAAATTTTGAGTTATCGGTTCAACAAGGAGTGTGGGCCACCCAAAGAAGCAACGAGGCTAAACTAAACGAAGCTTTTGACTCTGTTGAAAATGTTATTTTAATATTTTCTGTGAACAGGACACGCCATTTTCAGGTGGGTTGGAACCATAATTGACATCACAAATACGAGATAATCTTTTCTAATCACGTTTTATCTTGTTTGGAATTTATCAATCAATATGAGTTTATTAATGTTTCTCAGGGCTGTGCGAAAATGACTTCTAAAACTGGCGGTTCTGTTGGTGGCGGCAACTGGAAATCTGAACACGGTACTGCACATTATGGACGGAATTTCTGTGTTAGATGGCTTAAGGTACATCATTTGCAACCTGTGATTATGATTTTATAAAGTTCTTCAAAGTCAAATAAATATATAAATAGAAAAAGTGTATTGTACAATATCCCTTAACGTACGATGCGTACGCGATTGTGTATAACATGCGATTTGTACATTTTGGTTGTCCGACTTTGTGAGTCCGAGTTTATGACCATGCGATTTTGAGATATAACATGCGAACAACCATTTTTTTGTGAGTCCGAGTTTGTGAGCCATGCGAGTTATAACATATCCGGGGTTGTGAGCCATGCGATTTTGATGTATAACATGCGATTATGACATGTCCGAGTTTGTGAAGCATGCGATTATGACATGTCCGGGTTTGTGTATAACATGCGATTTCTAACCGCGTGCATCGTACGTTAAGGCCAATGTACAATAACCGGCCTCTATATAAATATATATACATGTAAATTTTATCTGCTTTGCAGCTATGTGAACTGTCCTTTCATAAAACTCGACACCTGAGGAACCCTTACAATGAGAATTTACCTGTGAAGGTACTATCTCTTGCTATGCATTTTAGTTATTATTTTCTTCTTTTAATTATTATTATAACTAGTTTGCATTATGGTTGTAGATAAGCAGAGATTGTCAAGAACTAGAGCCCTCGATCGGTGAACAATTGGCGTCTCTTTTGTATCTTGAGCCAGACAGTGAACTCATGGTACATATGCAATTTTTTATTAATCCTTACGGTTCACTAAACATTTAATCTTCCTTTTAAATTTTAGTATTCCAAAAAGGATGTGTACTTCAAATTTAGGATTCAAAACACTTGATTTATATAGAATTATAGGGGTGTTAAATGAGCTGTTTTCATTGGTTGGCGGGTCAAATTTTATTTTTATTTTTAAATTAATAGGTTAAACGGGCTGACCTGGTGGGTTCAACTTGTTTAACTAAACGTGTTCGCGGGATTGATCATGTGACGGTGCAAAAAAAAAAAGATATTAACTTATTTGCGTGTTATTTTTATAGGCAGTATCACTTGCAGCAGAATCAAAAAGAGAAGAAGAGAAGGCTAAAGGAGTAAATTTAGAGAATGCAACCGAAAATCCCGATATTGTTCCGTTTGAGGACAACGAAGAGGAGGAAGAAGAAGAGAGTGAGGAAGAGGACGATAGTTACGAACAGGGTTTCGGCATGGCGGCACAAGGCGGCAGAGGGAGAGGCAGAGGGTTATGGCCACCTCATATGCCGCTAGGAAGGGGGCCTCGCCCTATGCCCGGAATGAGAGGTTTCCCCCCTCTCATGAACATGATGGGGCCCGATGGATTTCCTTACGGTGGAGTTGGGCCTGACGGGTTTCCCGTCCCCGATCTTATGAACATGGGCCCGCGTGGATTCGGTCCGTTCGGGCCTAGATTCCCTGGTGATTTTCAACGCCCGCCGTTTTCTAATATGATGTTTCATGGCCGGCCCGGCCCGCATGGGAATTTTCCAGGAGGTGGATTCGGGATGATGATGGGCCCTGGGCCTGGACGGCCCCCATTCATGGGCTCGGGTGGAAGAGGCGGCCGGCCTGGTTTTCCACAGCAACAGCAGCAGCTACAAACTTCTCAGAATACTAGTCGGACTAAGAGGGATCAAGCGGGAGGTAGCGGTAACGATAGATATAGTGGGGGCGGCGACGGTGTTACTATGGGCGGGATTGATGATGAGACTCAACCTGGTGGTGGAAGTACTTTAAAAAACGGTGAAAGCGAGAGTGAAGATGAGGCACCCAGGAGATCTAGACATGGTGAAACGAAGAAAAGGCGTGGCGGCTTGGAGGGTGATGCCGCTACAGCCTCTGATGACAAGGTTTAATCGACGCCTGTAGCTTTTCGGATCCCGCCTGACCTTTGGAACTTGATATATGACTGTATTGTGGTGTTATTGATGATAGTTGGGTTTTTTGTTTTTTTTTTGTAGTAATAAGCAGACATCTGTTGGTTTTATGTTTTTTTAAAAGATAATGTACATTAGTTTCATTTACACAAAAGCAACAAAAAACAAGTGCCTATGCATTCAGCTACTTTCCCTTAAAATTTAGGGCAGTTTTGATTTCATAAGGTTTTATATGTTTCGCAATATTTTATGCTATGTACTTGATAAGTTGTAACTCAAGAGCTAGGGTTGTAAAAAAACCAAAAAATCAGAATGTTTACTCACAAGAAACTTGTTCGTTTCTGTTATTTTAACTAAACAAACATAAAATTTTGTTCGTCCATTAATCAGACAAACTTTCTGAACGTTTCACTTCATTGAATGCTTGTTTCTATTTACATTAGAGATGGGCAAATCAGGCTTTTTGTATACCCGGAACCGGTTCCAACCCGTAACCGGTTCTTGACTGAGGTTGACTAGACTCGATTCTTCTAGGACCCGGTTCCGGTTAGTACCTGGTTTTAAACCACAATTACCGGAACTGTTCCTAACCGGTTCAAGTATTTTGTAACCGGTTTCTTGGAGGAACCGGTTCCTCCGGGTATCTTCCAGAAAAAAAGCTGCCAAAAGCCTGTCGGAATCGATTCCTAACGGTTTTATATCCGTTGGAATCGATTAATTGTCATTAAAATTTTGAAATCGGTTTCTATTATATATAAGAACATCACCTTCAACCAAAATTTAATCCCACTCAAATCGGTTTCACCCTACAAGTTACAACTAAAATCGGTTATGGCATGCAACGACGAAGTGGTAATGATTTTGGAAACCAAAAGAAACCCCTAAGTTTGGGAGCACTTTGGTCTGTGCCTGATGTCTGATAGCCATGAAATGGCACGTTGCAAAGGTTGTGGGAAGTTCATGAAGGCTACGGCGAACTCGACCCTCAAAAAACACACCGACCGTCATTGCTCGGTGACAAAGGCTGCGGCGAAGAAAAGTGAAGGGGGGAATCATCTGGAACCGGTTCATCGAAGGTTTAGTGTGTTTATGTGATGTTAGTTTGGTTGTGTTTATGTGTTTTGTGTTTAGGTATGTATAATGTTTGGTTTTAATGGTTTATGGTTGGTTGTAATGTTTGGGTTTAAGTTTTAATGAATTTGGTTTCATTTAGATCCTGCCGGTTCTTTGTGTTTATACCGGAACCAGTTGCGGGTAGTAACCGGGTAGGAACCTAGGAGTTTTTTGAACCCGAAATCGGTTCTTCTATACATCGGGTTGGAACTGGAACCGGTTCCAGTTAGGTTCTACGAGGTCGGTTTTGGAACCGGGTATTATGCCCATCTCTAATTTACATTAGCAAAACTTTCAGTCGAGTCGAATTTTAAGTTTTTTTTTTTAAAGTAAACTTCATTAAAACACGCCTCCGACCCAATCAGACAAAAGACCAAACAACCTACAACACCCCCGACCCAAACGGGCAAATGGTACACAATTACAACATATACAAAGGGTATTTACATCACTCTACCCAACTAATATAATTACAACACGTTCTATTTTTAACCCAAGCGAAACCTCTCGATTTAACCTCCCCTATAATATCTTGAGGACTTCGTCTAATCTTATTGAAAACCATCTCGTTCCTACCTTTCCAAATGCACCAACAAGAAATAATCACCAAACCGCAAATGATTTTTCTTCGCTTTCTTTCCCACGTGAGAGAAGTTATGGATATCCAGAATGTCTTTGAAGTCGAAAATATAAATTGGAGGTATTTTGCATCAAACACTGAGAGCCGACCACACCCAATCAACCACCAAGCAAGCAGTAAAAAGATGCTTCACAGTTTCCTCAAAATCATCGCACAAAGGGCACAAAACAGACGAAATATCCACGTTTTAAGTGACAGATAGAAATAGGTCACCTTCTAGCAGATCGAAATAAAATGGACTCGTATGCCATTTTTGTTCAGTCTTTAAAAAGAAACTACAGATAAGCTTGTATGATTTTTACTAAAACTAATCTGGATATTAAATAAATTGATACTACTAATATAGGACTAGTAACAAACGCCAAAATCAACAAGGCTTATCATATTTTATAATAACTTATTAATGAAACTTTAGACATTAAGAATCTTAAGTGTGTATAAAACATTTTAACATACAAACATTTGGTAAGAGAATCTTCGAATGCGAACTACCGAAAAACCATTTTCAGGTCACCGGAGTGACAATTTGGTATACCGACGGGATGAAGAAAGAATTACTATCGCTATTCCGACCGTATGCCCCGTCAATAATGTACATCATTAGTCTGACTTACACAAAAAAAAAAAGTCTAGCTTTTTCCTTCTACAACCAGTACGATGCTTTCGAGGTTTAAAAAACTCAATTACTCTGGTGGGCTTACTGCAACGTCGGTTTTGCCACCACTGTCGGCCACCGCCTCCAGTTTGTCAGTGGCGGAAGATGGCAGAGAAACCTCCACTTTGTTAGGAGGATCAGTAGCAATATCATCCGACGGACTAACTTCGGGAACCCCGTTGGGGAGGCTATCAGTTGCAGCGTGAGATGTTCCAGCAGACTCGGTGGCTATAACTGATGATGATTCTGGTTCAACCGCTTCTCTCCATTCGATCCATTCAGTTGGCTTGTCACTCTCAGTTGATGTTGACTCGTCAGTTGCCTTTCCGATAGCTGCATCATCTAGGTCTTGTTTTGACTGCGGGACCTCAGATGTTGCGGAATCAACCAAGTCTTTGTCGTTTTCATTGGACATAACCACATCACCACCACCACCGTCAGTAGTAGCGTCGGTGTTGGGCGAGGGTGAAGCTGCCGTACTGGTTGATTGCTCAGGAATCACCCTTTCCTCCTCAAAAGCAAACCAGTTTGAGTTTGTGAAAAGCGACCCACTGAAACAGACATTCAAAAGGTTAAAATAGTAACTTTCTGTCATTTAGACTGTCTAGATTCTGGATAAATAGCTTACCTTTCTTGATCATCTCCCAGTCGAAGCGAAGATATCACCACTTCTGCAGATTCATCATCAAAGTAGACATCCTGCAAAAGTGAACACATCTTTTATTTGCTTAAACTTTTTTGTGGGATAATTTCATATATCCCTGTAAAAGCTTGGTATAATATCATATATATCCAACAAAAAAACCACATCAAATAAACCCAATTAAAAATTTTGTAACATCTGTACCCTCCTCTTATGAGTGCAAGAAGAAAGAGAAGGGTATTATGGTCATATATTAATAGGTAGCAACTTATTTTACTCTATTTCCTCACACTAAAGACGATGTTATGTAATCAACTGTGCTTCGCTTCCATGAATAATAATGGTTAACTAGGATTCCGAACATAATATCACACTAATAGAACTTAATAACACGTACCTCATCGTCTCGGTCCAGTGAGCCATGAGCCTGGACACAGCAAAAAAGTAAGATATAAATTAAAAAAAAAGTATCAGTGACCCACAATCAAATAAATATTGTTTAAAACCTGTATGATAAAAAAGATTTTAAGGATATGTATGACGAATATATAATAGAATCATGGGTTTTCCTCCAAACACAACTAGTTTCTGGTTTAAAATAGAAAAAATAAATAACGATAAAAAATAAGTAAAAACGAATGCAAGAACTTGACTAGTTTGTGGTATACCTCATCGTTATCATCATTTTCATAGATACCATATCGAAACGCCTGGCTTAAGTTATTGGCTAAAGCTGCAACGTCATAGTCTCTATCTTGGTAATCATCATCATCACTATCTCTACCACGATCATGAAGTGTAGTAGGTCTCCTGTTGATTTCATTGGAACAATTAAAATATTTCCATAAATTGCAAGTTTGTAACATAAACTTGATAGATAGTCAGATACTGAAATAGTCAGAACCATTATACTGCCCTAACAAAGACTTAAAATAATGCTAATTCAATATTTAACTTGATCAAATTAAAAAATTAAAAAATTAAAAAACCGATAGTAAAATACCCACCCGCACGCCCACCGGTAGACATTTTCAAGTGTGTTACGTTTAGTAAGTACATCTGTATGCCACTCTGCCCATTCACTATCACCCTGTCAAAAAGCAATCATTTTAAGTATAAAACAACCATGCGGTGACGAAATGTTAGAAAATATTCAAAATACAAAATGACAGAATATGAAAAAACATGAGAAAACCTGCAAATATGACTGTATGTAACTATTATTAGCCCCTTGTTCAATAAGTTTGTTTGCTATACGTGTCATGTGTCCAATATTTCCTATCCTAGGTGGCGCTCTTCCTTCTGCAGGCAGTGTTGGCTGAAACATTCACGGAACTCAGTTTAACTATGGAATAATATATTTCCTTCAAACATCATGAATATCCGTTACAATTTAGAAAAGTAGCACATTACATTCTTTGGGTCGGAGTTCAATGCACAATTCTTCTCAGCATCAAGAATTTTCCTGACAAGATGACAAGCTTCAAGAATATGCTGAATGAGTGAAGTGTTCTTGCTCTCGAGGCAAGAATCTATTATATGTTCAATGTGGTGATGAACGAAGTTATTGTATGGATACCTAATTGCATCAAAATAAATTTGGATTAGTACAGATAGATACAGAATATTTCACGAGATAATACAACTGAACAGAGACTGGTAAAAGTACTTACTCAAAAAATAATTCTAGAATACGTTTTAGGGCACCAAGGCGGATCAACTCCTTCTCAGCAGCTTCACTACTGACAGTCATCAGGACTGAGATGAATTCAATAATCTGAAAGTTTACATTGTTAAATACCAGTAAGTTATTACAAATGCTTTACCGCATTTACAACGACTAAAGCTAAAGTACAAAGATAACCTTTAGGCGATTTTTCCCAAGAGGTGGCTTCAACTGTCCATATGTTGTAAATAATACATTTTCTTCTGCTGAAACATCCAAGAGCTTTAACAAACTTCCTGTACATTTTAATACCAGAATTCTCAATATGCAAGTTCAAGCCTCGTAAGAAACTAGCTAATAACTGACCAGATGACAAAACGATGCGCACGTAATGAAAAAAGTTACAAAAGCTGACTCAGCATGACAATACCTAGGCTCTCCAACATGCCTTCCACGGTCTCAGGTTTTGCTGTTACTACAGATCCATGTGTTGATTGACGATTGTAAATGTAGAACGTTCCTGAGGTTTGCCTCTTAGGATCCAACAAAGATATGCATACAGACAATGAATTAACTAAAACTGATTTTGGCCGTGACTCCTCCAAAGCATGGCGAAATAATCTTGATATGAAACTGTAAAAAATAAATATGAAAATATTAAATGATCATTCGTTCATTAAATTATATAAAGAGAGTAGCTTTTACACAGCAAACTGTTTTTCGAAAGTTAGATGCTAACCTCGGGCTGGATATTTTAGCAGCTAGTCCTGGTGGAGCATATCTGGTTATAGCACAAAGTGCCTCTGCCGCATTGGCATGCACTTCAGGACAATCCTTCAACAGTTGAGTTGTAAATTTTAGTTATTAGCTCATAAATCCAAACTGCCTAGAGAATACAATAAAGCAGATAACGGAGTTGCTGTTAACACCTATTCATTACATAGAAATTAATATTACCGTGGAACTGAACTTATCAACAATCATCTCCAACACATCTGTATCTTCTAACCACTGCATTGATTCTAAATAGCTTGTGTAAAGGTGTTCATCAGCACCGATCAGGCGAATAAGAACCTGTACAAGAATAAGAATTAGACGGAATGCACACATTGGTTAGAATTCAGAAATAGTATTGTTAAATTATACCTCCATGATGGATGTAATTCCGATCAAGTCAACAAGCTTTTGGATAATATCCTTATGAGCCTGTCCACCAAACAATAAACATACACACTTGAGCAAACTGAAAATATTATACAGAAAAAAGAAGTATACAATTATGTCGAGTTTGAAATACAAATTAACTTGTAACTTACCTGAATATAGTTCATTAAAGGAACTGTCTTTCGCAACAGCAGGCATACAACAACCTATAGATTAAAAACACAACATCAGCTATCCGAACAAGCAAAATAATGTATATATAATGTACCATAAGAAAAGTCAAAACTGACAACTGGATGAACTTACTTTACTGAAATAGCCAGCAAGTTGTGTACTGTGAGGGTGCTCCGGGTCAAGGAAGGAGAACAGTAGGTTCATCAACTACAACAAGAGATATGAACGGCTTATTTCACACTTTTAATTTTCAACACAATAACTTCAAAGAAACGAAAGACAAAAAGACCAATTGTCTATACCTCATCATCCTCCACCAAGGCTTTGAGAATGATATCGACTTCACAAGTAAAGATCTCACAAGCGATAAAAGGAAACCTAGAACATAATAGTACGTTTTATCTGACTGTTAATTCTTGTACGCACAGAAATACAAGATCGAAGGGACATCAGAGTCTACTAAAATTAAAGCATGTAAAGAAACTTATTTTACTTGATGGTCCACAAAAACCTACTTAAATGTTCGCCCCTTTTCAGCATCTTCAGGAGGTTCTTCGACTATGTACCGAACAAGTTGTTCAACTTGAGTCCTTTCCCTCAAACTGCAATTGACAGTTAAAGTACATTTCATGTTTAGAAAACTGAACTGGCAAACTGCATATATCTCTCATATTATCTGTTCATATCCAATAATCCATCAGAGAGTTAAAACAACCTCCTTTTACTACTACGTGCTTAATTATGACCGGCAGCACATATACGATAATTTGGACTCACGTATTACATTACATATGCAATCATTTCATTATCAGCACCAAGAACTAATATGCATATATGAAACTCAATCCATATATGATATAGCTAAATGATGACTCAAATATCGCTCACAGTTTGCGAAAGCAGCAGGCTGTCTACCATGTAATAAATATAGTGAACGACAGCTTAAACAAATCATGATTCATGAAGTAAAATTAATGTTACATCTGAGCGTAAGAACCATTATATAAGTGTCAAGACACCACAAGTAAGAACTAGACACTAGAAGTCTATAAGATACCATGGAGTCAAGGAGTTGTGAGACTTACAAATTGATAAGTCGGTTATTAAGAGCTTTGCATTCTTGTATTATTTCATCTTCATCTAGAAGCTCCTCTAGGGTATAATTTTCCTTGTCCAAAATTGTCTCCACCTTGGATGATAAAAGTGTGATCTCATAAGACTATTCAAAGTCAAAGTCAACAGCATCGAAACACAAGAAAAATATATGGAAGTGACATCCTAGTTTACCTATTCTTACAGAATAATTAAGAAAGTAAGAAACCCCTCATCAAAGATCAATATCATCAAGAGAAATAAATTTACGAGAGATATGAACCAGCACCATTTATCTCACTAATCGCAAAGCCAAAAGCATAACGTTATATGAAAGATATAACCCCCCCCCCCCCCCCCCCAAGTGACTAGGCATGTACTTTCTTAGAAGAATAAGTATGAGAATTATATGAAAGATAGTAAAAAAGAACAAAAAGAACTAATCTAGTATTAAAGATTTAAAGGACACATAAAGCTTTCTCGTTGTCTATGACTATGAGATGAGCGGGATCGTGTTCGCAGAAGATAGAAAAGAAACAAATGAACTAATCTGGTGTAGAATTGACAATGAACTTTGCTACCTAGGAATGTAAAGAGTAAGATGAACAAATAAGCTTATGACGCTACTGATTTATCACATAATAATACATGCACGTTATTGTTGATGAAAAATATCTTCTGATCATGCTGAAAGGGGTGTTCAGTTCTAAATACTATAACTGCAAAGTACTGGCAATACTGCCCTATGTAGCACGGGAACGGGTACGGGGACGATACGGGTACGGGGAACGGCAAAACTCAAAAATCCAAGATACGGGTACGGCAAAGGTACGGCAAAAAAAAATATAAAAAATAGCTATTTATAATTTTTATAGATACATATAATGTTAGTTTTATACTTTTTATGTAATAATTTATAAACTTAAGGACCCAATGTAAACTAATGAAAATAGAAGGGGTTAAATGTTAAAATGCACAAACTAATTTTACACTTTTTATGTAAATTTTTACAAGTTTTAAAGGATAATGAGAAGTAATCAAATAAATTTTTATTAGTAAAAATAGATAATAAAGTAATCATATAAAAGATGGAGAAAACTAACATTCTGTTATACATTTTTACTTCAAACTAATAATATAAATAATATTAAAGAAGGAAAAAGGGATTGGTCATTTTAAAAGTTAAATGACAAGGAGTCAAGAGTACAGGGAGTGGTCGTATCACAAATAAAGTAATCAGGTTTTTTATTTATTAACACTAGAAATAAGAAAACTCAATACGCAACCCAAAGCCTACTCCTTTTCATCCTTCTGTCTTCTTTCCTACTTCTCCACCGGAAGTTGCAGGTTTGCTTCCGGCCACCGGAAATCTCTCCATAAATGTTATTTTTACTCTTTTTGAAAGGTTTTAAAACCCTAAAAATAAAAGGAAACGTTTGGTTGTCATCCCCGAAACGTTTGGTTGCCGTCTCGGGATTTCAAGATACGTTTTGGAAACGTCCCCAGCCGTCCCCGCGGCGTTTCCGTCCCCAAACCGTCCCCGGGACGGGTACTGGAGGGTCATAGCCGTCCCCGTGCTTCATAGATACTGCCATTTCTGTAGTGGTATATGCATGTTGATAGGTGGTTTACATAAGGGCAATGTGCTACAACTATTTTCAATTTAAAAGGATACATACACCGTAAAAATTATGTTTTTTTTTTTTATTTTCTTTTAACCCTGGTTATGGCTATACAAAGACAATAATGAAACATGGACAACCAGGTCATTTGGGTTACTACACATATATTTTTACAGTTTCACTTATACATATATGCAGTAGGAAAACAATCTATCAAGTATAGCCACACAAAATGGAGACATTTTAAAATGCACACACCCAAAAACTTCTATTCCGTCCACAATAATATAGACATGCTGATACGAACCTATTGTCTGGCGGGAACAGTTTCAGCCATTCCAAGATTTCAGGAAGAGATCATAACTGTTCCCACCTAAAGTTTAACTTAAATAATCAATTTGTGCATTTTAATTCTTGTCTTGTTATATGTTTATCTGAGTTTTACTTGTAATTGGAGAATTGCCCTTCTCGAATCGGGCCGACTTAATAGTCAATTCTATCAAATTACAGCTTTCGATTTCCGGTATCTAACACATGCTTTGATTTCTACAGCCCGACATAAAAAACCCCAACAAGTCCAGGATCTGTTCTATGACACAGACACTAGGCCTACATATAGACTGGTGTCCTCGGTAAACAGTTACACCATCAGCCACTTAACATCGTCTATAATCACACCGCTCACCATCTACACAACCCGATGCAATTCCATTCCACACATGCAATCAATAAAACCAAAACCCCCCATCACACTAGATTCAACACACAAACATAAACTCAGATTCTCAATACAAGCCTCTAGAAACACACAAAACCTCCAGTCCTCCACAACACTCCTTTCCTCAAAACACCATCAAATTCCACACAATATCCTTCCATTTCCTCATCAACCAACCAACAACCAGACCTATCAACTAACAATTAACCTAAAAACTAACTAACCGAACACAAGATCTAACAGATGATTTGAGATATAAACAAAATCTCAAAAAGAAACAATTTATAAAGAAATTAAAAGTGTAGGATGTACCGGAGACGTAGTGGACAATCCGGTCATACGCCAAAACATCCTGTAATCGAACACGAACCGTTGTAATTCAGATCTGCAGCGGTTGAATCGTAGGTTATGCAGATCACGGATTGAAGGTCCAAAATCGGCAATTGGAAACCCTAGAAAAGGAAAATTTGGACAAAATTGAAATGAAATGATGCTATTATTTTGGTAGTTTGTAGAAGTGGAAATAGTTGATTGATTAGGGATTTGAGAGAGATGATGAATGGAAGGAAGAAAGAGGAAACCTGGAATCAAGGGTATGGTTATGGTGTATCTTTGTTTGTTGCAACTATCTCCACATATGTTCATCGATCCATTTTTGAATTCCAAAGTTAATCTAGACTACAAATTATTTTATTTTAAGAAAAAAAAAAATGTTTTTTTTAAACTACACAACAAATTATTTTATAACAAAAATATAGTTTATTTAAAGTTGGGTAAATTGCTCGAGTCTCTGTTTTTTATGGGTTTATTTAAAGTTGAACAGGTGGTTGTTGGGGTTTTGAGAGGATGGTGGTGTTGGTGGTTGTTCAGAGGTGGCCGCAGTTGGATGGTGGTGTTGGGGTTTCAGTTGAAATTTTGGTCTTTTTATAATGGCCCTCCCCGTACAACATATGTGAATAATATGTATCGAAATTATCTTGGTTTGAATGTGCGTGAAGGCTTTTGTTGATATGTGGCATCGTTTCATTAACAGTTGTATGTTACATAAATTATATCATTTTATATTATAAAAATATCCTACTTGCATACATGTTTATATATCCACGTCTTATATGAATCATGTTAGGGTTATACTGCTACAAAATGTGTACATGATGCTCGACTTTTGAGTTGTAAACACGCACATAATAACTGTACTTAGCTTTCTCGCATGGATTTTGGCCCACTGTCAACTATTGGCATGAGGATAAGTATTTAAGTCACGAGAATAAGCATTTAAGTATAGTTAAGGGTATTTAATATGTGGTGAATTGGTATTGGGGGTAAGATCAAATAAAAAGTTTATTTTGCCTAAGTAGGATAAGAAGGAATCTTAACCATCCATTTTTCAAATCAATGGTTAAGATGCAAGTGTAGGAGAAAGGAGGAGTGGAAGGGTATCTTGAGAAAATCCTATTTATGGACTTTCTCTCTTCACATGCAAGTCACATGCATATTTCACCCCTATTTTTTAAACGTTCATAACTTTTTTATACGGCATTATTTTTTCATAAAAATTTCACCGTAAAATCGAGCGTCTTTTTATCTTTAATTTGAGTACCATATTGCTATATAAAATATGAAGATTAAAAAAACCCACTAAAATGTGTTGTATTTCTATGTTGTATAACATTTTTTTGTGTTGGATTTTTGTACTATATTTTGTGCTGAATTTTTTTGTCTTAATTTTTTTTTCTCAATTTTTTGTGTTGGATTTTTTTGTACTACATTTTTTTGCTGAATTTTTTCGTGCTATATTTTTTTGTACTAGATTTTTTTTGTGCTATATTTTTTTGTACTAAAATTTTTTGTGCTACATTTTTTGTGCTATATTTTTTGTACTAGATTTTTTGTGCTATATTTTTTTGTACTATATTTTTTTGTGCTAGATTTTTTTGTACTAGATTTTTTTTGTTGTATTTAAAAAAAAGGGTGTCACATGTCATTTTCACTCATATTTATAAGGACCAAAATGCCCTTCATTCCTATATATTAGGAGTGCCACATGTCATCATCACAATCCTTCTTAGGCTACTTAGGCAAAATCCACTTTTTAGTGGATCCTTCCCCATTGGTATTGTGCATAATTGTTGATGCGCTTATTTATATATGTTTTCAAATAGTGGGTAAGGCTCATAACGCATATTGTTCGTTAGTAAGGGCTGACATTATGTCTCCCTGTTCACCATTGTCTTTGTTGGGATAATAGTTGCATGTAATTTTTAGACGTTCGATACATACATACATACAGTTAGCGGACCTATTAATATTGGGGGTGATGTATTATTTGGACAAAAAAATCTCAATCACGCCCCTCAAAAATGGTAAAACCTTATCATCGTACCAAAAAAAAAAATAATGGGTCCACCACTGCATACATAATATCCAAACCATACATTATATACATGATATTCAGACTCCCACTTTAGTACTATGTTCCATTCTTGACCGTACTCAGCATATCAATTCGAGCCCTTCAACACAAATGACTTCATGTAATTATGATTTATTGGGTGACATTGAAATGACATCTAAATCCATCGAGTAAAAAACCTATATGTTAATGCAACGAATATCGTATACAGTAATCTCACAAATAACAAATCTATTAATAAGGTCTGTGTGTGTGTGTGGGGGGGGGGGGGTAGAATGTTGACAAACCTTACGTCTATCAGAATTAAAAGATCATTTATATACGAGTAAAAAACCCATATGAAAATAGGGGTGTGCTTGGGTCGGTTTTGGCACAAAACCATCACTGATAAGTCGGTTAATAGATAACCATAAGTCCATAACCATAACCATAACCATAACCATAACCAATCAATTATGGCAGTTTTGATTAAACGGTTTAAAAGGGTATAGCGAGTCGGTTATGGATTGGTTAACCGTGAACTTGGGCCTACCAACAAATTGTTCAAAACAATATTATTGTGCGTTATTTGGGCCAGAAAGATTGGGCTTGAACTTTTTTGACCATGAAATATATTGTTATTACAAATTTGTATATATATCACATGGCATTAAAAAATACATATATTGTATAATATTAAAATAATACATACAAACGGTTCGGTTTTGATGGGTATGTAAATGTAAACGTTATTAACCATAACCGACCCACTATTACCGGTTTTCGGAAAATCACAAAACCTACCCATCGGTTTTAGATCCGGTTCGGTTTCTTCGGTTAATTCGGTTTAGTCTAGAAGTGGATATTTCATTAAGCCCATTAAATGTCCAACTAAAAAGCCCAAATGACTTCGATGTCTCCCTTTGCCATACCTAAGCTATACGCCCCCAAATCGCTGATCTGCAGCTGCCGGAGACACTGCCACCTGTTACCGCCGCAGGCTGCTACTGGCGGCGAACTGCACCACTACAGCCTCTCTTTACTTTGCTATAATCAGTCAGGTATGAAACAATAATAGATGATGATAATCGAACTCACATTCTCTCTGCCTATATTATGTGCTATCTTAAAAATCTATGTGTGTGTGTGCGTGTAATTCGAATGACAAATTTTCCAGCAATGGATAGTTGTGGTGTACACGAGCCGAGCCGTTCGTAACCAACCGGCTGAAAAACTCTAGTTAAGCCAAGCTTAAACGAGCTTTAGCCCTAAAATAAGCTTATTATTTATACAATTTTTATTTCGTATATAATATTATTATTTTTATTATATAAAATTATGAATTTATGATAACGCGAGTTAAATTTTATTTAGAGTTAAATGTCATTTTAGTCCATGTGGTTCGAGCCATTTGGCCAGTTTAGATTCCAAAGGTTTCATTTTTCGTCTGTGTCCAAAAAGGTTTCACCGTTGCCATTTTAGTCCACTTGGTTAACTTTATCCATTTTTTCTGTTAACGAGAAGGACAATTCAGTCATTTTTATGTAATTCTGTTAACTAGAAGGGCAATTCGGCCATATAAAATGACCGAATTGCCCTTCTCGTTAACCGAACAAATGGATAAAGTTAACCCAGTTGAAGGGGTATGGTCCCAGATCTCGCACCAGCATGGCTGCGAGTGACCATTACCCTTATCAAAAGCCCCCACCAGCAAGAACTTATCTGTGTCCGTGCGGGCACGCGCGAACACAGCAGTCGAATCCAATCGGTCAAGCGATGAGAAGACTTACCTTGTGTATGAAAATGGGTGTACACATAGCGATGCGGCCTAGCACCGCATCCTATGAACATTTTCGTCACGACAAGGGATCTGGACAACAACAACAGTCACCACAAGTGGCGATGCGGCCTGACACCGCATCCCGCAGTCTTCGCCAGAGTGAGAACGCGGAAACAACAGTAGTTACCGCAGGCAGCGATGCGGCGCGGCACCGCATCCTGCCCACGAGGCAAGTGGGACTGACACCACAGTGCAAGTGGCACCAATGACAGTCGCCTGTCAGCTAGAGGTGTACAAATCGGTTTTTTTCAAAAACCGGTTTCGGTTTTTTCACCCAAAATAAAAACCGGTTTTTTTAATAACCGGTTCCGGTTACTAACCGGTTTTTGAGGTCCAAAACAATAACCGGTTGGGACCGGTTTTTCCCAAAAAAACCGGTTTTTTACCGGTTTTTCCTAAAAAACATGTTTTTTACCGGTTTTTTAATAACCGGTTCGGTTAATAACCGGTTTTTGAAGTCAAGAATAGTAACCGGTATAAAAACCGGCGGTTAAAAAAAACCGGTTAAAAAAAAACCGGTTTCGGTTCTAAAACCAGTTTTTTTGTACACCTCTACAGTGTCAGCCCATACGTAAGCAACAGACTGACACCGCAGTAGGACGTGGCTTCTCCTCCACAGCCGACAAAGCCTGACACACCTGCATAAGGGTGGCGCGTCGTCAGTCTGACCACTCAACTACCCTCCTTCACTCCTCGGCTATAAATACCCATCCCAAACCAGGTTTGAGGTATCTCTTCTCAACTCTCTCACAACTACTACTATCACACACTTTGCTTCACAAGCAAATTACTGATTCTCACGCCGGAGAGTGGTAACAAGGAGCACCCCCCACCCCTTCCTCCTTGTTACGAGTCACGGTGTGTTTTCCTTGTGCAGGAGACAGCCCAGCTGACGGTCCAGCCACCGATCCTCGGAAAGAAGGGATTAACCCTACTTGACGAGACCAGTGAATTAACCTCTCTTGGTTAACCACTGTTTCATCACCAGTGGACTAAAATGGCAACGGTGAAACTTTTTTGGACCCACAGACGAAAAATGAAACCTTTGGACTAAACTGGCAAAATGGTCCGAACCACATGGACTAAAATGGCATTTAACTCTACTATAATATAAGTGTGTTATATATAAGAGTTATACGTAATATAAATAATAAATGTGTATATATATTAATAAATGAGCAGAGTCGAGCCAAGCTCGAGCTCAAAAAACTACTCGAGTCGACTAATCGAGATCAAGCTTTCATAAGTAAAATAAGCGGAGCTGAGCCCGGGCTTGAAAAACTACTTAAAATTTGTCATTCAGCTTTCGTAAGTTAAATGAGCAAGGCTCGAGCTTGGCTCGGCTCTGCTCGTTTACATGGCTATCTGAAAGGCTTTTGCTGTTTAGTTTATACAGTTGTGTTTAAAACGATTAGTTAAGATGGACAACCACATATATTCAGGTATTTATATTAGCTTGCTTCTCAAACAGTCTTAATGATTCTGTATTTCTGCATTCGGATTTCAGAAGTTGCCTGCCTCTAATATTAAAACAGTTTTCAGATTTCAGTCATCGACACCTGAAAGAAAAACAAAATCATGTTGAAGTTTTTGTCGAAGGTGAAGATCGAATTTAACGCTCTAGACCCACGAACAGCTGCTTGTATGGAATTTTTGGCACAATGCAATGCTCGAACCGCTAAAGAGTCAAACCCATCGTGCCAACTACTGGTCAAACGCCGCACCGATAGCTTTCCACCCCAGATCTCAGTGACATTTGTGAACGGGGTGGAGGAGGTTTTTGATGCCACCTCAACACCTGCACAAACCATCCGGAAGATGATTCTAGAAAAGGGTCAGCAACTGGAGACCGAACAAATGTTTCGTGAAGCCGGAGAGAAGTGGCCTGTTATTATTCCAGAGGAAGAGCTTCGTCAATCATTCCCCGGTACCAAGGTTAGGAAAAAAGCCAATTTATCCATTGTTTTTATTTTTTATTTTTATAGCACCATATAAGTTAAAAAATCATGTTTGGAGGTAATTTTCTGGTATAGATCAGGTTTACCCGCAAACATTTTTTGGTCTATTTTTAACCATAGTTGTCAATAGTGATTGTAGCGATCGCTGTAGCGCACAACTTAGCGTATAGGTCTAGTGTCGCTCCGTTTTTATCAACTGATGCGCCATTTAAATATAGCTATAATATAGCTGGATTTTAGGTTTTTGTGAAATATACATGTAAAATAGCATATATACCAGGGTATTGTGATATAATATACATATAAAATTTAAAAGAAAAATTCTAATGTATCACTATTTATATATAAAATAGCCGCCCGCTATTTATCGCTATTCGCTATGTAGCATATAGGTACCTTATCGTTATTTGTTGCTATTCGCCATTAACAACTATGTTTTTAACTGATGTGTTACACATGGTTACAATAACTGGTATATCACAATAGTAGTTTAGGTTTTTGAATAAAACGAATTAGGAGACTGTCACTGTACGCATTCAAAAATCACCGTCTGTATCTTTTGCCCTGTTAAAGATTATAGACATAACGTAAATCGACCCATTTATATGTAAATACAGATTTTCTGGTTTCTTTTATTTAACTTGGCATTTATGTTTACCAAAATTTTTATGTTCATTTTCTCAGCCAAGGAAAGCAGAAGAAAAGAAGCAATAAGTTCCCTTATGTTCATGGTATGTGGATGTTCATCAGATTCTGCAAGCTACTTAAATTCAAAAAAAGGTTTCCCATTGGAATTGACATAAACGTCCTTCGTCTTCAGCTTATATTACAATACTTAAGTTGTTGTTAGCCTTTTAAACCTGGCATAGGATGGATGATTCATTATTTCTATTTTGTTACATATTGGTACCATAATAACAGAATTTTTTTATGTTTTTATTTGAATGGCGCATCAGTTGATAAAAACGGAGCCATTTGTGTTCTATCAAAGTATGCGCCAGAAGGTCCATTATCCGGCAACAAAGCAGCCATTACGGGGCCTTTAGCACCTTCTTCCTCTGTAATAAATCCGGTTTGTGATGTCATTTCGGTTATAACATACCCAGGGTGCACACAGTTCACCATAATATTTTCATACTTTCTTGCCATTAGCCTTGTGTAAGCATTAAGCATAGCTTTTGAAACTTTGTAAGCAGAAGTTGTTAGTGGCCATCCATTCTTTTGCAAATTAGCAGCCTTGAAATCCATCAAGAACATTTGGATAATCTCATCAATCCGCCCTTCAGTTAAGTTGTCGATATCATGCAACTCTTGTTTAAGCTTTTCATTGTGAAACCACTGAAGAACAATAAAATGTAGTTATTGGAGGTGTCAGTTGGGTTGGTGGGTTGAATTTTTGCAACTGGGTGTGACCCATATATGCTTATACGTGTTAAAAGGCATAAACCTTGACCCGATCACACTTAAAATCGTGAAATCCGGACACAACCTGCTTAACCCGTTGATCTAAACGAGTCAAACGTGTTTTGACAAATTGTAACTGTGGTAAGGGGGTTGTAGGGTTTCAATAATTTGGTTAAACGGCTGACGTATATGAATAAACGGATTAAAGACAAATCAATCCAACACGACCCACATTTTTTATTAAGATGGTTAAACAAATGAGTTAGATATGACAATTTGTTGGAATTTGTGACCCTTATGGTGTTCGTTTCACATAATGAAAAAGAATCTTTATGAAATTGGAATGTTGATTTCACTCATTATTTTGTTGGTTTCAACAAGAAAATGAATTGGAAAAAGGAAGAAAATCTATATTCCAATTTCATCCAAATTTCATTCCATTTTGCAAAACAAACACACCTAAATTACAAATCCAATTTCAATTTCTGCTCGAATTTCCATACCATCAGATTTTAATTCTCCATGCACACTTAAATAAATTACTTACGTATAGATCTCCGAAAACAGAGGTGACATTAACGATTCTAGGAGATTTTGAGAGTTGGAGAAGAGGAATAAATGATTCCGTAACTGTTTTAGTCGCGTAGTAATTTGTTTTCAGACATTTTTCTCCCAGTTGGTAAGACTCTTTGACGATGTTGGTAAGAAGATGTGCATTCTCGTCAACCAGTTGTACCTAACACAATAGTTATCGAAATCAGTAACTTGTTTTTCTGTTACTATTCTATTTTCATAAAAGTTATTGAAATAAATAAATCACTAGGTGTATATATATATATATATACATATATATAGAAAAAGTATATCGTACATTACGTCTTAACGTACTTCACGTACAACAACGTGCGTGATTAATGTTTTCAATATGCGTGATTATTGTGTTTCAACATGCGTGATTTTGGATTTTTGAGTTATAACGTGCGTGATTTTAAAATGAACGTGCGTAATTACCTGTCGTACGTGATGTACGTTAAGCCGTAATGTACGTTAACCTTTCTCTCTCTCTCTCTCTCTATATATATATATATAGTTTTAATAATGTAAAACTTTTAATTATAAATAAAAATTAATATATTATCAAATGTACCTGGTAGGGTGTAAAATAAATCGGTTTTCAGATTTTATAAATTTAGGTAAATGATAAATGAAATTAACTGAGTGCTCATGTGTTGCGACAATTTTGAATAAAAGGTTTTATCGAAAAGTTAATAAAAATAAGCTCATTGCAACATGCGAAAATTTATAAAATATTATATGAACAGAAACAAAATATGTTACATGGATTGAATACTATAAAAATGAATGTTGATGCTGGTTTCGATAATATTGCTACGGGTACAAAAGTTCAATCGGTTTTGGTTTTTTTCCACTAACGATACACACAACCGGTATAGTTTAGGTTCGTTTACGATACCACTACTCCGTATAGCTTATGATAAAAAAATAGTCATAATTGTTTCGTTACACAGAAGTTGTGTGATCTAATCCAAAAAAGAAAGTCGTGCAACCAGAAAAAATAAAGTCAAAACATCGATAAAAAATTTACATCACAACTTTTTTTTTATTTTAACTTTGTTCACCTACACTTTTCATCTTTCGCAAATTTTCGTTTTACGTTTCATACAAAATTTTGCGAGTTAACACGACGCAACATGCGTGTGTAGTTCAACGTTTTACATCTATTTTTCCATTTAACAAGTTTGTTGTAACGCGTGGGTCATAGATCAACATAGTTATTTTTTATATGTTATATGTTTCTGTCTTATTTCTTCGCATTAGCACGTCCCAACTTCAGTGTTAGTGGTCGCTAGCAGCAGTGTGACATTGATATTATTTGGCATAGTTTTAGGTCCCTGCTGCAACACGAGGGTGTTTAATTCTAGTTATATTTAACATAAAAGTTGAAAAGGAATATTAACATAAAAATAACAAACCAACTCTTCATCAGTTAGTAAATGAAATACATATAGTTAAAAATCACAAATTTGGATTCAAAGAATTATATTGTTGTTAGAGCATTCACATCCATTCCACCAAATGTTGTGAGTGGAGTTTTTATAGTATAAAGAGTATAAAAAGTGGTTGTGAGTGGAGGAGAGAGAAAATCTTACTGTTCATCTATAATTCTGTATATTTGAGGGGACACTGTTCAACCCTTATAATTTTTTAATATATTTTGAAAGTGATTGTGAGTGGAGGAAAGAGAAAAGGTAATGATAAAGGTATAATAAATATTATCTAATTGAAAAGGAGAGGGAAAATGTAGTGTTTTTTAGTGTAATTTAGAATGGTAACCCGGTTTCAAAATTCCGAAACTGTATTTGATATTGTAATTCAAGTTCGAATTGCTTTGAATTTAGATCGGACCTTTAGTAACCTTTTTCTGGCCAAAAACGTTTTTTCGGCAACCGGAGACTAACAACGTTAAGGTTTTGTTAGTCAGGGTCCATTAGAAGCCAATATGTTAATAGTTGGGACTCTCGGTGGTTATTTTTGAAGTTGAGACTATTGGCGGCCAATGACAAATAGTTGATATTATTAAAATCCAATATTCCGATAGTAGTGAGACGCCATGAAGTATACAATTGAAATCGTTTGAAATGACATCATTATTAATGCGAAGAAAATAAATATTTATGAACCGTCCTCTAGTTATAAATTATTTATTATATAAGAGCATTTACAATCCGTCCTTTAAATTCCGTGAGAGAGATTTTTATATTATGAAAAGTGATTGTAAGTGGTTGTGACTTGTGAGTAGAGAAGAGAGAAAATGTTACTCTTCATCTATAAATTTAGGGGGACACTCTTCACCCACTATATTTTTTTAATATATTTTGAAAATG
Source organism: Helianthus tuberosus (assembly GCA_030545235.1). Lineage (NCBI taxonomy): Eukaryota > Viridiplantae > Streptophyta > Magnoliopsida > Asterales > Asteraceae > Helianthus > Helianthus tuberosus. Next base: position 36,737,925 of record CM060440.1, on the reverse strand, counting down.
GTTGTGAGTGGAGAACAGATAAAATATAACGAATAACAATAAAAGCATAAAAAAGATGGAAGAGATGTGAATACTTTAATAAGAATAGACACTTACAAACCCTCCTCTAGCTTTAAATTCTTTATCGTCTATAAAAATAACTCCAAGTTCCCCTGCATTATTAATCTGCAAATAAATTCCACTGTTTAATTAAATTAAAATGCAAATAATACAATAAAACTTATTATGATTACCAATAAAGGCAGATGTATGTTCCCTTAACTCCGTCTACGTAGTGTAATTTTTTTTTTATTTTTTTTCGGTTTTATACAAATGATACCCTTAATAAAAAAAAAAAAAAAAAAATTGGGATAATTTTTTGAGCTAGATCCGTCACTGATTACCAAGATATCGAGTCAAGGTGTTTTAATATTTTTATACGGGACATGAAATTTGATTACCAAGATATCGAGTTTCCCAAAGCGCGTTTCAACAAATTTGACCGAAAGTGCAATACTTGATGGATCATTGGTGTCTAGTTGATGAAAAATCACATTGCGAAGGCCGGAAATGTTGAGTTTCTCCGTAGCTTCTACCCCGCGACTCTCGTTTCTAGATGTTAATATGACATCGACTCCATTTAACGCAAGTTGACGACGTATTTCAACTCCGATTCCACGGTTTCCTCCCGTTACAAGAGCACATCTGAAATTTAAAAAACAAACATGAGAAATGTGTGAAGATTTTAAAGATTTTGAGTATAAACATTTATGAAACAATATGAAATTTTGATGGTCATCATGTACCTTTTGTCCTCCATGATCACATACTAAACAAAAGAAGAAAAGTTGGAAACCACCTCTTTTATAGCCTATCCCAGTTTTAATAATTTGGTAAACAAAAAAAAATTCTCTAGAAAGGAGTAAATATCTGACAAAAGCTAAAGCGTAGAGTAGAAAAAAATGTTTATTAGTGGGAAACTCTATTGGTACACCAGCAAATCAATCCGTATACTTTATTTTTTTTAATATGGATCATATAGACCTATACTGGTCGTATTGCTTTTTCAATTTCCAATAAAGACTGTGTGTTAGATTTTGTCTATTTGACTAGACCTATACGGGTCGTATAGGCCTATACGTGTCATATCGCTTTGGTTTTTTAATTTTAGTATACATTTAATCATAGTTTTAATAAAGTTTAATAAAATAATTCGTTTATTTTTTAAACAAAAAACATTTTTAAAACTTTATCACGTAGACCCCCTGAATTCTCAAAAACAAACAAGGGGTTAATTGATAAATCAGGGGGTCTATACGACCCGTATTAGCCTACTACACGACCCAGTTTTGACCTATACGATGCGTATAGGGGTAAAATCAAGCTTTCATAATTTTAGGTTTTGCCTATTCGGTGCGTATCTGGGCCGTATTTTGACGTATTTTGTCATTACGTGTCGTTTTATGAAGTATATGCTCTATATGTGCCGTATCAGTGACGTTCGGTTCCGTGTGGTATCGTATTCTATTATTATTACATGTAATTTTGTTAAGAATCCACTTGTACTCTAACGTGTCGTGTTGTATGTATACGCGTCGTACGGTATCATTACTTGATGTATTTTGTCGTTAAATGTCGTATCATGACGTATATTGTCAATATGTTCGGTATTATCGCATATATTGTCCGTACGGGCCGTGTCGGTGACGCTTGGTATTGTCACGTTTATTGTTTGTAAGTGTCGTATTAGGGTGTAGATTGTATATACATGTCGTGTTATCACGTATTATTGCGTAGTATGTCTCTATTTGTCGTAGTTCCGTATTATGGCGTATTATGTCTATACGGTGTCGTATTTTGGCGTATATTGCCGGTTACTTTACATGTTGTCTCCATTAAACAAACAAAAAACACTTTAAATACATTATACAAACAAAATACCTTTAAAATTACAAATTAACCTATACGATACATATACGGGACCTTTACTACATCTATATATGCTCATAGGGGACCTATACCTCACCTATACTAAACTACATTGTACATGGTATTCTTAAAAAAAATTTAAGGAAGTTTTTATTTTAAAAAACAAATACTTTTTTAGAAAATTTTGTTTAAACCATAAACAAATGTATAAAAAAATTTGTAAAAAAAAACCTCAACCAATACGACCCGCGTATAGACCTACATTGTACATGTTTTTTTTTTTTTTTTTCAAATTTTTGTATACATTTAATCATAGTTTTAACAAAGTTAATAAAAGTATTCTTTTATTTTTTAAACAAACAACATTTTCAAAACTTTATCATGTAGACCCCCTGAATTCTAAAAAAAAGGGTTAATTGATAAATCAGGGGGTCTATACGACCCGTATAGGTCCAGTCAAATAGAAAAAATCTGACACAACAGTCTTTATTGGAAACTGAAAAAATAATACGACCCGTATAGGCCTATACGACCCGTATTGAAGGTGTCGATTTAAGGGTTCAGGTGTGCCAATAATACGACCCTTTATCAACTAACCACTTGTTTTTTTTTAGAATTCAGGGGGTCTATATGACTCGTATAAGCCTATATGACCCGTATAGGTCCAGTCAAATAGACAAAATCTGACACTTCAGTCTTTATTGGAAATTGAAAAAGCAATACGACTCGTATAGGCATATACGACCCGTATTAAAGGTGTCGATTTAAGGGTTGACCCGAGTTAGTTGAGATTGATTTTTGTTAAATGTTTGAATTGCACTCAGTTTAAATGAGTTTATAGTTTAAATGAGTTTGTCATGACCTAAATTAAAGCTTGCTTAACAATACGTATATAAATAAAACAAGAAATAATAAAAAACGACTTGAGCTTGAAATTAAAAAATTATTCACGATCCAAACTCAGACTCTACTTGTTTACTCGACTCGATAGTTCAACTTTTATTAATCAAATAATAAATTTCATTTGTAAACTAGCCATTAAACTAGCAAAGTTTGATGACTTATGTTAATCAAATAATAAATTTCATTTGTAAACTAGCCATTAAACTAGCAAAGTTTGATGACTTATGTGTTGATCAGTTCTGTTTAAACATAATGGAAGACATGAATAATAACATACATGTTACAGCAGACAGACCAGCAGAGAATCCAGTCAGAGATGCAGCCATTGAGTTCGACATACTTGTCAGGATGATCTGGTTCCTCCTTAGGATGTAAAGTTATGATGGTGATGAACCGAAACTAGGGATGGTTTCGGTTAGGAGAGAGAGCCGAGAATGATGTTATGAGGGTTGTCTAACTGTGTAACACTTAAACTCTCTAATAATCTCCTTATATATACACCCAAGAGGAAACCTAATTAGTTAATAAGGGTAATATGGTCCATCAACAATTACCAACTAATTGTTAATAGGTTATTAATATATTTTGATCTATATAATATAAATGATTATAATGGCTACAAGATTAAATATTATAACAATAATATATTTAATCTCACATTCTCCCACTTAGTCGAGTAATCATTTATCATGAATATTAGATGAGTGTGGCCAGGAGTTAACACTCATTTTAGCTTTAAACCAAGAACTATAGCAGAGAAATACAACCGTTGAATCATCATTCGACTCAGGACCCCCATTAGTCATACTATAGCCTCAATTTAAAACCTAATAGTTATGATCAAAATACTTATAAGCCCTTTAGCGTCTGATTTGTATTTATATTTGTCTATATGTCATTACACCGGCAGAACATATGTTAGAGACATACAAAATCAAACTGAGCAAATTTTATTAATTAAAACATAAGCTAGTACAATATGCCATTAAATAAGGTCTTTAGTAAGTCCCATATTCGATACATGTTCTTCGAAAACTTTAGGTGGGAGACCTTTAGTCATCGGATCCGCAAGCATATCTTTAGTACTAATATACTCAATACAAAGATTATTTTCCTCAACTCGTTCACGTACGAACAAATATTTTGTATCGAGATATAAACCAGCTCTAGTCGAACTGTTACTGTTCGAGAAACTAACGGCAGCTGAGTTATCACAGTAAAGCTTCAATGGTCTAGAAATGGAATTAACGATTTTGAGTCCAGTGATCAGATTTCTAAGCAACATTCCATGACAGGTTGCGTTGTAAACAGCAATGTATTCTGCCATCATTGTAGAAGTTGTGGTTAACTGTTGTTTATGACTCTTCCATGAGATAGGTCCGCCTGCTAACATAAAGATGTAGCCCGAAGTGGATTTCTTGTCATCTTTGCATTTGGCAAAGTCAGAATCAGAATACCACTTCTAAGTGATCACTTCTTCTATAAGTTAGTTTATAGTCTTTCGTCCCTTGCAGATATCTAAGGACCTTCTTAGCTGCTTTCCAGTGATCTAGACCAGGATTAGTCTGATAACGGCCTAGCATTCCAGCAATATAAGCGATATCTGGGCGAGTACAGACTTGAGCATACATCAAGCTCCCGACTACTGACGCGTAAGGTATCTTGCTCATTTTCTCATTTTCAACCTCTGTTGTCGGACACTGGAATGAACCGAAAACATCTCCCTTAACTACTGGAGCGACTGAGGGTTTGCACTGTTGCATGTTGTAACGTGTAAGGACACGATCTATGTATGTCTTCTGAGACAATCCTAAGATCCCTTTGTGTCTATCTCGGTGAATTTCGATGCCAATGACGTAAGAAGCATCTCCGAGATCCTTCATGTCGAAGTTATGCGAGAGTAACCGCTTCGACTCATGCACATGTCTAAACTATTACTTGCCAATAGAATATCATCTACATAAAGGACAAGTATAGTAAAGTTACTCCCACTCATCTTGAGGTAGGTGCATTGATCCACTTGATTCTTCATAAAACCTTGTCTCTTCATGACTTCATCAAACTTGAGGTACCATTGACGTGATGCTTGTTTTAACCCGTAAATGGATTTCTTCAACTTACAGACTAGATGCTCCTGACCTTCAGGTTTAAAGCCTTCAGGTTGTTTCATGTAAACTGTAACATTCCCAAAATTTCTAAATTTAAAATAAAGTTATTACACTAGTAGGTCATGGGTAAGTTGGCCAATAGAAATATAAGGTATTTTTAGTGAATATAGGAACCATTTAATAGTTATAGTAATAAAAATGCATTATATTTGAACCTACTCCGTTTTTAATAAAACTTGGTTCAAAATGTAGATAAGATTATTCTCGTTCTAATGACATATTCATTATTTTATAAAACGTCATATTTTAGAAGTAATAAGTGCCAAATAAATGAAGCAGTTAAAATAATTATAATATATATAATAATAATAAAGCTAAAATATTAAAAGTACATGAAAGATAAGTGTGGGTGTACGTGGAATTCTGTGAAGCCAAACAAATCAAAAACATGAATTTAATGCAGAGTGTATACGTGTATGATTGAATTAATTTTTGAAGATATACGTGTCATGTGAAACGTAGACTCTAAGTAAAAATTCAGGTATAAATAAAAAGTTGAGAAGCCATTTGAAAATGCTCAGATCCTTCCCTTCTTTCTCATTCGATCTATTCTATATATATGTTCCATATTTTCTTTAAGTATTACACACAAAGCCCTGCCCCGTTTTAAGTATTGTAACACCTAATCACTGATACCCTGTCCGATTGATCTAGGGCCCCGAAACGCATGTCAAGGCTCTGCCTAAATTCGTTGGGGTTCTGTCTCGTGACGTAGGGATAAAGTTGAATTGGGTTACTATACTTAATATGAGTGCATTATATATTTTATTAAATAATCCAGGAGTTATACCAAAATATATCAACCCTTCAAAATATTTCCGACACCCATAATATATTTTAAAATGTCCCTATACGTTCCTTAATACACCCCGTATGTGAAAAATAGGCCGAAATATATTTAAATTAATAAAATAAAAATAAAAACAATAAATCAAGTCTGTCGCGGGGCGCGACAGACTACTCTTAAGTCTTCGCGGGCCGCGACCGAAGCAACAAACGACAACACTACAACGTGCCACGTGTCCCTACACGCGTCAACACCCCCGGGATGACTCAGCACCACCGCCACCTTTTCTGGCCCTCGCGGGCCGCGTAAGCTCTTTCTCCATCTGTCGCGGGCCGCGACAAAGTGCCGAGTAGGCACTATAAATAGATGCAATCGGCATTCATTTGTTCTCGTTCAATTCTCGTGCACCTCTCTCAATTTCTGTATTGTAGGCCCTGTACCCGGGAATTATACCCCCCTAATTAGCGAAGCTCTGCCTCGTTGTAAGTATCATAACCCCAGGATACGTATTAGATACGCTGCCCGATCGATCTAGGGTTCCGTAACGGCTGTCGTGGTTCTGCCCGACGTAGTCGTTGGAATGCCGTCTCGGGGAGGGTATTACTAATGTTAAAATGAGTTATTATACTAACACGTGTGCATTGTTTAATTACTAGATTATAACCAGGAAGTCATAAAGGAAAGACCTATAATAGCAATGTGAGTAATCTCCTTTTTGCAAATTGTTTTTACAAAACCTCACTTAATTAATTATATATTAAACAGTTATTGAGTATTTGTAAGGATACAATTATCGTCGGTATGTTGGGGTTTTGTATACAAAATTAGTTACTGCCTTGCGAAGAGTAACTTTTCCGCAAGTCGGGTCTGACAGTACCGTGGGTGGTAATTGATATGACTTGGAAACAAATATAATTGCGAGACCGCTCTCAATACTGTACTATGGTTTTTATTAAACTTGATTAAACTGGGATTCACTCACCAGTATTTCCTGCTGATAAAATGTTTTAAACATGTGTTTCCGGTAACTTAGTGTGAAGCCAATAAAAGCTAGCTGGAGAGCACTGAAGGCTTAGAAAAGTGGCAATAAAAGTTACCTAATTAAAAAGGATAATTGTTTTCAATAATGGGGGTTATTCCTTATAAATGTATCAAAATGAAAAATCAGGTTTTGTCCCACTTATAAATGTGTTATCAGAGAAACTCGGGTTTTATCCCATTTCTTTATTTAAATATTTTTGGTGTGTAACTCTGATAAAATATTTCCTAACTACGGTCCTGATGAAATTTTCCGCTGCCAAATTGATAAACACCGATACCACTGAAACTGGTTCATGGCCGCCTACTCCCGGGATAGGGGTCGGGGGTTGTGACATAAACATCTTCGTCTAAGTCTCCGTTAAGGAAAGCTGTTTTGACGTCCATCTGATGCAGCTCTAAATCAAAATGAACTACTAGGTCCATAACGATCCTTAATGAATCTTTACGAGAGACAGGTGAAAACGTCTCTTGATAATCAATTCCCTCTTTCTGAGTGTAGCCCTTTGCAACCTATCTCGCTTTGTAGCGTTCAACGTTCCCATTCGGATCCTGTTTTGTTTTGAACACCCATTTACAACCTACAGGTTTAACACCGTTGGGTAATTCTACCAAATCCCAAACGTCATTTTTCTTCATGGATTCAAGCTCATCAATCATTGCTTTATTCCATTCAGAAGACTGATCACTGCTAATGGCTTCATTATAAGAGGTAGGATCATTGAGCTTTCCTGCATCCATTTCAGACAGGTAGGTAACATAATCATCCCAATTAGTAGGCCGTCTTTGCCTAGATGACCTCCTGAGTTGATTATCGGGTTCAGCATTGTCTTGGTTTTGAGCGTTTGATGTGCCTTCGTTATGAGGTATAATGGGTTCTGATTGTGGAGATGGACTTTGTGCAGTGGCTTCAGGTGCAGTTGTTGCATGGGGTACAAGAGGAGTAAACGGAGTAATGGTAAGCGACGAGTCTCCCCCCCCCCCCGCGTCTTGTACTTCTTGCAATTCTTCGTAAGGGTTGGTACTGCTCCCACTGACCTTGAAATCCTCCAGGAACGCAACACGCTTGGTTTCAACAATACGGGTGACATGGGAAGGACAATAGAAACGATAACCCTTTGAATGATCAGGATACCCGATAAAGAAACAGGTAACTGTTTTAGGGTCAAGTTTCCATAGGAAAGGATTATAGAGTTTTGCTTCAGCAATGCAGCCCCATACTTTCATATATTTAAGACTCAGTTTCCTTCCTGTCCAAAGTTCATATGGAGTTTTAGGAACATACTTAGAAGGAACTCTATTGAGTATATGAACAACTGCTTTTATGTAACATCCCGAAAATATAAAACTTTATATTAGAGTTATAAAGTATAAATAAACAAGAATTTATTTAACTAGGAAATTATAACCTAGTTAACTAGAAGTCTAGAAATAACTCAAATTAGGGTTAGAATGACCAAACTATATGTTAAACAAAAGTGGAGGGGCTCATGTTGTCAAAATTGAAACTTGTATTATCAATTTTAATTAAAAACAAAACCAAACACCCCATTTGGGGAGGTCTGGTCGATCAAGAACAGGAGGGGGCGACACCCTCACTCCCAAAACCCTAACTTCTACTAAACTATCAAATTGAAGGCCAAAATCAAGTTGATATCGAAATCTGAACATAGAATCGTGATCACCTCGACAAAGGGATCATAAGGTATGTCGAATTAGGTCATTTTGATTCGATTCAAAGTTCATGCATGTGATTGAAATCGAGTGTAGAGCTTAATTATGTGTTGTAAACATGAAATTTGAAGTGATATAAGGTTTAGGGTCAAACCCTAGATGATTTCTTGATAAATTCTTGCATGATAATTGTAAGGATCAAAATCACCATAGTGGGTGACTAATATGTTAGTGAAACTTGATAAACACTAGGATTAAAACTCTTGTTCTAGTGTAAACTGAAATTATGAGGAAATCTCTAAATTGTTGATGTTAAAATATGGACATGAAGTCTAATTGAAGCTAATTATGGTGATAAACTCTAGTCATGAACTTGGTTTAGATCATGTAGAAATCTGACCCGCTAGGTGTTTGATAAAACGCCTAAATGAGGGTTAAAGTGTTAAAGGTTGGGTAAAACGCAGATTTGAATATGTTAAGAAATAATGCGTTAAAGCTTATGAAAGAGTTCTAATCTTGTTATGAATTGAACTCTTTAGGCAAGGAATCCGGAACGTCAAGTGGACACGCCGGAGGTGATACACGCGGAAAAGGTGTGCTTTAAAGGTACGTGACTTTGGTCTCGTTAAATTACGCATATATGTTTGAGTTTAGTGTATAGATAGAATCGTAGTGTAAAGGATGCGTTTGATGTGTTCTAAAGTGGCGTAGTTCACTTGAACATCAAACGGGTCAAAATAAAGATTTGGGATTGGGTTTGACTTGTTAATAAAGTGATGGTTTTCACTAGATAGTCAAACGGGTTGAATAGATACCATAAAAGGAATCATGACAATAGCGATATGATGGTTTCGTAAGTTATTAAGTGTTGGATTGCACTACACTTATGAACCTAGCTATGATACTTTAAGTTGTGAATCCAGGATATTGGAATAATAATTGGGGGTATGTTGAAAAGGCCGTTTAAAACGGAATGTTGAATTCCGAGGAAACGAGCCTTTAGTTCCAAGGGAACACAAAGCCATGAATAACGCAAATACATCAAGATGTACAAGCCCGAGAACTTGGGTAATGGCATCTAAAAGGTCTTAGAATAAGAAACTGGAAATATACACATATAGTTGGAATTGGTCGAATAAATTAATAGTATAGAAACTTTTAGTCGTATGATCGGTGAATCCATTGTTGGTATGATAATTAAAATGAACATGTCCGTAATGAATTTACAGACATACAGGAAATAAATAGTCTAAAACGGTAGGTGGATTAGAGCGAAATCAACAAAATAGTCAAATGGCAAAATCACAGAGTCCACCGTAAATTACGGTCTCCACCGTAATTTACGATGGAAAATAAAAACGTTACGGTGGTTCACTCCTGTGTTACGGCAGACCAGAATCATTCAGGGTCCACCGTAACTTACGGTAGACACCGTAAGTTACGGTGGAGCCCAGAAAACTTGTATTTTATTTATCACTTTTCGATTTCGGAATTCGTTTATATGTATTGTATTAATGTCAAAACTAATGTTTTTAGTGGTTTGACCCTAGGTATGGATAAGGTCCTTCCGGATGGTGATCAAGTACATTGTCAAGAACCGAACACGCATTTTGAAGCTTCCGCACCAAACTTGACTTTGTCTAGACTTTAATCATATTATAAATGTTTTGTCAATCGTGTTTTGAATCCTTTAAACTAGTTGTTAGTTGATTAGCAAGGGTTAGTTTTAAACTTGTTATGCACTATCTTGGATTTGTTTTAGTACTGTCACAAATGTGTATGGTTTTAAACACGAAAATTTTTGTAAACTCTGATAAGTATAAAGTTCATATAATTATTAGTTAAATTCCGTCCAATATTAAGGGTGTTACAAGTTGGTAATCAGAGCCCAAGGTTGTTAACAAGTGTGTTCGGTTCAAGCTTGATCAAACATCCGGTAAGAGTTAATTGTTCTAAAGTAGAGTTACTAAGTATAAAAAGGGAAATAATGAATGGAAATGCATGGGAAGAGCGTGTTAACACACTCAAACCCGGAAAGTGCATTAAATAAGAACGGTGAAAACAAGTTATGAACTTGAATAAACCGAAGTAAATAAACCATATGTCACAGATGAAATGTTTAACGCTTAATGTAAACATTTCAGTTAAAGATGACGGATAAAGGTAATGATGATGCGGTGCCAAGAGTCACCGAGCAAACGAGAGAAGTGATTGCTGAGGAGGTAGGAAAAGTAATCGAAAACAGTTTGTCGGGTTTCATCGACAAAATCCAAAACACGGTATTATCAGTGGTGGAAGAAAGAATCAAGAAATTGGAGGATAATAACAATTTAGCAAAGGAGAAGTCTGGAGGACGAAAATCTTGTTCTTATAAAGAGTTCATGGCGTGCAAACCGCCAATTTACAATGGGGAGGTTGACCCGATAATATGCCAGCGGTGGCTAAGCGATATGGATGGGGTATTCAAAAGGACTCATTGTGATCCAAACGACTACGTAGCCTATGGCACGGGTCAGTTAAGGGGTCAAGCGAAAGACTGGTGGGATAACAAGAAGAAAGAAATTGGAAGCGAAGCGGATAAAGCTATGACATGGGACGAGTTTAAGACGCCGTTTCTTAAACATCACAGCCCCAAGGCGGTCATTAACAAGATCAAGGAAGAATTCATGCAGCTTCGACACAAGGGTGAATCTATTGATAAAATCACGGGAATGTTCATGGATAAGATGAAGTTTTGTGATGAATTGATAACGAATGAGGAGCAGAAAATATATTATTATTATAATATGTTGAGCGCCGAGTATAGGGAGTTTATGACTCCTTCAAAGTATGAGACTCTCACCGAGATTATAAACGTTGCTCGGGAACGGGAGATAGAGTTGAAGAAACAGATTGAAAGAGGTGAAAGAAGGGCGCAGATAGTCAATCCAAGCCCAACGAAAAAGGCGCGCACAACAGAATCCTCAAAGAAACAAGAAGGGAAAAGCGGGTCATCAAACTGCAAGATATGCGGGAAGGGGCACAAAGGTGAGTGCTGGTTCAAGGACAAACCGTGTCCTATATGTGGGAAAACGGGGCACACGGCTGCATTGTGCCCGGGGAAGGTGTCGGTGTGTTACAAATGCTACCAACCGGGTCACAAGAAACCTGAGTGCCCAGAGTTGATCGGAAAGAAAGATGACAAGAATACACACACTGAGACACCAAGAACAAAGGCAAGATCTTTCCAGTTAACAACAGTGGAGGCAAAAACAGAGCCCGATGTGGTCTCAGGTATATTTGCCATAAATTCAATTCCTGCACATGTGTTATTTAATACGGGTGCGAATAAATCCTTTGTTTCACATGGATTTATTCGACATCCTTCTTTTGTACTAACAAAATTGCTTATGCCATTAGAAGTAGAAATAGGTGATAACAAAAGTTTCCTTGTGTGTGATGTATGTCGAGATTATAAGATAAACATTGACGATGAAGAATATTCAATAGACTTGATTCCTATGTCGATGGGGGAATTCCAAGTAGTAGTCGGGATGGATTGGCTATCCCGATACCATGCGAGAGTCGTATGTTTCCGCAAGGAGATAAATCTAACATCTCCAAGTGGAAAATCTGTTACCATATACGGTGAAAAGAGGGGTAATCCCGTTATGTGTTCAATGCTAAAAGCTCGCCAGCTCATGAAGCACGGTTGTAGGGCATTCATGATATACGCGAACGAACCAGACAAGAGATCACTAGAGATTGAAGATGTACCGGTGGTACGCGAATATGTCGACGTATTTCTGGAGGACCTACCGGGAATACCGCCAGAACGGGAGGTAGAGTTCGGGATCGAATTGGTTCCGGGCGCGAAACCTGTGGCCAAGGCGCCGTATCGACTCGCGCCATCAGAATTACAAGAATTGATGTCGCAAATTCAAGATCTGTTAGAGAAAGGGTTTATCCGGCCTAGTGTGTCTCCGTGGGGCGCACCGGTGCTATTTGTGAAAAAGAAGGATGGGAGCATGCACATGTGTATCGATTACAGGGAGTTAAATAAACTTACGGTGAAGAATCGATACCCACTCCCAAGAATCGACGATTTATTTGATCAATTGCAAGGCGCAAGTTGGTTCTCCAAGATCAACCTTAGATCGGGATACCATCAGTTGAAAGTCAAGGAGGAAGATATACCGAAGACGGCTTTCCGTACACGGTATGGACATTACGAGTTTCTTGTGATGTCCTTCGGATTAACTAATGCACCCGCGGCTTTCATGGACCTCATGAACCGGGTCTGTAAGCCTATGCTAGATAAGTCAGTAATAGTGTTCATTGATGACATCTTGATATATTCGAAGAATGAAGCGGAACACACAAATCATTTGCGTGAAGTATTAGAGACGCTCAGAAAAGAGAAATTGTATGCAAAGTTCTCGAAATGTGCTTTCTGTTTGCGAGAAGTACAATTCCTCGGGCACATTATTAGTGCAAACGGGGTGTTAGTAGACCCGTCAAAGATAGAAGCCGTGGCGAGATGGGATCCACCGAAGAATCCTTTGGAGATCAGAAGCTTTTTGGGGCTTGCGGGTTATTATCGAAGATTCATACAGGATTTCTCCAAAATTGCTATGCCATTAACCAAATTAACCCGTAAGGATGAAAAGTTTAACTGGGGTGATGATCAAGAAAGGGCGTTCCAGACGCTTAAGGAAAAACTGACCCATGCACCGGTATTGTCATTACCGGATGGAACAGACGACATGGTAGTTTACTCAGATGCATCACATTCGGGGCTTGGCTGCGTTTTGATGCAACGGGGCAAGGCCTATGCCTCGAGGCAGCTAAAGACTCATGAGAAGAGATATCCTACCCATGACCTCGAGTTGGCGGCGGTGGTGCTCGCCTTGAAAATATGGAGGCATTATTTGTATGGGGTGAAATGCACTATCTTTACCGACCATAAAAGCTTGAAGTATTTCTTTGATCAGAAGGAATTAAATATGAGGCAGGGGCGGTGGTTAGAAACCGTCAAAGAGTTTGATTGTGAAATACATTACCACCCCGGGAAGGCTAATGTAGTGGCAGACGCGTTGAGCCGAAAGACAGACTATACGCCTATTCGAGTCCGATCGATGCAACTAATAGTGACATCGGGTTTGCTTGAGCAAATCCGGAAATCTCAAATCGAAGCAATAAAGGAAGAAAATGTAAAAAGGGAAAGAATAGTTGGACAGTTAAAAGACCTGGTGGATGATAACCAAGGATTGAAAACTCGATTTGGGAGAATTTGGGTTCCAAACTCATGTGGGGCCAAGGAACTTCTACTTGATGAGGCCCATAAATCTCGTTATTCGATACATCCGGGGGCGACCAAGATGTATAACGATTTAAAACAAAATTATTGGTGGCACGGAATGAAAAGAGACATCGTGAAATATGTGGAGAAGTGTTTGACATGCTTGCAAGTCAAGGCGGAGCACCAAAAGCCATATGGTAAGTTGCAACCATTGGACATCCCAGTTTGGAAATGGGAACAAATCACCATGGATTTGTTGACCAAATTACCCAAAACCAACCGCGGGTTTGATGCTATATGGGTAGTCGTGGACAGATTGACGAAAAGTGCTCACTTCATTCCGATTCGTGAGACTTATACATCCGAGAAGATGTCGGAGGTGTACACCAATGAAATCATAGCACGTCATGGGGTACCGATATCCATTGTGTCAGACAGAGATACTCGGTTCACTTCGAATTTTTGGCGTGACTTCCAAGAACAAATGGGGACTAAACTGTTCCTTAGCACCGCTTACCATCCACAAACGGATGGGCAGAGTGAAAGAACAATACAAACGTTGGAGGATATGCCGCGGGCTTGCGTTATTGACTTTGGGGGTAGTTGGGATGTCTATCTACCCTTGGTCGAATTTTCATATAACAATAGCTATCACTCGAGCATTAAAATGGCCCCGTATGAGATGTTATATGGTAGAAAGTGTCGAACCCCGGTATGTGGGGGAGAAGTGGGTCCACGAGGACTAGCACCTACTGATATAATCCGAACTACGAATGAGAAGATCGACATGGTCCGAACTCACCTAAAAGCAGCTCAGGATCGATAAAAGTCGTACGCGGATAAACGAAATAGGGAAATTGAGTTTCAAGTGGGCGATAAGGTAATGCTGAAAGTATCGCCGTGGAAAGGAATAATACGGTTCAGAAAAAGAGGGAAGTTGAGCCCAAGATTTATCGGGCCATTCAAAATCACAGAACGGGTTGGTAAAGTATCATATCGTCTCAAACTACCCGAGGAGTTGAGTGGGATTCATAGCACATTCCACGTGTCACATCTCCGAAAATGTTTAGCAGACGAAACTGCTCGTATCCACTACGATGATATCAAGGTGGATAACAGTCTCAACTATGCAGAAAAACCAATTGCGATTTTAGATCGTAAAGAGAAGAGTTTGAGGAACAAAGTGATTAACCAAGTGAAGGTTAAATGGGAACATAGGAAGGGTGCGGATATCACATGGGAATCCGAAGAAGAGATGCAACGGCTCTACCCCATACTTTTTGGTACGTAAATTCGGTTTCGGGGACGAAACCCTTTTAAGGGGGGTGGACTTGTAACATCCCGAAAATATAAAACTTTATATTAGAGTTATAAAGTATAAATAAATAAGAATTTATTTAACTAGGAAATTATGAGCTAGTTAACTAGAAGTCTAGAAATAACTCAAATTAGGGTTAGAATGACCAAACTATATGTTAAACAAAAGTGGAGGGGCTCATGTTGTCAAAATTGAAACTTGTATTATCAATTTTAATTAAAAACAAAACCAAACACCCCATTTGGGGAGGTCTGGTCGATCAAGAACAGGAGGGGGCGACACCCTCACTCCCAAAACCCTAACTTCTACTAAACTATCAAATTGAAGGCCAAAATCAAGTTGATATCGAAATCTGAACATAGAATCGTGATCACCTCGACAAAGGGATCATAAGGTATGTCGAATTAGGTCATTTTGATTCGATTCAAAGTTCATGCATGTGATTGAAATCGAGTGTAGAGCTTAATTATGTGTTGTAAACATGAAATTTGAAGTGATATAAGGTTTAGGGTCAAACCCTAGATGATTTCTTGATAAATTCTTGCATGATAATTGTAAGGATCAAAATCACCATAGTGGGTGACTAATATGTTAGTGAAACTTGATAAACACTAGGATTAAAACTCTTGTTCCAGTGTAAACTGAAATTATGAGGAAATCTCTAAATTGTTGATGTTAAAATATGGACATGAAGTCTAATTGAAGCTAATTATGGTGATAAACTCTAGTCATGAACTTGGTTTAGATCATGTAGAAATCTGACCCGCTAGGTGTTTGATAAAACGCCTAAATGAGGGTTAAAATGTTAAAGGTTGGGTAAAACGCAGATTTGAATATGTTAAGAAATAATGCGTTAAAGCTTATGAAAGAGTTCTAATCTTGTTATGAATTGAACTCTTTAGGCAAGGAATCCGGAACGTCAAGTGGACACGCCAGAGGTGATACACGCGGAAAAGGTGTGCTTTAAAGGTACGTGACTTTGGTCTCGTTAAATTACGCATATATATTTGAGTTTAGTGTATAGATAGAATCGTAGTGTAAAGGATGCGTTTGACGTGTTCTAAAGTGGCGTAGTTCACTTGAACATCAAACGGGTCAAAATAAAGATTTGGGATTGGGTTTGACTTGTTAATAAAGTGATGGTTTTCACTAGATAGTCAAACGGGTTGAATAGATACCATAAAAGGAATCATGACAATAGCGATATGATGGTTTCGTAAGTTATTAAGTGTTGGATTGCACTACACTTATGAACCTAGCTATGATACTTTAAGTTGTGAATCCAGGATATTGGAATAATAAATGGGGGTATGTTGAAAAGGCCGTTTAAAACGGAATGTTGAATTCCGAGGAAACGAGCCTTTAGTTCCAAGGGAACACAAAGCCATGAATAGCGCAAATACATCAAGATGTACAAGCCCGAGAACTTGGGTAATGGCATCTAAAAGGTCTTAGAATAAGAAACTGGAAATATACACATATAGTTGGAATTGGTCGAATAAATTAATAGTATAGAAACTTTTAGCCGTATGATCGGTGAATCCATTGTTGGTATGATAATTAAAATGAACATGTCCGTAATGAATTTACAGACATACAGGAAAGAAATAGTCTAAAACGGTTGGCGGATTAGAGCGAAATCAACAAAATAGTCAAATGGCAAAATCACAGAGTCCACCGTAAATTACGGTCTCCACCGTAATTTACGGTGGAAAATAAAAACGTTACGGTGGTTCACTCCTGTGTTACGGCAGACCAGAATCATTCAGGGTCCACCGTAACTTACGGTAGACACCGTAAGTTACGGTGGAGCCCAGAAAACTTGTATTTTATTTATCACTTTTCGATTTCGGAATTCGTTTATATGTATTGTATTAATGTCAAAACTAATGTTTTTAGTGGTTTGACCCTAGGTATGGATAAGGTCCTTCCGGATGGTGATCAAGTACGTTGTCAAGAACCGAACACGCATTTTGAAGCTTTCGCACCAAACTTGACTTTGTCTAGACTTTAATCATATTATTAATGTTTTGTCAATCGTGTTTTGAATCCTTTAAACTAGTTGTTCGTTGACTAGCAAGGGTTAGTTTTAAACTTGTTATGCACTATCTTGGATTTGTTTTAGTACTATCACAAATGTGTATGGTTTTAAACACGAAAATTTTTGTAAACTCTGATAAGTATAAAGTTCATATAATTATTAGTTAAATTCCGTCCAATATTAAGGGTGTTACAAGTTGGTAATCAGAGCCCAAGGTTGTTAACAAGTGTGTTCGGTTCAAGCTTGATCAAACATCCGATAAGACTGAGTTCTAATAGATTAGAGCTTCTAGTGGCACCTTTCTTATTCGCTAATGTCATTTTGCCTTTAAGACATTTGACACATGTTCCAAAATCAGTGAAATCGAGAGGAGGTAAGACTTCATCGTTTACGAGACGATTTAATCGTTCTCTTGAGATGTGGCCTAAACGTTGATGCCACAACATAGATGAAGTCTCTAAGTCTCGAATTGTAACACCTCGAAAATTCACGTCCTATAATGTGTTGACACGTGTCATAAGTTGAACGTGTGAAAGAATGTTCTTGAGGGACTAAAGTTGACAAACATGGAAAGTATGTGAATGTACGAGTTCAAAATGTCAACAGTGAATAAATATACTTTACAATAACCCTACATGATGTGTATACCATCAAACGAATAAATCATGGATCATACGAAGCTAAAAGTGAGAGATTACAAAACTACAGGGGTTAAATGTGTCAACATGTTTAAGTTATACCTCTGAGTGACCTTTTAGCAAACCCAAAGCTTTGTAACGATTAATTATGCTCACTAGAACGCACGATAAAAATTTCATAAAGTTCCGTTATCGTATGAGAAAGTTATGATCAAATTCGTATGTGAGGGGTTAAAGCATTAACGTTGAAAGTTATGACTTTTCGGGTAGACACAAAGTGACCAAGGACCTCACAAAGTTGGTATAAGTCTTGGAGCCCTTATAAATCATTTTAAAGGGCTTATAATGCAAGAAACAATGTGAAAACGACGTTTAGGAGGACCGGGGACTAAAAGTGCAATAAAGGAAAAATTTGTAACCTGAACACAAGGCCCAAGCGGGCCGCGTAAGACTTAACAACATCTTACGCGGGTCCATGGTAGCATGATTTGTCAACAATCTAGTGAGTTTTAATCACTATATAAAGCACCATGAGTTGCAACATTTGATCATCCCTTCACAACTCAACATCTGAAGAATTCTGGAGCTCAAGGCCATCTTCTAAGCTTCCCTAATCGTGCATTAGACACTTGTAAGTATCCTCAACCTTCCTTAATTAAGTTTTGCTTAGTTTATAGCCTTAAAGTCAAACCGTCGTAATTAACGGTTGACTTATTGATTAATCGCTAATGGTCCAGCGATTAGTCAAACTTAAGGTAGTTATAAGTTGGTAATTATGTGGGCATTAAACCCTTAAAAGGGCACCCTCTGATTCCCGTCCTAACTAGGTCATTTGTCGAGTCAAAGTTGCTTAGAAAAAGTCAACTCTAAATATTCTGTTCATCCTGGAGCTGATAAAATGTACCAAGATCTAAGGGCAAACTATTGGTGGATAGGCTTGAAAAAGCCTGTAGCCACTCATGTAGTCAAATGCTTGACATGTGCGCAAGTCAAGGCAGAACATCAAAAACCGTCAGGTTTACTACAACAACCTGAACTTCCTACTTGGAAGTGGGAAATGGTAACCATGGATTTTATCACCAAGTTACCTAAGACAAGGAAAGGAAATGACACCATCTGGGTGATAGTTGACCGACTGACTAAGTCAGCACATTTCCTACCTATTAAGGAGACCTACAGCTCTGATATGTTAGCCCAACTGTACGTTGATAAGATTGTAGCTCTACATGGCATACCTGTAGCTATTATCTCTGACCGAGATACTAGATACACATCACATTTTTGGAAGAGTTTCCAACAATCTTTGGGCACACGTTTGAATTTTAGTACGGCTTATCATCCTCAGACTGACGGTCAGAGTGAGCGTACTATTCAAACGTTGGAAGACATGCTACGTGCATGTGCGATCGATTTGGGAGGTAGCTGGGATAAGAACCTGCCATTGATCGAATTCTCCTACAACAATAGCTACCATACCAGCATAAAGGCTGCGCCTTTTGAGGCATTATACGGTAGAAAGTGTAGATCGCCTGTTTGTTGGGCGGAAGTTGGAGAAGTCCAGTTATCAGGACCAGAGATCGTGTTCGAAACGACGGACAAGATTGTCCAGATTCGTAACAATCTCTAAGCTGCCCGGAATAGGCAGAAGAGTTACGCTGATCCAAGTCGTAAGGATTTTCACTTCGAAGTAGGTGAAAAAGTCCTACTTAAAGTGTCACCCTGGAAGGGAGTGATGCGATTTGGTAAGAAAGGTAAGCTAAGCCCGAGGTACATAGGACCTTTCGAGGTTATCGAACGTGTCGGGTCAGTTGCCTACAAGTTAAACTTACCTGAAGAGCTCAGTAGTATACACAATGTGTTCCACATCTGCAATCTGAAGAAGTGTTTCGCTAACGAATCAGTGGTTATACCCTATACAGATGTGCATATTGATGAGAGCTTGAAATTTGTGGAAAAACCTTTGTCGATCGAAGATCGACAGGTGAGGAAGCTTCGAAGGAAGCATATACCTTTTGTAAAGGTCAAATGGGATGCCCGTAGAGGTCCCGAGTATACGTGGGAGGTTGAGTCCACCATGAAAGAAAAATACCCTTACTTATTTCAGTAAATCTCGGGTCGAGATTTCTTTTAAGGGGGTGAGGATGTAACACCCCGAAAATTTACGTCCTATAATGTGTTGACACGTGTCATAGGTTTGAACGTGTGAAAGAATGTTCTTGAAGGACTAAAGTTGACAAACAGTGAAAGTATGTAATTATAAGGGTTCAAAGTGTCAACAATGAATAAATATACGTTGCAATAACCCTACATGATGTTTATAACCTTAAACGAATAGATCATGGATCATACGAAGCGAATTGTGAAAGAAAGTGAGAGATTACAAACTACAGGGGTTAAATGTGCCAACATGTTTAAGTTATACCTCTGAGTGACCTTTTGACAAACCCGAAGCTTTGTAACGATTAATTTTGCTCACTAGAATGTACCACAAAAATTTCATGAAGTTTCGTTATCGTATGAGCAAGTTGTGATAAAATTCGTGTGTGAGGGTTAGAATCGTCAACATTGAAATTTAGGGCTTTTCGGGTGATCACAAAGTTACCCGAGGACTTAACAAAGTGGGTATAAGTCTTAAAACCCCATATGTTAAATAACAAAGCTTCATATGCAAGTTGGATGGTGAAAACGACCTTTCGGGGGACCAAGGACCAAAGTGCAAATAAATGAAACATGTGTGACCTGACCAGAAGGGCCTCGCGGCCCGCCTCACACATAACAGAAGGCCACGTGGGCCGCCTGCGACCTGCAGATGCAGAAAAAAAACAGACAGCTGCCTGTTGATGCATGTAACCGACTCCAATCTCATTTTTTCGAAACTTTGGGCAGCCTAAGATGGTTTTTAGCATGTAGGGTACTTGTGGATGATAATGCAACACTCCTAGACTTAGTTGTCGATGATCCATGCATGTTAGAAGTTATATATAAAGACCCACATGTTACTACATTGATCATTCATCACTTCTGAGCATTTCCAGAGCATACAAGCAGGCCACAAGCATTCCAAATCATCCATTAGTCGTGTGTAAGTGCCTTTGATCCTTCTTGTTTGAGTTATACTTAGTTAAAAGCCTAGAAATCAAACCGTCGTAACTACGGTTTGACTTTGTGATAAATCACAATCGGTCCAGAGATTTGTCGAATCGAAAGTTGTTATAAGTTGGTATTTATATGGTTAATAAACCCCTAAAAGGGCACTAACTGATTCGAATCCTAACTAGGTCGTTTGTCGAGTCAAAGGTTGTCCGAAAAAGTCAACAGAAACATTAATCGCATATTTAATGATACGGAAGGCGTGTAACCTGTTTTATCAGTCATACAACTTGAAAATAAGTATAATAACTTGTCTAAACTTGTTTGATTCGACAACTTTATGTTTTGAACCGATTCGGAACCGAGAGACGCAAAAGTTTGACTTTTGCTTTGACCTCAGTTCTGACCCGATTTATATAGATTTAGACATGCCTTAAAGTTCCATTAGGACCTAGTTGCATGTGTGTATAAGCCTCTGCGTTTATACCACTCGAATCCCTAATCGTCTGATGTTTCCGTTAAACGCCTAAATATTGACCGTAATGCCCTTATGACCATAAAACGAGATTTTTGAAAATGTGAAAGTGCCATAATCTTAGTTACTGATTTTTAGACTTGTACCAAAAATTTCACATCAGTTGGAGGTCTAGATTAGGAGTTATGCTTAATGACGTAATTTGAACGCTTTTAAGTAATTAAACGGCGTCATTAGCGTAAAGCCTATCTAAACCCAATTTTTGACATCAAACCTTTTACCCACTGATGTGATATAATATTTTGGGATTTTTAAATATTTTTAATTATTTTTAAACTGATCATAAGCTAGGTTTATCGCCTCGATTCGGTTAATACCAAAAATACCCTTTTCGGCCATAAAATGAGTTTTACAAATCCTTTTAACGCCAATCCAATTGCTACTGATTTTAAATAATAAATGGATTATTTTGAGCCTGTTTATTTGATCAGAAAACTCAGAATCGTATTTTAACCCGTACATCGCTTAAAACGACTTTATACGCGTATTTAACGCATAGTTTGGGTTTAAAACTATTTTAATATATAAGACTTATTACCAAAGGTTATAACCTGTTAAAATAAGCTATTTTACTGATCAACTCAGACCCGGATCACAGGTGTCTAATTAAACCCTTTTTATAATCTTTAAAATGACCAAAATACCCCTACGGGGCTTATAAAGAGATTAAACTCGTTTTGGGCATCATGGGTGATATCCTACTGATATCACAACTTATTTAAGGCATGTTAACTTAGGAAAACTGTTTAGGACTCTTACGGATACCCGTTACGCTTCATGCGCGTTCGGTTCGGTTTATGTAACTAGTTTACATAAATTAGCCGAAACGGGTCAAACCTCATCGGTTTTATCTCAAAATCCAGAATGTGTATCATATACCCATATTAAGCAAGTCTTCAAACTTGTCGGGACTAAATCACATTCTATCCGGTCTTCGCTTAATCGTGCGTACGAACCGTATCTTTAAAACTAACCGGTCTAAGCGTAAGCTTAACTAAAGACCCGTTAGGATTCTAATAGGTTATTATAAACCTTCGTTCCAGATTAGGAGAACCAGTAAAAGATACTTGCACTCGCTGATTTTGAACTATACTTACTCAGGTAAATACTTTTAACTTATTTTCCCTATACGGGCTTGGGGTACGGTATATAGAATACCGCTTGGTCCAGCATTGAATCTTTAATCGAATAGAGGTTAAATCATTGATATGCTCTGTTTTGAAATGTTTTGTTTGCTTAAAGCCTTTGGGGGGTTAATGACCATGTCCCGGATATCCCTGGCATCATTTTACGAAATGGCCACGACCTCAGCACTCAGGCGTAGGCGTACACCTGTCAGTGTCTCATTATATAAAGTGGTGTGTCCATTGATCTTTAACCCGGTCTACGGATCGGGCTACTGAACGCATAAGGAACATGTAATTCGTTTACAAGTTTATATATTTACATAATTATCCCAAGTTATAAAATATTATTTGTGCCTTGTGCCTTAAATGCATTTTCTTAAACTCTTTTCAAAATGAGTCGGTTGATTGTATTTACCAGTGTAAACTGACGTATTTTCTTAAAAAGGTTAAGTGCAGGTACTACGCGAAATAGGCTGGCTTGTCTCCTAGCATCCACATTAAGTCTCGCCAGCTTGGATGTCATAAACTGTTGAACATTTGTTTCCTTTTATTTTTGATCTACCTGTGGATTTATATTCGACTATTTGTGATACTTAATATTACAATATCGTTTGGTTGAATTAAATCTATACTTTGCTTCCGCTGTGCATTTAAATATTGTGTTGTTTGACTATCATGTTGCCAACCACGTCACGATACTCCCCTACCGGGCCCACCGGTGACACGTGGAAATTCGGGGTGTGACAGGTTGGTATCAGAGCCAACGCTGAGTGAATTAAACACTAACCTTTTGTGTTTAATCTCAGTTACACAATTGCACATTCCTAAATCTTCGAGTCTAGACAAAGAACTTAGGAATAATCCAAATTGTTCAAATTTTTATTTTTACTTAAATTTTGTCCTTTATTTTTCCTTGTTATTACCTTGTGTATTTTAACAGGTACAATAATGCCGCCAAGATTTAGACGAGGTGGTCGAGGAAAGGAGCCAGCTAGCGCCCCTAACGACCATGAGGCAGGGCCTTCATATCGACGAACTTCTTCTACAAGGAATGACGAAACGAGGGAGCTATGGAGGACATATGAAGACTCTGCCAGACAATCTTTTTCGCACGCCTCAACACCCCCATACCATGACTCTTATGGGCCTCAGTCAGAGAACGAACCCCACAACCCGCAACATTTCTTTGGCGACCCTACTCCTGTTTTTCAGGGTCAGTTTAACCCAGCAGAGTACCTACCAGAGCACGTGGGCTTTAACCCACTAGGACCAGAGGATCACTTTTCGGGTGATCAAGATATGGACGAGGACACAGATCCCGTCGAGGCTTCAACCGGATCCTTGAACCATCCTTTCGTGATCTCAGACGGTTCGTCTTTCCACGGAACACCATACCAGGGTCCGGATAGTCACATGGCACTGTTCGAACGGTGTGAGTGGTACTATACACCATCGGAACACTCATCACCTCACCAGCAGCCGCCACTGCAGCAGCAAGATCCCTCTGGGGATCCACATTATGAGGCAGTCACGCCACCGCCTCCACCGCCGCCAGTTCACCTAGAGCCTCCAGAACCACCAAGACGTAGGAGGACTGGTGCACGGATCTCAGCACGAGAAGTTGATTTTCGTCTCAACACCCCTCAACACTCTAGCGGCAGCCATTACCCGCCTACTCATGAAGTCCCACAGATGGGTGGACCTTCTGTCCCAGTTTCGGAGGTGAATTCAGCACCTATTGTACCGCCATCACCGGGTTTTGGCCACCCAATCCCTGCTTATACTGCTCCGGCAGCTTACAACCCATATGGACCACCAGCATACCATGGCTATAACTATGCTGATGATCCTTACAACGTGGCATCAAGCTACCTAGCCCATAATAATCCTGAAGGACCATATGGACCCCCTTGGGGAATGGGATACCCAGCTCGGGGGTATCAAGCACCTGTTCAGCCGCCACCACAGTACCAGCCACCACGGGCTCCTCCTCCTGAGCAGGAGGAACTCCGCCGAAGACTGGCCAAAGTGGAGCGAGACTTCCAGAAGGAACGTAGGAAGAATGAGGGATTTATGAGTGGGTTGGCAAACTTGCTTAAGGGGAAGAAGAAACGGGATCGTTAAATCCCCATATATATATTGTTGTATTTCCTTGTTTAAATCAAGTCCCTACGTGGACATTTATTTATGTGTGTATGTAGTCCCTGCGTGGACATCTATCTTTGTACTTAGTCCCTACGTGGACTTGTCTCTAGTAGTCCCTGCGTGGACATTTACTTTTGTAGACCGTCCCTGTGAGGACATGTATTATATGTATAGCTCCTGCGAGGGCATCTGTTTCTGTGAAAAGTCCCGTTTAAGGCATAATGTACTACTTTTAGTTTAATGGAATGTAAGTTTATAAATTTCATCTTTGCCATGTTATGCATACTTAAATTATATATGAAATAAATAAATCAGAATCATTCTTTTTTTTAAAAGTCTACCTGCCTATGTTATTTTATTAAGGATCTTAAAAGTATAACCTAGCCTGCATGTCATTTTAAGACCTGGCCCAGATGGTAAAACTAGTTAAAAAGATTCAAATCCCTGTTAACATCTGAAAACATGTTAACACTCCTGGCAGACATGATTCGTT
Organism: Helianthus tuberosus; assembly: GCA_030545235.1. Lineage (NCBI taxonomy): Eukaryota > Viridiplantae > Streptophyta > Magnoliopsida > Asterales > Asteraceae > Helianthus > Helianthus tuberosus. The sequence continues at coordinate 36,712,779 of CM060440.1, read as the reverse complement.
AAAAACACACGTGTTATTATTATATATGGATCTTTTCAAAGATTCTAAACCCAAATAAATGATCTCTGAATCATGGGTTAAATCATTAATAAATATGATCAGTTCTTTTTACCATCCATTGGTAATGGAATGCCTACGGGCCCTTCTCATTTTCATATGAGACAAAAGACAGTATTAGTCTGTGACCCTGTCTGATAAAGGTAATGAACTTTGTTCAAACCTTCATGCCTTGATTCTCTGAAATCATAGCTATTAGTCTAAATTGTCCCTGTGACTAGGCCTTATGTGCTAATAAAAACTGTTATTGTTTTATAATTAGGATAAATTATATTAGAAATCCTAAATAAATGTGAGTAATAAATTAACCATATATGGTCTATGTTACCACGGTTAAAAAAAAATTGCCATAAAAGACAATTATATGATAAACTCACCAATAAATTATTGTCGATATGTTACAGTTTAAGCTACATGGCAGACTCGAACGAGGTCAACAGTCACCCAGGGATAGTGAATGATAATGCCCATGTAAACGTAGCGGGTGCAGAGTTGCAAGCTATGATAGACAATGCGGTTAATAGAGCTATGGATAGACAACACCATGGATCAAGTGGTACCCATACGAGGACCCATTCTGCATCACACACTAGAACACCCTCCAGGACCCACACTGCCCACAACAGTAATTCTCACCACTCCTCGAATCAAAGGAGTAATCCATCCCAAAGAGTCGTACAGAACCAAAAACCTCGTAATAGGGGTTGCACCTATAAATACTTCGTGTCATGCAAACCCAGAGACTTCAATGGGGAAAAAGGAGCTGTTGATTGCATGACGTGGATGGATGAAATGGATACTGTGGTGGATATTAGTGGTTGCCATAATAGGGACATTGTGAAGTTTGTCTCGCAGTCTTTCAAAGGAGAAGCCTTAGCCTGGTGGAGATCTTTGATCCAGGCCACAGGGAAAGTCCCGTTATACAACATGACCTGGGAACAGTTCATGGCACTAATCAAGGAAAATTTCTGCCCTCAACATGAGGTTGAGAGAATTGAATCTGACTTCCTGGCGCTGGTCATGAAAAACCTGGACTGTCAGGCCTACCTTACCACTTTCAATACTTTGTCAAGGTTGGTCCCTTATTTGGTAACTCCAGAGCCTAAACGTATAGCTCGTTTTATCGGGGGTTTGGAACCGGAGATCAAAGCAAGTGTAAAGGCCTCCAGACCAACCACTTTTCGGTCAGTAACGGACATATCGTTGTCTCTGACCTCAGATGCTGTCAGGCTGAGGTCACTGAGGAAAACTGATACCGAGAAAAGGAAGCGTGAGGACGACAACTCACGACGTTCAGATAAGAAGCAGAAGGGAAACAATGACTCTAAGAAGGGGTCAGGATTTAAGAAAGATGGTCAGCAGTCGGGTGAAAAACCCAGATGTAAAATTTGCAGAAAGCACCATTTTGGAAAGTGCAGACTTGACTCAAAATCCCAATACCAGCCAAGGCCTTGTGGGATTTGCAAGTCTACGGAGCATAAGACCCTGGAGTGCAAGAAAATAAAGGATGCAACGTGTTATAGTTGCAATGAAAAGGGGCATATCAAATCCAACTGCCCAAAATTTACAAGGAAGAATGAAGAGGGGAAGAAGACCAATGCGAGGGTCTTCAGGATGGATGCTAAGGAAGCCGTCAAGGACGACAACGTGATAACAGGTACCTTTCTCGTAAATGATGTTTATGCGAGAGTGTTATTTGATTCAGGCGCTGATAAGTCGTTTGTAGATAATAAGTTTTGTGAATTGTTGAAACTACCTGTTAAGACTTTAAGTGTGAAGTATGAGGTGGAACTAGCAGATGGCACTTTAGAAACCGCTTCAACCTTATTAGATGGATGTTTCATATCCATTAGGAACCACTCTTTTCCTTTGTCCCTACTTCCTTTAAAACTAGCCGGTTTCGACATAGTTTTGGGTATGGACTGGTTATCACATAACCAGGCCCAGATTATTTGCAATAAGAAGCAAGTGAGGATCAAGACTTCGTCTGGTGAATCACTTACTATCCAGGGAGATACCCAGTATGGGCTGCCCGAGAAAATGTCTATACTCAAAGACTCAAAGTGTTTGAAGAAGGGCTGTGTCATCTACATGGCACAGGTGATTATCGATGAGCCGAAACCCAAGATTGGAGATATCCCAGTCATTTCTGAATACCCCGAAGTATTTCCTGAAGAACTACCTGGTTTGCCACCAGATAGGCAAGTGGAATTCAGGATTGACATTATTCCTGGATCAGCACCAGTTGCAAGGGCGCCTTATAGGTTGGCACCAACAGAGATGAAGGAATTGAGGACGCAGCTAGATGATTTACTAGCCAAAGGTTTCATCAAACCTAGTTCGTCTCCTTGGGGAGCACCAGTTTTAATTGTTAAGAAGAAGGATGGATCGATGCGTCTGTGCATCGACTACCGTGAGCTTAATAAGGTTACTATCAAGAATAGGTATCCTTTGCCCAGAATCGACGATCTGTTCGATCAACTTCAAGGGGCAAGCTTCTTCTCAAAGATTGACTTGAGGTCAGGCTACCATCAATTGAAGGTTAGAGATGAAGATGTGCACAAAACAGCATTTAGGACTCGTTATGGTCATTACGAGTTCCTAGTGATGCCTTTTGGGCTCACTAATGCACCAGCCGCGTTCATGGATCTCATGAATCGCGTTTGCAAGCCGCACTTAGACAAATTCGTCATCGTCTTCATCGACGACATTCTCATCTACTCAAAGAACCAAGCTGACCATGAGAAGCATCTTCACTGCATACTGGAACTACTTCATAAAGAGAAGCTCTATGCCAAGTTCTCAAAGTGTGAATTCTGGCTTCGAGCAGTCCAATTTCTTGGACACGTTGTTAGTGAGCGTGGTATCCAAGTAGATCCCGCTAAAGTTGAATCTGTCATGAATCGGCATGAGCCAAAGACGCCTACGGAAATTCGTAGCTTCCTAGGTTTGGCAGGATACTATAGGCGATTCATAGAAAACTTTTCAAGGATTGCTGCACCCCTGACTTCGCTGACACGTAAGAAGATTAAGTTTGACTGGGGTCCTAAGCAGCAGGAATCCTTCGATATTCTGAAACAAAAGTTGAGCAATGCTCCGGTACTAACATTGCCTGATGGAATAGAGGAGTTTGTAGTTTATTGTGATGCATCACACACCGGGATGGGATGTGTGCTTATGCAGAAAGGCAAAGTCATTGCCTATGCTTCACGCCAGTTAAAGGTGCACGAAAAGAATTACACCACCCACGACTTGGAGTTGGGTGCCGTTGTATTCGCACTAAAACTGTGGAGGCACTACTTATATGGAATCAATGTGTGATCTATTCTGATCACAAGAGCCTTCAACATCTGTTCAACCAGAAAGACTTGAACATGAGGCAACGCCGTTGGATGGAAACTCTTAATGATTACGATTGTGAAATAAGATACCATCCCGGCAAGGCGAATGTAGTCGCCGATGCCTTGAGTCGGAAAGAAAGAGTGAAACCCATCCGAATCAATGCCAAGAGCATGGAAATAAAGAACAACTTGATAGAAAGGTTGTTAGCTGCACAGAAGGAAGCTGTGCTGGAAGCTAACTATCCTAAAGAAAAGCTAGGAGTAACTGAGGAACAATTATCTCTTAGTAAGGATGGAATTCTTAGATTGAATGGACGAATATGGGTTCCAATTTATGGAGGACTACGAGATGTTATCCTCCAGGAAGCCCACAACTCTAAATATTCTGTTCATCCTGGAGCTGATAAAATGTACCAAGATCTAAGGGCAAACTATTGGTGGATAGGCTTGAAAAAGTCTGTAGCCACTCATGTAGTCAAATGCTTGACATGTGCGCAAGTCAAGGCAGAACATCAAAAACCGTCAGGTTTACTACAACAACCTGAACTTCCTACTTGGAAGTGGGAAATGGTAACCATGGATTTTATCACCAAGTTACCTAAGACAAGGAAAGGAAATGACACCATCTGGGTGATAGTTGACCGACAGACTAAGTCAGCACATTTCCTACCTATTAAGGAGACCTACAGCTCCGATATGTTAGCCCAACTGTACGTTGATAAGATTGTAGCTCTACATGGCATACCTGTAGCTATTATCTCTGACCGAGATACTAGATACACATCACATTTTTGGAAGAGTTTCCAACAATCTTTGGGCACACGTTTGAATTTTAGTACGGCTTATCATCCTCAGACTGACGGTCAGAGTGAGCGTACTATTCAAACGTTGGAAGACATGCTACGTGCATGTGCGATCGATTTGGGAGGTAGCTGGGATAAGAACCTGCCATTGATCGAATTCTCCTACAACAATAGCTACCATACCAGCATAAAGGCTGCGCCTTTTGAGGCATTATACGGTAGAAAGTGTAGATCGCCTGTTTGTTGGGCGGAAGTTGGAGAAGTCCAGTTATCAGGACCAGAGATCGTGTTCGAAACGACGGACAAGATTGTCCAGATTCGTAACAATCTCCAAGCTGCCCGGAATAGGCAGAAGAGTTACGCTGATCCAAGTCGTAAGGATTTTCACTTCGAAGTAGGTGAAAAAGTCCTACTTAAAGTGTCACCCTGGAAGGGAGTGATGCGATTTGGTAAGAAAGGTAAGCTAAGCCCGAGGTACATAGGACCTTTCGAGGTTATCGAACGTGTCGGGTCAGTTGCCTACAAGTTAAACTTACCTGAAGAGCTCAGTAGTATACACAATGTGTTCCACATCTGCAATCTGAAGAAGTGTTTCGCTAACGAATCAGTGGTTATACCCTATACAGATGTGCATATTGATGAGAGCTTGAAATTTGTGGAAAAACCTTTGTCGATCGAAGATCGACAGGTGAGGAAGCTTCGAAGGAAGCATATACCTTTTGTAAAGGTCAAATGGGATGCCCGTAGAGGTCCCGAGTATACGTGGGAGGTTGAGTCCACCATGAAAGAAAAATACCCTTACTTATTTCAGTAAATCTCGGGTCGAGATTTCTTTTAAGGGGGTGAGGATGTAACACCCCGAAAATTTACGTCCTATAATGTGTTGACACGTGTCATAGGTTTGAACGTGTGAAAGAATGTTCTTGAAGGACTAAAGTTGACAAACAGTGAAAGTATGTAATTATAAGGGTTCAAAGTGTCAACAATGAATAAATATACGTTGCAATAACCCTACATGATGTTTATAACCTTAAACGAATAGATCATGGATCATACGAAGCGAATTGTGAAAGAAAGTGAGAGATTACAAACTACAGGGGTTAAATGTGCCAACATGTTTAAGTTATACCTCTGAGTGACCTTTTGACAAACCCGAAGCTTTGTAACGATTAATTTTGCTCACTAGAATGTACCACAAAAATTTCATGAAGTTTCGTTATCGTATGAGCAAGTTGTGATAAAATTCGTGTGTGAGGGTTAGAATCGTCAACATTGAAATTTAGGGCTTTTCGGGTGATCACAAAGTTACCCGAGGACTTAACAAAGTGGGTATAAGTCTTAAAACCCCATATGTTAAATAACAAAGCTTCATATGCAAGTTGGATGGTGAAAACGACCTTTCGGGGGACCAAGGACCAAAGTGCAAATAAATGAAACATGTGTGACCTGACCAGAAGGGCCTCGCGGCCCGCCTCACACATAACAGAAGGCCACGCGGGCCGCCTGTGACCTGCAGATGCAGAAAAAAAACAGACAGCTACCTGTTGATGCATGTAACCGACTCCAATCTCATTTTTTCGAAACTTTGGGCAGCCTAAGATGGTTTTTAGCATGTAGGGTACTTGTGGATGATAATGCAACACTCCTAGACTTAGTTGTCGATGATCCATGCATGTTAGAAGTTATATATAAAGACCCACATGTTACTACATTGATCATTCATCACTTCTGAGCATTTCCAGAGCATACAAGCAGGCCACAAGCATTCCAAATCATCCATTAGTCGTGTGTAAGTGCCTTTGATCCTTCTTGTTTGAGTTATACTTAGTTAAAAGCCTAGAAATCAAACCGTCGTAACTACGGTTTGACTTTGTGATAAATCACAATCGGTCCAGAGATTTGTCGAATCGAAAGTTGTTATAAGTTGGTATTTATATGGTTAATAAACCCCTAAAAGGGCACTAACTGATTCGAATCCTAACTAGGTCGTTTGTCGAGTCAAAGGTTGTCCGAAAAAGTCAACAGAAACATTAATCGCATATTTAACGATACGGAAGGCGTGTAACCTGTTTTATCAGTCATACAACTTGAAAATAAGTATAATAACTTGTCTAAACTTGTTTGATTCGACAACTTTATGTTTTGAACCGATTCGGAACCGAGAGACGCAAAAGTTTGACTTTTGCTTTGACCTCAGTTCTGACCCGATTTATATAGATTTAGACATGCCTTAAAGTTCCATTAGGACCTAGTTGCATGTGTGTATAAGCCTCTGCGTTTATACCACTCGAATCCCTAATCGTCCGATGTTTCCGTTAAACGCCTAAATATTGACCGTAATGCCCTTATGACCATAAAACGAGATTTTTGAAAATGTGAAAGTGCCATAATCTTAGTTACTGATTTTTAGACTTGTACCAAAAATTTCACATCAGTTGGAGGTCTAGATTAGGAGTTATGCTTAATGACGTAATTTGAACGCTTTTAAGTAATTAAACGGCGTCATTAGCGTAAAGCCTATCTAAACCCAATTTTTGACATCAAACCTTTTACCCACTGATGTGATATAATATTTTGGGATTTTTAAATATTTTTAATTATTTTTAAACTGATCATAAGCTAGGTTTATCGCCTCGATTCGGTTAATACCAAAAATACCCTTTTCGGCCATAAAATGAGTTTTACAAATCCTTTTAACGCCAATCCAATTGCTACTGATTTTAAATAATAAATGGATTATTTTGAGCCTGTTTATTTGATCAGAAAACTCAGAATCGTATTTTAACCCGTACATCGCTTAAAACGACTTTATACGCGTATTTAACGCATAGTTTGGGTTTAAAACTATTTTAATATATAAGACTTATTACCAAAGGTTATAACCTGTTAAAATAAGCTATTTTACTGATCAACTCAGACCCGGATCACAGGTGTCTAATTAAACCCTTTTTATAATCTTTAAAATGACCAAAATACCCCTACGGGGCTTATAAAGAGATTAAACTCGTTTTGGGCATCATGGGTGATATCCTACTGATATCACAACTTATTTAAGGCATGTTAACTTAGGAAAACTGTTTAGGACTCTTACGGATACCCGTTACGCTTCATGCGCGTTCGGTTCGGTTTATGTAACTAGTTTACATAAATTAGCCGAAACGGGTCAAACCTCATCGGTTTTATCTCAAAATCCAGAATGTGTATCATATACCCATATTAAGCAAGTCTTCAAACTTGTCGGGACTAAATCACATTCTATCCGGTCTTCGCTTAATCGTGCGTACGAACCGTATCTTTAAAACTAACCGGTCTAAGCGTAAGCTTAACTAAAGACCCGTTAGGATTCTAATAGGTTATTATAAACCTTCGTTCCAGATTAGGAGAACCAGTAAAAGATACTTGCACTCGCTGATTTTGAACTATACTTACTCAGGTAAATACTTTTAACTTATTTTCCCTATACGGGCTTGGGGTACGGTATATAGAATACCGCTTGGTCCAGCATTGAATCTTTAATCGAATAGAGGTTAAATCATTGATATGCTCTGTTTTGAAATGTTTTGTTTGCTTAAAGCCTTTGGGGGGTTAATGACCATGTCCCGGATATCCCTGGCATCATTTTACGAAATGGCCACGACCTCAGCACTCAGGCGTAGGCGTACACCTGTCAGTGTCTCATTATATAAAGTGGTGTGTCCATTGATCTTTAACCCGGTCTACGGATCGGGCTACTGAACGCATAAGGAACATGTAATTCGTTTACAAGTTTATATATTTACATAATTATCCCAAGTTATAAAATATTATTTGTGCCTTGTGCCTTAAATGCATTTTCTTAAACTCTTTTCAAAATGAGTCGGTTGATTGTATTTACCAGTGTAAACTGACGTATTTTCTTAAAAAGGTTAAGTGCAGGTACTACGCGAAATAGGCTGGCTTGTCTCCTAGCATCCACATTAAGTCTCGCCAGCTTGGATGTCATAAACTGTTGAACATTTGTTTCCTTTTATTTTTGATCTACCTGTGGATTTATATTCGACTATTTGTGATACTTAATATTACAATATCGTTTGGTTGAATTAAATCTATACTTTGCTTCCGCTGTGCATTTAAATATTGTGTTGTTTGACTATCATGTTGCCAACCACGTCACGATACTCCCCTACCGGGCCCACCGGTGACACGTGGAAATTCGGGGTGTGACACATAGCGACCAGCTCACTCATCGTCCATTTATCCTTCTGAGTGTTGTAATTGATCTTGAATGCTTCATAGGACGAAGGAAGCGAAGTGATGATGAAGTGAACAAGAAAACCATCACTGATTTCCATCTCTAGCCCTTTCAACTTATTGGCCATGTCATGCATCATCATGATGTGTTCGCGAATGCCGCTCCTCCCATCATACTTAGTCGTCACCATCTTGAGGATAAGAGTGCTAGCGTGTGCTTTTGATGTTCCTTTGAATTGAGCCTCCACAGAAGCCAGGTAGGTTTTAGCATCCTCAGAATTAGGAATAGCTCCTCTAATTGCATTATGAATGGATTGCTTCATGAACATGAGAGACATGCGGTTAAACCTAGTCCATTTTTCATGAACTATCTGCTCAGCAACAGTACTTTGAGTGGTAAGGTCCGCTGGCTTATTCTCTCTAAGAGCATAATCGAAATCTAGCAATCCTAGTGTAAGCATGAGGGCATCCTTCCATTCAGCAAAGTTATCACCAGTCAAAGGTGGAATCCCGCAATTGGGTGCTAATAGTGGAAATAAGATGAGCAAGTTATGATACTAAGAAAGAAGTCCTAATATGATCTAAGGGCATGTTATACTAAGGCAGGCATAAATAATGACCATTTTAATTATAAAGCTGTGATACTGTCTATTACTAACATCAAAATAATAGACTTAGTTAAAAAATTCTACTTAAACGAAGACAAATCAGCTTTGGCCAGAAGTGTAATCATTTAAGTATGTGTGCAAAGTAATCGTGACAAATCAGCTATGGCCAGAAATGAGACAATCACTTTAGTTATGCACTTGTCAAGCATAGGGGTGAGCATTCTACAAGAACGACCCGACCCGTGTAATACCCGAACCGACCCGAGACCGAAATTAACATAAAACACAGAACCGAGCACCGGCCCTATAAGTGCATCTCGGGTATCGGTCTTTCTCGGTTTCGGTTCTCCGGTTTTCGGTGTATGACTAGGACCATTGACACGCTCAAGAAGTTGTGATGCTGAAGAAGAAAACTATGATAGGTGTTTTGTTTCAATGGAAGAAAGAAGCTGGGTTGGAGTTGAAATCGAAGAAAATTGTGGATCTGCGTTTTGTTGCAACGTACTGTGTTAAAAAGTTGTGATGTTGAAGAAGAAGAAACCTATAATGTTGTATTTTAGTCCTTCAAAGCTTTATAATGTTGCATTTTAGTCCTCTGAAGCTTTAAAGATATTTAACTTTTCACTGTCATCCATTGTTAAAAAAATTAAACGTGATGTGTAAAATGTAGATTCAGCATGTAAAAGCTTTTGTGGACACCTGTCGGTTAAAAGACTAATAAGTTACTGCTTACTAAAAGTCTAAAACCATGTGCCCACTGGTTTTTCTTTTACAAATACAAATTGAATGGAACCTTTTCTAAAACAACTGGTTTTAACCAAAACCAGAAACCACATACTCTCACCTAATCCAAAGCAAAACCCGTCGATATATGTGGAGGTGAAAATAGAAGAATAAAAATCTTTCTTTAATTACATGGCAGATCTATGCTTCTAAATAATGGGTTTTGAAGATTCAGTTCTAAGTTCACAAGAGTGGTCGTAAGTCTGAGATCTAAGCTTTGGTGTGTCCCTCCTTTTTGTGTTTTAATCTCTGTTTGGTTTCATTTGTTACTGATCGGGTCGGTCCTATTCTTGTCGGTTTTCCTTGGTCCATACCCGAGAACCGAACCGAAACCGAATCTTGCTTGATATTAGAACCGAAGACTACCCTATTATCTACAATACGGTCCGGGTCTCGGGCTTTTTCGGTCCGGGTTTCGGGTTTTTTCGGGTCAACCCGAAATCTGCTCACCCCTAGTCAAGCATGCTAGACATAAATGAATTAAAATCAGCTTTGGCCAGAATTAAGACATTTCACGTTTGTAATGCATACTCAACATAGCTTTTATAATACTTGAACAATAAATAGATGTATTAAATCAGCTTTGGCCAGAAATGATACATCAGAAGCTCATTCAAGTTAAGCTATTTTGGTTTTGTAAAAAATTATCTGATTCTGATTAGTTAATTAAGTGTTAACTAAACCAAGTATTTAATAGCAAACCACCTGTTAGCGCGAGCTGAAATTTAGTTCACATCAAACAGCCTAAGGTAATGGGGTTTCGAGTGAGGTCTCGAGTCAGGTCTCGACTGAATTATGAGATCTCGAGTCAGTTATGAGGTCTCGAGTCGCAACCTTGTGGTCTCGAGTCGCAACCTTATGGTCTCGAGTTGTGACCTTATGGTCTCGAGTCGCAACCTTAGTCTCGAGTTGTAAAGATTTTAGGACCTTATGATTTCAAGTCGAGACCTTGTAGTCTCGAGTCGAGATCTGATGGTCTCGAGTCGAGATTTGATGGTCTCGAGTCGTAATCTGATGGTCTCGAGTCCACTGTTAACAGCTGTTATTGTGAATAACTGAAAGCTTAAAATTTTAGGGATTTTGGGATAGTGTTTTGTTAGGATCAAAGGCTCTCATGATTGTGTTTGTTTGTGTAATTTGAACAAATCAAATAGAGATGAATAGAGTTTAAATGCAGCGGAAATGATCACAAACTTTGTAAACACAATTAAGGAAGAAAATAGTTTAGATAAACAAATGCTTTTCATCAAGTCGAAAGGTTACAAAGCAATTCAAAAGATTACAAGCATGCTTACAAACTAAACTCCCCCTCAGCCTGATACTTCAGCGGTTGGTTGCACAAGATGAAAGGATTGAATTGAGGAGAAGAACTCACTCAAAACGATCAAATGTAACAGTACAGAGTACTGTTCCATTTATAGACAATCCAAACCACTGAGGCATCTCAGCTGACGTCACCATGAAAGCGACGTCTAACGGCCTAACAACCTGTATCTACTGTTCTTATACAAACACTGCTAAACCTAACCACTGACTATACATAAAACATATGATATACTAAACTACTGCTCTCTCTCTATGTCAGTGCTTTCCTCAATGTTGATCAGTCCTTGATTGGGCAGTGCTTTGTCATCAGTAGATTGTACCAGCAGTGCTTAGTTCTCAGCAGTCAGCAGTCTTCTGGCTTCATCAGTAGTTAGAAGAACAGCAACAGTTGTATCCGGGCAGTGGATGCAAGATCATCAGATGTTATAATCACTTTCAAGGGAGAAGACTTAGTGTAAACTGCTGCTTATTGTGAATCCACTGTCATAATCCGGTTTTGGCTTTTATTATCTGTTCCTCTGGTAGGGTTCAATCCCAACAATCTCCCCCTGGAATAGATAATGCCAAAACCCTTCATTATTCTGGATCTTTATTCCTCATCAGAAGTTCTTTGACTTGTTCTTTAAATTTCAGCTCAAAATCCTGAGAACTTGTGTCATCTTCATCCCGGCACAGTGTAAGCTCAAGGAGATCTTGTAGATCTTCAACACCCAGGCCTAGTGCTTGATTCCTTGATATATGCTTCACTTCACCATTGATTCTGACCAGAGTCAATACATGGGTCTTTTGATCAGAGAGCCACTTTAGTATTTTTAAACCAAATGGGTTTCTTGGGAGAGATTTATTTGAAGATGAGTTGGGAGATGTTGGCCTTGTGAAAACTTGCAGACTTTCAGACATTCGTTTGAAGGCCATTTCAATGACATTGTTTGCTGTAGCTATGTCTTCTGCAACCTCCTTTTCTATCTGCTCCTGTCTCTTTTGTTGATCTGGCTCAATGTCTGAAACTTCTGAAGTGTTTGGTGATGCAGGCTTAGTTAACGCCTTCTTAAAAAGGTTTTGAAGCTTTTCTGAGCTCTCTTCTTTTAGACCCATTTTCATGATGGTTTCTGTGAAGTACTCAGCTTCCTTTTCCTTTACCTCTTCACTCGTCAGTTGTTTTCCTTCTTCTTGGTTTGACACAAGAATAGGATTTTCTGTTGACTTGAACAGTGTTTTGAGGTTTTCAATCTGTTGTTCAAGTTTCATCATTTGCTCATGTTTCTTTGAAGTGCCTGAAACAATTATTTTCCTTTTCTTCAGCCTTTCATAGGCTTCATCAGTATGCTGCTTTGACCATTTTGATATGGCATTGGCAGTGTCCACTTTTGCATCCACCAACTCTTGTTTCTTTCTTTTGTATTCAGCTGTTAGGTCAGTGATGAGCTTATTGTATTTGCTCCAATTTGGAGCATTTTTCTTCTTTCTAGGGTCGTTCTTGATTCTATCAATCCTATCAGCCTCATGCTTTAAAGCCACTATTGGCCATTCTTCAAATTGGTTTTCTTCAGCAGGATAAAATTTTTCTTGCATGATGTATGCAAGAAGTTTTCTTCTCATTTCTTTTCGTTGATCTGCCTTTTCTTTGCTTAGCTCTTGTGCAAAATCTTTTATTTGTTTGACTTTTGTGAGCAGAAATTCCAATCTTTCAGCAATGGCTTCATCACCTTGACCTTTACATTCAACCTTTGCTCTTATCTTTGCTTGTCTTGCTTTGAGCTCAAGATATTCATCCATGTCTTCTGGAATTAGGAAGCCAACGAGTGAAGGAAATCTTCTGTTTGAAGGATCATCATCAGTGTAGAATTGCCTCATCTCATTTTTTATAGCTTCTAGTTCCAACGGATATTTTGCAGCAGTGGGATCATATTTATCCTCATTTGGCTGAGTAAGTTTTCTTTTTCTGGTGTAGAGCTTTGAGGATAAAGAGGATTTTGATTGTGATGTAGGAATGATGAGAGCAGTGGTGGATGGTTGACTAACAGCTGTTGAAACAACTGGTGGTTCAACCTCTGTTGTCATTACAACTACTGATGTGTCAGTAGATGTCTTCTGCTTTTGAGCAGGGGTTGAAAGTGGTGAAGTGGTTTTTGATGGTGGTGATGGTGGTGGTGACTCATCATCAGGGATGAAAACCCTTCTCCTTTTTATTGTAGGAGAGGCTGTTGGTGGATCAGTGGTTTGAATGGTGGACAGTGTCTGACTAACAGCTGTTGAAACAACTGGTGCTTCAACCGCTGTTGTCATTACACCAGATGTTGTAACATCTGCTGTCTTCTGCTTTATGGCAGGAGGCAATGATGGTGATATGATTGTAGATGTTGATGATGGTAGAGCAGTGGTTTTGGTGGTGTGTGGTGAAGTTGTGTGTGTTGATGAGATGACAGCTGTTTGGCTACTGCTAGCAGTTTTTGTAACTACTGCTGTATCAGCTGTTTGGATGGAAGTTTGAGATTTTAAATCTTTTGAGGATTTAGATGTCTGTTTTTCTTGTTCTGGTTCAACATACAGACCATCTTCAATTCCCTTTTTCTTCAACTGCTTAATATTCTCCCCCTTTTTGGCATTATCTGCAAGGGGGTCATCCATGAAAAGGATGGTAGAGGGAACTTTTCCAGAAGTGCTTTGAAGATGAGCCTTGATAGATTTGATATCTGCTTGAGTATCTTTGAATCTTGATTCCACCATGTTTGTCAGCATTTTCACATGTATTTCATGCTGCTGATCAGCTGTTTGTTTTTGTTTTTCTAGCAAGGGTTGAAAAAGATTCCAGAGCTCATTTGCAGCAAGTGCTTGTGGTGGAGCAGGTGCTTGAGCTGGAACAGCAGTGGATTGTGCTTTTTGAGCTTTTAGCAGCTGCTGCACCATATCCTTTATCTCAGCAACTGATGTTTCAAGTTTTTCAACTCTGCCCGTCAATTCCTGATATTTTGAATCATCACCCACTTTAATGGGATCATCTGAATCCCCACCAGCAGTGGTTGTATCAATGTGTGACTTAGGAACTGAATCCCAAAAATCACCCATTGATGCCCCTTGTTCTTGGTACTGGAGACTTCTTTCTTCAGCACTTGATAAACCTTTGATGGTACCAGTGGTTAGAACCAACTCACTGGTGGTTACCGATGGTGCTATGGAAGAAATTGCCTTCAAGGGAGTCTTACTAATGAAAAAACTGTCCAACTGAAGATCTGTTGATCCATCAGTTGTAGTTGCTGCTCCACTTGAACTACCTCCGAGAGTTACTTGTAACTCAGGGGGTGTAACCTCCTCAATTGTTGCTGGGATAGCAGAGGTAGTAGCATCAGACCCAGTCACTTGTGGAGGTATACTCTCAGTGATAGGTGATAGAGAGGAACTCGTTTGTGTCTGAGCCATATCAACTGCATGCAACAAAGGTAGCATGGATTGTGGTAGTATGATTGGTGAGGGTATGGGAGTTGAAAGAGACATGTCCTTGGGATCAGGACTGAGGAAGATGGATCCGAGTGGATTCAGAGCTTCATATTGTGGGGTCCCTGTGCTTACAACCTGATCCTTTTGTGAGGATGCAGGAGGAGTTTGAGGTAAAGGTGGAGATCTTTCTACCAACTGCTGTGAGGAAGTAGCAGCAGTGGTTTGTGGTGACATTTGTGTTGTCACAGGCATTTCCTCTGGGATCTCATATTCCAGAGTTGCCTTTGTTTTGGGTTTGGTGGGTTTTCTGGATGTTTTCTTTTTGGTCCTTTTGGTAGTGGCAGGTGTGGGTTTCAAAGCAGTGGTAGTACTGCTATGATCACCTGGAGCAGTGGGCTCAGCAGCAGATGTCTGAGGAGCAGTTGTAACTGCTAAATTCTGCTCAGACACCTCTGCTTTTGTTTTTATTGGTGCCAACATTCTAGTGAATGTTTCAGGTGTTAAACTTTTTATTTGAAAATAAACACCTTGTTTTGGCAAATTTTCATTTTCTTTTACAAATTTTTGTTTAAAATAGTAGCTTAGAAACCTTGGAAAGAGTAAAAATGCTTTGCTATCAACATTCTTTACCAAGTCATTAAAGATCTCCTGGGAGTAGTTGTAATCTTTATCATTTAAAATAACATAGCCCAGGCATTGAATCTTTAATGGTATTTCGTTAAACGCTGTTGTTTTATTTGAAACACACGACAAAAGTGTGTGAAATAAAAATCTGGGTGTAGACGGAAAATAACTTTTTTGTAAGGTATCTACCTTTGATTGTTCTGCATACCCTCTTTTCAAAAAGTCAGTTTTCAACTCGGTTTTGTCAAAAGAAGTTTTACCTTTCTGATCATCGAGTTTAAAGACTTCTGAGATTGTTTGTGGAGTGATTTTGATCGCTTTACCCTGTATCGAGGAGTTGATGGCTACTACTTTATCGTCTTGTTTCTCAAGCGTAGCATTTTTCCAGAACTCTCTCTGGGTTTGCAGGTAAATGGGAGCATCTGCTGTCAACAAAGTTTTGTACTTTGATTCAGATAGTGTGTCGATGACGGAATCGAAGGTGTGGTTGTTTGAGGGTTTTGTAAGTAGACCCAAATAGTTGTGAGGGGATTTGTATGGTATCTCAATGGATTTAATGGCCGTTTGATCGACCTCTTTGGAAGATGATGGTGATTTTGGTTTTGATTTTGATTTTGACTTTGACTTTGATTTCGTCATTTTGAAAAAGGGAGAAGAAGAACAGAGAATGATTTGAGATGGAGGGTTTGGAAACTACTTTGAGAAGAGAATTTTAGAATTCAATTCGACAGTGTAAAACCCCGTTTGGGGTTTTGATCAGGGTTTTATTTAGGGAAAAAAATGATCGCTGATGTGGCAGCGGTTATTAAGATCCGATGGCTAAAAACTAACCACGTGTCAACCTCTGATGATATAGATGAAAAATGGAGAACAGTTGTTTTGAGAGCCACTGATGTATCAAGCATCAGTAGTTACAACGGTAATAATGTGACATCAGTGGATGATTTTTACTATAAGTAGATAGTATATCAGTGGATAAGACACTGATTTTGAGCATCAGTGCCTGCCAAGAAAAATGAAGGATCAGTGGCTGACTTTCAGCAGTGGATAGTATTTAGTAAAAAGATGTTTGAACAAGACAATGGTTAGAGGTAAAGTAATGGTGATGTTTTGAAAACACATTATATCAGCAACTTTTACAGGAATTTTCATTCAAGGTTTTACCACAAGTCATTTGCACATTTGAAGCTTTTTCAAATTTCTGACAGTGGTTTAGTACCCCAGATGATGTAGACTTTTTACCAAGGAAACTCATCCTTGTTATAATATTTGAATTAAAACATGAGTGCCCAAGTAATTTAAGATCTGTTGACAATCAATCCTTTTTATAAAGAAGAACAAACTTGAGTTTGTCATGACCTTGACAACTATACCATTTTCTTTTGATCTGCTTGAGGATAAATTAACCAACAAAAAGAAAGGTTATCTATCTTGACAGGAGATTGAAACTTTTACTATCAAAAACCATAAAAAGTTCAAAATATATCATTTAAAAAAATAGAGAATAATATATCCTGCTTTATTCGAGAAAATCCTTTTTAGAAAAAATAATTAAAGGATTTTCTAAAAACAGCACCAAAAGAACCTGGTAAAACAATAATAAAGCACATTATTATCTCATGCTCAAGTTTATGAAAATGGTCGGTGGTTGAAGACAATGGTATGAATTTTAACTGCATTTTGTCCACTGTTTGGTACCATTTTCTTGTTGATTGATTTACAAACAGAAATGAGGACACATGTTCATATGAGTTTTTCAAAATCCTGTTATAGACTTTGTTACTACATGATTATTTAGAAAAGTTTGTCTAGTCCTCTTTTGAAAGCTTATTCACTGGAAATACCATGGTTACCTGAACCTTTTCCTGAACCAATGACTGCACACAGTTGCTTTGATGACCATTTTTACCCCAACTTTTAACTCTAAAGTGTTTTATGTTTATACTCTTTTCTTCTGACTTCAAAAGTTTTGAGATAAAACACACTTCTGAGTTTTTGTGAAAATTTTTCTTCTTCCCTTTTTGCCCTTTCCATTGATAAGTTTTCAAATACTTGCTGGAAGGTTCTAAGGGAGGAATACTTTGATTCCAGAATCATTTTATGGCAACGTTTTTAAGAGATTTGGTCATTTTTGCTCAAGCCTATTAGTCTATATGATCAATGTGATCATGACTAATATCATCTAATACGATGATCATATTATAAACATCCATTAGTGATGAAGTGCCTACGGGCTAAACTTGTTGTCCGATAAGACAACGACAGTGGTGGTCTTTGACCCCTGTCTAAAGATATTGGAATACGTCCAAACCTAATAGTCGGTAGGATCCATACAATCTCGACTAATAACATTTGAAAAGATGATCATACCATAAACATCCCTTAGAAGGGAAATGCCTACGGGCTATAATTAACGTCCTCTGAGACTAAAGACAGTAGTAGTCTTTGACTCTCTGTCAAGAAAAGGTAATGAACTTTGATTCAAACCTTAATGCCTCGATTCTCTGAAATCATGGCTTGTAAAATTAAAAACTGTCCATGTGACTAGGCCTTTGCGCCACCTTAATATCCTTAATGTTTTAATAACTAGGATAAATTATAATGAAAATGCTAATTAAATATAACTAACAAATTAACCAATATGGTTTATATTACCATGGTTGATGAATTGTCAAAGGTGATGATTCCATGATAACCTCTGAATAAATAATTGTCAATATGTATGTAGCAATCAAACTACATGGCTGGATCAGATGAGGTCAACAGCCACCTGAGGGAGAATAATGATGCTACCAGAGTTAATATAACTGGTGCGGAACTGCAGGCATTAATAGATAATGCCGTTACACGAGCCCTCGACAGACAGTATGATGAATCAAGTGATACACACTCTAAGACTCTATCAGTGGCTCGTAGTAAGCCCCCTTCTAAATCACATGAGTCAAAGGAAGACGATGTTCATAACTCGTCAAATCAGAGGAGTGTTCCGTCTGGGCAGGTTGTGCTTAATCAAGAGCCACATGTTAAAGCCTGTTCGTATAAATATTTCGTCTCCTGCAAACCCAGAGACTTCACGGGAGAAGAAGGAGCCATCGATTGCATGACATGGCTCGAGGAGATGGACACCGCTGTTGACATCAGCGGTTGTGCGGAACAAGATGTTGTGAAATTTGTTTCACAATCTTTTAAAGGAGAAGCTCTAGCTTGGTGGAGGTCACTGATCCAAGCTACGGGGAAGATCCCTTTGTACAACATGACTTGGGATCAGTTCGTCGCTCTTATCAAAGAAAATTACTGTCCTCAACATGAAGTTGAGAAAATTGAGACTGAATTCTTGACATTAGTCATGGAGAACTTAGATTGTCAAGCATACCTTACAAGTTTCAATACCATGTCTCGATTAGTTCCTTACTTAACCACACCAGAACCAAAGCGAATAGCTCGCTTTATTGGGGGTTTAGCCCCAGAAATAAAGGCCAGTGTGAAAGCATCGAGACCTACTACATTCAGGTCAGCGGCAGATCTGTCGCTATCTCTCACACTCGATGTGGTCAGAAACAAGGCCGCCAAAGCCTCTAAAGATGGAAAGCGTGAAAGGGAGGATGAAAATTCTCATCGCTCCGATAGAAAGAAAAAGAGGAACTCTGAGGATAAGAAGAGCTCCGGATTTGAGAAAGACATCCAGCAGTCGGGTGAGAAGACCAGGTGTAAAACCTGTAGGAAATACCACCTCGGGAAATGCAGATTTGAATCTCAGTCTCTACCTTGTGGGATTTGCAAGTCTAAGGAACATAAAACCTTGGATTGCAAGAAGTTGAAAGACGCAACCTGTTATGGTTGCAACGAGAAGGGGCATATCAGGACCAACTGCCCTAGGAATCAGAAGAAGCCCGAAGGGGCCAAGAAAACAAACGCGTGAGTCTTCCATACGAACGCCCAGGAGATGCTGCATAATGATAACTATTAAGCAGGTACCTTTCCTTGTCAAGCAGTTTATGCAAAAATTCATTTGATACTGGCACATATGATTCTATAATAAGCGATAAATGCTGAGAACTGTTGTCTCCGCCTGATTTGGACTTCGGTCATTTAATGCGAGATAGCAATTGACCGATGATACTCTAGAAAATGCTCCAACAAATCTTATATTGATATTTTATATCTATTAGGAATCACTCTTTTTCTGATATCCTTATGGCAAGCTTTCAAGCTATCCAAATTCATCAAAATAATAAAGACACATGTGACGTTTTGACCCCCCTGTCAAAAAGGTGATGGACTAGGTCCAACCCTTAAATGCCATTGATGGTCTTTTGTGACCTAGGCTAAGTGATATTGATATATTTTTAAAATAACGTTCATTAAGAATGTTAGTGCCATATTTGGCCTATATAGTTTAATGAAACCCTGGTTAGTATATGCTAAGGCCATCAGGGTGATGAATAGCAGTTGTTGGGTTGCAACCAAGTAAATGATTCATCTGGTAATAGGAATCAAATCTTGAGTATGACAAACTCGGATAAGACAACAGTCAATCGTGCCATTGATGATGCGACACATGCTAATAATGCTACAATTGTAAGCCTTAGAATTTCCAAAGATGTTCTTTAAACTATGATAGACGCAGCTGTTGGAAAAGCTGTGAAGAAGGCCGTGAAAAAGTTCAAGGAGCCAAATGCTACGTGCCCCAAATCTGTCAAAGGAAATACGGTTAAGGATAGAAAGCCTAAGAGTAATAGCGCTTAAACTCTCCTGAACAGTGTCAGGAGTAATCCATATCAATAATAACGTTGGGTACGTTCTTTAAGTATAAATGCTAAGAATTCTGTTTAATACGGATACCAGTAAATCCTTCATAAATTGTAAGACTTTTAAAAATCTATCATAAGAATCCTAGATATTAAGGGTAAGGTAAAGCTTACAGGTAGCAAATCATAGGAACCATTTCTTTAGTTCCTGTCAGAAATCTTCAAACATAAAATTCTAAAGTACCCTCTCTTCAGATAATAGCATTCGTATGTAATTAATATCTCTTTGGTCCCTATTGATTACGAATACCAAATGGTATGACAAAAGCGCCATATGAGGATTGGTGTATCTTAATATGTTCCATAGATTGCTTCCATGCCTGATCAGTATGGAGGTTTAATGCATGGAACCACAAAGATATCCCAATGATCATATGGTACTAAAGTCAGCTAATGGCATTCAAGGAAGATATCTAGAAAATAGAATTTTTCCAAATAAATGTTTCCTGGTAAAAGGGAACCCGTGGACTCATAACATAAAAGTGTCACTCATTTGGCACAAGCGAGGATGGATGAACTAGAGCCTGAGATTTGGAAAATCTCTGTAACCTCCTTGTATTTTGATCATCTTCTCCTAAGACTACCCTGTTTACCTCCCGAGAGGCAAGTAGAGTTAAGATTAACTTCCTGCTTTGGGTTAGAGTGTTGTAAAGACTCCATGTTGATTATGGAATAACAGAAACCCTGATTAAGTAAATTTTAGGATATAGATTCATATAGCCTAACTCAATAACCTGAGAATTCGGTGTAGTTAGTTATGAAAGACGGTTCATTTTGCTTATGCATTGATTACCGCAACCCTAATTAGGCAACAATTAAGAATTGCCATCAGCTGCCCAGGATCGTCGATTTGTTCGACTAACTACAAGGATTAGCTTTTCCTAAAAAAATTAGTTAAGCAGTGGTTGGAATAACCATCCCACCGTAAGATAAGCTTTTCTATAATAGTTGTTATATAAGTATCAAGGCTGCTCCCTTGGAGACCTTGTATGGATGGAATGTTAAACATCTATTGTTGGGACAATAGATTGGTAAGCCCACTTATCAGGATCTGAAAGTTTCATTGGAAACAACGAATAAGATCATACAAATCCCTAATTATCTGTAAGCTGCCAGTATTCGGCAGAAAAGCAAGAATTAATGAAAATAGCAAACCTCCTAAATTCTTGTTAAGAAATAGGGCTCAACAAAAGATATCACCCAGGAAGGGTGTGCCAAATTGTTAAATTATCAGGCTAGTCAGGCTCTGAGTATATAGAATCATTCGAAGGATTCGAATGTATCAAGATTAAATAGCTTACGAGCTAAGACCTAATTAAGGAGCTTGGTGGAACGCGCAATGTACCACACACTAATGATTTAAGGACGTGTTTCGCCAATAAGTCAAGAAGCACTATCACATAATGATATACAGATTTATGATATGATGAGCAACCTGTGTCGATTGAGGATCGACAGGATTAGAAGCTCCAAAAAGATACATGTACCTATTATAAAGGTCAATTGGAATGCCTTAGAGACTCAAAGGTACTGGGGAAGATTAAGCCCAATATAAGGCAGAAAATTACTTCCTTTCCTTTAACAAATCTTGAGGTCGAGATTTCTTTTAAGGGGGTGAGGATGTCACACCTCGAAAATTCACGTCCTATAATGTGTTGACACGTGTCATAAGTTGAACGTGTGAAAGAATGTTCTTGAGGGACTAAAGTTGACAAACATGGAAAGTATGTGAATGTACGAGTTCAAAATGTCAACAGTGAATAAATATACTTTACAATAACCCTACATGATGTGTATACCATCAAACGAATAAATCATGGATCATACGAAGCTAAAAGTGAGAGATTACAAAACTACAGGGGTTAAATGTGTCAACATGTTTAAGTTATACCTCTGAGTGACCTTTTAGCAAACCCAAAGCTTTGTAACGATTAATTATGCTCACTATAATGCACGATAAAAATTTCATAAAGTTCCGTTATCGTATGAGAAAGTTATGATCAAATTCGTATGTGAGGG
The DNA here is from genome assembly GCA_030545235.1 of Helianthus tuberosus. Classification (NCBI taxonomy): domain Eukaryota; kingdom Viridiplantae; phylum Streptophyta; class Magnoliopsida; order Asterales; family Asteraceae; genus Helianthus; species Helianthus tuberosus. The sequence continues at coordinate 36,690,745 of CM060440.1, read as the reverse complement.
GTTAAAGCATTAACGTTGAAAGTTATGACTTTTCGGGTAAACACAAAGTGACCAAGGACCTCACAAAGTTGGTATAAGTCTTGGAGCCCTTATAAATCATTTTAGAGGGCTTATAATGCAAGAAACAATGTGAAAATGACGTTTAGGAGGACCGAGGACTAAAAGTGCAATAAAGGAAAAATTTGTAACCTGAACACAAGGCCCAAGCGGGCCGCGTAAGACTTAACAACATCTTACGCGGGTCCATGGTAGCATGATTTGTCAACAATCTAGTGAGTTTTAATCACTATATAAAGCACCATGAGTTGCAACATTTGATCATCCCTTCACAACTCAACATCTGAAGAATTCTGGAGCTCAAGGCCATCTTCTAAGCTTCCCTAATCGTGCATTAGACACTTGTAAGTATCCTCAACCTTCCTTAATTAAGTTTTGCTTAGTTTATAGCCTTAAAGTCAAACCGTCGTAATTAACGGTTGACTTATTGATTAATCGCTAATGGTCCAGCGATTAGTCAAACTTAAGGTAGTTATAAGTTGGTAATTATGTGGGCATTAAACCCTTAAAAGGGCACCCTCTGATTCCCGTCCTAACTAGGTCATTTGTCGAGTCAAAGTTGCTTAGAAAAAGTCAACAGAATGCTAATCTTTGAATAAACGCATAATTAACAATATAGAAGACGTGTAACCTATTTTATCACATATATAGCTTGGTAATTAGTACAAAAACATGTCTATGCATGTCCGACTCGACAATTTTCAGTAAAGGATCGTTTCGGAACCGAAAGTCACAAAACTTTGACTTTTGCTTTGACCTCAGTTCTGACCCGATTTTGATAGGTTTAGACATGCCTTAAAGTTCCATTAGGACCTAGTTACATGATAGTATAACCCTCTGCGTTTATACTACTTGAATCATTGATTGTCCGATGTTTCCGTTAAATGCCTAATGTTGACCAATATGCCCATTTGACCTTAAAACAAGAATTTTGGAAATGTAAGAGGACAATAATCTTTATTACTGATTTATAAACTTGTCCCTAAAATTTCACATCAGTTGGAGGTCTAGATTAAGAGTTATGCTCAATAACGTAATTAGAACGCTTCTTATAAATTAAACGCGTAATTAGCGTATAGCCTATCTAAACCCAATCTTTGATACCAAACTTTTTACCCACTGATATAATATAATATTTTGGGATTTTTGAAGATTTTAATTAATTTTAGGCCGAACATAACATAGGGTTGTAGCTTTAATTCGGTTAATGCCGGTTTTGCCCTTTCGGGCTATAAAATGAGTTTTACAAACCCTTTTGATACCAAACCTTTTTCTACTGATCTAATATGATAAACAAATTATTTTGAGCCTTCTGGAATTATAAAAATATCAGCTTTCCTTTGAAAACCCGGAAATGGCTCCAAATCGCCTTTTTAAGCGTTTTTAACGCATAGTATGTATCAAGATCATTTTATAAATATAAGACTTGATACCCTACTATTGTAACTTATTAAATTAAGTACTTTACTAATTACATCAGACCCGAAACTCAGATTTACATTCTAACTCTTTTATAACCTTTATAATGACCAAAATGCCCCTACGGGGCGTAGTTTGGGTTTAAATGCGTTTTGGGCATAATGGAAGGTATCCTAATGATATCACAACATATTTAAGGCATGTTAACTTAGGAAACCTGTATATGACTATTTTGGTTACTCGTTACGCACTTGTCGCGTTCGGATCGGCTTATGTAACTAGTTTGCATATATTAGCCGAAACGGGTCAAACCATATCATTCTTGTCTAAAAATCCAGAATGTGTTTAAGTTACCCATATTAAACAAGCATACAAGCTTGCCGGGTCAAAACCACATTCTAAACCGGTCTTCGCCTTATCATGCGTTTGAACCGTATCTTTCTTTAAAACTAACCGGTCTAAGCTTAGGCTTAATTAAAGACCCGTTAGTATTCTAATTGGTTATTTACACCATCATTCCAGACTAGAGCCTTCCGGTAAATTGTACCTACGCTGACTTAAGTGAATACGACTGAGTTATTAAATTCTTGCTATTTAAGACAGGAGCGAGCTCAGGTAAATACTCTTAACTTATTTTCCTATACGGGCTTGGGATACGGTATTATAATAATACCGCTTGGTCGGGTATTGAATGTTTAATCGGATTGTAATTAAATTATTGTGGTAACCCGGTTTAATCTGTATTGTTTGAAATAAAAGCCTTTAGGGGTTAATGACCATGTCCCGGATATCCTTGACATCATTGTATTATAAAATGGCCACGCCTTAAGCACGGGGTGTAGGCATACACTGAAAGTTGCTTAAAGGGAAACGGTATCTCACTCTCTTGTGGGCTTATACTTGTGGCGTGTCTGTTAATCTTGACTCGGTTTCTACATCGGGCCCTGAACGTACAACGAACATGTAAATCTGTATACAAGATTATAAATATAATTGTCCCAAGTTATAAAAGATTAATTTTGCCTTGTGCATTTTAATCAAAGTGTCATAATATTTGTGCCTGGTGCATCTAAATCAATTTTCTTAAACTCTTTTCAAATGAGTCAGTTGAGTGTATTTACCAGTGAAAACTGACGTATTTTCCAAAGTCTAAGTGACAGGTACAAGTACGAAATTGGCTGGAAGCTTAGGGCGTTAATAAGGAATCTTGCAAGTTCTAGGCGTCTAAAGTCTGTTGAACAACATTTCATTTTATCTTCGATCCGCCTGTGGATCCTTTACCTTCCGTTGTAATACTGGATATTACTTTATATTCGGATTGTAATATAATTATCTTTTGCTTCCGCTGTGCATTTATATATTGTGTTGTTTGACTATGATGATATCAACTACGCCACGATATTCCCCTACCGGGCCCACCGGTGAAACGTGGAAATATCGGGGTGTGACACGAATCTGTTTCATCTTTGTAAGTGATTCATTAATATTATATGACAACAAAGATTTGGAAAAATTATCATTTAGTTCTAATCTATAGAGACAACCATCCAGAATGCCAGTACCATAAAAAACGGAATCATAGAGAATAGAGAGTTTGCGATGACCATGGGAAACAACAAAACCGTCCATGTCTAACTTTGGTCCTGATACAAGGTTCCGAGTTACCTCAGGAACATATAAGGTATCATAAAGTTTAATACATAAACCAGTTTTCAAAAATAATTGTAATGTTCCTATGGCCTTCACTTCTAATTCTCGATCATCCCCAACTTTAAGTGTTCTTTGGTTTGTTCCCAGCTTCCGGATTGAAAGGAATCCCTGAGTAGAGTTGGTTACATGAACCATAGAACCAGAATCAAACCACCAAGAATTAACAGGAACATTTAAATTAAAGGACTCAAGTATCATGAAAAAATCGTTACCTTTCTAAGCCAGCCACTCCTTGAAGTCTGGGCATTCCTTTTGCTTATGTCCTGTTTTCTTACAGAACTTGCAATAGGGTTTGCCTAAGGAGCTCTTAGAGCTGGAAAGTGTACTTGTATTAGGATTTGGCTTTTGGACTTTGGAAGCATCCTTTCTTTGATGATTGTTCTTCCTCTTCTTAGAGTTGGAGGTGGTGAAGTTAGCAACATCAGTAGCGCGATTCATCTTCATACGCTCTTCCTCCTGTATGCACATAGCGACCAGCTCACTCATCGTCCATTTATCCTTCTGAGTGTTGTAATTGATCTTGAATGCTTCATAGGACGAAGGAAGCGAAGTGATGATGAAGTGAACAAGAAAACCATCACTGATTTCCATCTCTAGCCCTTTCAACTTATTGGCCATGTCATGCATCATCATGATGTGTTCGCGAATGCCGCTCCTCCCATCATACTTAGTCGTCACCATCTTGAGGATAAGAGTGCTAGCGTGTGCTTTTGATGTTCCTTTGAATTGAGCCTCCACAGAAGCCAGGTAGGTTTTAGCATCCTCGGAATCAGGAATAGCTCCTCTAATTGCATTATGAATGTATTGCTTCATGAACATGAGAGACATGCGGTTACACCTAGTCAATTTTTCATGAACTATCTGCTCAGCAGCAGTACTTTGAGTGGTAAGGTCCGCTGGCTTATTCTCTCTAAGAGCATAATCGAAATCTAGCAATCCTAGTGTAAGCATGAGGGCATCCTTCCATTCAGCAAAGTTATCACCAGTCAAAGGTGGAATCCCGCAATTGGGTGCTAATAGTGGAAATAAGATGAGCAAGTTATGATACTAAGAAAGAAGTCCTAATATGATCTAAGGGCATGTTATACTAAGGCAGGCATAAATAACGACCATTTTAATTATAAAGCTGTGATACTGTCTATTACTAACATCAAAATAATAGACTTAGTTAAAAAATTCTACTTAAACGAAGACAAATCAGCTTTGGCCAGAAGTGTAATCATTTAAGTATGTGTGCAAAGTAATCGTGGCAAATCAGCTCTGGCCAGAAATGAGACAATCACTTTAGTTATGCACTTGTCAAGCATAGGGGTGAGCATTCTACAAGAACGACCCGACCCGTGTAATACCCGAACCGACCCGAGACCGAAATTAACATAAAACGCAGAACCGAGCACCGGCCCTATAAGTGCATCTCAGGTATCGGTCTTTCTCGGGTTCGGTTCTCCAGTTTTCGGTGTATGATCAGGACCGTTGACACGCTCAAGAAGTTGTGATGCTGAAGAAGAAAACTATGATAGGTGTTTTGTTGCAATGGAAGAAAGAAGCTGGGTTGGAGTTGAAATCGAAGAAAATTGTGGATCTGCGTTTTGTTGCAATGTACTGTGTTAAAAAGTTATGATGTTGAAGAAGAAGAAACCTATAATGTTGTATTTTAGTCCTTCAAAGCTTTATAATGTTGCATTTTAGTCCTCTGAAGCTTTAAAGATATTTAACTTTTCACTGTCATCCATTGTTAAAAAAAATTAAATGTGATGTGTAAAATGTAGATTCAGCATGTAAAAGCTTTTGTGGACACCTGTCGGTTAAAAGACTAATAAGTTACTGCTTACTAAAAGTCTAAAACCATGTGCCCTCTGGTTTTTCTTTTACAAATACAAATTGAATGGAACCTTTTCTAAAACAACTGGTTTTAACCAAAACCAGAAACCACATACTCTCACCTAATCCAAAGCAAAACCCGTCGATATATGTGGAGGTGAAAATAGAAGAATAAAAATCTTTCTTTAATTACATGGCAGATCTATGCTTCTAAATAATGGGTTTTGAAGATTCAGTTCTAAGTTCACAAGAGTGGTCGTAAGTCTGAGATCTAAGCTTTGGTGTGTCCCTCCTTTTTGTGTTTTAATCTCTGTTTGGTTTCATTTGTTACTGATCGGGTCGGTCCTATTCTTGTCGGTTTTCCTTGGTCCATACCCGAGAACCGAACCGAAACCGAATCTTGCTTGATATTAGAACCGAAGACTACCCTATTATCTACAATACGGTCCGGGTCTCGGGTTTTTTCGATCCGGGTTTCGGGTTTTTTCGGGTCAACCCGAAATCTGCTCACCCCTAGTCAAGCATGCTAGACATAAATGAATTAAAATCAGCTTTGGCCAGAATTAAGACATTTCACGTTTGTAATGCATACTCAACATAGCTTTTATAATACTTAAACAATAAATAGATGTATTAAATCAGCTTTGGCCAGAAATGATACATCAGAAGCTCATTCAAGTTAAGCTATTTTGGTTTTGTAAAAAATTATCTGATTCTGATTAGTTAATTAAGTGTTAACAAAACCAAGTATTTAATAGCAAACCACCTGTTAGCGCGAGCTGAAATTTAGTTCACATCAAACAGCCTAAGGTAATGGGGTTTCGAGTGAGGTCTCGAGTCAGGTCTCGACTGAATTATGAGATCTCGAGTCAGTTATGAGGTCTCGAGTCGCAACCTTGTGGTCTCGAGTCGCAACCTTAGTCTCGAGTTGTAAAGATTTTAGGACCTTATGATTTCAAGTCGAGACCTTGTAGTCTCGAGTCGAGATCTGATGGTCTCGAGTCGAGATTTGATGGTCTCGAGTCGTAATCTAATGGTCTCGAGTCCACTGTTAACAGCTGTTATTGTGAATAACTGAAAGCTCGAAATTTTAGGGATTTTGGGATAGTGTTTTGTTAGGATCGAAGGCTCTCATGATTGTGTTTGTTTGTGTAATTTGAACAAATCAAATAGAGATGAATATAGTTTAAATGCAGAGAAAATGATCACAAACTTTGTAAACACAATTAAGGAAGAAAATAGTTTAGATAAACAAATGCTTTTCATCAAGTCGAAAGGTTACAAAGAAATTCAAAAGATTACAAGCATGCTTACAAACTAAACTCCTCCTCAGCCTGATACTTCAGCGGTTGGTTGCACAAGATGAAAGGATTGAATTGAGGAGAAGAACTCACTCAAAACGATCAAATGTAACAGTACAGAGTACTGTTCCATTTATAGACAATCCAAACCACTGAGGCTTCTCAGCTAATGTCACCATGAAAGCGACGTCTAACAGCCTAACAACCTGTATCTACTGTTCTTATACAAACACTGCTAAACCTAACCACTGACTATACATAAAACAGATGATATACTAAACTACTGCTCTCTCTCTATGTCAGTGCTTTCCTCAAGGTTGATCAGTCCTTGATTGGGCAGTGCTTTGTCATCAGTAGATTGTACCAGCAGTGCTTAGTTCTCAGCAGTCAGCAGTCTTCTGGCTTCATCAGTAGTTAGAAGAACAGCAGCAGTTGTATCCGGGCAGTGGATGCAAGATCATCAGATGTTATAATCACTTTCAAGGGAGAAGACTTAGTGTAAACTGCTGCTTATTGTGAATCCACTGTCATGATCCGGTTTTGGCTTTTATTATCTGTTCCTCTGGTAGGCTTCAATCCCAACAATCTCCCCCTGGAACAGATAATGCTAAAACCCTTCATTATTCTGGATCTTTATTCCTCATCAGAAGTTCTTTGACTTGTTCTTTAAATTTCAGCTCAAAATCCTGAGAACTTGTGTCATCTTCATCCCGGCACAGTGTAAGCTCAAGGAGATCTTGTAGATCTTCAACACCCAGGCCTAGTGCTTGATTCCTTGATATATGCTTCACTTCACCATTGATTCTGACCAGAGTCAATACATGGGTCTTTTGATCAGAGAGCCACTTTAGTATTTTTAAACCAAATGGGTTTCTTGGGAGAGATTTATTTGAAGATGAGTTGGGAGATGTTGGCCTTGTGAAAACTTGCAGACTTTCAGACATTCGTTTGAAGGCCATTTCAATGACATTGTTTGCTGCAGCTATGTCTTCTGCAGCCTCCTTTTCTATCTGCTCCTGTCTCTTTTGTTGATCTGGCTCAATGTCTGAAACTTCTGAAGTGTTTGGTGATGCAGGCTTAGTTAACGCCTTCTTAAAAAGGTTTTGAAGCTTTTCTGAGCTCTCTTCTTTTAGACCCATTTTCATGATGGTTTCTGTGAAGTACTCGGCTTCCTTTTCCTTTACCTCTTCACTCGTCAGCTGTTTTCCTTCTTATTGGTTTGACACAAGAATAGGATTTTCTGTTGACTTGAACAGTGTTTTGAGGTTTTCAATCTGTTGTTCAAGTTTCATCATTTGCTCATGTTTCTTTGAAGTGCCTGTGTAGGATCGTTGTTGGACCCGAACGAGTCAATCAGAAGAGTCTTTTCTCTGTATCAAAGGCGGAATCAAAGATACAGATGCTCAAACTAATTATAATGCTTCTTTGATTGATTTAACAACGTTTACAACCTGAAAGCAAACTGGCAGCACTTCGTTACAATTTCCGGAACCGTTACCAAATGAATAACAAGTGCACTATATATAGTAGTAGTGATTCCACTTATATGGACATGCCATATAAGCGAAATCAGAAGCTTTTGATTTCGCTTTTATGACCAAGTGTCCATATAAGCGAAATCACACACTTAACTTCTAATCTTCGATTCTCGAACCTCGTGCACTGGTTATTCTAACCTATCCTATAACATAACATGATACAAGACGAAGTCAATAGACGTAATGCACTAACAGACTCCCCCTCGGATATTGACAAATTCTTCAGTGACTATTCTCTGTTATGACACCTTCTTCAGTCTTGATCATTCTGCATCCTCACTCAGATTGTAACATTGTAAGCATCCATCACTCTTTTTCTTTGATCAGCTTCTCTCTTTGACTCTTACATCAAGATCTCATCACTGGTTCTATCATCAACAGCTTTATCATCAGCAGGCTCCCCCTTTCATCAAGCTTCCGTGCTTTTAGGGATCGACACCTAGCTTTCCAGCTACAAGCTCCTCCTAACTTTCAGCTTGTCTTCAGACTCCCCCTTAGACTCAGCTCTCGGGATCGTAGTCTGGACTTTTCCTGCAATCACTCATACAATTATAAGTAACAACATTTTAATCTTTCAGATATTGTAATCTAACAATCCAATCTCCTCAAAATCACTTCTCATAAATTTGGCATTTTCATCGAATCATATCGGAAACTAACTCTATAACAATATAAGCATCCAAATCCCCCACAGTTAATCATCCAAGTCCAACTTAATGACCTTGGAGATATCACAAACTGTTTTTGAATTTTTGTTTTTAAATTGATCTTCAAGTTTCAAATTAATGAACTTGTTTTATTTTCAGAAACACGATCAGCTTACTAAGATTTTGAAACTCAGCATTTCAAATATCGGTTGTCGAAAATAAAGCATAAATCAAAATCTTTTTGTATTTTCTGAAAACATAAAGCAGTAAAGAAATATATACAAACATATTTACAGACAATATTTTTATTTGAGTATGCGTCAGAGGATCATATCAGTTTTTGACAAGTCACAAGTACCGTTGAGCTTATTTACACAGTAAGAATTAAACAATTCACTTAGATTGTCGATATACTGGTCCACTTTAAATTCTCACACAATTTTCAATCTGTCCAGGATACGGATTAAGTGATTTAGAGACTTAAACTTATACGCGTGTCCCACCTCTTGAATATACGCCCGTATCCAGATCCCAATATTCAGTCTTACAGGTAATTATAACACAAATGATATCTGTAAGGGGTTAATAAATTATGAAGAATCATGAGAGCTCAGGTCAGAACCATCGTTCAGCAGAGAGATCATGACTCAACTTGTGGGTGTGTCCCCTTTAGAGGATCTTTTTTACAACAGCATTGCTAAGCAATTTTATTGTCTTATCATATATGCTGAGGGTGATGCTATGTTTTAAGCATTTGCAGAAAGTATTATTCGAGGACTAGGTCAGAACTTCCATTCAGAAGAAGTCCCGGAATAATACCCCAGATATCACTGAGTATAAAAACCTAGTATATCAGATTATGAGACCTTTCAAACGAGATTTCAGGGGTTACCTATATATCCAAGTAGTGTTCCCCACGAAATAAGCAAGTGTTTGAATTTAGGTTTATATCCCGAAAAAGTTTACTAAGTGTGCGAAAACCTATCGACATATCATCAGTGAGACCGTTTAACTCTTTTTAATCATTACAATTCTTTAGCATACTGTAACTGTCTACTGATGTACTATCATTTCCTCTTTTTACGCAAAAACTCAATTTTTGAATTTTTTATCATGTTTTTGGCTTTTTCAAATTTTCAAATGTTTTTGTATTTTCTAACAACATATCTCCCCCTAAAATGCAAAAAACATATAAAGAAAATTTGACAACCAACACTGATAGCTTTGTCTCGCCATCCATTTTCTGCATCTCATGCTCTGTTTTGCAGAAAATATAACGTACCCCCATGATTTACAACACATTGATATTTTACAGTTTGAAAACCGTTTTTCAATCTGATGAAAGTAATCATGTTTGTTCAGCCGTGAGGGTTTCGGCGTATCCAATCAACATATATTCAAACAAAATTAAAAACAAACATATTTTTGGTTTTTCAAATTTTAACAAACTAAAAACATATTTTTTTTTTAATTTTTCAATTTTTAGGATTTTGAAAATATTGTTTATTGATGTACAGAAAACAATCAAACTAAACTCCCTGTTCAACCAAACCAGGGTTCTGCAACCTCTTCCTGTGCCAGGCTGCTCCAACTTCCCTTTTCAGAATCTTCAGCTTCGTTGAGCACCTGCACATTCAAACTTTATCAATTATTTGAACAATTTAGCCAAGGTCTGTTGGACCTTAGGCATTTCAACACAATAATGTTCATTTAATTTCGGAAACTCTTTGTCATTTAAAACGTTTTCAATTTTGACTTCAACGTTTTCATCTTTTACCATCGTTACTTGTTTCTTAGCACTCCACATTTGACCTTCCGGAGTACCTCTTTTGTAAAAGTTTGTCTCTTTTTGAACCTTTTGATTTTGAATCACATTTTTAGGTTTCCAAAACTCTTGAAGTTTTGTCATATCAACAGATGTTCTCCAACTCTGTGTTGTTCTGAATCTGGGTGTGTGAGAATTCCAGGTCTGTCTTGAATCAAACCTGTTCGGGTTTGATTTCCAATTTTGATTTGAAGCAAACTTGTTTGTATTGTACCTCCAAGTTTGTTTCGAATCAAATCTGGTTGACCTTGGTTTCACATCCTCATATTTATGTTTTTCAACATCAACAGGCTTTAGATTTGGACACTTTCGTGCAATATGTCCAATCTGATCACATTTAAAACACACTTTCTTTGAAACATCCTTGGCCTGTTGTTGTTTCTTTTTCATAGCATCAAACTCCTCATTAGACTGTTGTCCAAATTTGAGTTTTTCCTCTTCTTTCAAGCTTTTCCCTTGAACAAAACTCATCTTTTGTTGCAAATTTGGTTTTTTACTTTGATTCCAATTCCGTTTCTTTTTATAACCCAAACCAGCTTTCATGTTTTTCTTCTTAAAACCAGGTTTGTTATCAAAAGATTTATGACCTTTACCAGCAAACTTTGGAATCTCAGACTTCTCAATCTCAACCATTTTAAAAACTTTATCAACCTTTTCTGAAATCACATTCTGAATCGGGAATACAACATCTAAGAATAATTTGTCCGATCCAATCATGGTATAAACCAATCCTTTTGAATCATCATTCAAATTTTTCTCGGATTTTGTGTTTTTCAGATAACCATCATAAAGATTTCCTTCATCTTCATCCTGTGATTCAGACTTACCTTTTGTAGACTCATCTTTCAAAACGCTTTCAACAACCTTACTTACCACCTCTGAATCATTAGCATCATCAGATTTGGAGTAAGTCACATCGATACTTTCAGGTAACTGGTCAGCTATGTTCAAACCCTTTGCCACCTTTTCCTCATCATAAAAAGTATAATTGTTTCTCAATGGTGGTGGTACCTGATGAAATTCTGAACCAATACCCTTTTTGCAATTTTTAGTATCTTTGTCATCTGGTGTGATGTTGAAAATGCGTTCGAGAATGTACGAAGAGTTATGATAACTTTGAAGTTTTGTAACAACTTTTTCTTTTTCAGCTAAGACTTGTTTAAGATTAGCAATTTCATCAACACATTTGTTTAATTCAATTTGCTTTTCTTTAAACTTTCTTTCATACATTTCTTTAGTGACTAAAGTTTCAGACAATCTTTGATCAAAACTTTTGACTTGGCTCTTCAAAGTATCATAAGCTTCCTGTACTCTCTGACTCGACCACTTTAAAGAATCATACTGTTTTTGTAAATCTTGAAATTTAGATTCTTTTTCAACACAATCAACACATTTTGCTGAACACAGTTGTCTATAAACATCATTATCCTTTTCAAGACCTTGACATTTCTGTGTCAATTTTTCAACTTTTAGTTTCAAAATTTCTTCTTTTTCAATCATATCTTTACATTTTGTTGTGAAAACATTTTCAAGTTTAACTATGTCATTGTCTTTTATTTTTATGATGTCGTCTTTTTCAGTACAGGCTTTGCACATTTCTATGCAATTCCTGCATTTGTTTTCTTTTTCATCAACCATTTCAACATTCGATAGATCAGAAAATTTTCTAACCTCAGTCTCATTAAGCACCGGTTCTTCTGTTTCAGCTTTCTGATCTTGCTCTTTGTTCTCCACTTTTTCTTCTTTCTGTGCTTCTTCTATCTTTTGTTCTTTTTCAGCTTTCTGATCTTCTTCAGCAGCAATCTTCACAACATTCTTTACCTCTTCAATCATCTTCTTCAATTCTTCTTCTTTTCTCTTCTTCATTTCTACCACCTTCGGTAGACTTGCTTCACAAACCTCTCTTATCTTTTTCTCCAAATCAGGCAGATATTCTTTATCAGATAACCTTCGTGTGTTGAAAGTAGCTTGCCTTGGAATCAAATTTATTACCGCTTTGAAATCCACTTTTGATGGGTCAACAACTGGATTACCCCGTGGATCCATGTAACATTCCAACTCTTCATTCCATCTTTTTGCTCTCTGAGCTTCTTTGAATGGTTCATTTAATTTTCCGATTTCCCATCTTGCATAATCTGCTTTCCAATATCTATCAGGATCAGCATCAGCCACAAATGCATATCCAACTTCATCTTCTTCAGGGCAAACCTGACTCCAGTCGTAACCTTCATCATCATATATAACTGCAAGAGCCCTTGATTTTTCTTCAGGCTGTTTCAATCTTGGTGGCTCAGACTTGTTCCGATGGTAAATCACTTTCTTGTAATAATCTTCGTTGAACGGGTTTGCAGAATCATCATCAGCATACGCATTTCTGCACTCGCGCTTAAAGTGACCTCTTTGTTTGCATTTGAAGCATGTCACCTTAGATTTATCAAATCCCAGTTTGGTAGATGGTCCACCAATTGACTTTCTCCCCGTGATCTCCATGAACCGTTGTGCCCGACGAACCGCACTGGCCATGCACCATCTTATATCCATTAGTTCCATTTCCTCGGGGTCTAATTGATCATAATCTTCTTTCGTCAAGTTGGTGTTGCCAATCTTCCCTGCAACGAGGCTTTCATACGATTCAAGTACAGATGCCAAGAAAACCATCTGTTGTTTCGCCGATTCTTCACTGAAATTCTGCCCATTCTTCAGATCCACTGCGATATTACACTGGAATAAATTCTTTGAAGCAGATTGATTAGAAGTTGTTGAAGAAGATCCACTGTGAAAACCACTGTGAAGACTTTCATTGTTCACTGAATTTGAACTTTCTGTAGAAAATGCTGTTTTTGGAGATCCAGCCTGTGGTGCATTTCCTCTGTAGTAAAGCTCCACATTTTGCTGATAAGCTGGATTGTTGACTTTAGATCTCTTTATCTCCAACTCATGGCTTTCAAGTCTTTCAATCAGCAAATCCACTTTCAAATCTTCAGGCTTGATTGTGTTCTTCAACATTAAAGCGAAGTATTGCCACTCTTGATCATTTGGCAATGAATCAAACAATTTATCCACCAAATCCTCTTCAGAATATGTGATTTCATGTCTGGCTAACTCCATTTTCAGATGCCCAAATCTTTCGATCATTCTATAAACAGATTCATTTTTCATACAACTAAATAAATCAAACTCTTTACGCAACAATTTCTTTTTGTTTTTGACAATTTCATTACTTCCTACACACTTTCTCCCTAACGCTTCCCACAAACTCTTTGAAGTTTTCTCTTGTTCAAGTAACGAGATAATATCCTCTCTCACTGACTGTTTGATTAATGTGATCATCTTATATTCAGCCACAACATTTTTTACATCTATGTCTGAGAAATCTTTTGGATCTATTAACTCTCCTCCCTCTTTTACTGGTTCAGTGTATCCATCTGTCATTTTTAACCAGCTTTCAGGAGCGAAAGCTTTTACCCAACCCTCAAATCTGTTTTTCCACCAGTGATAATCTTCCACTTTCATTAGCTTTGGTGGCTTCTGTTGGCTTCCGTACATGTTCTCAAACTTCAAATTCTCCGAAATCTCTCTTGAATATTCTTTCAACTCAGATCTTCTATCTGTTGATTCGAAAGTGAACGCTTTGTAGAATGTGTTGTAGAACTCTTCACCGTTGCTTGACATCTTCAATTACCTGAAAGCAAACAAACAAACTCAATCAGTTTAAACAATATCAAGTAATCTGAAATACACTGACACTCGATTGTCGTGAAATAATCTTGACTCGAAAAAGTTCACTATCGATCGAAATATGACACTATAAGCGAAATATCAAGTGTCCGAATAAGTGGAACTATCAGTGTACGAATAAGTGGAATCAAAATGTACGAATAAGCTGAATCACAATGCACGAATAAGCGGAATCACAATGTACGAATAAGCTGAATCACAATGTACGAATAAGCGGAATCACAATGTACTAATAAGCGGAATCATTAGTGTCCGTAAAAGCGAAATCAGAATGATCTATGAGAGAAATCCCTAAACTTATGTACACATGAGCGAAATTAGACTTGACATAAAAGCGAAATCATGATCTTATGTTGACACAAAAGCGAAATCAGGAGTCTCTGATGTCCACAAAAGCGAAATTAGATGATCATTGGCGCGAAATCAGAGGATGTCCAAATAAGCGGAATTAACTCGGAGATCCATTTTGTCCATTTTTACTTTGAATTTCAGTGTCAAACTTTCCAGGGTTTGTTTATATCCACTAATACACATTCTGTGAAAAATTTGGCCGATTTTAACCGTGGAAACTTGTTCAGATCGAAAAAGAAGATGTAGAAGACAGAAATCTGATGCAATAGAGCTAAACTCTTCCTCCTGAGCGCTGATACCACTTGTAGGATCGTTGTTGGACCCGAACGAGTCAATCAGAAGAGTCTTTTCTCTGTATCAAAGGCGGAATCAAAGATACAGATGCTCAAACTAATTATAATGCTTCTTTGATTGATTTAACAACGTTTACAACCTGAAAGCAAACTGGCAGCACTTCGTTACAATTTCCAGAACCGTTACCAAATGAATAACAAAGTGCACTATATATAGTAGTAGTGATTCCACTTATATGGACATGCCATATAAGCGAAATCACAAGCTTTTGATTTCGCTTTTATGACTAAGTGTCCATATAAGCGAAATCACACACTTAACTTCTAATCTTCGATTCTCGAACCTCGTGCACTGGTTATTCTAACCTATCCTATAACATAACATGATACAAGACGAAGTCAATAGACGTAATGCACTAACAGCCTGAAACAATTATTTTGGTGGTGTGTGGTGAAGTTGTGTGTGTTGATGAGATGACAGCTGTTGGGCTACTGCTAGCAGTTTTTGTAACTACTGCTGTATCAGCTGTTTGGATGGAAGTTTGAGATTTTAAATCTTTTGAGGATTTAGATGTCTGTTTTTCTTGTTCTGGTTCAACATACAGACCATCTTCAATTCCCTTTTTCTTCAACTGCTTAATATTCTCCCCCTTTTTGGCATTATCTGCAAGGGGGTCATCCATGAAAAGGATGGTAGAGGGAACTTTTCCAGAAGTGCTTTGAAGATGAGCCTTGATAGCTTTGATATCTGCTTGAGTATCTTTGAATCTTGATTCCACCATGTTTGTCAGCATTTTCACATGTATTTCATGCTGCTGATCAGCTGTTTGTTTTTGTTTTTCTAGCAAGGGTTGAAAAAGATTCCAGAGCTCATTTGCAGCAAGTGCTTGTGGTGGAGCAGGTGCTTGAGCTGGAACAGCAGTGGATTGTGCTTTTTGAGCTTTTAGCAGCTGCTGCACCATATCCTTTATCTCAGCAACTGATGTTTCAAGTTTTTCAACTCTGCCCATCAATTCCTGATATTTTGAATCATCACCCACTTTAATGGGATCATCTGAATCCCCACCAGCAGTGGTTGTATCAATGTGTGACTTAGGAACTGAATCCCAAAAATCACCCATTGATGCCCCTTGTTCTTGGTACCGGGGACTTCTTTCTTCAGCACTTGATAAACCTTTGATGGTACCAGTGGTTAGAACCAACTCACTGGTGGTTACCGATGGTGCTATGGAAGAAATTGCCTTCAAGGGAGTCTTACTAATGAAACAACTGTCCAACTGAAGATCTGTTGATCCATCAGTTGTAGTTGCTGGTCCACTTGAACTACCTCCGAGAGTTACTTGTAACTCAGGGGGTGTAACCTCCTCAATTGTTGATGGGATAGCAGAGGTAGTAGCATCAGACCCAGTCACTTGTGGAGGTATACTCTCAGTGATAGGTGATAGAGAGGAACTAGTTTGTGTCTGAGCCATATCAACTGCATGCAACAAAGGTAGCATGGATTGTGGTAGTATGATTGGTGAGGGTATGGGAGTTGAAAGAGATATGTCCTTGGGATCAGGACTGAGGAAGATGGATCCGAGTGGATTCAGAGCTTCATATTGTGGGGTCCCTGTGCTTACAACCTGATCCTTTTGTGAGGATGCAGGAGGAGTTTGAGGTAAAGGTGGAGATCTTTCTACCAACTGCTGTGAGGAAGTAGCAGTGGTTTGTGGTGACATTTTTGTTGTCACAGGCATTTCCTCTGGGATCTCATATTCCAGAGTTGCCTTTGTTTTGGGTTTGGTGGGTTTTCTGTAGGGGTGTTCAAGATCGGATAATCCGCTTTTCGGATATCCGAAAATCGGATATCCGAAATTTTCGGATAGTGAATATCGATATCCGAATCCGAAATTTCGGATATCCGATTTTCGGATATCCGAAATTTCGGATATCCGATTTTCGGATATCCGAAATTTCGGATTCGGATTCGGATATCCAAACGGATATCCGAATTTAAAAACAAAACAAAAAAAAATATGTTTCATCATAAGATTAACCTGTATTCGACACAACCAAGTTTCTAACATTGAAAATAATAAACATTCATTCAAACTTAAACAGTTCAAATTTTAAACAACCACAAACATTCAAAGTGTCAAAAGTTCAAAACAACCACAAACATTCAAAACAAGGTCTGAGATAAATCTAGAAGTAACAAGTAAACACTTAATTAAACATTATAAACAATAAATCTGGCCATAAGCAGTTGTAAGTTGTAAACATCCATTATCCATCCCTTGTAAACCTACAATTCTGCAAATACACAATAACATAGTGTTATATATATACAATATATCAATAATACACATATATAAGTTAAAATATTTAAAACCTAACCATATTAGTATTCTGTGATAACCAATCTTCATGAGAAATGCTTCCATGGTCATTTCTACCTGTGTATTTAGTAACATACATTATAAATTAAAATCTAAGATAAATAGATGTATAGCAACCATAATTTAATAGAGATAAAATTACCTTAAACTAGTTCGATTGTTTCATCAACTGTTTCATCAGTGATGATGGTGGGTTGTTCCAATCGTCTCCTTTCGTCAATAAAATAACCATAATAATCTCTTGTTACGGTTGCACATGAAGGTACAATAAAACGAGGATTAACAACCTTACAAAACTGGCGAAACCCCACCCGCTCAACAAAAGAAAAGGGCAACTCATCAACAATCAACATTTCTAGTAAAGCTTTCCTAATCACTTCTTGGTTAAATTCCTCATTCTCTGAAACTAGATCACAATCTGAGTCGTTTTCATCTGGGATACCCATTGAAACAGCTAATCCTACAATAACATGTTTTACTATATTCTATTACTTTATTTAGAAAAGCCAAAACAATAAACTAATAAAAATACCAAAACAAAAAAGAAGCAGACTAATAAATAAGATTTACTATGTGCTATTACTTTACTAAAACAACTATTACTCACTTATCGAATGCTATAACTCTACTAAAACCTGAATTGTTACTAAAACATGAACTTTATAACACAACCAAATTAGAAAACTAATTAAAAATAACCTTGATTTTAGTGATTTTTATATGCTATTACTTTACTTTATGTAGAAAAGCATATTACCTTTTGAAGACCTGAACACAAAAACCAAAGAATATCCAAGTATCTACAATCAATTAGAAATACAAGTTAGTCGGTTAGGTATACACATACAAACATCTTAAACGAGCAAATCTATTGTTAGATTTTCACTTTTATGGCCGTCTCAAACGAGTAAATACAATCAGTTAGAGTATAACTTACCAGGATACCGACGGAGACAGAAGCTTCGTTGATCGGAGACACCGAGACAGAGAAGGGCGTCGCGGCGGCTGGAGATTGGCGGTGGAGAAGGGTGGAGCCGTGGAGGCGAGTGGCGACGGCGATGTTATGGTGAGAAAGAGAAACCCTAGCTTTCAAATGTGAATGTGCGTACTGTAACGTGAGATATATGTATTTTTAGTAAAGTTAAATGGGTAATGATGTAATGGGCCTAGTTAAATGGGTAATGATGTAATGGGCCTAACTGATATAATATATAGACAAAATTGCAGAAAACAACCTTTATGTATACCCAAAACTGCACTTCATACCTTTCACTATGAAATCCGCCAAAGCCAACCTTTACGTTCATGTTTTGTTACACATCACAACCTTTACACCAAACCTAGTCAAAAAAGTCAGTTAACTTACCTCACATGCTTTGCATGTGAGGGTATTTTAGTCTTTTTAAATCCTTATTTTCTTTTCTATTTTTTGTTTCATCAGTCAAACAAAATAAGTCAAATATTCTTTTATTTTCTTTTAATCTCTGCACATACACACACCTAAAAATATATATAAAAACACATACACAAATTTAACAAACTCTGCACAAGATCTGGTGTGTATGTATGAGTTTGTTAAATCCTTTTTTAATATATATATTTAAAAAAAAAACCCACAAAACCCACCATGAGCCTCAACTTAATCTCCAGTAACCCACCACAAAACCACCCATATCAACCTTTTACCCTTCATCTTCATCCTGACCTCACTCCGGCGAACTGGGTTTTATATCTGTTTATTTACAGCGGTGAAAGATTGTTAAACGTCCGTCGCGATGAGCCTTGTTAGGTTTTGGATGATACACGATGAGGTGATGTTTCCTACTTTGTACTCGAAACAGAGCATAGAAGTTTGACTCCACAAATGGGAAGTTATGAGCATAGAAGCTTGAGATTTTTATGACAGTTATGAGCTCAATGACAGTCTTGGTTTTTGAGAAGTTTAAGTACAGATTTTGGAGCATATTAGTAGTAAATTTTATGATAATTGTGTTTGTGCCTTATTGCTTAAGTCACACTATTATTGTTATCTAATTAATACATTATTTTGTTTCCACTCCAAATTTAGTAAACGAAAACATCAATTTGATGATGAGAGGTATATCCACCACAAGAAATGGATAAGTGATAAAGTGTGCACTACAAACAATGTGCACTGCCTCTTCCACCCACCATTAGACAGTTTACAATTCTAGCCATTGTCTTATTGTTGTGTTGCACTTCTAGTACCTGCCCCTGTTGTCTTATTGCCATTGCCATCAAATAACAATGAAGCATGTAAATAGCATTCATTTGACAATGCTCAATTGCAAGCCGGAGTTGGGGTTGTGCAGGATCCACAGGTTTAACCGTCCAAGACTTTGAGCCACGTTCCAAAAGGTTGACCATGAACTAGTGATTTATGTGATAATAGGTCAATCCCAGTAAGTACATTCCTGCCCACACTTGTATGTTATGCATCTTCTTTTCAGTTTGTTGAAAAGCATCAATCAGTTCTAGTTCAGCAGTTACTGTTGGATACACATCTCTCGTGTTCTCAAAATGCCCGGAGCTTAAAGAAGTCAAAAGAACAGCTTCAGTCTTGGGTTTTCGAATTGATTATTTATTAAGCAGGTTGTTGTCTGAAGAGCATGTGAGTATTTGATTTAGAACATACCAAAACAGAGCATAGAAGTTTGACTCCACATAGGTTTTGGATGATAGATCATGGATATACCTCTCATCATCAAATTGATGTTTTCGTTTACTAAATTTGGAGTGGAAACAAATATAATTGACTCTATATTATCTTTGCTAGAAAACAGAGCATAGAAGTTTGTACTCGAATCAAGTTGTGTTGCTGCTGCTGTAAAGTGGGAAGAAAGAATTTATATAAGTTAAAAAGAATTATTAATTAAAAAGATGGGTGAAAAGACATTAATACCCTCACATGCAAAGCATGTGAGGTAACTTAACCAAGAAATCTAATGGTGTTAGTGGTAAAGGTTGAACTTGTAGCAAAACATGAACGTAAAGGTTGGCTTTGGCGGATTTCACAGTGAAAGGTATGAAGTGCAGTTTTGGGTATACATAAAGGTTGTTTTCTGCAATTTTGTCTAATATATATTTATTTTTTTATTTTTTAAGTTTTCGGATTCGGATAATCCGAATATCCGAAACTTTTTAAAATTAACATCCGAATCCGAATCCGAAATTTCGGATTATCCGATTTTCGGATATCCGAAAATTCGGATATCCGAAATTTCGGATATTTCGGATACGGGTTTTCGGATATTTCGGATTCGGTTTCGGATTCAGATTTTTTTTAACACCCCTAGTTTTCTGGATGTTTTCTTTTTGGTCCTTTTGGTAGTGGCAGGTGTGGGTTTCAAAGCAGTGGTAGTACTGCTATGATCACCTGGAGCAGTGGGCTCAGCAGTAGATGTCTGAGGAGCAGTTGTAACTGCTAAATTCTGCTCAGACACCTCTGCTTTTGTTTTTATTGGTGCCAACATTCTAGTGAATGTTTCAGGTGTTAAACTTTTTATTTGAAAATAAACACCTTGTTTTGGCAAATTTTCATTTTCTTTTTCAAATTTGTGTTTAAAATAGTAGCTTAGAAACCTTGGAAAGAGTAAAAATGCTTTGCTATCAACATTCTTTACCAAGTCATTAAAGATCTCCTGGGAGTAGTGGTAATCTTTATTATTTAAAATAACATAGCCCAGGCATTGAATCTTTAATGGTATTTCGTTAAACGTTGTTGTTTTATTTGAAACACACGACAAAAGTGTATGAAATAAAAATCTGGGTGCAGACGGAAAATAACCTTTTTGTAAGGTATCTACCTTTGATTGTTCTGCATACCCTATTTTCAAAAAGTCAGTTTTCAACTCGGTTTTGTCAAAAGAAGTTTTACCTTTCTGATCGTCAAGTTTAAAGACTTCTGAGATTGTTTGTGGAGTGATTTGGATCGCTTTACCCTGTATCGAGGAGTTGATGGCTACTACTTTATCGTCTTGTTTCTCAAGCGTAGCATTTTTCCAGAACTCTCTCTGGGTTTGCAGGTAAATGGGAGCATCTGCTGTCAACAAAGTTTTGTACTTTGATTCAGATAGTGTGTCGATGACGGAATCGAAGGTGTGGTTGTTTGAGGGTTTTGTAAGTAGACCCAAATAGTTGTGAGGGGATTTGTATGGTATCTCAATGGATTTAATGGCCGTTTGATCGACCTCTTTGGAAGATGATGGTGATTTTGGTTTTGATTTTGGTTTTGATTTGATTTTGACTTTGATTTCGTCATTTTGAAAAAGGGAGAAGAAGAACAGAGAATGATTTGAGATGGAGGGTTTGGAAACTGCTTTGAGAAGAGAATTTTAGAATTCAATTCGACAGTGTAAAACCCTGTTTGGGGTTT
Organism: Helianthus tuberosus; assembly: GCA_030545235.1. NCBI lineage: Eukaryota > Viridiplantae > Streptophyta > Magnoliopsida > Asterales > Asteraceae > Helianthus > Helianthus tuberosus. The sequence goes on along the minus strand of CM060440.1, from coordinate 36,669,268 downwards.
TGATCAGGGTTTTATTTAGGGAAAAAAATGATCGCTGATGTGGCAGCGGTTATTAAGATCTGATGGCTAAAAACTGACCACGTGTCAACCTCTGATGATATAGATGAAAAATGGAGAACAGTTGTTTTTAGAGCCACTGATGTATCAAGCATCAGTAGTTACAACGGTAATAATGTGACATCAGTGGATGATTTTTACTATCAGTAGATAGTATATCAGTGGATAAGACACTGATTTTGAGCATCAGTGCTTGCCAAGAAAAATGAAGGATCAGTGGCTGACTTTCAGCAGTGGACAGTATTTAGTAAAAAGATGTTTGAACAAGACAGTGGTTAGAGGTAAAGTAATGGTGATGTTTTGAAAACACATTATATCAGCAACTTTTACAGGAATTTTCATTCAAGGTTTTACCACAAGTCATTTGCACATTTGAAGCTTTTTCAAATTTCTGACAGTGGTTTAGTACCCCAGATGATGTAGACTTTTTACCAAGGCAACTCATCCTTGTTATAATATTTGAATTAAAACATGAGTGCCCAAGTAATTTAAGATCTGTTGACAATCAATCCTTTTTATAAAGAAGAACAAACTTGAGTTTGTCATGACCTTGACAGCTATACCATTTTCTTTTAATCTGCTTGAGGATAAATTAACCAACAAAAAGAAAGGTTATCTATCCTGACAGGAGATTGAAACTTTTACTATCAAAAACCAGAAAAAGTTCAAAATATATCATTTAAAAAAATAGAGAATAATATATCCTGCTTTATTCGAGAAAATCCTTTTTAGAAAAAATAATTAAAGGATTTTCTAAAAACAGCATCAAAAGAACCTGGTAAAACAATAATAAAGCACATAATTATCTCATACTCAAGTTTATGAAAATGGTCGGTGGCTGAAGACAGTGGTATGAATTTTAACTGCTTTTTGTCCACTGTTTGGTACCATTTTCTTGTTGATTGATTTACAAACAGAAATGAGGACACATGTTCATATGAGTTTTTCAAAATCCTGTTATAGACTTTGTTACTACGTGATTATTTAGAAAAGTTTGTCTAGTCCTCTTTTGAAAGCTTATTCACTGGAAATACCATGGTTACCTGAACCTTTTCCTGAACCAATGACTGCACACAGTTGCTTTGATGACCATTTTTACCCCAACTTTTGACTCTAAAGTGTTTTATGTTTATACTCTTTTCTTCTGACTTCAAAAGTTTTGAGATAAAACACACTTCTGAGTTTTTGTGAAAATTTTTCTTCTTCCCTTTTTTCCCTTTCCATTGATAAGTTTTCAAATACTTGCTGGAAGGTTCTAAGGGAGGAATACTTTGATTCCAGAATCATTTTATGGCAACGTTTTTAAGAGATTTGGTCATTTTTGCAAATGCGTATGCCAAATCTCACATTACTCATGACCTGGACATATTTGACATGCTGAAATTCTTAATGTATTCTTAACATAATTGATTTTGGTCCTTTTGGAGGATTCTCAACCTGTTTTTCAATACATAAGATCTAACTGACTAAAGTTTTAATTTCCCTCCTTTTCATTAGCAAAAACATCAATGTTTTTATGAACATAGGTTTTTGTTAATCCGAGGTTCATACTTTAGCATATAATATAATGAAAACATCACAAATTTCATAACAACAGTTGAAATCAATTTTGAAGAGAAGAAATAATATCATAGTTTAACAAACATGTTTTAGATCTGAAAACTATGAGTGATTTGTGCATGACCTCACATGTTGTGTGAAATTTGTGTGTCTTATGACATCTTGGTTGTTTTACAGAGTGTTTGAATAATAGCTTTAAACCTGATCACACGTTACTCTGTTTTTAACTAAATACAACCAACCTTAGTATCAACAAATTTTGAGCTGAACTGTTATGTCAAATTGATTGTTAGATCGAATTTGACTGTCCAAGCTCTGATACCAATTGTTAGGATCGAAGGCTCTCATGATTGTGTTTGTTTGTGTAATTTGAACAACTCAAATAGAGATGAATAGAGTTTAAATGCTGCGGAAATGATCACAAACTTTGTAAACACAATTAAGGAAGAAAATAGTTTAGATAAACAAATGCTTTTCATCAAGTCGAAAGGTTACAAAGCAATTCAAAAGATTACAAGCATGCTTACAAACTAAACTCCCCCTCAGCCTGATACTTCAGCGGTTGGTTGCACAAGATGAAAGGATTGAATTGAGGAGAAGAACTCACTCAAAACGATCAAATGTAACAGTACAGAGTACTGTTCCATTTATAGACAATCCAAACCACTGAGGCATCTCAGCTGACGTCACCATGAAAGCGACGTCTAACAGCCTAACAACCTGTATCTACTGTTCTTATACAAACACTGCTAAACCTAACCACTGACTATACATAAAACAGATGATATACTAAACTATTGCTCTCTCTCTATGTTAGTGCTTTCCTCAAGGTTGGTCAGTCCTTGATTGGGCAGTGCTTTGTCATCAGTAGATTGTACCAGCAGTGCTTAGTTCTCAGCAGTCAGCAGTCTTCTGGCTTCATCAGTAGTTAGAAGAACAGTGTCACACCCCTATTTTCCACGTGTCACCGGTGGGCCCGGTGGGGGTATAGTGACGTAGTTGATAGCTTTTCCACGTGTCACCGGTGGGCCCGGTGGGGGTATAGTGACGTAGTTGATATCATCATAGTCAAACAACACAATTTAAATGCACAGCGGAAGCAAAAGATAAATACATTACAATCCGATTCAAAAGTAATATCAATTATTACAACGGAATGTAAGTTGGATCCACAGGCGGATCTTAAACAGAAAGATAACATTGTTCAACAGACTTTAGGCATCTAGAACTTGCGAGATTCCCTATTGACGCCCTGAGCTCTCAGCCAATTACGTATAGTACCTGTCACTTAAACTTTTGGGAAAATACGTCAGTTTTCACTGGTAAATACAACTTAACTGACTCATTTTGAAAATGTTTTAGAAAATTGATTTGAATGCACATGGCACAAAACTTTTATAACTTGGGACAATTATATAAAAATAATCCTGTATACAGATTTACATGTTCGTTATACATTTAGGGCCCGATGTAGAAACCGAGTCAAGATTAACAGACACGCCACAAGTATAGGCCCACAAGAGAGTGAGATACTGTTTCCCTTATGCAACTGTCAGGTGTACGCCTACACCCCGTGCATAAGACGTGGCCATTTTATAATACAATGATGCCAAGGATATCCGGGACATGGTCATTAACCCCTAAAGGCCTTTATTTCAAACAAGACAGATTAAAGCGGGTTACCTCAATAATTTAATCACAATACGATTAAACATTCAATACCCGACCAAGCGGTATCTTTATAATACCGTATCCCAAGCCCGTATAGGGAAAATAAGTTAAGAGTATTTACCTGAGCTTAAAATGCAATTTATACTCAGCCGTATATCCTAATCAGCAAGCACAAGTACCTCTACTGGGGCTCTTAATCTGGAACGAAGGTTTTTAATAACCTATTAGATTCCTAACGGGTCTTATGTAAGTTGAAACTTAGACCGGTTAGTTTTAAGGAAAGGTTTACGGTTCAAAACGCAAGATTAAGCGCAAACCGGATTGGAATGTGATTTAGACCCGACAAGTTTGGGGACTTGTATAATATGGGTAAACTTAAACACATTCTGGATTTTGAAGTGAAATGATAAGGTTTGACCCGTTTCGGTCAATTTATGCAAACTAGTTACATAAACCGTACCGAACGCGAAAATGCGTAACGGGTGACCATAAGAGTCATATACAGGTTTCCTAAGTTAATATGCCTTATATATGTTGTGATATCAGTAAGATACCTTCCGTTATGCCCAGGATGATTTTAAACTCAAACTATGTCTCGCAAGGGCATTTTGGTCCTTTTAAAGTTTATAAAAGAGTTTAAATGGTAATCTGAGTTATAGGTCTGATTAAATAAGTAAATATACTCATTTTAATAAGTTATAACAGTAGGGTATCACTTATACGTAAAATTTATTAATTATAATCATACTATGCACCGTAGGGGCATTTTGGTAATTTCACATAAGCCTAAAAAGGCCAAAACTGGAAATCTGAGTTTAAAAATTTTGCTTACTGTTAAAATATAAAAAATTACTGAGAAAATCAGTAGGCATCAACCCTTATATCTTTAAACTAGTTTTGATACATACTATGCGTTAAAAACGCTTAAAAGGCGATTTGGAGCCATTTCCGGGTTTTGTATAGAAAGCTGATATTTTTAATATTCCAAAAGGCTCAAAATATTTTATTTAACATATTAGATCAGTAGAAAAAGGTTTGGGGTCAAAAGGATTTATAAAACTCATTTTATAGCCCAAAAGGGCAAAACCGACAATTACCGAATTAATGCTACAACCCTAAGTTATGCTCAGCCTAAAAATAAATAAAAATCTTCAAAAATCCCAAAATATTATTTTTTATCAGTGGGTAAAAATTTTGGTATTAAAAATTGCGTTTAGATAGGCTATACGCTAATTATGTCGTTTAATTAGTAAAAAGATTTCCATTTACGCTAACGAGCATAACTCCTAATCTAGACCTCAAACTGATGTCAAATTTTAGAGACAAGTTTATAATTTAGTAGTGAAGGTTTCTATCCTCTCATATTTTCAAAAATATCGTTTTAAGGTCCAAAGGGCATAACGGTCAACATTTAGGCATATAACGGAAACACGCATGAACTAGGATTTCTATGGAACCAAGTTGTATAACCTTGGAGGGTTATACTAACTTATAATATGGTCCTAATGGAATCCTAAGGCATATCTAAACTAAGCTAAATCGGGTCAGAACTGAAAGTCAAAGCAAAAGTCAACTTTTGCGACTTTCGGTTCCGAACCGAGTCTATACTTAGAATTGTCGGGTTGAACATGCTTAGACATGTTCAACTAATATTTACCAAGTTATTAATGTGGCAAAACTGATTTTATGACTTTTAATTTAATAGTTATGCATTTTATTTAAAACTAACCCGTTTGACTTTCATTTGACCCGACAATTAAACTAAGTAAACATGGTAATTAGGAGGCGCCCTTTTGAGGGTTAATTACCTACCTAATTACGGTCACGTAGCCATGTTCGTTACAAACAATAGCTTAACCGTTTAAAAGTCAAAGCGTTTATCGATAACGCTTGACTTTTCTGTTTAAAACGCTAAAATTTAAACTAGGCACGAAAGGGGACACTTACAAGGGTCCAATGGACTGAAGGAGGTTCTCAAGAAGCTCGAGATCCTCACAGAAATCAGAGAATAAGCAGAATGGAATGAAGGTGTGAGGTGAAAGTGAAAACCCACCTCCTTATATACTTTTCGGGACCTCGTAGGATCGCGACAAGTGTCGGGGAGCTATATTCAGATCATTACAAGTGTAAGGTGGTTTTATAATCCTATGGGCAGCCCCTAGATTGAAGGAATACCATTTTCAATTGATTAAAACAGCTGGAACAGCTGGTAACAGCTGGAAATCAAGTTTCTGAAATGGCAGTTTTGGTCCCTGCATGCTTCTAGCCCCTTTCTGATGCGTTTGAGGCCCGTTAAACCATTTTTAAGCCTCTACAATGATGCCTAAACATGAGGGACATGAAACATGCTCAAGAACATGTCGGATGTCGGTTCGTTTGGTCGTACGGTCACGTTGTTCGACTAATTACGACGAAACACGAACGGACGCTAAAAACGATCCAAATTACGCGACGAATGGAATTTTATCATGGCGATCACTAAAATAAAATATTTTAATGCTTACATAAATTTTTGGGTGTCCGGAGATATTCAGAATGTGAGATATGCACGAAAATGCAAACTTGTGCACTTTTTGACACTTTTAGTCCCTGCTTGACATAAAAGTTTATTTTTGCGCACCGAACACCTCTAAGCCTATATCTAAGATATACAAAGGATAAATAGGGTATGTTTAACTTATGGACATATTCCGGAAGGTCCGTTACCATACGATTCGACCTCCTTTTGCAGTTTGACGCAATTAGTCCCTTAATTGCGCAAAGTAGCGCGGAATGCCGTTTAATGATATCCAAGCCTTCCACGGCCCATAATAATCATTCCCAAGCATATATTTAAATATTACTACGCTCCCATTTTCTTAAATGGTCACCGAATGGCGTAGATTCAAAAGTTGACGCTTTAGGCCCCTCTATTGCGCAAACTTGCGCATTTCATCATTTATTAGCATTGAAGCCTCGTCTAATCCATATTAGGCATCCTTGAAAGTATTATTAAACATTACGATGCTTCGGGTTCTCTAAAAGGTCATTCAGAGGTATAATTAAACATATTGACACTTTTAGTCCCTCTAACTTGCAAAGTTGCGCGTAACTTTACTTATAGGCATAAAAACCTTAAACGACCATTAATTGGCATTTCCGAGAGTTATAATTAAATATTATGAAGCTCCTGGTTTGTTAAAAGGTCACTCAGAGGTAAGAATTAACATGTTGACGCTTTTAACCCTTCATCGCGCAAACTTTCAATTAATTACGCAAACGGCTACACTTAATCATCAAGTGGCACATTTGTGAATATAAACGTCGTAAGAGGTTATTTAGAAACTTATTTTAGGTATGCTAACACTTCCAGTCCTTTCATAATCAAAGTTTTTGATTTTTCGAAAAATTAGTCCCTAAATTTCAATGTTTGACTTCATTAGGGTTTACAACACGTGTCAATACATCATTGGACGTGATTTTACGAGGTGTTACATCCTCACCCCCTTAAAAGAAATCTCGACCTCGATATTTGCTAAAGTAATGGAAGTACTCTCTGTCGGACAGTGGATTTAACTTCCACAGCCTATTTGGGCCTCTAGAGGTATCCTAAATGACCTTTATAATAGGTTCATGTTTTCTTCCTTAGATTCTAATCCTGACGATCCTTAATCGATACGGTTTTCTTATCATATCATAGATGCGCATATCATTATGTGATAATGTTTCTCGACTTATTGGTGAAACACATCCTTAATTCATTAGTGTGGGTCGCATTGCGAGTTCCACCACGATCCATAAATAGGGTTCAATTATCTGTCATGATCCGGTTTTGGGTTTTATTATCTGTTCCTCTGGTAGGGTTCAATCCCAACATGTTTCCTGTTTTATTGTTGATCTAAACTTATCAAAAGATTTCAAATATTATAACTGATTATCTATTAACAGTTTTCGAAGATTTTAATAGATAAAATTCAGATCAAAATCAGTAAAAGCACCCACTAATCCAAATTATATTCCAAAACTTAAGGAATTTTCGAGTTTTCCTTAGAACAAAAAGATGAACCCTATAAAATTAAAACATAATTCTGGGATCCGAAACCTGAATTTTAAGACTTTTATTAACAGATTTCGGATATTAATTTACCCATTATGGTTTCGGGTCAATTTATTTAAACATACTTTTCCGAAACAGTGATTTCGGCAACAAGGGACTCGAAACCAGCCGTGATTTTATAAGACCTTAAAAAATTCTGTTTTCCAGATTATGATCCCAGAATAATGGATACGAAAACAGAACTGATTTATCAACATATGCTCTGATACCACATGTTGATCAGTTCTGTTTAAACATAATGGAAAACATGAATAACATACATGTTACAGCAGACAGGCCAGCAGAGAATCCAGTCAAAGATGCAGCCATTGAGTTCTACATACTTGTCAGGATGATCTGGTTCCTCCTTAGAGTGTAAAGTTATGATGGTGATGAACCGAAACTAGGGATGGTTTCGGTTAGGAGAGAGAGCCGAGAATGATGTTATGAGGGTTGTCTAACTGTGTAACACTTAAACTCTCTAATAATCTCCTTATATATACACCCAAGAGGAAACCTAATTAGTTAATAAGGGTAATATGGTCCATCAACAATTACCAACTAATTATTAATATATTTTGATCTATATAATATAAATGATTATAATGGCTACAAGATTAAATATTATAATAATAATAATATATTTAATCTCACATTATGAGGAGTATAAATTATAAAGTTGTTTAGTAGAATCATGTTAAATATATACGAAGGACCACCTTTTATTGCGAGAACCAATATAAAAATAACCAAAAATACCTAAAAATTTTAAAACACGCAAAATAATTTTTTTTAATTAAAAGTCGCTAATTTTCGTCCCTACAAAAAGTGACGAAAATTAGCAATTTTTAATAAAAAAAAAAGATTTTTTTTAGCATTTAGTTGTGGGATTTAGCTTTATGGTTTACTTTTTAACATTTAGTTTGGGTGGGGTGGGTGAGAGGTTTAGGTTTTTTGGGGGGTGTGGGTTAGGTTTTTGTGGGTAGGAGGTGGGGGGTTAGGTTTTTTGTGGAGGTATGGTTTTTTTTTTTATTATTATTCTTTTTTAAGGAGGGTGGTGGGTGTTTAGGTTTTGGGTGGTGGTGGAGTGGGTTTATTTTGTTGTGTTCACATTGGTTCTTGTGGTTCTCGCAATAAGAGCGGTTCTCAAATGAACTCTACCATATATATATATATATATATATATATATATATATATATATATGCTTGAGTTCATTTCAGAACTCTAAATAACTACAGAACTTTCAGAACACCTAATAAACAATCATTTTATATATAAGTTTTTGTATTTAGGATCTTTTTATCATCTATTATATGTATTTCTTTGATTACATACATGTTAAAAATAGTTTACATATGCTTAATTGCCAAAATTATATATATGTGTCATAACTAATTACATATATGTAAAAAAACTAGTTTACATATGTGTAATTATAAAATTACATATAAAAAATGATAAAATTACTCTTAACATGTATATAATCGTAAAAATACACATAATAAATGATAAAATTATCCTAAACATAAAAATATATAAATAAAAAGATTGTTTATTAGGAGTTCTGCGAGTTCTGTAAATATTTATGGTTTTGAAATGATCATGGCCCTATATATATATATATATATATATATAGGGAGCCGCTAAAATGAAAACCACCTCCAGTTGTAAGAACCGCGAGAACCACTCTCAACCAATCAGAAGAATGGGTATTTTAGTCATTTACCCCAAATGTCAAATCCACATCTCTCTTCATTTAAATCTCTGAATTTTTAATTACATCTCTCCTCTCTCATTTAAATGTCATCTCTGTGTTTCTTTTTGAGCAAATATTGAAATCCTCTCATCTGGATCTCAAAGGTGAAACACCTTATCTCCTTCATCTCCTTATTCTCTTCATATTTTAAACCCTAGCCCCCCAACTAAACAAAAACACACACATAACTTGCATTTTATCGAAAGAAAGATAGAGAGCCCAAGGAGAGAGAAAGTCGAGATGCAGGCTGGTGGTTTCTGGCCACCTGGTTATGAAGGTGTCGCATCAGCGGCTTATGGCGGCGGCGATAGGGAGGGGAGCAGTGGTGGTGAGGCTTTGATGGCGGCGGTAGTTCAGGTACGGTGGGGTTGTGGTAGTGGTTAGTAGTATCGGCGGCGCCACACCAGCGATTTAGGGGGCGGCGAGTAGTGGCGGGGTTGGGGTGACTGAGAGATGAGAGAGAGAGACCGGTGGCGAATTCCGGCATTGGCGCCGCCGCCACGGCGGTGGTGACGGCGGTTGCTTCTGACGACGATAAAGAGTTACGAGGATGATGATGGTCCGACAGCGGCAAGTGGTCGCTAGAGTCAGCGACGACAGTGGTGTCTCTGAGCTCCGGTCGCCGTAATTCATTCGGTAAGTAACTAATATTCTTTGATTTCTGAACGGAAAACATATTCCCCTCACTTTTCTCTTTGTTTTCCCGGTGATAGTGGTAGTTCGGAGTTACCGACAATGGTGGCTATGAGTGGTTCAAGATTTGGATCGTTTCGTTCTAGTTTCAGATTCAGATTTTGGGTTTGGGTTGGTTCGAGGTGACTCAAGAAAACAGGGAGGGGACTCAAGAAAACAGTTTCGGTTTCAGATTTTGGGTTCGGGTTTGCCCAGTTCAGTTTCGACAAAGAAAACAGGGCGGTGACACAGATCAGTAGCGGCTCGGGTTTCTGCTCGACGCGGTGCAACTCGGGTCAATTTCGGGTTTTGGTTTGGGTCGAAAGCAGTCAACGGACCCGTTTCGGGTCAGCAGCAGTCAAACAAGTCAAACATGGTCAACTGAGGACCGGTAAAGTTTAATCATAGCGAGTTATTATTACGTTAGTTTAGATTTTATTTAGTTAACGCGCACCGAGCTCGAACCGATACTTTAGTGACTTGTTACGTTTGGCATTTTGATAGAAATTTTATATATTTGTGTTTATATTGTTGAAAATTGTTGAGTTTTGAAAAGATAACGACAACTTGAGTTATCGGCTTATTCCAAAAATAGAGGAAACTTTGTCCGTTTTCCGTAAAAATGAAAAACGTAAATAGTTTAACATAAAACTTAAAACGTAAAAAGTTTAACGTAAACGTAAAAAGTTTAACGTAAAACGTAAAAAGTAGGAAACGTGACGTAATTTTTTTTTTTTTTTTGTAAAAAGGTTTAAACCCGTAAAAAAGTAGTTTTTTAGTAAAAAAAAATCTAAAAAAATATTGTTTTTGTAAAAAATATGTTTTTTTTTAAGTTTTACGTAAAACGTAAAACGTAAAAAGTTTAACGTAAAACGTAAAAAGTTTAACGTAAAACCTAAAACGTAAAAAGTTTAACGTAAAACGTAAAAAGTTTAACGTAAAACGTAAAAATTGTAACGTAAAACGTAAAAAGTTTTACGTTACGTAAAACGTATTACGTAAAACATAAAACGTAAAAAGTTTAACGTAAAACGTAAAAATTTTAAAGTAAAACGTAAAAAGTTTTACGTAAAACGTAATACGTAAATTGTAAAACGTAAAAAAACGACGCTTGAAAAGGCCAAGCGTAAAAAACGACGTGCAAAAACGACCCGTTAAAAAACGATGCGCGAAAAAGCCGGGCGTAAAAACAGGTAAACGGAGTTTTTTAACGGAAAACGTAATTTTTTAACGTAAACGACGGCGCGTTAAAAAAACGGAAAACGTAATTTTTTAACGTAAATGACGGGCGTAAAAAAGGAAAACGTAATTTTTTAACGTAAATGACGGCGCGTTAAAAAAACGACGTCTGAAAAAGCCGGGCGTAAAAACGGGGCGTAAAAAACGGCTTTTCAAAACGTTTTTTTTAAACAAATCTTAAAAAAAATTATCATAAAAATCTGATTTCAAAAAATTATTTAACAAAAAAAACTGTTTGTTCATAAAAAATAATTAAGATAAAAAATATTTAATGAATAGGATAAAAAGGAAATTAAAAATAATATATATAAAAAGACAAAAAAAACAATTTTACTTATATACCTTTTAACAATAAAATATTAAAAACATAATAAGACAAAAAAAAATTAATATTAATTTTAACTACTTTTAATCTCATCCATCCATATTCTTGATCTAATGGCCAGAAAGTGGTTCTCGTGGTTCTTACAACTGGAGGTGGTTTTCATTTTAGCGGGTCCCCTATATATTGTCTTCATGTTTAATCTTCTTCATATCAAACGATCCTAAACCGTTTTGGTATCAGAGCCATGTCTCTGTTTAGAAACTGTTTTAATAACTAATTTATTATGATTGTTAGCCCTGAATTTTTAAAGGGGGGTAGAACTGTGTTGGTAAGCCCTGTCGATTGTCGGTTGGATTAGCATTATGCCCAAAAAGATAAGAATGGGCAGCCGGACCACGACGATATGGGGGTGTTCCCTCAGTATAAGCTCTACTTTAAAAATTTAAAGACTAATAACTATAATGAATCAGTTATCAAAATTCTTTTCTAAACGAGATTATAGCTCAAATACTAATGATAATGATGAAGAAGACTTAAACATGAACTCTTTACATATGAATTCTGTTGAAATTAATATTTCTCAAATTGAAAACAATCTTTTAAATTGGAGTATACCAAAACAAGATGTTAAAACTATTTACAAAATTGGTACTTTTGATTTTTTACAAGATTATTCTATAAAAACTCATGAACAAACTATACCTATTAATAAAGAGTATCAAAACATGCAATTATTATCAGTAGAAGCTATTAAAAGACATAGAAAATTATATAAATTTCTACACATAGGATTAGTTCAAGTCGCTATTAAACCTATATTCAGATTAGGAATTGATGCTCCTGTTTTATTAATTTTAAGAGATGCAAGGCATACAAATTTTAATAATTCTTTGCTAGCTATGGTTGAGTCTAATATTTCAAATGGTCCTATTTACTTTAATTGCTACCCAAACTTTTCAATTGGTTGATTTGATCCACATATTTTAGATACTTTAACATTAACAATTAAAACTAAAAACTTAGAATTTAAAGAAAAAACTAATGCTGCAGTAGTTATATATAGAATATATTATAAGACTATGACTACCTCTATAGAACCTAAAACAAAATTAGTATCCCCAAAAGATGAAACTATTATTTTTGAAGCTAACACTATGCATACAAAAATAAGAACACCTAAAAAATTAAAATGGAATGAAATAACTCAATCATTAACATGGAATTTACAAGATATAAACCCGCCAAAACCTATAGAGATAGATAATCAAACATCTAGCATAGTAGAATATTCTGATGGTTCAATAGATATTTCTTTTAGTAATATACCACCAAGGCATTCTATAGGAGCAAGTACTTCTAGAAATACTTTAGATGAAAGTCTATTTAGAAGAAGTTTATCAATGAAAATAAAAGGTGTTGATTTTTCAAATACTATCCCAAGACCACTATATGAAGAAAATGATAGTGATAATAATACTTATGTCCCAACTAAGTCTGATATGGAAAATTATGAAGATATACAATGAGTGATTCAAAGGTTCAAACTCGTAGAAATAATAATATTTGGTTTTTGAAACATTGTAATAGAAGAATAAAGTATATAAGAGAAAGATTAGAAGAATATAAAAATCCTTTCAGATTGCTTCCATCCGACCCTTATCATTACACATCTAAACCATATCTCCAGTCTTCTAACTATATATTATTTTTAGAAAAGAAATTAAGAGAAGAAAATAATTATAGAATAAAGCTTATAGAAAAAATTTATAGTACAACTTGTTAATTATGGATAAAGAAATGTTAAAATATTTAAAAGATGAAATGTTCAAAAACTATAATAATAAAAATTTAATATGGTATTTTTCTAAATTTAATGAGGATGAAAGATTTTTACATGAAATTGATTGGCAATTATATATGTGTGAAAATGATGAAAATATTCCATTTTTCTCCTGGTTTTCTCTTTACTGTATAGAAAATAAAATTGAGTATCCATTTTTTGAAAATATATCTGTTAGCAATACTATAACCAAAACCTATACAATTATAGATAAAAATGAAAATATTACTAGTGTACACCCTCCACATATGGATATAAAGATAAAAAATGAAAATAAAGAATATATTGCAAAGCCATTAGCAAACATTAAGGAAGATATAGATAAAAATATAAAGGCAATTATTTTTCAAAATAATTATACTAATGAAAAATTAAATACCATAGGAGAACAATTAGAAAGAATAGAAATTAATAATAATAAAACTTTAGATCAACCTAGTACTTAAAATACTAAAATAATAACTGAAACTATTGAAAATCCAATATTTAAACCATATAGCATAGATATCCCAATACGTCTAAATAAACAACAAGATATGTTACAAGATATTAACTCAAAACTCTCAAAATTAAATATAAATGTTATTTCAGATCAAAAAATTCAAACTATTGAAGAACAATTTAATGATTTTCATATAGAAGATTCTATAAACAAAATTAAAAGAGGAAATTATCATTTTTCAAAAAATAATACTTATACTACTAGGCCTGAAACAAGAAATTATTATCCTAGACCTACTCCACCTGATTTACAATTTGAAGAACGACATACTTTAGTTCAAGCCAAATATGATGGAAATTCTCTATATGAATGGAGTATAGAAGGTCAAACAGAACATCAAATTCTTAATTTAATGCAAGAAATAATAATGGCAGCCAATGCATATAAAGCAAATGGAAATAATGAGACTGCAATTCTTAATATGATAGTTTCTGGTTTTACTGGAATTTTAAAAGGATGGTGGGATAAGTATCTCACAGAAGAAGAAAAACATATAATTCAAAATGCCAAAAAAATAATTATTAAAACAGAAAATAATGTTCAAACACCAACTGAAATACCTGATATAATTAATACTCTAGTATTTGCTATAATCCAACATTTTATAGGAAATCCAATAGATTATCAAGAAAGAATATCATTAATATTATTAAATTTGACATGTAGAAAATTACAAGATTTTAGATGGTATAAAGATGTTTTCCTTTCAAAAGTTATGACTAGAGAAGATTGCAAAGAAGCCTATTGGAAAGAAAGATTTATAGCTAGATTACCAAAATTATTTGCAGAAAGAATTAGAGAAAAAATTAAAAAAGACTTTAATAATAGTATTCCTTATAGAGATCTATCCTATGGTCAAATAATAAATTATATAAATCAAGAAGGATTAAAAATATGTAATGATTTAAGATTAAAAGAAAAGATAAAAAAGGATGGAATCCAAGGCCATAAGGAATTAGGAAGTTTTTGTCAACAATATGGATTTGAACCATTTAAAACTCATTCTAAACCTAAAAAGAAAATTTCTAAACAATTTATTAAAAAGAACTATAAAAGAAAACCATATATTAAAAATAAACAAAAATATTATAAAGATAAGATTGATTTTCAAAAGAAAAAACAAGGTAAACAAGATATTGTTATTTGTTATAAGTGTGGAAGACAAAGACATTATTCAAAAGATTGTTATACTAAGAAAAAGATAAATGAGTTAAATATTTCTGATGAATTAAAAGAACATATAAATAAAATACTTATTTATGATAATTCAAGTGAAAACAGTATTTCAGACTATAGTGATAATGATTTAAATTATATTGAAGATTCTAATTCAGAAAGTAGTTCAGAAGACAATGCGTGTGAATGCGTTGGTCCTTGTATTTGTGAAATTGATGGTACAATAAATTCTCTAACATCAGATAATAAAGACTTATTCGAATTATTAGAAAAAAATTGAAGATAAAGAAGTAAAACAAGTATATTTAAAACAATTAAAAGAAAAGTATAAACTACCAATAGAAAAAGAAACAAAAGTGTATAATTTCAATGAAATATGTCAAAGGTTTCAAACAAAACAAATAAAAGAAAATCTTATTACAATAACTGAATTACAAATAGAATTAAAAAATATTAAAGAACAAATTCGAGAAATAAAATTACAAATTAAAGAATTAGAAAAAGAGAAAAATAAAGATGATGAAGAAAACAATAACAATACTAAAAATGACACTGAAAACATAGAAAAAATAAATAGTTTAAAAGGACTAAATTCTCAAAAATGGTATACTAAGTTAAATATAATAGTCAATAATGAATTTCGAATAACATTAGTTGCTATGATTGATAGTGGTGCTGACATGAATTGTATTCAAGAAAGATTAATACCCACAAAATACTATGAAAAGACACATATAGATTGTCTGGAGCCAATGGAAACCCATTAAATATTAAATATAAGTTATCAAATGTTCATATTTGCAAAGAAAACTATTGTTATAAAACTCAATTAGTTCTAGTAAAGGATTTAACATCTCAAATTATATTAGGACTCCCATGCATAACCCAATTATATCCTTTTACAGTTGAAGAAAAAAGGAATAAGTATTAAGGTATTAAATAAAAGGATTTGTTTTGAATTTGCTCATTCAATTACTTCAAAACAAATAAATATTTTAAGCTTAAAAGAAAAACAAAAGGAATTTTTAATTGAAGAAATTGATCATGTTAGAATAAAGAATCAATTGCAAAATAAAATAATTACAAAAAAGAATACAAGAAATTGAAACTAAATTTAAAGATAATGTATGTGCAAATATTCCAAATGCTTTTTGGGAAAGAAAACAACATGTTGTGAGATTACCTTATATTAAAGATTTTAATGAGAAAAATACTCCAACAAAATCTAAAGCTATACATATGTCTCAAGAGTTAGAAGGATATTGTAAAAAAGAAATTCAAGTGTTATTAGATAAAAGACTGATAAGACCATCCAAATCCCCTTGGTCTTGCTCTGCATTCTATGTTCAAAATAGTGCAGAAATAGAAAGAGGAGCTCCTAGATTAGTTATAAATTATAAACCATTAAATAAAGTTTTAGAATGGATTAGATATCATATACCAAACAAAAGAGATTTATTAAAAAAGATTTATGATTCAAAAATATTTTCTAAATTCGATATGAAATCTGGATTTTGGCAAGTTCAAATTGCTGAAGAAGATAGATATAAAACTGGATTCAATGTACCATTTGGACATTATGAATGGAATGTAATGCCTTTTGGATTAAAAAATGCTCCTTCGGAATTTCAAAATATAATGAATGATATTATTTTACCACTAGGAAATTATGCAATCGTTTACATTGATGATGTATTAATATTTTCAAATTCCTTAGATCAACATTTTAAACATTTAAATGCTTTCTATAATATTATTCATAAAAATGGATTAGTAGTATCTCCCTCTAAAATGAGTCTTTTCCAAACAGAAATAAGATTTTTAGGACATAATATTATTCAAGGAACAATAAAACCTATTAATAGAAGTTTAGAATTTTCAAATAAATTTCCAAATGAAATCAAAGATAAAAAAAAATTGCAAAGATTTTTAGGATGTTTAAATTATATTCATGACTTTTTCAAAGACTTAGGAATTATATGCAAACATTTATATGACAGGTTAAAAAAGAATCCAAAACCATGGACTCAAGAACACACAGATATAGTAAAACATATCAAAGATAAAATAAAATGTCTACCATGTTCACATATTCCCCATCCCAATGCAAAATTAATTGTGGAAACTGATGCAAGCGACCTAGGATTTGGAGGAATACTAAAACAGGAATTCAATAATAAAGAGAGGCTAGTTAGATATTATTCAGGAGCATGGAATGATACTCAAAAGAATTATTCTACAATTAAAAAGGAAATTTTAAGTATAGTTTTATGTATAAAAAAGTTTGAAGATGATTTATATATGAAACCATTTTTATTAAGAATCGACTGTTTATCTGCAAAATATATTTTAGAAAATGATATTAAAAATTTAATTTCAAAACAAGTTTTTGTAAGATGGCAAGCATTATTAAGCAATTTTGATTTTCAAATAGAATTTATAAAAGGAGAAAATAATTCTTTACCAGATTTTTTATCAAGAGAATTTTTACAGGGAATATGTTAGTGCAGTTGTCTGTCGACTTCATCTTCGTTCGAGTCTTAGATTAGAATATTGAAAGAGCCCGAAGACCGGTAAAGACTGAAGAATGAGAAGACTCGATACTTCAGACTCGTCAACATCCGAGGGGGAGTCTGTTGGTGCATCCGTCTGTCGATTTCGTCTTGTATCGAGTCTTATACTAGAATTGTTAGATCAGGGCATGTAGTATGAGAAATTTAGGGTTTTGAGTGTTGTTTTAGGCTAATTCCGTTTGAATGTGTAATTCCGCTTGAAAGTGGCAAACTCCATTTCAAGCGAAATTAACATAAGCTATTTCGCTTGAAATGGCCAGTGCCACTTTCAAGCGAAATCACAGCTCTATAAATAGCACTCAAGCGAGATCAGTTGTAATCTTCTTGTTTCCGACGGCGAAGCTCTGTCGAAGTGTCTCCGTGCTGTAAATCGTTATCAGATCAATAAACTAGACAGTTAATAGTGAATACAAGCTAAACAAAGACAGAATCAATGAATTTCGCCTCTGATTCTGTCTGAGTACTCTTCTGATTGACTCGTTTGGGTCACAACACGATCCTACAGAATATGAGCAACTCTGATTCTACAAAAAAGATTGTATTCTCAAAACAACAATTCTCAAAATCTCAATTATCAAATTCTCCAAGTTCTCCATCAAGACCAACCCATTTGCAACAATTTCCCTTATTACCAAATATTCAAAACAGATTCGCCCCTTTATCCCCAGGGCCCAGACCTAGACCTCCATTTTCATCCATTATTCAAAATCTAGAATCAAAACCTATTACTCAATCTCCTTCTTTCACAAAACTTTCTAAACCAGCCTCTCCTTCAAGCTCTTCTCCAACCACTATTCCTTATTCTATCAACCCCAATAAAAAAAATTATCAAAATTCTAGAACCCTTGGAAATTGAAAAGGTTAGCAAAAGTTTTTTTTTCCTTAATCGACTTCATTTATCCAAGAGGATGCCATTTTTTCAAGGACGAATACAAGACCAGAGATTATTATCAAGCAATTTTAGAAGATTCAGAGTCAGTTATTATTCGACACAATTTTAACAATGGAGATCCTTCTAAAATCGCCTATAGTCAAGTAAAAATTTTAAAGGTTTTATCTTTAGAAGATTGGAATTCTAAGCCCTATAATTCAAAAACCCTTTCAAATTTTAGTGCTTACCCTCAATATAACTATTATGATTATCAAGATGCATGGGAATATGCATTTCTTCTAAGAAACTTTGATCATTCTTGGTTCTTCCAATTTGATGAAGATTTTTCAAATATTTATCCAAGATGGTTTGTCAAATGGTTTAAATATATGGGAATTATTCCAGAAGCTTTTCCTAAAGGAATTTCAGAAGCATTTTCAAGATTCGTAGAGTATTTTCAACATGATGGAACACCAATTTTCGAATATACTTTACAGTTTATGAGATTCCATGGATCTGTTTATGGACTTACAATTTTCAAGAAGAAAGTCCTACAGAACTTTCTCCTCCATTGCTCTTTAGACAATACAGATGTAAATGGTGGAATAAGTTTATCATCACTAAAGCAGATTCTCAAGCAGTTACCAAGTATTATAAGGAATTAACCACTCAATATGAAAGAAGTCTAAAGTCTCCAATTCGAGACATCAAAGCCAGCGATGAAGATCAAGAGTATATTCAAAGACTTTCAAGTCTCAATTCTCCAGAAGAAATTTTAAAGATAGTCAAAGAAATCCGACAGTCTCCATCCCCATCAAAACATTCATCTCCGGGGACTGAAGTTTTTCAGGATTCTCAAGACCCATATGATCTGATGTAAAAAAAAATATATATATATATATATAGGGTAGGAGTTGGCACAAAGTCATTTTTTCCTACAAAGTGTAGGAAGTCTCCTACATGTGACATGTGGCAATTGGAGTTTTTAATCCAAAGGGTATTAAAGTAATTGAATTAATATTGTAATTATGGATTATATTAATAGATTAACTAACTAAGAATATAATTATGGAAAGTAGATATCTCATTGAAATCAAATCGACAGTTTCGTTTAAATTATACAATTGATACAACATATTCCCAGAGCATTCATATTGCATCTGGTTCTTCATAACATCTTTACTGATCAAAATCATGGCGTCAAATGTTATGGTTGATTGTGGTGATGGTAAAGTTTTATAATATTGCATAATTTGAATTTTTGTTTGATGTGTTGTAGCAATTGTATGATTTATCTAACAATGATTACGATATTGAATTAATGTTGGAGAATTTCTTGACAGTGTGTTTTAACAGCAAGCAGACTAATACCGTTGTGCTTTAGGAGTTTATAACTAGATTAATTAGAGGATTTGTTGTCCTTGTATTTTAAACATTCACAATGTAACATGTGTTTTACCAGCTGCAATCCTTTATGAACAATTTCTTGACGATGTGTTTTACCAGCTGCAATCCTTCATGAATAATTTCTTGACGATGTGTTTTACCAATTACAAGTTAATTCACAGTGTGTTATAGCAGTTTATGTTAGGAAGGAGATGTATTTTGTAATTATTAACGTGTTTTTAGGAAGGAGATGTATTTATAATTTCTTGACGACGTGTTTTACAAGTTACAAGTTAATTCACAACGTGTTATACCAGTTATGATTCACAAATGACATGTCTTTTGTGGTTTTTTGATCTTGTGTTATATAATTTTGGGTTCTTCACGATGTGTTATATTGTATAACACACCATACAAGTTAAATGACGTTGTGTTATATTATATGATTCACGATATGTTTTCTTGGGTTTCTTCACGATGTGTGATATTGTATGATTCACGATGTGTTTTCTTAGCGTTATGTTTCTTCATGAAGGAGATAAGGAAAGAAAGAGAAAGAGAGAGAGAGAATCGCTAGAAATGTGGAGTGATTTATGGGATGACTATTATTTCCATGTTTAAAACAAACTAAATGACACATCTACCCCTAATTAATTAAATCATCCTATTTTTAAGACAAACATATTACCAAAATGCCATCAAGATGATCTCAACCATCAAACACACTCATCCAATGGTCAAGATCACTTCCTACACTTTGTAGGAAAAACACACTTTGTAGAGGAACCTCACCCTATATATATATATATATATATATATATATATATATAATATCAATTGTATTTCTCAGATTTTTTTTGCCGACAAGAGATAGTGAAGATGCTCAAGATTTCTAATCATGAAAGATGGTGCAAAATAATTCAACAAAAAGACAATCAACTTTTCTTATTTTCAAAAGTGGATCAAATAATTCAATAAAGAGTCAAGCTACTTTCTAATAATGGAAGATTGTTCAACAAAGAGACAACCAACTTTCCAATTTTTCAAAGATTGTGCAAATAATTCTCAAAGAAGACAAATAACTTTAAGAACATTTTCAACAAAAGCCACTACTTACGGAAGCTCTTTTCAAGAACCAATTATGAAGACCCCTTTTACTTCATCTATAAAAGGGAGGAAAATCAATGAAGCAGGACACACCTTTTCTTACATCTTCTCTTATGTATGAAAAAACCCTCAAACCCAAAACTTGTACTATCAACTTCTCTATGTTCAAAATCTTTAGATTTTCAAATTATAGTTGCTCCTCCCGATTGTAAGGAAATCAATTGTAATCAAGATTTTCAATCAATAAATTCATGTATATTTTAAATTCATATCATGCTTATTTATGTTGCCATCTCTATAAACTACTTTATATTGTCTTCATATAGGGGACCGCTAAAATGAGAACCACCTCGAGTTGTAAGAACCGTGAGAACTACACCGTACGGGGCGATGTGGACCAAATTTTTTTTCATAAACGTAGATGCGTGTATTATAAACACATCTGTAAAAAAAAATTAAAAAAAAAATGTCGTGTGTGTAGTTTTGAGCACCACAAGTTTGTGTTTACGGGTACCGTAAATTTAACCGGAAAATTTACGGTACCCGTAAACACAAACTTGTGGTGCTCAAAACTACACACACGACATTTTTTTTTTTGAATTTTTTTTACAAATGTGTTTATAATACACGCATCTACGTTTATGAAAAAAAAATTGGTCCACCTCGCCCCGGATCAAAAAGTTCTCACGGTTCTTACAACTCGAGGTGGTTCTCATTTTAGCGGTCACTTATATATATATATATATATATATATATATATATATATATATAGGGGGGGGGGGTTCATTTGAGAAGAAAATTAAATTGAGAAGAAAAAGAACAAAGGGTACAATTGTAAAACATTAAATAGTTTTTCTCTCATCTCATTTATTATTATTTTTTACTAATTAATTAGTCATAAAGACTATCATCCTACACACTAAAATTTTTGCCTAGACACATCAAAATTTATCCTACACGTTTTTGAAATTTATCCTACACATACTAAAATTTATCCTACACAACTCGTAATTCATCCTACACACCTCATACTTTATCCTACACTTTAAAATAATTTTTTTCTTCTTTGAAAAAATATATATTTTTTTTAAAATAAGTTACAATTTTAATTTAGTTAGCTATTAAAAAGGAAGACTAACAATTAATGATCTATCTAATTTTACCAATATACCCTTACACCTATATTAAAGACAAAAATTAAATGAAGTAAAAAGAATCATTCTTATTGGTTGAAGATTGTTCTTTTTTATTCTTACAAAAAATTTCTTCTCATTTGAACCCCCCACTATATATATATATATATATATATATATATATATATATATATAGGGTTAGTATCGTGTGAGAAACAATAGGTTAATAAAGAAACTTGAGAAGCATTCTGGACCACACATTTTTCCTAAGCTTTTGGTAATATACATATATGCATAGTTCAAAATTGAATATATACATAATGCTTCTTAAATTTCTCAATTAGCTTACCACTTCTCACATGATCCTCTACCCTATATATATTACATAATCTCTCCTGTCTTTTTATAATATTTTCACACTTATCTATCTAGAATTGATTTATAATTGACATATTTTATAAATATAATCTAAAAACATTGACTAATTTACACAAATCACATCATTTAGTTCAAATCAAATAAACTTTTCCAAGCTTGAAGTTGAGTGTCAATATAAACCGCTTATCGATGTATACAAATCAAATAAAACTTTTCCACTCTTCACTCTTGAACTTGAAAAGTAAAGATTTACCCTTTAAACTTATTTAGAGGTATACGGTATACCCTTTAAATAAGGGTTGCTTAACGAGTGCCGAGTGGGACTTGTACACTTAACCCATGGTCATCACAATTCTGCTAGACTACAAGTCATTTGGAAGATGTTTGTCTTACTAATAACGAGATGTATTATTATTTATTATTTTTCATTTATCGTGAAAGATACAATTATATAATAACGGGATGTTTTTCATCTTTGATACAATTATATGATTCAGAAACAATGTTCCTTCGAGCTAACCCGACAAGAGTAGGAAGATGATCTTGAACCGCTTTCATGATCCAAAGGTACGTGGGCTGCTGGGGTGTAAACAGAATTTTCTTTAATAAATGAGTCGAACTCGAACTTGAAAAAAGTTATTCATGATCCAGATTCAGGCTAAGCTTGTTTACACACTAAACAAAGGCAGGAATGAGAGTTCAATTTTCTTAAATAAAAAAAAAGTTCCATTTGTAAACTAGTTGTTAAAATGACACATATTGATGAGTATAAAATTGTTTATCTTAAACATTACGTTTTAAACTATAAAAAAGAAATAAATCCAACTTCATTACAACCAACATAGTTTTAACTTTTAACGGTACAAATAACAACTAAGCCTAGCAAAATGGGCTGGATGGCTGGTCAAAATGGGCTCAAGTCAAAATGAGTTCGGGTCAAGACGGGCGGTTGTTTTGAAACATCAATTTTGGTCGGGTCAAAACGGGTATTAACCAAAATGGACCCTCGTTGAAATAATTTTTTTTACCAGCTATTATTTTTATGGTGCCTAATGATGACGGACTGAGGTAATGCCGAAGGTGGTGGTGGCGGCGGGGGGTTGGAGTCACTGGCGTACCCTTGAAAAAGAATTAGTGTATTTTGTATGCAAAAATTCCTATCTCCCCCCTTAAATGTTTGTTTAAGCCCGCCGATTGCCTCCTGATCTCCCTTTGATTGTTTTTTAATAATAATCTGTGCATTTCCATCTAATGCTTAACAAAGTATAGCTGTATATTTAATTTTCTATCTAATCCTAATAATCATCAAATTTAAATAAACATATAAAATCAAAACAAAATTTATATAAAAAAAAGGTCTTATACTGAAGTAAAATGACTGGAATACTACTCAGTAGAACGATTATATACCCAGGGTGTTTTCGTATTGTTCTCAACCTTATGGAACTAGTAACCTCATATGCAGATCAAAATATGTACCAATAAGTGGCTAGTTATTAACAAAATAAATAAATAATGATGAGCAAGCAAAGCAGCTTCTAGTAATAACCCCCCTCATCTGCAATAAAAAATAAATAAGTGAATCAAGTATCAGCGAGCGCGGATGTAAGTTAATGAATAACCATAGAGCCCGGATGTAAATTAATGGAAAGATTGCATACCATCACCGAGATCATCATCCATGTTGAAGACATCTTCATCGTCATCAAAATCAATGTTCTGCAAAGTTCACAAGTAAATAAACAAATGTACCTGGTAAAATCCCACTCCTAGCAAAAGCTACTAGCAGAGTACGGGGAGAGTGGGACGAACTTAAAATAAATAAATACACGCAGCCACACACACACACACACATATATATGGTTTTTTATTTAATTAATGGCTCTTAGACTGCACAAATTCAGGATGATAGCAAATAAAGTGGTCATTTTAATTCATCTGTATATAAACAAGTCAATATATCATTCTTAACGGGTCAATCAAGTTAAACGGGTAAAAATCACCTAAAATGCATACAGATGCTTTTGTCTTACTAATAACAAGATATATAATAATTTATTACAGTTTTCGTAAACATCTTTAATGCATGTATATATTTAGAAATTAAAATAAATAGACGCAAAGGTGTTGGTGGGTCGACCCAACCAGACCTTTTTTGACCCGCATGTAAAAGTTACCAATTTTGCACTGAACCCATGTTATATGCACATGTGTATACCAAAATATAGGTTCCTTTTTTATTTTATTGTATTTTCACAAACAAGAAAAAATATTTGCAATTTATTCATTATTGGTAAGAGATTAGATATACTTGATCATCTTCTTTCTTTTCCTTTTTAACGTCGTCTTGACCCTAGGATATACATAGAACCAGATAACCACATTGTTTATAAAGTAAAAAATATATATATAAATAAAAGATACAAACACCTTGCAGCCCGAGTTCAAATGCATTGTCGAAAATAAGTTTAAAACGAAAGGAAATTACCTGAGGCCCTTGATCTAGCTTCTCAAAGAGATCCAATCTCTGTAGGTCTACACAAAAGAATATTACTGTTAGAGATGATTTTCACTCATAATGGTAATTTCGACTTTTCACTTTTCTGTTTAACTCATAATGGGTGAGGTTAAACATCTCCCCTACAAGTTGAATGCACTCCCATATGAGTAAAAGTAAAGAGATGATGTGACTGATTTAGTGGAGGGGGGGGGGGGGGGGGGGGTACATTCAGTAAAAACAACAGGAGTAGGGGGCAATTTCTACACGAACACGATAACATGACAAGAAGTTAACAGGTTTCTATAACAGGTCGACACGCTAAGACCTGTTTAATTTCGTGTCTAAACAGGTTAAACACCTGTTAAGACCCTTTAATGGCACGTTCATAAGTTTGGATGTTATGATTTGACTTTTATGGATTCTTGTTTTAAGTTTGTTAAGGATCATGTTTTTATGCGTTATTTAAGAATTTTCCGAACCTTCGGTGACTTTTGTTTCACTAAGCAGGTCCGTTAATGGCTAAATATCAAATATGTAATAACAGGCCGTATGATACGCCTGTAATTTTTTCGTGTCTTAACAGGTCGTTTTTGTGTAACCCTATTTATTATTAGGTTCGTGTTCATGTTTAGAAAAGTCGTGTTCGTGTCTTATCGATTTCGTGTCTTAATAGGTCAGGTCTGACACGATATGCCAGTCCTAAACAGGAGGGGGTGGCGCAGCACAACCCTTTATAAGTATTTTATCAAACCTGATTGTGGATCCCATCGGACCTTCTTATTGCTGCGCCTTGCATTCCTTGTAACTGTGAGAGAAAAAACAGGCATCTCGGTGGCAACAAAGGTATAAAATGTGATAAAAATAATCTTTAATATCAGTGGCGCAAATTAGAAGGGGCCGGGGGGGGGGGGGGGGGGTGGACCCCCGAACTTTTCGCTCAGTAGTGTTATATATGTAGCTTCCATATAGAATTTTTTGGGTATATACGTTTTCGACCCCCCGTCGGAAATCTCAAGCTTCGCCCCTGCTTAGTATATAATTGATGATAAAAAAATGAAAGAAACTTCAATGTCAGTGTTTTACTAGCTCTGCAGGAACATAGCCATCAGTAATCTTCATAAAGTCTGAAAGTGGAGGCTTTCTTATATTTCCTGCCACCGCAATTTCCACGTAAGCAAGTTATAAATGTTGAATGATACATTTTCAAAGTAAGATGCGATACAGGTTGTTTCAACGTACTAAAAAGAAACAGGATATCGGCTTTATTATAAACAAGACAAGATTATCTAACTATATACCAAAACTTACATATCAGTCTTTTAAAATGGAAACAGTTAAGTTAAAAGAATGCTTACTATCTGAATCTTGACCCGCAGCCTCCAAATAATAAGGAGATGAAACCCAAAACCTTTGCAAAGCGTCACCCCATGATATTAATTTGCTGAAATCTTCTTTTTGTTTGAGATTAACATCAGGGAATTCTTTGATTTCCTGCAATCAGAAATATATCGCTTTAATAACCGACCAAAAGAGCATTTTTTTGGGGGAAAATTACCAAAATGTTGGTTGACCAAGTGTCTTTGCAATTTTGTCACCTTCCTGCGTCTTTGGAACGTCCTCACAGCCTCGGAAGCGTCCCACTATCATGTTGAAGCGTCCGTTTCCTTTCAAGCCGACACTGTGTCCGACATGTTGAAGCGTCCGTTTCCGTTACCCAAAATGCGTCAGTCACCGACGCATCATAACCATAAACTTTTTTGATGCGTCTGTGTACGTTTCCAAGGTTTGGCCGACGCTTCCGAGGCTTGGCCGACGCTTCCCGAGGCTTGACCGACGCTTAAAATAATTAACGAAAAAAAAAGGGGAAACTCAAAAGCCGTTTAACTTTTTAACCGTTGCACACATTTACCCCACTATATAACCCCTCACCCTGTTCACTTTATCACTTATCACCACCCGCCTTTTTTCAAAGTTTGCAAACTTTCTCAGCCATTTCACTATAACTCCGACGCCGTCAACGACCCGAAAATGGCCAACTCCTGGACTGATGTTGAAGATATTGCTCTGTGCGAAGCATGGGAGGAGGCCATGACCGATCCTCCACGACGAGGACATGGTGGGCTCTGGGTTCGTGTTCAACAGATTTTCGTCCCAACTATGTGGTCCGGACCACAACCCGACCGTTGACGCATTATCCTCCAGGTTCCGTGTCCTGCGGTTGGAATGTGAGAGGTTTGATCGATATTTCAAGAAAGTGGAGACAGAAATGCCGGACCTTGGTGAGGACGATCAAAAGGACGTGGCCCTCATCAACTACCGTCATGAAGAGGGACATGAATTCAAACATGTCTCGGAGTGGGAGGCTATTAGGATATGGTTTTAGAATATTATGTGTTGTTATTTTGGTTTTTATTTTTATTATGTTATGTTTAATGTTTAATAGAGTTTAATACAAAAAATTTTGACTCCGTTAACATGTTTATAAGTTAAAAAAATAACTAAAAAATAGCATGTTTATATCGTTAAATTTTGACTCCGTTAACATGTATGTTATAAGGGATCCCATGTTATAATGTTTATAAGTTATAAAAAAAATTTGATCATTCTGTATTTGCACAACATACAAAGCTGCGTCTTTGGCCGACGCTTCCGACGCTTCACGGACGCGTTAGCAAACTGAGGCGGACGCTTCAACATTGGACACGTGTCGGCTTGAAAGAAAACGGACGCTTCAGAGGCTGTGAGGACGTTCCAAGGACGCTTGAAGGTGACAAAATTGCAAAGGCACTTGGTCAACCAACATTTTGGTAATTTTCCCTTTTTTTTCCTAATGCTGTCATGGTTTTTTAGAAACAA